>CM033471.1:86534235-87215850 GCA_019447015.1 Hymenochirus boettgeri
GATACAGATTTCATGTACTTAACAAAGTACATAAAATCTGTTTCTTTAAAGAGGAATACCAAATAATAAAAATGTCTACCGCAAGCAACCAGCAACAACTGTAAAAACATTCCCAAACCATGACAACTTGCATTTGTGAAAAGGGGGGGGGTCTGGAAGGGGGGGGGTGTCTAGGTCGTGTGATCCTCAGTCTAGCTTTGCCCTGTTCCATTTACTTTTTGCTCTGAGGTTGAAATAAGATATAAAGGAGCTATATATTTTTACTCGTGCATCCAGATTTCAGTACTGTTTGTATGTAACCTCAAATTTAGAGTTCACATTTCTGATATTAATTCATGAATAGTTGTAGCATATTATTTAATTCCAAGAAAGGTAAAATACATTGGGCTCGTTTAAAAAGAAGTTGTTTATAGCCTTCTCGCTCCCATCCAATCACTGGCTGTTTTCACGTGACTTATTACTTTTTCAGGGAGGTTGGCCTGCTGATTTCTTCATGCAGCAGTGCAGAAAGCCATTCATCCATAGCCATGATGGGGCTGCCAAATAGTAAGCACCAACTGTTTAAAAAAAAAAGGAAATATTCTCTAGAAATTTAGGACCCAATCAGGAAATTCAGGATCCAAAAACTGGTGCCGACATTCCACATACACAATATTAGTTAACAACTAATGATAGATAGATAGATAGATAGATAGATAGATAGATCAGACAGATAGATAAGACAGATAGATAGGCAGGCAGGCAGATAGACAGACATATAGTCAGATAGATAGGTCAGCTAGATAGATCAGACAGATAGATAAGACCAATAGGCAGAGAGACAGACAGACAGACATACAGACAAATAGATAGATAGACAGGAGACCAATATGATTAGTCACTCATTATATTTGGGGTTGTATTAATAAATGTTTTGACATGTTTTGGGAGATCCTGGTAAGGTCACTGGAGGGACACAAATTAGCATACCTGGTTTGAGTGACAGGTCTTTTCCTGTACATGCTGTTATTTAAAATTAAGATTTCTGAGAATATGCAGCTCTGATTTCAAATCTGAAAAATGTTGTGGACCACTACACTGTCTAAAGGAATCATTTTTGAAAACTCAATTTTTTGTTTCTTTAACCCCATTAAAGGAAATAAAGTGGTTGACAGTTGATTGGGGTGAAATATCATCCTGAGTCTAAATGAATCTCGTCTTCACAGTATAAATGCCTGGCAAATTGGAAGTTCAGTGGCAAAATAAATATTAGTATACTCTTGCCTAGGTATGGGGCTTATTCAGTAAAAGTTGCTAATGTTGCTCAGGTCCTAAATCAGCAGGAACCAATCATATGTTAATAATTTATTTAAAACTGTAGTGAGCCAGTATCATCTGATTGGTTAAAGGAATGTTTGCACCTAATATTGAATAAGCCTGATTGTTTTCTATTTTGAAAAGCAGTAGTGGGTTGCCATTTCAGGTTCTGCAATGGTCCTTCTTCTTCTCAACATATCCAATTCCTTGGCTGTTGAATTGGTCAAAGATGCTCCGGTCTCTACTGAGCAACTGAATGTCAGGGCTTTAGAAGCTTTTATTTATCACTTACTGGATGGACAGATTATGGTCAGTGAAATGAGAAGATAAAATCTTTTTCTTGAAAGCATGTGTATTCGTGCTGAACCTTCCCTTTAAACACAGCACAGAAGCCTCATTAAAAAAATCTGGAAAGTGCCCTTAACCACCTGCTCTGCAATCCCCACTTGGGGTAATTAATTGTAAGATCAAAGGCAACAACCCTTTCTCCATAGCCATTAGGGCAGGTAATAGGAAAATAAAGTGATCAATAGATGTCAATTTATAAACAACTGGGTACTAGCAACAAAATGTCCTTGACCCCATGTGACATTACACAAATAATAATAATAATAATAATAATTAATTAAGTTAGACAAACAGTTTGTATAAGGGCAAATAGCTTTGCTGGAAACGAACGTAGTTATAATAACATTTCTGACTCCTTATTAAACTAGGCCAGGGTGCACTATTCAGTTATACCAGAAGGTGGTAGCACATTCAGAATCCCTGGTCTGCTTCATCTTCCTGCCATGCTATAGCGCTAACTGTTGTATTTTTTTAGGAATTCTGGAAAAACCTTGAATTGCACGGAATTTTAAAGAAGGTAAAGAGGAGGGTTTTGAAGCTCTATAAACATTTAATCATGCTCTTTTTTTATATAGGTGCAATAAATATAATTATGCAAACTGTATTTAAAGGAGCACTAAACCTCAAACATTACTTTTAGGGTAAGACAAAATATTTTGTAGGATTATTCTTACCAGCCTTGACTCTCTTAACCCCCTAGAGAGGTCGGACATTATTAAGACAAGGCGGGCTTGTCCAATTCTTTGTGGCCTTGTAACGTGACATCATACCACCAGCCATGGCCCAAGTAAGTATAGCAAAGAGTGGCCTAGGGGAAAATTGTTCCACTGCCCACTGGCCCAGTCCTCCGCTGCTTAAACTTTTCCTAAACATATTAACCTTCTTTCTGCTTTGCGATGGAGCATGTACTGGTAAAAGTCCTGTCCCTCCTCTGCAACATATGCTACAGCAGCTAAAGCTTAGGAAATGTAAATTCCTAAGGGAAACAAGGTTGTGAAATGCTCTTCCTAATAGATAACTCTGTGATGTTAGAAAACCTTATATGTCTTGGTTAGAAGGAATATCCAGGTTACTGTACATTATCTATGAGTTTATATACAGTATATATTGACCATAAAGCCACCAAGCCACCTGTTAGCTGGTATTAAAAAGCTTCTGTTATTGTGTCTTTTGAGATATCTGTGCAGCCGCTGCAAACCCCACTCCAACCTTTATTATTATTAGTGGTAGTGGTATTTAGTGTAGGGGACAGCAATGCATTTCCCTGTAAGTGCAGTTTATATAGGGGATCTCTGAAGGTCAGTCTTGTCTCAAGGTTTTACTCTGCTGGTGTTTTCCATTAACAAACTCCTTACATACATGACCATTTTGAAATCAAAGGGGGAATCAGGATCACTCTCCCGGACTGTTTATTGGAAAACTGAAAGATTCTATGATATAGTTAGTACTGCATGTAATAAATAACTTCCCACCATAAAGTGCTGTAACAGTGAGATACAAGGCAGGTCCATTCACTGCTTTCCTTCTCCCTACATTAGGAGGTGACAGTGTAACCAGTTGGTAGATTAGTTTGTTACTTTTGTTTCTTTTCCATCCCTTGGCAGGTTCAGCCTTTACCAGTTGTTGCATTTTATGCCTCTGCTTTTTATTGTCTGGCTGCCCAGATTTAGGAGATACATTTAATAGATACATTGTCTCTCTGTTATTACTGCAGCAAGTAATTCATGTTTTAGTAAAAACTGAGGACTTTAGACATGCCACCCCTACAGAGCCTGAGGCCCTAGGCCATGGCCTATGTGGTCTTATGGGAAATCTGGTCCTAGCAGTAAATGTGATAGATGTGCAAGAGGGGTGTGTGTAAGGACACAGTCTGTATGGGCAAAACATACTGTCAGTAGCGTTGCTACAGACTTATGGGCCCTGATGCAAAATTCGGTCATGGGCCCCCAACACCGCCGCAAACACAAATCTGCACCGCAAATCAAAAAATAATTTCCATAAAAAACATCCAAATTAATTTTTTTTAAAGGCACATATTTTAAAACAGACAAACATACTTTCCCCATACACCTAGCAAAACTATTCAATCAGATTCAAACAGTATTTCTAAACTTCTAAATTTAAACCTTCTAAAATAACTAACTAACTGATGCTAGTAAAATGCTTGGCACACAGAGAGTGGTAAAATGCTTTGTATATAACCACTGGTAAAATAGTTGGCACAAAGACTGGTTAAATGCTTGGCATGCAGACACCGATAAACTGGTTCTTGGCAAAGGGCCCTGGTGCGGTCATATCCCCTGCACCCCTGGTAACTACGCCCCAGGATACTATGTTGACTGTTGGATTGGGGATGTTGACATTTACTATGTAGCTATGCAATTATTTAGCATTGCAAATTTCATATGCATATTTAAATCCTGGGTTGTTTTCCCCCCCACAAGCCTATTTCCATGTTTATTACACTTACCCATTGCACTCTAAAGCCTCGTACACACATGCGATCGAGGGTCCTGACCCGCAATATACGAGTTGCCCGACCGTTCGTTTCGGCCTATAATCAGCCCGTGTATGGGCCCTTTATTGGTTGAAACGGCCAGTGATTCGGAGAACCGCCTGGTCGGTCGGGCAACGACCCCTGACCGAATGGCCATTTCGGCCGATAAAGTGCCCATACACGGGCCAATTATTGGCCGAAACGAACATTCAGACACATCCTGCATCGCGGGGTTGGGACCCGCAATCCCACGTGTGTACGAACCTTATCCCTTTCACAGCTTTATATGCTTTATAATGCCCTTCAATACATGGGATTTAAAACAAGGTTTTCAAGGTTGTGAGCTGTATACAAATACTGTACATACGTTCACAAAATTGTGTTATACAGAACCTGTCAGCAGTAGTGTAACCTTTCTGGAAAAAATGTGTGTCCAGGTTACTTTAGGTGCTTAAACACAGGACCCAGCTGGAGAGCCTCCAACCATCTATCCAATTGTGACAGCTCCTGTTCTCATGCTTCATTGATAAAGCCAGCAACGCATAGTGATGATTATCTGCCAGTCAGATGTTAGTTAGCTGCCAACTGTTTTCTAATCATTGGCTATAGAATGACAACTCCTTTCAATAAGACATGGTTCTAACTGTTACTTCTCTAATGTTCTCCCTGTGTATAAACATGGACATTGTCCCAGCAGAAATGAGCTGATCTGCTTGACATGTGATTGGCACATTATTGATTTTTCAAATTCACCAACACAATTCCTTTTCCAACATGTCATTCTGGTAGAAATAAGCTGCATTGCATTGAACCCAAACATCCATCATACTGTCACAGTTCAGATGTTCTCAGTTCAGTCTTATTCTTTTCCAGGTACACGTTCTTACAGATTCAGAGCTATTTTCCATCCTTAGGAAGACAAGCTTTTTTAATTTCATTAGCACAGGGAAAAGCAACCTTCAAAGTTTTTTTAATATGTCTGTAAATTCCATTGTACACACACTGGGTAATATTTATAAACCCGCAGTATTGCTTTTTTTGCGATACCGCAGGTTAGTTCATTTAGGATTGCGGCCGTAAATGTGTGATCACGATCATACATTTACGACCGAACTTCCAGTAATTAACGAACGTTCGATCGTAAATCTACGTTGAATACCATTCACATTTTGCTTTCACCAGCTTGTAGCCATGTGACCAGTCTCTGACTGCAATAATAGGGCAAACCCCTTAATTGTTCAAAAGTCTGTGCAGGTATTTCCTGTCTTTCCCAGCATTAAGTCTTAAAGGGACAGTTCACCCAAAATATCACCCTTCTTTAATCAAAATTACAATTCTAATGGAGATAGGAGACTCTAAGCTTAGAGCTCACTGCTAGCCAAATCACAATCCTGCAGCTGCTGTGTCTCTCCTGTCAGCTGACAAAGCATCAACACATGGCACGATTGTCAGCTGTAACGAACGTTCATACACATCATGCGTTTTGGGTCGGCACCCACAATTGCACGTGTGTATGAATCTTTACTTGTTCTCAGACCAAAGTTACCCTTTAAGGCTGGGTACACATGGAGGGACTTTTTGTCCCGACTGAGCGCTCGCTACAAGCAAGCACTCGGCCGGGACAAATGTCTGTCGGTCGCAGCAAATTCATCCGCGGCCGAATTTGCGAGCGATCGATCGTGCGGCCCCACATGATCGATCGGAATTTACCGACACGTTTGTTCGCCCGATTTGGCCGAACGAACGATCGATGTCGGTCGTGGCCATCCGGCCCACACCAGCCAATATGGCTGGTGTGTGGCCTAAATTTACTTTGTTTTACTTTTCAATTCATCTCTCAGTGAACACCCTCCCTGTTACAGTAAAAAATATGTGAAGGTCCAACGTTCAAAGAAACTAGCAGCACTCCCTGCTGCCATTTGTCAAGGCCGTTGTGCCACTGCTACTTTACGGTGGTAAAGAGTGATGGTACATCCTCTGAAGTCATCAAAAGGCAGCAGCACACCTAGTAGTGATGTTTAGTAGTGATGTTGGCGTGCGGACATTTCTTCATAGTTTGGAATTTCCCATCTTACTTATTGCTGCAGGGAAAGGAGTCACTGAAGAATCGATTTAAAGGTAAAACAAAGAACTTTTGCCTTTTTTAGGCCACAGTTGCTTTTTTAAGTTCCCAAAAGATAATTATTGTAAAGTGTATTGCATTGCCTGAAATAGTGTAACAAGATCAACCCCAAACTACAATAATTAGAAAGAGAGATAAAACTAACCTGAAATGCTACTCAATGTCCTGTTACACTTCACTGCTTCCTGGTTCTTCTGGGTAACAACTATCAGTCATAGATGTGACAGTTCACATGACAGCCAATCACTGGATGCTACTCCCCTAGCTGCCTCCTCTGAGCACGTGCAAGCTCGTAACAAATTCATGGAGCAAGGAGGCAGAGGGAAGAACATTTTGCTGCATAACAGTTTACTACTTCATCTGTTAGCTTTTTAACTATTGTGGTTTTGGGGGTAATTTACAATTTTTCAGAGTTGATTTGCCCTTTAGTGCAGCTATTCTGGGTGCTGGATTGCTAGCTCATCTAACATCAAAAAATTTTAATTTTTCGGTTACTTCTCTTTTAAAATGATAGAATGGCCTTTTTATTATTAGATTCCCTTTAACAAAACACTAGAAGACGTTTCCTGTTCTTTAATCCTTTTTTTAATTCATGTTGCAAAATTATCTGGAACACAAGAACATTCAAAAGATTCCATATGGACTCACAGATTTTTCTCTGCTTTACAGAACGTTCACAAATAAGTTAAACCATTTATATATTTGTAGATATGTATATGTGTATAAAAAACAACAGCAAAGAAAAAAAAACAGAAAACTTTCACATTATAACACTGATTTAACTAAGTCCAAGGTCAGTCATCCACAGCTACATTTTTTTTAGTTTTCTTTTAACTCCACAGTTGCCAAAAATATGCCGCTCTTAGCAAATCAGTAGCACTCGAATAGTTAAATAGAAGTATTTGGTGGCGTTTCTCAACGTCTGTATACAAAAAGTTAAAACATGCTTTTTTTATGTAGGTAGACACAGAACAGTAATAGCTGGGTCAGTTGCAGGCAGTTGCAGGCCTCCCTGGCACAGAATCAACTATTACATCAGAGCGACTAAAATATAAAAATTTACAAAATAAATTATGAGACACAAAATTCACTGAACCCCCAACAATTATTCTCTGGGAGGGAAACAGAAATAATTCCTCGGGGGGCAATAGGACTGCAAACAACAGGAACATTGCATTCATGATATTCATACATTACCATGGATTTTTTTTCATTGTTTTAAACATCATTTATGCTCGGACTATGATTCATCGCTAAATGTTACCATACATAAAATCACTTCACATGAGGTTCTTTGCAGGTAAATTAAAAGGAAGAGCTCACGTCTTGGGGAAAGAAGAAGATGAACTTTATACACCTCTTCGGAGACTTGGGGAGGTTCAGGAGAGAGGGGGGCATTTGTATTTTTATAATTATAGCTATCTTTGTGCTGATGTTGCTGGTGGAGGGACCCAGAATATGGGGTTGTTATGCTTCAGGCTCATATTCCTGGTAATCATCCTGGAGGGAAATAAAAATGAATATGCATGGTTTAATGTACAAATCAAATGCAGCCAAAACAGATGGTACATAACAGTCTCATGTCTACTAAATTGTACTAATCTGCAAAAATTCCTTTCACCCACAATTTCCAGACCAGGGAGAAATGCAATGTTACTCCTTTATGATTCAACATTATAACACGCAATACAGCATTAGGTAAAAAAGCATTACGCTTCTTGGATCGCATTTTATGGTCTGCATTTATGGTCTGCATTTATGGTCTGCATTTATGGTCTGCATTTATGGTCTGCATTTATGGTCTGCAATACAAGTGCAATGTGTTGCATTCTGTTTATGAAAATATTTGGTGTAAAAAAAAAATGGCAGATTTACCCAGAGCTGGAATTGAGGGAATCAATATCACAGTGGTGGCTCTGGGTTACTTGTGATTGGAATCGTGAATCTGTGATTTGAACATCAGTTGGCATTATAGTCATACAGAAAGACACAGCTACAATATTGAGTCAAGTACCGCAACTCCAGTCTTAAAGGGTAACCATGGTCTCCATAAAAGTGTCTTCTAAAGGAAAGAGCTTTCTTTCAAACAAACCTATAATGATGTCTCTAGCTTCTCTGGATATTAAGTTATAGGCTTGTAAAATTACACTTCCCAGACTGCCCTGTCTCTGTGTCTCTCAAATTAAATATATATATAGGTGTCCAGTCCCTTTTGGCCTCCTCACCGCCAAACATACACAATTCCTTTAATAGAACAAAATAGGGTAGTCCAGTCTTCAGTTGCTTTTATGGGGGTATCCTACTTTAACGTTACGTTTCAGCTCTTAGGCCTTTATCAAGTTTTAATAAAGGCCCAAGTATTGATAAAAGTCTTGTTTGTTTGTCTGCAAGTGTAACTGAAGACTGGTCTTCCCTATTTTGCTCTATGAAAGGGATTCTGTCTCTGTGTGTCTGTCATAAGCCCCACCCCAAAAATCAAACTTTTCTTAAGCTGGTTACAGACTTAAAGGAACACTAAACCCAAAAAATTAACTAAGTGGCATCTGTTTCTATTATTCACAGGGAGGTGAGAACGCTTATTCTCACCTCCCTGTGAATAATAGGACGATCGGGGGACCTGGAACTTACCTTACACGCCGCTCCACTCGCAGCAGCTCTGCTCTAACAGCTGGTCTGTCCGATCGCGCGCCCTATCTTTTGAATTGGCGCGCATGCGCACAAGATAGGGCGCGTGGTCGGGACAGAGCGGCTGTTAGAGCAGGAGCGGCTGCGAGTGGAGCGGCGTGTAAGGTAAGTTCCAGGTCCCCGATCATCCTATATTCACAGGGAGGTGAGAATAAGCGTTGGCACGTTAGTTATTTTTTATTTAATATGAGTTTAGTGTTCCTTTAAGACCAATCTCTCTCCTTTTCCTCTACCTATGGACACCTTAGGGAGGGATTTATATTTCTTCTCAGGATTGTGGCAAGCTTGAAAAGTGACTAAGAGGTTTGGGATGGGGCTTATAATGCAGCTGATGATGCTCTGTCCTAGCAGTGAGCATGCTCCAACCTTAAACTTGGGGGCAGACCAGTGGTGCTGGTGATGTCACAGCTCACAGTGCTAGCAGGAAAAAAAACTCCCTGCTGTAACTTGGATAGACTGCAGCTTGTAGGATGATCCTGAGTCATTTTAAAGGTAGGATGGTGTCCTTTTTAATAGAGGACACTTTTATGGAGACCACAGTTCTCCTTTAATATCCTGCTAAACTGTGGGAAAAGATTTATATAACTTTAAGACAGGAACACCCGCACTCCAGTTCTCAATAAATTTCATGCTTTTAAGTGGGACCTTGAACTAAAAGCATTTTAAAATGGCTCCATACAAAATACTGTGACATTTTAATGGGAAATAATTCTTATAGTACAACTCCACCCCTCTCATCCTCCAATTTGTGTAGTATCTGTCAGCTGACCTATGAAAATATATCCTGCTGGAATGCAGCTTCCCATTGGCCAAGTCTGAAACCAGGAAGCAGACAGAATCGAATGGTTCCAGATTCATGTAGTGTTCCTCTAGCCGGGGAACCGCTCAGTTTAATTGTACGTCAGCCTGCCTTTGGTCTGAGAGTAGCCTTATCTTTACATTTATTTTAAAATAGGGGTGCATTATTTACTATTTACAATCACATCATCAGTTCTAATTGGTGCTTAACTATGGGCTTAGCTATTTTCCCACATAATTCATCAATATAATGTACATCAAATTGCAAAATACAAACATATTAGGATTCACAATTGAGATCCGTGGTACGCTTCCTATACCCGAGGAAGGGGTCAGTAAGCTCCCTGAAACATTGTTTTGATGTTTTTGCACTAGTAAATCATGAAATCACACTAGTAGTGTGCTCCTATCATGGTTTTACACTGTCACAGAATACTTCTCAATAGGTATTTTTATTTCTATAAAAGAAGTTAATTATTCTCTATTGATGTATGCAGATATGAACGGACCTTTAGTCATATATACCTGACTGTTACCACATCCCATTTCCTTTTCTAACAGTCGGCTTTAGTTTTCACTAGTTTGAAGATCTTTATTCTGTAAATTGAAGATAACTGGTAATAAGAAATATAATTATGGGATACTGCCAATTCACTAGGAATCTCAGCTTTTCTGTCACAGTGTGTCAATGAGTATTGCGGTCTGTACAGCAGAAGGAATTAAAGTTGTGCTAAGCTCCCCAGACAGTTTCTTCTTTTTAATAAAAACTAAAAAATAGGCATTGCAAACCAGTTTAGTTCTGACTGATATCCACCAGGGGGAGAGAAAGGTAATGAAAAAGCATCACAGGTTTTCTATGTTTAAGTATCTGTATTTGTAAGTGCCTGAAAATATTATCCTATAATATTATAAACCCTGTCACCATTACAGCTACAGTAAAACTGCTCACCGAAGAATTGTTTATGACGGCAAGGCACTTGACTGACCGCTGAAATGTAAGATGTTTTGGATTGAATATCTTAAGAAATAGGGGGCAGGTCAACAAAAAAATTATACAGTATCGGTTGGGTAGAATTTTATTTAAAATAACTTTTTTTTTTCCAGTATAGATGCCCTTTAATAAAAGATACAGCTGCGCTATTAATTTGCCTCAAACAATTAGATGTTACCTTTTCACTGGTCTACTAGAGTTTGACTGATTGCTGCAGATTAAGATCATGAGCCAAACTTTGCACCCCTTTAAATAAGCCCACAATAAAGAACCTTAAAAGAACATTTGTTAAAATCCTGAAATGATGTCTTTAGGACGTTTGAATATTACATTACTTATTGTGGGTATGCAGCACTCTGGGGGCCTTCATTGAACCACTTAAAACCAACCATTTATCAGAAGAAACGAACAATTAAATGGTTGGACTACAGGTGCTGTTGCTATATGTTTTATATCTACTACTCTCTGCTGCTTCCAGGCCAGGGGCCATAAGGCATATGCATAGATTTTAGTAGTGGGGTGGAAGCAAGGAAAAACATCACTGTCAACAGGTCATTATACAGTAAGCTTCTGACATATACATCTCTGGATTGCTCTCTTGCGTATACAGTGGATAGGTATAAAAGACATTTGTGGCAGTCTTTACATATTTAGTTGATGATTAATTATTAAAGCATGATGTAAACTCTAATTCGATTTTTGCACATCTCCTACACTATATTAGTAGTACTATTCTCTAATGTACACATTCTTTGGTTTCTATCTTGTGTTTTGTGCATTTGGTTTGGATTTAGAGAAAACAATCTGGCCTTGTGTTTGTTAAAGTAGGTTAATGCGTCTTCCTAACACCAATTACTGCAGTGTATGGAAATCTGAAGCTCTCTCCCCACTGTGCCACATTATAGCTAAAGTTTAAATAAACACTAAATTAATAGATTTTTATAGCAATAAAAAGACTGTACAGATAAGGGTAAATTTAGCAAAAATACACATACATAGGTAGTATTTTCTAGTGTCAATGACCATGATCTACCCATCCAGCCATTGCTTGTGCATAAATAAATGTTTCAAAAGTACCGACTTCCTGTTTGCAGGAACCCTTATAGTGCCCATTATGGTCTCAGTCCCTGGGTTCATTCATTAGCTCCCTAGCAAAGATATGCTCAGTGTGGTCATTTACCCAGGAAGAGAGAAGAGTGACAAAATGATAACTTTGCATTCCTTGCATCTTCATCTCCATTTGAGAGAAAAAGATATGTGCTGTGGTTTAAGAAGTGTTAAAAACATTAATGTTACATATTCTGTCAGGCAGAATCGCTATAGTAAACCTTTAATAAACATATAAACTCACAACTACAATACATAAATCATCAATGAATACATTTAAGTGGACCTTATGGATAATTCTTACCTGAGGGGCTTCCTCATATTGTTCCCCTTCAGGTCCCAGCAGTGGTTCAGCTGCAGGTTCTTCCAAAGCCTCTTGACCTTCTTCTTCAGGCTAAAAAAAAAATATAAGAAATAAAATATCAGTATTAATTTATTGCATAAAACTACAGTGAAGTACACGTAACAAAAGACCATTTCATTTATTAAATAGCTATGTAATGTATTTATTAATTCATGTAATGTTAAAATATCATTGTCTTGAAAATGAAAAGTACCTGGGGCAGGGAGGTAGGATTGATTATTCCTACTTCCTAATAATATTTTGTTGAGGAGCACCAGTACATACTGTTTTCATCTGCTAGTTTGAAGCGTGGCAGGAGCTGTTTTCTCCATGCTGGCACTCCTCACAGAGATAAGATTGGGAGTGACCAATCCTAATTCCCTTCCCCAGGTACTTCTCAATTTATCTGCTTTTATAAAACATTATACACACTATAGTTCTCCTTTAAACTCCCATCTAAATAACATCATGTTGTCTTTCATGTGCATAAAGATTTCATCTGTTTAGCAATTAGATTTGTGGAGCAAATTAATATAATTTTCTGAAGACACGCTCCTTTCTCTCTATCAATTCAATGTCGTGTCAATAGCACAAAAACTATGGGAGGAGATACAGTTCAATAAATAGAAATAACAGTAATTTGTCTCTTTCAAGCTAAATTAATTAACTTTGTATATTACATTCTACAACATCAGACTAAAATTTAATTTATTTGAGGTTGTCAGTAATTTATCTTCTCACCCCCAATTACAATGGATATACATCTAGTAAGGTAGAAGCTAAAATGAAAAGGGTAGTGCTATATGATGTAATACTGGGTAATACTGGGGTAACCTTGGCATTGTTAGAAGGCTTCACTTTTTTGTGATCACAATAATGTAAACTAAAACCCTTTTATTTTACTGTATGCAAGTGCACAGATAGTATGATATTGTATTGATTATCCTTTCTTTGTATGAATGTTTGACCAGATAAGTAGCACTTGCACAGAATTTAACTTTAACTCAGACTAAGCAATGCTCCCACAGTCCATCTAATGTATGTAATTCTTTATTGAGTGCAGGGGAAGGGTGTAGGGTAGAATAAACAAAGCACCTTTTAAAAACAGTTTAAACACAGTTTATGAACAACAAATACAGATTCCCTCCCAAAAAAAATTAAAATTCTTATCGTTAAAAATGGTGCTAATTTTGCCTCAACCAATCAGATGTTCGCTTTCAAATGGTACATAATATCTGATTGATTGGGGCAAAATTAGCACAATTTTTAACAATAAGAACTTTTATTACATAGGCCTGTAACTGCGTGCATTGCGCATCCTGGTGCCTGCTTGCGCTGTGATTCCTGTCAAAAATGGTGACTGCATGCAATCCAATAACTGGATCGCAGCCTAATGGGTCAATTGGGTGTGAACTTTTTAACTCACGATTGGATTGTGTGTTAAAACGCACTGATGTAGCCTAGCCCTTAAAGGGTATCTCCACTACCCAAAATTAAAAGTCATTATTTACTTTAATTGAAGAACAGGAGGTAAAGGAGCTATGTCTTACATCCCTCTCTTCAATTAATGCATCAGGAGCCAAAAGCGAAGCCTTACAACTTACAAAGGTGCTTTCTCTGACAGGTACCGACATTCTCCACGCTCCCTATCAATAAACTACTTTGAATCTTCATTAAGCTCTAATTGCAGAAACCCTCATTTTGTGAGGAGGCATTTCGCCCCCAGTGCCTTGGACATTTATCAAGCCAATTTAAAAATACATTTTTTGATAAGGTCAAGCAGAACATTTGGAAAAGTCCCATGTGAAAGAGTTTAATGCAGGGGTGGGCAATTAAATTTCACAGGGGGCCACACACAAGAAACTTGGATTGTAGTGAAGGGCCGGACCAATAGGTTCAACTCAATTCTCATTATAGAGATTGCAAAACTGGATTTTATAAAAAGATTAATATTCCTGGTTCATTGAATGTTTTCTTCTTTTCTTATTAGTTGTAATTTTTAATAAAAGGTGTGTAATATTTTATATCCATTCCATCAAATGCAATTAATCAAGTCATTTTTTTTATAGAATAAACTTAATACAAATAAATACATTTTCCAGCCTGAGACAATCAATTCATATTAAGATTTCCTTGGGTGCACATCTAGTATTGGGGGGCCAGTCATGGGCAGCCAAAGGGCCGCATGTGGCCCTCGAGCCTTACTGTGCCCACGTCTGGTTTAATGCAATAACCTTCCCATTGTCAGTATCTGTATGCGATGTTTATGTATTGCATAACAGGGTTTTTGAATGTGTTAATCATACATGAGAAATAATTGTTATGTCGTATTAGTCAATCTATATATTATAAAAATATACTTTTTTTTAAAGACTAACAGTTTATTTTAATTGACAAGCTTTCAAGGGTTCTACCCTCTGCATCAGGTCAGGCAGTACAGGCAGTACCACCTGACCTGATGAAGAACCCCCGAAAGCTTGTCAATTAAAATAAACTGTTAGTGTCATAGTACTTAACTTTTTATAAATCACGGATGATACATTTATGAAGCTATTGCTGGGAATAAGAGTTTTAATTAACAATCTTGTCTCTGGGCCTTTAGAATGATTTATCATCTTTCATCCCAGAACAATACCGACACCGAAAGAAATAAAGTTAGATTTCTAATTGACAAATGAATGCTAATTAGCAGCAAAATATTTTGTGTAGAGACTAGATTGTGTAGCTGGAAATCTGGTTATCTCTTTAAAATTTTAAACTCACTGAAGATTAAAGGTCTGCCATAAAAGAAATAATTCAAATGAAAAGGTTCATCCGTTATTTTCATTAAATACATGTAAAATATTGCCTTTGAAATAGAATTTCTTTTAATCTTTGAAATAAACTATTCCAACCCAAGCTTTCTATTCCGTGGAACTTTGGATAATTCATTTCCTTACTTGGCATCAAAAACCCTAGAGAATTATCTATCATCTCTGCATATTTAGGTTTTGATTTTGTGACCCCTTGTTTATAGTAGCATTTCTCATCCACTACAGTAGACTCACATCTACTGAGTACTATTGAAGGCAGATGCCAGTGCGGAGCATGCAATTACAGGCAATTTGACTCAGATCACTGAACTGAACTTATACTTGATTGATTGGGAATGCAATTTCTCCTTTCTTCTGTAATGGAGAAAGAAGAGTTTTGATGGATATGGGAAAAAGCTGGGAGAGAAGATAAAACACTGAAACCCATGTTTGTGTTAAGTTAGGGAAAGATTGAGGCTTAATCAATACCCAGAGTAGCATTCTTTTTTATTTTCATTGCTGTGTGCACAGATGCTGTACATCTGTGTGGATACAAATTTGCATTTTAAAGGGAACTTACCGCCATACTGCTAACATTCCTATCCTTTTTTACAAAGGGTTAATGTGACTTTAAGATGGGAATACCCGTAGCAACATGGATTTACATGGAGTCACTCACCCACCCAGCCGCCAAAATGTATGACTTATTGAATTAAGACAAATAGCACTTGGGAAATTCTTGTATTCGTGCATGTGGGCTATTTTGTGTTTACATGCTGCAGCGGGTTTATCTTAAAGGAAAAATAAACCTTTAAATCAGGGCACCTAAAATGCAGAAATGTCTTCCTTGTGCCCAGAACTCTGCATAGACATTTAAATTAGCAATATATACAGCACGTTAAACAAAAGGTTTTATATTGGAAAAGTCTATTGCATAATGCATTAAAATAATGAAAATAGCTCTAAAAAAATGCAGTCCTTAGCACTTTTTTCAAAATAACTTTAACTTATTTGGTGGATAACAAACTTAAAGTTAGCAAGCAGTGCCAGGCGGCAACAGCCAGAGCCAGCATGGTATTGTCTTGTATAAAGAGAGGTATGGATTCAAGGGAGGAAAATGTAATTCTCCCTCTCTACAAAGCATTGGTAAGGCCTCATTTGGAATATGCGGTGCAATTTTGGAATCCTGTGTACAAAAAGGACATCTTTGAAATGGAAAGGGTTCAGAGAAGGGCAACTAAATTAATAAGGGGAGTGGGGGAGCTTGAATATGAAGAGAGACTGGAAAAGTTACAATTATGTACACTGGAGAAAAGGCGCTTGCGTGGGGATATGATTACTGTGTATAAATACATTAACGGGCCATACAATAAACTATCTGGGGCATTGTTCACCAATAGAACATGTCAAAGGACACGAGGACATCCCTTAAGACTTGAAGAAAAAAGGTTTAGGCTTCAAGCTCGGAAAGGGTTTTTCACTGTGAGAATGTTAAAGCTATGGAACCGTCTTCCAGTGGACGTTGTTATGGCAGGTTCATTGGTCAGTTTAAAAAAAAAAGCTGGATGAGTTTCTGCAAACACGGAATGTTGCAAGTTACTGGTATTGATACATAAAGTAGAGTTGATCCAGGGAAATTTCCGATTGCCACTTGGAGTCAGGAAGGAATTTTTTCCCCCTTCATAAATTTGGTGGTTTTTTTTTTGCCTTCCTCTGGATCAACAGTTAGGCAGGAAATGAGGATATTGCTAGATGGGTTGAACTGGATGGACGTATGTCTTTATTCAACCTCAAATACTATACTTGTTCAGATTTAGGGCTCATTCGCACGATGCTCGTTCTTAAACTTTGGAACGCCTATAGAAAAAAAGTTGTTTTTATAGAAAAAAAACCTTTTACATTTAATGTGTATATCGCTACGTTAATGCAGAGCATTGCTGACACCAATACAAGTTAATGGGACCGTGGCATAAAACACAAAATAGTGCTTATTACACTGTTTGTGTGCGATACTTCCACAAGCACAGTAACGCATACAAAAGAGTGCAAAAATACGCACAACTCGTGATAATGCCCATGCGTTGTCGTGCATTTTACAGCGCGTTGCTTTGTGAAAATTGCCTTACCAATGGCAATTACGTTTCTGAAAACAGGTTAGCGTAACATGAAGTTGTATCTTTGCACATCTGCACCTTATTGTTACAGATGCCATTTTTAATAATTGTGCGTCTGTGTAGCTGATTGGTGTAGGTTTAATAACATTCTAGATTAGGATAAAAAATCTTTTTAGTATGTTACAATATTCGGCAAACCACCGAGAGGTGTGTCTGTGACCTAGATTAGAATCACTTCTGGTTTCATTGCTTCTTCTGTTGCCATAACAGGCTACAGGCCATAGAAAATCCAGGCAACTAAAAGTGTTTCAAAATCCTAACAGCGAAACCCAAGTTGTAAGCTCTGCTAATTAAGCGAGCTGCCTATAATTCTGGCAGTGTAAGGGTTAATGTTGGTAGAAATAAGATCCGAGAAGGATTGAAAAATAAGAAGTCCCTGGAGGGGTGTCAGCTACCTACCAAAAGTGCTAATCAGATGCAAGGTTACATTTCACACCTCTAGAGCATACTCTGGGATTGTGAGCACAGGCCCTGCACAGCGCCCATGCTGACTTACAGGATGCTCCACACATGGGAACAGAATAGAAGTGAAGGGATTGCTCCGTGCCAGCATTGCTTTCGCATGTTATCCCGCTTGCCAATTTTTCTGCACAAGAATCCATTATATCTGTATACTGCAAACAAACTATTAACAGTACCAAGTGCTAAAAAAATACTGCTGGGCAAGCTTTATACAAAAGCTAATCATTGAACTATGCCCGTTTGCTTCTACTCCCAACACATTGTTTTAAACCTCTGCAGAAATAAACAATCAATTTGTGTATGAGGGAAAACAAATCACTCCTAAGCAGTGTAATACCAGTAGTGTAATACCATTGTAATCAGGAAAGACAGCCACTCAGATCTGTCTGTGAGTCGCATGTGCAGAGGGATTTAAAGGATCAAAAGGGAACCTGGGGTGAGGGAGCAAGCTTAGATGCTCCAATCACTCGCAGGCGCGCTGCATGTTGCCTTCCGCCACTACTTGTTCTCATCCTGACAGCATAAGCTGTGGCCTCATTTTCTCAGTTGTTGCTATTTATATGCTAAGCTGAAATCATTCTCCTTACAGTTTCCGAGAGCTGCCTTTACACTCCACTAGCAGGCCTCTGATGGCGCTGGGCAAAGGAGACCCTCAGACTGCCAAGTCCTGCAGATTCTTTTCTCATCACATCTCCATTTTTTATACACAACTCTCTGGCCTGCTGCTTTTCACACTTATATATTTAACAGTTCAACAGCATGACTTGGAGCATTTGTTTTACAGATGATGTTTGATAATATAGCTGGAAGTTATAATGGAGAAAAAACTTGTTTAACCCCATAGTTGCATTTCTCCATGCACTTTAATTATTGGGTATTGGCTTAATTGGTAAATTTGGCTTAATTGTTCACCACTAATGGCAAATAAACTAAAAATGAACAGATTACACAGAAATGTAGATTGTGTCAAATGTTTATTTTTTGCCCATACTTACAATACAGTCTGTCCATTATTAATGGAACCCATACACCAAAAAATTCCAGTTGTACGATTGAGCAATCATACTATAAAAAAAATTCCGTTGGCCCCTGATTGCCCAGACACAAACCCATGATCACACAATATCAGGATTTCCTGATATTGTATGACTGGAATTGCATGCATACAGTACAAGTTCCTTCAGGACCAATCAGAAGAACAGCGGAGGAGCGTGATACCGGGTAAATTCCTTCCCTTTCATTCTGGCTCCTGATCATCTAACTCAAGAATGGGAGGTAAAGGAGCTATGTCTCAGGTATGTCTTACCTACCCTTTAAAGGGAATGTCCACTCACGAAACAATAATTTAGTATCTGGTAGGAACCCCCTGCCCCTACAAATCCAGAAATAACAGTGAAAGCTCAGAGAGATTTAGTACATGCTCTCCTGATTTTTACTGCAATGAAAGGACACACACCCCAGAAGAGGTGCTGGTCATTGGCTGTGAAGTCAAACATCATGGCAGGGACTGCAGGTCTACCCAGAAAAACAGAGAACTAAGCTGGAGCTTGCAGATATCTATCTTTTACAATATCTCAGTTTAGGTGTGGGTTTGGGTGTTTCCTACAGGATAGTTAAATCTTGTTTTTGGGGTATACATGCCCAAAACAGAACAATCAATACTACAAAACATTATTGAGAATCTCCCCCTCCTATACAATGTAACCAAGGAGAGCATACAGTATGTTCTCATAGGCCAGGCCTCAGGCCTAGGGACAGACAGGTGAGACATACATTGGGCACAGATGCTGTGCTGGGTTTAGGGTTACTATAACTGTAAGGATTTTCCATCTGATAAAACAAGATTATATTGTAGAGACACTTTAGCAATAGAGCTAGGCTGGGGCCAAATGGTAAACACTACATTCAAGCATAAGACCCTGATCCCATCATTATGGTGAAACATTATCGTTGCATTAGCATTTTGAGATCCTGGTTGCTGCCTATGGAGGAACTATAAGCTCTGAATGGTAATTTATTTTTAATGAGAAAGTGGGTAGTAGATCAAGCCAAGGACCTAAACACATAAGCTAGTCTACCAAACAACGGTAAGCATACAAATGTCAATGTATTTTAATGGCTGACAATGGAGATATTTTTGAAAGAACTGAAATGGCAGTTAATGGGAATAAGCCTGATAACATCCTTGTGTTTATTGTTGGAAACTACTACAAGTCGTTTGGGGCAATGTTCTAATATGTGCTACTGCTCCAAATGAACCCAATCATTGCAATGAAAGTATGTACACAGTCCCTCGTTTTACATTCCAGCAGTAAAATAATCACCTATGGTCTCACAAGTCCCACCTTAATGTTTGAATGCACCCAATCACCATTTTTTGGGGGGGGGGAAGTGCATGTGTTCTGATTTATGATTAAAATGCATCACAAACGGATGGTAACGTGTGTGTGTGCTTTTCACCCATGTCCCCATTTGGTACAGTGTGACCTTAACCAGGGGCAAGCGCAGGATTTTTAAGGGGGGGGGGGGTTCCTGAATGGGTTACCACCGAACAACCCCAGACGGAAGTTCATGACCAAATACATTCATATATTCTGTTATATATGGATCATATAATAATATTATATATTCTGTACTTGCCATAATTATCATCACAGTTAGCCAAATATCACTTTTGTTATAAAGTATCTTTATAAAGGCTGGGTACATACAAGCAGATTTTTCGTCCCAACCTGTCGATATTTATGTGTATCGGTTGGTTAGTCTAAAAAATCTGAGGGGATTTTGGCAGCGGCCAATGTCGGTAAATCACCGCAGATTGTGCGGTCCATAAGAGGCATTTGCCGCGACTAACAGTGCTTTGTCCCGGCCGACTGCTCGTAGTGGCAAATGGTTGAGATGAAAAATTTGGCCATTTGTTCCCAGCCTAATGTTCTCTTTTACCGAGAAATCCATATTTGCCCTTCAATATCATTAGTTTCCTTCAGTCAGAGCTGTGACACTGACGGTGGATCTGACAGAATTTGCTGAATATTGTTGGTATTGGGACCTATCGGACAAGACAGAAAATTTCCATTTTCGGTTCCCTTTACTGCAGTAGAGGGAGCCATTAACATTAGACCATGTGTGGGCACATTGAACTATCATTCTGTATATGGAATATATGGAATAATCACTCCTGTGTATATATAATATATATAATGAAATGTTAATAGTCAGCTACCAGCTCCAGGATTTCTTAATTCCTGCTCACTAAGCTCCATCACAGTGCAGTAGGTACAGTAAGTAATGTATATAAACCCAGTCTCAGCAATCACCTTAAGCAGCTGCAGGGTTAATATTGATACAATTTTGTATCAATTATGATAAGTTATGGTGCTGTCAATCACAGGGCAGACATTTTTGAAACATACAAATGCTGAAGTATATAAAGCATACCTAAACCAGTGGCTTTGGGGGAGGAGGAAATGACTGGAAAGCTTAAAGGTATGTATAGGTGTATTTCTGGATAAAGATTAGTTAAATAGTATATGGTGCATGTATTACCATAGCTCATCTAAAGTGGATAATGGAAGCTGAGTCAGCTGACCTAGTACCCACAAATCAATTTCATAAATCACCCAGCAGCCACAGCAAAGGAAGAGGTGAGACACAACTTGTTGTATGGTTGTGAATGTGCTTTGTCTATTGGAACAATGTTGTCTGGAGAATTTAGTTTCCCTTTAAATAATTAATAGACTTTAATTTTCCTCTGATAAAGAATTATTAGCATTTAAATAACAAACCCCAGCTAGAATATTAACAGGGTTATTCAATAAAATTTCTTATTGTTTAAAACGGTGCTAATTTTGCCCCAACCAACCAGTAGTTAGCTTTCAAATGTTAAATAACATCTGATTGGTTGGGGCAAAATTATCACCATTTTAAACGATAAGAACTTTTATTGACTATCCCTGTAAGTATGTCATAATCTATAGTACCATGTATTTAAAATGTTAAATAATTCATGTTCTCATGGTCAGAACAGCATAATCAGGGTGATGCACCAAGTGCCGCTATCGGCAACCCGGTGAAATTATGTGCCGATAGCGGTGCTTGGAACATCTATACCTGGCGATATTCTATTCTGGCACTTTCAACGCCAGCTATTTTCTGGCGTTGAAATTAATGCAATAAAATGACGATTTTGGCATATAACATCACTTGTGGCGGCTGCGCTGTTAACTTTCGCATTAGCCACGCAGCCGCCGCAAGGAAGGAGTTTAAGTCATATAACATCAGTTAGCATAACTTAAACTGCAAAACAGGATCGGTTGCGCCCCTTGGTGCATCGCCCAGTATGAGTATATTTCTGTTACCTTTATATCAGTGGGGAAATCATCTTTCTTCACCAGACCAGTGGCTGCAGCAATGTTCCCAGCACCAGACATGACAGCTCCCCCAAGTTGAGATGCCTGCTCTTTTGTCTTTTCAGCAACTGGAAGAGAAGGAAAACACTTTACACAATGAAATACCAACCTAAATCACATATTCTTATATCCTACAGCAGCTGAAGGATTTACCTTTCAGCAACATAATCAATATGGCATGTAACTGACACATAATAGAGTTGCAATTCTAGTCAATGCAAACAGTTTTTTTTTAAATGGTAATAGGATGGCATATATTGCAACCAAAGCCTAAAGGAGCGACAGATAATTTAGCTATCCAGTCCATATGTCTTTTTTGCAAAGCTGTAAGGGAGATGTCCCCATATGGCAACGTGACAACTTTGGTGGACATCTGATTGCCTTGAACCCCACTGTAACTTCTAACACCCACAAACAAAATTATAATAACAAGCATTGCCACCACCCCCCCCTCCACCCCCTGCCCCCCTCTGACAGTTTGTTTACTTCAGACACATCCAAAGCTAAGTATCTCAAATGCTTTCTTTGGCTTCAGCAGTAGTGCAAACAATGTACAGCAGTACAAGTAGCAGTTTTTAAACAGCTGATCCTGCATACGGACCATCAGTAGTTTTAAACAGCTGATCGTGTGCACCTATACTTATGTCCTATTAGGAAAATTGTTGGGCCGCTTAGCCCCTGTGCCTTTGCGGTGGCTGTAGTTATGCCATTGGTGTGGGGGCTGATTTACATGCAAAGGAGCTGGCCATACACTAAGCAGACAGATACATATAGACAAACATCTCATCTATCTAATGTCTATTTTACAAGAAACGTTTTTTATCTTGAGATGTTCCTATCTGGCCCATTCATTTTGTGATTGCAAGTTGATTGCATAAAGGATGGGCTAGGTAGTTCTAAGTTGTATAAGATATTTGGCTATAGACAAACATCTTATATATATACATAACATCTAAGCAGTGTTTGGGCAAAGACAGGTGATCAATACTGATCAACCAGACATACACATTCCAAAGCAATTATTTTGAAAGATGGTAATTTTCTAGGCAAAAGCAACTAAAGGTAGCCATTCATGGTCCAAAGGTTTCCTGATCCAGCTGAAACGATCCGAAATCTAATTAGAAGAACCTATTGAAATTTCCCTCCTTGTGCCAGTGATCTTCCGAAGATTTTAGCTGAAACTGGTTCTGGTAGATTGGGTGGATGGAAAATTTTCCATCTTGCTTGATCACAGTTTTTTTTTGATAGGCTGATTAATATCGCTGGTCTTTTGAAAACATGGAAAAATGTCCTCAATAAATTCGATTGAATTTCTTAAATTGATGGGAATATTGATGCTGTGTATGGGGGCCTTAAGACAGATGTATTCTGGTAATAAAATATAAAAATGGTCACTAAAGCAGCCCCACACACAGCATTGATATATTAAGCGACTTTTGCAAATGTGATTGAATCGTTTAAAGTATGCCGTTTTTCCGACCGACAGCTCAACAAAAAGGCACATAGTGGAGAACTTCAACCAGTTCTTCCAATCAGATTTCTGACGGTTGTGGTCAATCAGAGATCCCATCAGAAAAACACCTGCCAATGTATGGGTAGCTTAACAATACACATATCAATATTGTCACTGTAACAAACTGTAATCAGTTGGATTTACAGCAAAATCTTGATGTCTAACTTTAAGCTGCCCATAGAGGTTCTGAAGGTGAAACATAATGGTACATTCTGATGAAAACATGATGGGAAAACACTGATAGGATTTCATCAAAGATTTCTTGAACAGATTTCAGCTTAAAAAAAAATATTACATCAAAAAAAAAATCAAAATCCAAATAAGGTAAATAATAAAAGAAATAAAAAAGATGTGGCAAATAATAAATCCCTTTAAAAAAAAAAGATGCAGACAACAAGATACACTTAAGTAATTGCCAGTTAAGGTGCTAAGACCATACTAATTAAAGGGATTTATGTGTATAGATCTTTTCACCCTTGTTACTGGATTTCCTGTAATCAAGTCTTTTTTTTCACCTGTCAGTCTATAATGTGATGGCTGCAGCCATCTTTTACTTCACTCATTGAAATGGTTTTGAATATTCATTAAAGGGTATTTCCACTGCTAAAGAATTTTTTTTGGTATTCAGTTTGATTGAAGAACAGGAAGTTAAGAAGCTGTGTCTTACCTCCCATTCTTCAATAAAACCTGCAGGAGCTGGGAACGAAGGTAAGGTACACGAAGGTGCTCACAGGTCCAGACGGACTCTGCATTCTATGCGCATGTGCAACGCAGCTGCAAATACAGTACTAAGTCCATCTTATAATCTTATTGTGTGTGTCATTATTGGACTTTATCAAACACAACAGAATCAGCCTTATATGGGCCACACGTGTGGAAAAAAAAACTACTAATCCCGTGGCTGATGAAATACTGACATTTGGCCACCCTAACAGGGAGAACGTTGGTAATGTATGGAGGCTTTAAATAGTCAATGAAAGACAGCTTCCAAAGGAATCTATGTGTCAACTCCTATATATCTATCATGTTTGTTCTCAGCTTAGTGCAGAACTGGATCTCACACCCCAAAAGGTTGAGTGCTATAGAGATAATCAAGTTCTCTGCAGTGGTATTATGGCTGTAAAATAATGTATGGCAGACACTAACCTGATGCTACGCCTTGTACCACTCCATCTCGGGTTTTACTTCCTAAAGAAGAAAAAATGAAAATTAGATCATAGTATTAAACATTCATAATAAAGTATATCTACAAACTAATACCAAGGTGTTGCCCTTGCTTTAAATTACTTTTTAAAAAACCAACTGCCACCATCTGCAGAAAAGATGACTTGTTTTTTCTTTACTAGTGTTTTTTTCTTCTTCTCATTTTGACATTATACATATTCCACAACGATTCATTGCTACAAACCTATATTCATGTGTTTTAGAAACAATTGGAATCACAAAATTTCATTTAAGAGAAAGTGAGATTTTCATTTGTCACTGTGTGCTTTGTTTTACCTGCAGCAAGGCGTGGGAGAGAAGCTGGTGGTTTGTGGGTGTAACATAAGGAATTTATGTCTGGTGTCACAGATAGCTTCACAACAAATTGCCTGTTGTGATGGGAAGTACATCAGGGTAATCACTTGTGCGCGCCAGCTAAATAGCTGCCTCTTTCCTTATCGCAACATCAGTACATTTAGCACTAATATACTTTTACATATAGTCTTTTTTTAGGCAATATGTTAAACACCTTCTTTTTTAATTGACCCATCATATATCCCACATAAAATACTTATTTTAGTGTAGGCAGTTTCCCCAAATTGTATAACTTGCAGCGTCATTCTTCCATTGATCCTATCTCATCTGGCACTCTGAAGATGGACAGTTATTAAGGGCAGTCATATGTTGATGGTTAGAATGAACTGCTATTCTGTACAACCAGTATCATTTTTTTGATTACAAATGAAGCTTAGTTGGCTAAGCATCTTTAAAGGATAAGTGCACTGTAAAATCAAGTTATGTTCATTTGGAAGCTGCAGCTTTAAAAATACCGTTGCCATATTTTTTTTTTTTACCTATGTCCTTCCAGACCCTACCTTTGTGCCTTGAAAGTTGCTGACATCTTGTTACTGGTTTGCTGAATGTTAAGCTCCGCCCCTCTGAGATTTCCTCTGCTTTCTCCTGCTTGAGCCTCAAACAGTAATGCTTGTGAGTTCCGTGCACTCTCCTGCTTGAGCCTCAAACAGCAATGCCTGTGAGTTCCGTGCATGTACGTGTGCACAGAACTCACAAGCATTACTGTTTGAGGCTCAAGCAGGAGAAAGCAGAGGAAATCTCAGAGGGGCGGAGCTTAACATTCAGCAATTCAGTAACAAGATGTCAGTGCACTTATCCTTTAATAACTAATTTCTTACAGAGCCCTCAACAACGAATGCTGTGAAAAATGGAGGAAATATAAACATCTATTTTCATGTTAATGTTTAACATGAAATTGATGTATCAGTTAGGCCAGAAGACTGGGGTCATGTGGGTCATTTATTTGAAAAAATAATGATCGTCCCCTGTCCTTACATCATGAGGACACTGGCTGGTAAGTCTACCAATGTATGGGAGAAAAAACAAGGAATGCAGCGTCCAGGCCGGAACCATATGAGGTGGACCCCCTAAGATGCTGTGCCACAGCCAGGTAAGTATCAAGTATCCTCAGGTGAGGAAGGGGGCATAGTCTCCCCAAAACGTTGTTTATGTTTGGCGTGTTGGTACTCAGAAATAAATGAATCAATAATTCATTTTCTGGAGAGTGTGCCTCCCTTTATTTCTACCAATGTATGGCCAGCATTAGAAAGACTGTTTCCCCATATAAAAAGACGTGCGATATAATACACCTCCTGCTTTATATTGTGTGGATGGCAGAGGACTTTATGGCATAAACAGTATTGGCTTATTTAATCATTTTTAATAAGAGGTGCTGTAATATTTTTTGTTGTTTGCTGTAAATTAACAGCACTGGCAGATTTTTGCACCTCTAATTAAATAAGCCTGAAAGCCACCAAGCTGATTAAACTGTGGAAACTGTTATTTTCGGAAAAATAAAAAAGTTATTCTGCTTCAAATCTCTGATTTCTTTAGCGACAACCAGAACCAGGCACTGAGGTACAATTTTTATTGTTGCCTATAGCAAAATATGGCTGCTTGCTGAGTAGGTCAACTGCTAGATTCTTTTCAAACAACTAGTACAGATTGTTCAGTTGATTATATCTGTTATATCTGGAAGCAAGGCTGTTCTTATGTTTTGTTTATTAGACTTTTATTATCTGCCAGGTTTAAAGGAGAACTATTGTGCAGTTTTGTTTTTCTTTGTTCAGCCTAAAAAAAACTTGTTTTAGTCTGGTAGAGCACCCCCAAACCACATTTTAACATTATTTAGAAACCTCAAAGATGCCTCTGAAGGTACTTATCTGACTCAGGCCCTCATCACATAGGCTCCACCCCCTGCTCCAGTTTTGAGCAAAAACAGGAGCAGAGAGGCTATTGTGCATGACGCCTTGAATGGGAGGAAGAGCCACGACCAGGAAGAGCCCACAGATGAGTGCAAAGCGGGAAGGGGCCGGGTTAGGTAAGTCCCTTCAGAGGAATCTTTGAGATTTCTAAATAATGCAAAAATTGGGCTTTTTTTGGGGGGGGGGGGTTATTTTAGGCTGGACATGCCCTTAAATACAAAAAAACGAGCAGGGAAGTAGGACTGATAACTCCTACCTCCCAATATTGTTTCTGTGAGAAGCTTCTGCCAGGCTTCCTCCTGGCTTTAGCACATTCTTTAATACAGTACTAACCGGGCAGATAAAACTTAATGTGCTGTAGCTCCTCCACCAAACGCTATTGGGAGGTAGGAATAATCAATCTTGCATCCCTGCCCGAGGTACTTTTCATTTTTAAAGTAAGAAAGTTACTTTTAAGAGTATAGTAGTTGTCCTATTAACTTTGGTATAAAATATTTTTAAAAAATGATTTAACGAATTAAATATGTGACAAAACATCCCGTATCAGTAAGGCAGCTAGAGACAGAGAAACTTATACTAAATTATACTGAAAAACATCAAGCTTTCTGTTAATTATGTATTTGTTAAGGAAGATGAAAATGTAATTTCTACATTCCTGTGTAGGGAACATAGTCAGCATTACGGTTGGTTGGGAAACACTGAACATTTCCTTCAGTATCTGCGCCCTTTACTTGAAGGTCTGTGTATGGACGCATGGCCCCTATACCACCCCTATATTCCTTCCGAGCAAGAACATTACCATTGTGGTTGTACCACCAAACACTGAAAGTTCATTGTCCTAACTGAAAACAGAACATTTTCTACAACTTTCTAACAATTAGATAATTTATAGGCAGATTACATTTTTCCAGTATTATTGCCCTTTAAGTCTATGAGATGGAAATTCCAATACAAGTGAATGTTTTTTTTCTTAATAAAGTTGGTCAGCTTAGTGATCAGGCAGATTAGAGATTTCCTTTGGTCACCTGCCTGAATCTGTTAAACAAGATCTGCTAACATGCATAACAAGCTTGGCTATGCTAATAAGGATCTGTCACGTACATCGACTTGCCATCACCCTGCACCAGTAAATTAACTTCCACATTACCTATAGCCCTGCCTGACTTGAAGATGGGGGTCTGACAATGGATGCGTTTTAGGTCTGTGAGAGGTTGGTAGTTTTTTAAGGGAGTACAAATAATAGCAGGGCAATGGTCAAAAATATAATATATGGTACACACAGGTCAATATTTCCTTCCAACTAATTGTGGCTGATAATTTGCTTAATCAGGCCAAAATTTCAGTGTTTTGAAATTTGGGTTTTTTTTGCAAAAACACCCAAAAAACAGGCCACATGGTTGTTTTTTCCTTAAATACTAGTAGTGCCACTTTAATTTCTGACCAACAGACAACTTATCAGTTTAGCAATCGGTCAGGAGTATCAGCAATTGTTTTCGTGTGTGGCGACCCAAACAATCTCCCTATGGAGATCAAGTTCTGTACACAATCTGCAATGTGTGCAACCAGTGTAACTTTTCTACTCAGTAGTTTCAATGACCAAATGCCACTGCCTTACCCTTAATTACCATGAACAACATAATGGATATTTTAACAAAGACTTGGTTATTTGCACAATACACTAGGTGATATCAATTTTTTTTTTCTACAGTCCATATATGCTACATACTTATCAGTGGCTGATTATAATAATATTAATAGGCTCATTTGTTGTGTGAGAATCAAATCTCGCATGCTCTGCAGATACTACTAAAGTAAATTATTTTGTGTTGCCGACAAGTACGCAATTAAATGTGTTAGAACAGGAAACGTTCATTTAGATTCAGTGTGAGCATGTGGGAGTGTCTTGTTTTTTCCCCTGATGTTCGCTGCCAATAAAATCAGCAGAATCAATATTCCAAGCTTTTGTCTAATGTTTATCTGCACATAATTGCCCCTTTATCTTATTCTTGCTGTTCAGGGTTTTTACATGGCCACATTCAGATCAGATACCCAAACTAATATTACCAATACTCTAAATATCCAGATTCCTATTCTTTTCAGTCAGGATAACTGCAGCCTGCTAATGCATCTGTTCCCCATCTGTCATTACTACGGGTTGTCTAAATGCAATCTTTATCTGACTTACTGTGCAAACAAAATCTGTCAATCCGAAATGCAATTTATTCTACATGATTAACGTTTATTAATGTCTGAAATGAAAAAATCAAATTCTATAAAAAAACACTTAAAAGGGAAATAATGTAAGTAGAATTCATTTTGCATAGATTTTCCTGTAAAATGGTGGCCGCAAGCTCCTAGCTTATTGTGTATGCAGTGCTTTTCCTTTTTATATATTTAGAGGGAAGCGGCTAGACTGCCCTCATTAGCCATCTATACATGGTTATGTGATCCAAGTTCTACTTGCTACATGTTCTGTAAAAGGGAAAGCACTATCCTTTCATTACAAAAAGTAATTCAACTTTGCAAATAAAGGCCTTCAAGACAATATTCTCCACAGAATTAAGCCTCGTACACACATTGGATAATTGTCGTACGATGCAGCTGACAAACGAGCAATTGCACGATATTCGTACAGAAATATAGCCTCAACGATCGTCAAAGACCAACGACCGTCGACTATTGTCGGCTTTCTCCGACGATCAGCCTGGCGGATTTGTTCTGCCGATTATCGTATATTTGTACATGGTCGGCAGATTATTGTTAACGTTCTACGAAAAATATATATAAAAGGCGCATGCTCTGCTTTCGTAATTGCGCAAACATACGAACGTTACATTACGTACGAACGTCTACATCTAACGACAATCGTGGTGACTATTGTTGCTGTGTGTAGAGATGTCGTTTCAATTATGAGGATTAACGATAATGTCGTTATACATTCGTTGGCTCTATCGTATGAAAATTATCCAACATGTGTACGAGGCTTTACTGTTTTTTTCTAATTTATAACACTGCAATAAACCTAACTCCCCTTAATCCATTCTTAATATTCCTTTGCCCTCACTACCACTGAAGGCCATCATTTTTTAATCCAAAACACTTCATGGCTGGCTAGCAATGGAAAAAATATCTACTCACAGCAGCCCCGATCCTCCGTACATCCCCTGATTCCACCAGACACTGCTTTGGTCAGCGCGCACGCAGGATGACAATCCTGCTTCGAATATCTCTCCAAATCAGCTGTTTTAGGCCGCACTGCTTTGCACACTGAAGTCTAGACATACTGACCCAGAACTCTCACCATTGCTTTTAAATGCTTGAATAAAATTTGTTTTTTTATATAAAATTGGATTGGGACTCCATTGTGCAAAGCGGTGCAGCCTAGAACAGATTTGGAGAGATAATGGAAAAAATATACTACATCTCATCCATCCATATTCCCAGCAGGTGCCTTCAAGTCACATGCAGTAAATATATAAAATTGAAATGGTCCCAGGCACCCTGAATTTTTTTTAAACAGATCATTTTAATTGTTATAAGATCAACATTATCAGTATACCTGATAAAGGTGCTCTAAGAAACACATAAACATTGATCGTACAACAATAAAAATTCTACAGATGTAGAATGTTTCACCATTAATAGAAGAGAACAAAAATACTGCTGTTCAATGAAATATCTACCTAACATAGACTCAGGCAGATAACAGGAATATCGCCTTTAGATCCATCAGGATTGTTAACTGTGATTGGCCAGCATTGTCAACCTAATATATGTAAAGCACATATAAGCAAGCGTCATTGAACTTAGTTAATGATAACAAATCATCCCTCACCAGAATAAGCTAATAGCAGGTTCTATGTCTAAGATGAATCTCCCCACAGGGAGTTAAAAATCTCTTAAGTAATCAGGTTTCACATTTGATGTATCCCACTAATAATCCTGCAAACACAATACTCTCCTTCAATCAACTAAAGGGAACAAAGGACACAGCATCTGTGCAGCTGTTAAGAGAATAAAAGGAGTCAATAAATCTCCAAATTTCATAAGTTTGAACACTGTAAATTACACTGATGGCCAACAAGTTATGTCATCCAGACGGCAAACTCTGAGTAGATGAGCTTGATCACCTGATATTCCTCTTATTTATAAGGAATGGGTAATTATAATCTGCCCATTAGAGACATTAGCTAGAATCAGAAAAGGCAGCATCACTAAAACATTGGTAACCGTAATGGCATTAGCAAGCAATGTACAAGAACATTATCTGTCTTTTAATAGCCATGGTGATGATCAAAAGGAGGCAAAGGCACCATAATATGTTTAGCTTCAATAAAAAATATATGCTCCAATGAATATTACATAATCCTGACCTATACCAGTACCAATTCAAAACGGGTTCCAGTCATCACTATACAAAATCAAGTAAAGCAAAGCAGTTTGATTTACTCAACCCTTAAATCATACCGTGACCATTTCCCTTGACCAATTCCCCATATTAGTTTAGGCACAATCTTTACAAAAATATATAAACACAAAATAAAATGAATTTAGATGGGTACCATGTTTGTGCATTTGACTATGCTATATGCTGTTTTTAGTAGTTTAGTAGAGAGTTTTATCTGCTATGTTTCTACCTAGGGTTTATGGTTTTATAACCTCCATTTTCTGAACTCTGCTACTCTCATTACTCTCAGTCAGCTGATACTCAATATGACAAAATATGGTTTAGTAGAAGTAAGAGCAGTGCAGGCCAGAGATCCATTGCTTAGCTGACATATTGGCCAGAAAATAATGAGCATAATCCATGTCTTTGATGTGAATCAAACCGTCAAACAGAACTGCAGTTCCCTGTCTACATAATGGATAACTCACATAATAGCTTCTGATCGCCTTCATTTAATTTGGCTGAACATTTTATCCAAGATCCCCTGAGGGATACAAATAAGGCTATACACAGAGAAAGATCCAAACTCCTATTAACTCAATGATCCTGCAGAAAGCAGCTGTGAATTGCAGGGAATCAATAGCAAATATCCCGTAAAGTTTCTATCACATTTTTCCCAGAGGGAGAGCAGAGGGCAGAGATTTGTACCTGGAGATCAAGGCATTCAGCCATCTGTCTTCTAATTTATATTTTATAAATGTAACAACAAGGTGAAAAAGTTTAGCCAGAACCAGCAAGACAAGTGGGACTCAATCTATCTTTAACTCACAAACTCTTCAAGGATCACAATACCCTTTAAACAATGTTCCTTTAATTCTATAAGAGGCAGGAACAAGTATTCCTACCTCTCGTTCTGATTTTGTTTAAAAGTACTTAAGTTAATGCTTAACAATATTTGTAACAAAGTCTTTAAATTTAGCCAGGCATGATTCCTCCCCCTTCTTATAGAATTATAGATATAGGGGGTGGGTGGTTGAGGTGGTTTAGGTTATAGTACACGGAATATTACTAGCTGGTTACTCTTCTGACAGACCTACTGGGTCTATTGGATGAAAAAGTCAAAAATACGATCTTTCATCCCAACACCAGATCCTTTGTCTTTTTGCCAAAATTCTAGGTGATATTTAGGTCCAATTGACTGAAATATTGCACTAGTTGGTCAGGATTGACTCATGTGTACTTAGCCTTGCTGTATGGAAGTATAATTGTAGAATGTATTCTAAATATATTTAAGAAGGTTAAACCACCCTTAATCCTACTTGAATACTTATCATATCAATAAATTGTAAAGTAACAAACATATTATTATAATTTATTGTTAGTTTAATTTTCCCCTTTTCTGTGACAGCTCAGCCAAGACAAAGCATCATGTAGCTTCTTGGAAAAATACAAACCTACAGAGAATTGTGTTTGCTGCCAATAAACTTTGTAATCATCTTTATTTTCTCTTTAATGAAAGAGGGTAAATCCCATGTACTGCAGGTTTGTCTTTTCATTGCATTTTACCATTGTATTAGAAGTAGATATTAAACCCTGCAGTAGACTGTACTATCTTTTAAATGTATGACTTGTACTCCAGGAAGGTGCTGGATGTAGGCAGGATATATGCCAACATACAAATCCCACAATGTTACCTTTGGATAGACCAACCAAGTCTGTGTGTATTGTTGCTTCAAACTGCATTACATGCAGCAAATGAATCATTGGTCTGTGGGTAACAATTCACCTAAAGCTTATTTTATTTCTTACAATCTGTAAATCTAGAAAGTTACAGACTGTTCTATACATGGATTGTATTAGTCATGTTTTGCCTGGCTCCATTAGGGGTAATTCTCACTATTTCAGAGAGATTGCTATACCAGCTGAAAGATTTGCTATATTCTTTTAACCAGACTGACCTGATAAATTTAGATTCAACATGAATATATTTTAAAATCAATTTTTAACTTCATTATTCACAGGAAACCATAACTTTGTTCATGATTACCCTTTCTTTTTGAGAACTAACTATGCAGGCTGAACCACTGTGAACTACCCCAAACCCAACCCTAGATATTCCTTTTATCAAAGAGGAGCAATGTACTCTGATTGTGATTTACCATGCAACTACTGGCTGCTATGTCTACACAAGAAGCAGCACAAGCATAAGGGAAATGGTGGGCGCAGTTGTATGTAATGTGAAACATTTGACACAGGCCTGACAAGGCTATGGCATGGCAATATACAGAGAATGACAATATGGTTTATAATTTAATATACAAGTAAACAAGTGTTCTATGAAAATAAACCAAACTCTTCAACCTTCTAAGACACAAACATTTTAATGTAAGAACCTTGCCTGAATATTATCCACATTAGCAGTGTCTGGAATGCTAATATTTACAGAAAATATTCCTCTAAATGTCACTGGCTATATCTATTTGACTTATAAAGCATTCCAGTAACCTTTCAAGAAACAGGCCTTTCAAATAATGCTTTTCTGCTTATTTTATTTAGCTTCAGGAAATAGTAATCATTTCAGCACTGGACAGCTCCTAGGAACTAAACGCAGATTAAACTGCACAAGCATTTCCTTTATGTCTTTTCTATCTAAACTGATAGATTTTAATGCCATTTGTAAACCTACTAATATCACTCAAACGTCTTAGCTCTTAGTTAGTTTTACTATGATAAAGGGAAGTTTGGTTTCCCATCTTATGCGATTTACATGGAGATCTGGTCCATTTTTTTCTGTTCTCTATCATCACTAATGCTCCAGCCTGCCATCCATAACTATTTGTATTAGAGTATTAGCCAACCCTTAAAGCCAGTGAGGGTCAACCTACATTTTCTTTGCCAATGGGATCTAACTGCTTTCCCTATGGACTATTTGAAACTTTAATTGTGACCAAATTACACGTGATCCAAATTGGTAATAGGCAAGCTATTGAAACATTATTTTTGTAACGTAATTTTTTCCATAAAAAAAGCAAGCTGAAAAAATGTTTTACCTTAGGTGAAAACAATGCAGTAATGTTAAGGGACTAGAAGGACTGATCCACAGTTGGTTTGAAAAAGGCCAAGAGGTGTTTTTATCTGCACGTCAATATTATTAATAAACTTGGAATACCTACCCACGTACAGAACACCTTCCTTGGTTTTCTCTGCAGCTTCAGCTACCCCTTGCTTAGTCTTCTCGGCTGCAGCCACCACGCCTTCCTTAGCTTTGGACAAGCCTTTCATGAGCACATCCATTCTGATCTGTTGCAGTCTGCAGAGAGAGAGAGAAAGAGAGGGGGGAGGCAGCAGCTTAGGAGGGTAGGAACACCAAGCAGGAAGATGGCACAAGGCTGCATCCCCTGCAGCTCCTTCTGACCTGCTTTTCACACAGGACACCACCCCTACTCAGTTTTGATTAGTGTGTCCCCTGGTCTGTAAAATGGGAAAGAATAAATGAGGTAAAAAAATTCACATGAAACATTATAACAAGGAATAGTGTTTCATAGCCTTCAAAGTGCCTACTGTACACAAATCTCTGCAAGATTTCATATGCGTGTGGTTTTACACTTCAGTAATCTTGCATTACACCGAAAATAAAATAGAATTCGTACAGCAAAGCACGCTAGCAATGCCAGAAGGGATGTCTAGAATTTCCTGTAGATACAACAGTGATTTGCAAAACACTTGTGTATAAATATGTGAGTAGTCTACAAAGAGCCTTTGTTATACACATAGATGTCAGTAGTAACGTGTAGCTATGTATAATTATTGTTTTGCTTGTGCATGTTGGTGCAATAATAAAAATAGTTGTGCAGGTCTCATGTCCTTGAAACCCGGAGAGTGCATTTGCCTACAAATAACAGTGGAAGGTAGAAGGGGGAGGTGCACCAAATCCATCATCAACTTGTGCACAGACATTACCGCTCTGGATTATGGAGACAGAGGTGCTTTTTTAAAAAGGAGAAAATCCTACAGATGGTATAGGGGGCAGAGAATGGTGGAAAAGAAAAATGAAAGCTGGCCATCTTGGGATATGATAAGTAAATGAGGCCAACATCTGTCTTAAGGGGCAATTAATCCAGATAGCTTGACAGGCTCCACATTTAACTACAAGGGTTTTATGATAGAGAATCCACTGGATAAACATGAACAGAAATTGCAATAATAATCAATATAATGATACTAATCCCAATGATGATAACAATAACCACAATAATAATAATAATCTTCACAATAATGAAGAAACCTGACCAATCATATAGGATGATTACATGTACAGAGCTAATTCAGTGACAGATGCAATCTACACCCCTCCCCCTTCTTATGTCCCAAGTGTCACAGGAAGAGACAGGATTTAAAGGGGTAAAAATCCACTTTGCACATTAAACAAGCCACTCACCTTCCACGACCTTTTTATTGTGCAGCCCGTGTGTCCTGTGTTAACTGTTTCTGTCTGGCAAAAAGGTTAAAAGGGAGAAAAGGTCAGACAGATCCAAGCCATAGATGGGAGGTTGCTAGTTGTAAATGTAGATCTATCCCCCAGCCCTTATCTTACCTCGGAATTACAATAAGCCTCTCTTATTCTTCCTCTGTATGTGATGAGGCAGAGGAGGGATCAGATGCAGAGCTGACAGGGGCTCCCTGTGTTACAGATCCATGGGATGCCTATTTCACAGCCACTACACCCGCCTCCTTCTCAGAAGCATCTAAGGCTGTTGATGGGGAGAGAGAGCGATGGGTGCTTCAGCGCGAGCCGTGTACCCCCTTGTGGCAGGAGAGCCTATGGACAGGCAGGAACAGCAATCACAGACATTGGTACCCACCCCCAATATTTTCGACAGCCTATGGCTATTATTACCGGACACGCTGACTGCCCAGTACGGGTCAAATAGAAAACCTGGACCCTCCCCTTACTCCCTCCCCCTCAGCTTGACCTTTTTTTCTTAGTGCCAAGGTGTCCTTTGCCCTTTCTCTCTCCAATCAAGCCTAATAAAATGCTAAACCAGGGAGTGACTATTGCCACTGACAGGCAGCATAGGGTTCTGTTTAACCAGCAAGGGCTGAGCAAATGTTATCTTTATTATAATGAATTATAAACACAGTAATATTAATATATATATATAATGGGAGAAAATCACATTGTTATATTGTACCACTCCTTATTCATAAAAAGCTGACAAATAATTGTAAATATATAATGAGGTAGAAGCAGAAAGAGAAACAGGTAGATAGATAGAAAGATAGATAGGTAGTTAGACAGATAGTGAGGTGCAAGAGCCATTAATACTCAGTGAATTATATCCTTATAAGGGCTAGGCCACACCGCTGCGTTTTTTGTGCGTTTGCGCTTGCGTTTTTTTAAGATCATTGAAACCGCGGCAATGTGCGTTGTGATTGCGATGCTTTGCTGTGGTCAGTAGTGAGCTGCCATTTTAGTTTGTGTAACAGTCTTCTTACCAGAATGCACCACTTCCTTGGAATTTTCCTAATTTCTATTGATTGGCTATTGATGGGTCAAACATGCTCAGATCTCTACTGAGCAACTAAATCAACCCATGCGCTAGGTCAAGGGTAAGAAAAAAACAGATACATTAAGGTGTCCTGCAAACAGGAAGTCAGTATTTTGGAAGCATTTATTTATAGACAAAATGCTGGATGGGCAGGTTAGGGTCATTGGGATGGAAATTATGCTTTTTATCTTAAAAGAATATGTATTTGCACTGAACTTCCCCTTTAAAGCGAAAGTCTTGATTAATTTATTGCAGTGTGTTCGCTTATCTGCTTTCTTTTTGCAGACATCCTTGATCTACTGTATACAGTTTCTTGCCCATTTGGCCGCCAAGTCTTAAATAATAAATGCCCATTTTTCAGGACTCCTCTCCTTTCACTATGTAAAATATTTCATATATAAATACGCTGAGCCAATTCCAAAACAATAAAAAAAATCCTAAGAGAAAGTGATGCATTAACTTGTCTAAAAAGCACTGTAAACAACATTCCTATAAATTTGCATTTACATTCATTGATAATGCAGGTCCTTTAAATACAATGTATAATAGAAACCATGCAAATATCTGAACTATTTGATGTGTTCTGTTTAAGAAATAAAAGCATATACAGTATTTTAATTAGTAATTCTGTTCCATTCCCCATTGATTGTCTGTTGAAGAATACCTGCTAATAAAAATAATTGTATTTATTTGGCCCTTTTTCTCTTCTTAAACAACTGTGAAATGTACAAAAAAATAAATGGTATAAACAAGCGTACCAGCAGAGGCAAACTACTGGCAGCTGAGCTTTGGGGAAAATACCTTAATTTACTTATTTGATTGTTCTCCTAATCTGTCATTTACAATACAAACAAAAACAAAACACAATGGCCCTATTTCAACAGAGGAATAGTTACCAGGAATAAAAATGTCATGCACATATTTACTAAATCTGCAGACAAGCTGTGCACAGAGTTTAGAAAGTCATTTAGCATGCTGTATGCACGTCTTTCAACAATTTGCTGCAGCAGGTGGTAATTGTGTTATTTCCAGTGCACAAAACTATCACTCGTGGTGAAAAAGATAAAGAATGCCCTTAGCGATATGATATCACACTATAAAACAGATCATGGATGCAACAAGAGCTTATGACATGTTTGTACTCTTGACTGCAAACATTGTAACTATTTGTAATACCACATTGGTGTAGGACTCACAATATCAACTTGCGATTGAAAACTTGACCACTAGATCAACAGCTGTTCGCTCACATTGGCTTAATTTTAGGAAGTTAGAATATTCACTCCTACCTTCCAATATTTACAATATTCAAAAACTGGCACATTGAGGGGCACAATATATGAGTATACTGTAGTTGTAGCTTAAATAGATCAGAGTTATTCCCAGTGGTGATTACCAACATGAAAACTCACATTCTTCATAGAAGGGGCTTTGAATTCATCCACATATGGGCTCAAGATGGCATCATCAAGGAGTATCTACCAGGAGAGCAGCTGACTGGTTACTGACTGAGGATGTTGAAGACCAGAATGCAGTGTGATAAGACTCCTTACTTAAAGAGGAAGTAAGAATGCAATAAAATATATACTTATTGTAGCATATGCCCAAAAGCACAAACTCAAAAATTTGCCCAATGGTGTCAGTTTAGATATATACAATATTTTTTGGGTGGTGCCAGGATGCATGGGCCATTTAATGATCAGGGGTGTAGATTGAAATTCCTGGGCCCAATAGTAACATTTTTAAAATAAAGCTTAACTACTTAATAGGGATTGCAGGACTGAATGGAAAACTGGTTAAGAAGGCCTGGCTGGAAACTGTGACTGATGAAATGGCTGCCAAACTGGGACTAATGGACTTATGAACTGGCTGGTAAAGTGAGACTGATGAACTGAGTGAAAACAAGGACTGATTGACTAGCTTAACTTTGGTATTAATGGACTGCCTGGAAAGCTGGGAATAATGAACTGGCTGGAATAGTGAGACTGAAGGACTGGCTTGTGAACTGGGACTGATGGGCTGGCTGGCAAAATGAAACTGATCGATGGCTAGGATACACCAGCATGTTATAAGGCAAGATCCATCGAGATTATATCTGAAAAGCACAACAAAGTATTGGCCAATAGGTGTCTGTTGCGCTGCCATCCGCCTATGGGAGCGCATGCAATTACCATTTTTAGTGCAATTTGCATGTTCTCCGATACCCAAATATTACAGGGATCGCAGTGCAATTGGACAGCAATTGGACACAAATCACATGTATGTGTTGAGATGTGTGTGTTGAGTGTGGCCTCAACCTTACTGACTGGCTTTGGAGCATTTTGCAGTGCAGTGTTCGCTATTCCCCTTCTTTATACCTGCTTATATCCAACTGTTTTTAATCCTTGATGTTCACCTTATGTATCCCAATAAAGACAATGTTATTTTTTTTTTCAAATTATAAAAACGCTCCCAATAATGTCAATTGTATGGTAATGGGACCCCTTAATAGGGTGGTGCTGAAGGAACAAACTAAATAGTAAAATGTAAAACCAAGAACAGAATCCCAAAGAGCCTTCTACTAGCACACAATTCCCTTATAACCCATAAGTCCCTCCAACGTCAGTCTTGCACCCCCTTACATACCAATATTATGTGCAAAAAATCATCATAAATATTTATTAAACACACCATAATAAAATATCTCAATATATGTCTACATAAAGGAATTTGGGCGTCCCCAATGGCAGCTCAAATATCTAAAATATTGAACAAGTGGGTCCAAATAGTATCCTGGGGTAGATCACTGTGTTAATTTGTTATAGAAAGCACCTTGTCCATCCAAACAAATGAGCAAAAATAGCGTTCACAGAATCAGTAGCGGACAGATCTCCTTTTCATTAGTTAAGCAGCAAGATCCAACCCGGGACTTACCGGCATGCACTCTCACCCTTGATGGGAAACAAACAGGATATACTCACGGACCCTAATGCTTGTGGTCCAGTCCCTTGTCTGTATTAGTCCAATGATGTCCGAGTGCCGCCCCTTGACCCAGCTACTCCGACCCTGATTAAATCACGTGATGTGGTGAAACGTACGTTGGTCAGGACAGTGGAGTCCTAACACATCGTGGGGATTGTGATCCTGTGACTGAGTTTACATTAAATACATTTTTTTTTTGCACTAACTAGAGAGTGGTGGTTAATGTAGAAACTTTTTCTCCAAGCCCCAACAGTGGTTACTGTCATGGCATGCAGTTAAGAGTACAACATATGCTCTTGGTGCTTCCGCAAACTGTTTTGTTATGTGATATTACCAAGGTTGATCTGATGACAACGCAGATTTAAAATCTGGTCTGCATCTTTGTAATAATTGTTATTATAGCGGTTTGATTTACCTTTTACTCTTTTGAACTGAGTGAAGTCATTTATGTTAGTGGTGTCTTCAGTGAAATAATTGTCTTGGTTTTGTGAGACTTAATACCCAAACATAAGGAAAGCAATGTGATAAATACAGTCCAGATTACTATGAGCTTACCTCCTTGCATCTACTTTAACACAAGTGTCATGGTTTAGCAGTTGCCAGATGTTTAATGAGCAGTCAGGGCTGGGCACGTTTCTCTCAATGCATGGAAGGCTAACGCAATGTGAGTGACCATAACTGTGTGTACTGTGATCTGTTTTGGAGTGCATGAGATCAACGTTTTTCTTATGCAAAATGCATGTACTCTGATAACGGAATATTATCGGAATTGCAGAGCAAATGCATGATAGTGTGTGTAAACCGCATTTCAAGCTTTACTGTACATTGTAGTGTCAAAATGATACATTTGGATCTACTCAGAAATCACTACAATAATCATTACAATAATGAAGAATAATAACTCTTGACCATGTTGTTTCTTTATGTGGATTTTAAGTATCTTCAAAACATTTGTCAATATGAATTTCATTTTCCAACATGCATGTTTCCAGATCAGTGTAAAATCAGAGGATGCACATTAAAAACACGTGCAGCAAGACTGAGGCTGAGGCCACACTGTACCGCATTTGCACGCGAACTGTTGGTGTGCCCTCGCGATCGCCCAGCAATACAGCGCTCCCTAGTGCAGTAGTGTGGCCACATCAACTAGGCCACACTAGTGTACACTTTTAAAAGCGCGATCGGATCGTGCTTAAAAGCGATTCAATGTGGCCTAGTCCTAAGAGTGTCCTACAATCAGCAGGTGATCTGAAAACCCTGCTAAACGTCTTGATTGTGCTTGTGAAGGTTCTCATGGATCCAGGTCATGGTATATCTGTTGTATGCAGTTAGATCAACTGGTCTTAAAGTTTAGTTCTTGTAAACGTTTCGCTAGTCATCCGACTGGATCTCTTAATTCAGAATGACTTGTACAAAAATCTGGTGACTGTATTCCTAAAAATGTTTTAAGCCGATCATTCACCAGTTAGAGAGATATCAGATCATAAGCTGATTGGAGGGAAATCTTAGTATTAAGCTGGGTACACACAATGAGATATTTCGGTCCGATCGACCGATAGTTCAGTGTATCGGTCGATCGGACCGAAATTATCACATCCGAATGCAGCCATGTCCGACCGATCGTTCATCCGAATCGGACGTGTTGGAAAACCTTGTCCGATCGTGCGGTCCTCTATGGACTGCACGATCGGTCGTGGTAACTGTCGGACGCGGCTGCTTCTGCCGCGGCCGACAGTCCTTCCTCCTGGCCGACCGGTCGAAAGTATCGAACGGTCGGTCAGGAGGAAAAATCGCTAGGTGTGTACCTAGCTTTAATTTGCATGTCTGCACTTATAAGAAATTAGTAATACAATTCATTGGTTCTTAAACATCTTCACGCTGTGGCACACTTGGCAATACAAATATTTCCTCTGACACGTGTTCTTAATGTTGTAATTCCCTATATTGTATCAATTGTATGACTTTACAGTGCATATCTGTTGTATTCAATTAGATCAACTGGACTTGAAGTTTAGTTCTTGAAGACGTTTCGCTAGTCATCCGACTGGCTTTCTCAATTCAGAATGACTTGTACAAGAATCTGTGGCAATTATGTACCCTGGAAAATCCCAATTAGCATAATACAGGCAAGTGTTAAGGGCGTGATTGGATAGTGGCTAAGAGGTGTTATAGGAACGCCCAGAGTAAGGTGTCAAAACAGCATTGTACATGGCAGACAGTTGGTGTCGAACCCCCCCACCTCTATTTAGGCTTGGTTTCTTTATTTTCACATAAATGGCCTCCTTAACACCTCTCTTGAACCAGTTACATTCCTTTGCCAATATGTTAACATTACAATCTTCAAAGGTATGTCCTTTTTCCTTAAGATGCAAGTACACGGCTGAGTCCTGACCCGAGGAATTGTCTCTTCTGTGCTGGGAAATATGTTGGTACAGTTGCTGTTTGGTCTCCCCCACATACAAATCAGAGCATTCTTCACTGCACTGCATATATGATGTCGCTTTTCTTGTGTTTCGGTATTGGGTCTTTCGGATGTACCAATTGCTGCCTCAGTGTGTTGTTCAGGTTAAAGCAGACAGGGATACAGTGTTTTTTGAAAATTCTTCTTAATTTCTCGGAGACCCCTGCTACATATGGGATGACCATGTTTTTTCTCCTGTCTTGCTTTTCCCCTTCACTGTTGGTATTCCTGTTCTTTTCTTTCCTTCTACTTCTTTTGTACAGTGCATATTGTAATGAAAAATGTTAAATGTTAGTAATACTGGGGAAAATATTTCCACTACCAAACTTTTGAGGAACACCTCTAATACTCTGAGGGCACACCAGTGTGCCTGGTAGGGTTGCCACCTTTGCCTGTAAGACCCAAACACATAGGAAATGTTCATGCTGCAGTCCTACTTGCCATTGCATTAAAGGGTATGTTCACCAATTTTTATGGTATGTTTTATTCAGTTTAACTGAAGAAAGGGAGTTAAATGTGCTGTGATACCTTCTGTACCTCAGTAAAACCTGCAGGAGAAAAGAAGAACTTACTGGCGATCTATCCAGTGCCGGCTTCTCAATGACTGGTCCCAACGCATTTAAGTTCCCTTGCACAAGCGACCACAATGCAATGGACTGTGGATGCGTCGGAGAATATCAGCACAGTCGGAAACTGTCAGCAGCGTTGGAGCTATCCACTGTAAGTTTCCTCTTCTCTCCTGCAGGTTTTACTGAAGAACGGGAGGTTGGACATAGCTCATTTATCTCACTTTCTTTCAGTTAAACTGAATAAAACATACTTTAAAAATTGGTGAACATACCCTTTAAATACATTCTGTATGGCTACACTGAAATCAAAGCAACCTGTATCATGCTTCTAATGGGAATGCTAAGCAGCCCTTTGTCATGTAGATTTCTTATGTTCAGGTCTTTGATGTATGTGCCCTTAGGCTGAGGAAATCGCCTGCGCATTGGAATCACAGAAATGCGAAATCACAGGAATGTTCGCGTTCCCGCAATTTCCATGTTACCGAAAAGTGAAAACGCGTGCGCAAACACACAAAAAAATAGCTAGTGTGGCCTAGCTAATCGGCGAATGACCCCCGACCTAACGCATACACATGGACGATTCTCAGCCGAAACGCCCGTTCGTCACGTGTATCGCTCGGCTGTCCGGGGTCGTTGCTCCCTCGCAAAATGACCGTGTGTACGAACCTTAAGTCTTATTTATAAGTGGAGATATCCTTTAAAGGGTAATGGAGGATTTTATTTTTGTGTACGCAACACATTAGGTAATGTTAGTTTGAATGTTAAAATGGATTTCTAAATGGTATTGTTTTTTTCAAAAATGCATGAATACCTAAAACTGCATACAAAGGCACAGAAACAAGTACAGTGTGAACAATCCCATAATCTGTGCCTGTGTAGGGTGGCTATATTGATGAGATAATCAGGGGATATCTATTGAAGACACACATGCACCAAGGCTGAGTCAGAAGGAATCCAACCCTGACCAGATCTGAACAGATCCGCCCTTCATATAGACTGAGTTAAACAGAGTTACATTTAAAGCAGTCCTTTCCAAACTACTACATCATGCCTTTCACAGTTTCACTATTTGCACAGTCCCTTTAAAATATTGATTGCTTCTATTTAAAAAGGGGGAGGGACGAAGGCTGGCCCAGGGGTTTTCCTTGTGTAGTATAATGGCAACTGCAGAAGGTGTAAGTATCAGTGATTATAAAGCATGATAATTCTTTGTTTTTCCATGTATACAGATACTGTAACGCTACCAATTTTACATAATGTGACTGAAGTTTTAGAACATGTTAAAACTTAACTACAAACTAGTAAATTACGCTGCTGTGTATAATGCAGTTCCACCATCAGGTGTGTAATCCAGGGATTCATGTACACAATAATGTGCAATACTTGGACAATAGGAGGGCTCTGTGTGCTCAGCCCTATGTTCTTCAGTTTTGGGCCTTTTAACCCTACCTTCCAACATTCACCTCTAAATGGGTTTGCTATGTAGAAACACATTGCACAGAGGTTCACTTCATTATCCTGCAGCTCTGCACTTGGTTGTTCTCATAAGTGTTATATTGGAGGGATGTTTTAATGGTGAGCTGAGCTGGATACATGAAAGCCTTATAGCACAGTGGATTCATTGTTTTGTCTAAATGGAAGTTTTTTTAAAAAATTCTTAATTTGCTGGACTTTTTTTTTTTTTTTTTAAATTGTACTGATACCATGAGCGGAAATATTAGGGTTGCTACCTTTTGCCTTTAAAACTGAACACATAGATAATGTACATGTTCCTTTTAGCATGCAGATTTTGTGTGTTTGGTTTTAAATGTAAGAGAAATAAAGTAAGACACGAACAGGTTTATCACAGAGAGCCGTTATCGGCTATTTGTGTCTTAAAGTCACGCTAACCAATGTACTAAGCGTTAACGTGACTTTAAGAAACGACTAACGGCAGTTGAGCAAATTTTGTGTGCCGCAACCAATGTACTGAGCCTTTAACGTCTCTTTAAGATGTAATCTCTAACGCCAGCTGATAGTGTTAAAGATTCACAAAAGGCAAACTCCATTCGCAATGCACTGAGAGCCACTATCAGCTCAGTGCATTGCCTATAGGGGGCAATAAAGAGCGATAGCGACTCTCGGTACATAGCCCCTATATTTATCTCGGATATCAAGACTGCAGCCTTCTCTAATGTTTTAATTCACTGGGGGTGTATCTAGACTTTTCCACATGGAAGACTGCTGGCACCCAGGGGCAGTCCAGTTAGGTGAGCTAAGATTTTTACATGCAGGGGTGGCTGTGCCTGAAGTGGCAAAAATGTAAGACACACTCCTTCACTAAACCTATGATGGTAGTACTTACACAGTAGCTATCCGTCCTGATTTTTGCTGCCTTCTGGTACATTTACTCAACTTGGTATACATGTAAGATAGTTGGCTTTCAAAAAATTATTTAAAGATACAGACAGAGTGCTCACCACTGGCCAAGCAGTCTGTTCTGTTTCTGTGGGGAATGAGCCACAAAAGATATTAAATGCATAGTTTCCTGGCATTCAGTGGCATAACATGAAATCACTGGCCTTCCCAGCACAACTATGATGGGGCCCCTATCTGTGCTTCCTCCACAGTGGTTTTATGGGAGGAGGCTATATCTGTCATAGGAAAAATAAGAAGATGAGGCTCCTGGGCCTGCAGTTGCTCCCTTGGCAATTATGCCCATGCTGGCATTTTGTGAGCCGTAAGGGCAGGTCACTAAATGATGTTGGTAAGAGCCTGTACACATATGATTGTTGTCAGATTATCTAAAGCTAGGTACACACACTAGCGATAAAACCCAGATACCGTTAGCAGTGTGTGTAGCGACTTTCCAGAATGAGCGCACGTCTGCCGAACGTTCGAGTCAGACGCGTGGTCCTTCGGGAAAGACTAAAAATTTCCCTCCAACGTGGTAGTCTCCCTATAGGGGAGTCGGCCACAGTTGAGGGAAACACACAGTCCTGAATATTCTCCCTATGCTGTGTATAGGGAGAACGCTTGGAATTGTGTGTATACTGATCTTTGAAAAATGACAGACAGGATCTTGCAGATCCTGTCTGTCACCTGTGTGTACCCAGCTTAAAGTGTACAGACATTTAGAAGCAAAGCAATTTGCATTACTGATCATTGTAGCCAACAGCTTCTGCTCTATTAGCCTACTGTAACTGTCAGCTGCCCTAGTCTAATAGTAAAGACAACATTGGCATAATTAAAATAAGTCTTGCAGTCGCATCTTGGTGCAGCCAAATTTTACAGTGCTAGTTAAAAGCGGGATAAAAAAAAGATATAAACTATCTTCTGGGCTCCTAAGCATTGCAGGGGACATTAAAGGTAAAGTATACCCTCCAAATCATCTCTAACCCTTATTTATGTATTTCTGTAATGGGATCTTGTTAAATCTTTGTAGGCGGATACATAAAGTAACAAACGGTGCCCATAAATAGTTTGTGGTTAAATGGTAATATAAGCAAAATATCTGAATGATGTGCCCTAGTTCACTTGCATCTTCCCCTCACTGCAAACCACACAACAGGGACAGGAGACCAGTTGGAAAAATGAATCTACTGGGTGAAGGAATAAAAAATAGCTGCATTGGTGTTGGAATCTCTATCTAGAATACATTTTTTTAATGTATTTTCTAATCAGCTATTTTATCCTTCAATAGCTTTCAGCCTCCAATTTTGTAACCATAAACGTTCATTATGAAAACTGTTTTTCCACCATCATAGATTCTGTAGAGCAGCTTTTATAAAAAATAAACATGTCCCCTTAATAAAAACCTGTCCATGAGGATTAGAGGACGTTCTCTAAAGGCAGGCATACACAAGTGAATTTTTTTATTGATTCCATTTAATAGACTCCCTGGTGATATTGGGCAGTGCATTGAACAAACTCCTATGTTCTTGTCATTAGCTGCATTATCTTGAGCTGATTAGCTTCTAGTAGATATTAAAATCTAAATGGTGCATGCAGTTATCTACCGGAATTTCCCTGCCTTAGGGCTAGGCCACACTGCTGCGATTTTTCTGCGCTTGCATTTGCGCATGCGTTTGCGTCTTTTCAAATCATTGGAATTGTGGCAACACGTTTTCGGGGTGCGATGCGCTTGCGATTTGCATTCTGAATTTTAAATCTCAATCGTTCCCTTCTGTCCCCCCTATGATCACTCACCCTAGCACCTCTTAATGACCCATGACTGAAAAACATGGGTGGGGACTGCCCTCACCCTGCCTTTAACTGCCTTTTCTATTCAAGACAGTTCAGAAACATTCTAGCACACCGCTGTTGGCTTGCTGCCCGACAATAGATAGGTGCTATCCCTCAGCTCTATACTCCACGAGCTCAGATAATCCAAGAACAAAGATGCAAATGAGGGAGCACGATGGAGGTACCTGAGGAAGGGACATTGTAGTCCCGAAACGTCGTGTGTTGTTCACAATAAATTGTTGATTCTACACATATAGTGTGCTCCCTCGTTTGCATCTTTGTTCTTTTCTATTCAAGCCCTACCTGGCTGGCCAACCAAGGTTGACCTGCAAATCTAAGAAGGCAAAGCAGTGTCCCAAACACAGGTGCTTTTCACCCAAATCGAAACAGTTTTTAAGGAATATATCTGTACTAGAAACCATTTAGGATATTGCTGCTAAGTAAGACACATTTATGCTTTGTGCCCCTTGTGTAAGGTTACCAGTTAAGCTGATTGGAGGAAACTATTAATACAATTAGGACTACATCGATTGCATTTATACTTTTTTTAGATACAATCTGTGCTTTACAGTGCAGGTAGATTTTCAACTTTGCAGCAAGGTCTACTAAAATATATAAATAAATGGGCTGGTTAGTATTTAATTGGGCTTGGAGAGCCAAATTACTGTCCTTTCTATTTCTTCTTCTTCCGTTTTATTCGTCCGCTTTTATGGACTGTATCTCCTCCCACAGTTTTTGAGTTAGAGACATGAAATTCGGTACAGACATGCGGGGCATATAGGACAAGTGTGCTATCTTCTAGCTAAGGAATCCGCGGAAGCGTTTCGGCATTATCGATGAATTTCGGGACATTTTTCCCCATAGACTGTAATGGTAACAATCCTCAAATGTGGATATTTCAAAACGGTTTGTTTCATGGTCATAAACACAAATGCTGATACCCCCAACCCCCACCCCCACACACACAGGCACACCCACCTACTGACCTACCTTTCCATTCCCATGGAAGCCATACTTAAAGGGTAACTATAGTCAAAAAACTAATTTTGATCAATCAGTTAGTTATATAGTCATACATGCAAAAACACATACCCCCAAACCCATACTGACCTACCCTTCCATTCCTGTGGCAGCCATACTTAAAGGGTAAATAAATAAAAAAAAACTAATTTTGATATATCCTAAATAAAAGTTAGTTTCATGGTTGTAAAAACATACCCCAACCTCACTTAGATACACACACCTACTGACCTACCTTTCCGTTCCTGTGGCAGCCTTACTTAAAAGGTAACTAAAGTTAAAAAAAACAAATTTAGATTTATCATCAATAAAAGATAGTTTTATGGTTGTAAACACAAAAAAGACATACCCCCTCAACCAGACCCAGGTACACACACCTACTCATCTATTACTATGGCAGCCATACTTAAAGGGTAACTAAAGAAAAAAAAAATAATTTTGATCAATAATCAAAGTTTTTTTTTTTTTTTAACCCCCAACGTGATACAAACATAGAAAAGATAATCAATGCACATTCCTAGGCCCCATACAATATCATATTAGTAGCACTTCTGCTAAATGTAGCTGTAAATTGAAGTGCTTCCACAATCCTTGTATGTATTTATTTGGAACCCAACATGATACAGGTACACACACCTACTGACCTACCCCTCCATTACTAGTGCAGCCATACCTAAAGGGTAACTAAAGTAATTTTGACCAATCAAAGTTTTTTTTTTACCCCCCCAAGTACACACACCTACTGACCTACTTATCCATTACTGTGGCAGCCATACTTAAAGGGTAACTTAAGTAAAAAAAAACTAATTCTGATCAATAATCAAAGGTTGTTTTTTTTAATTTCCAACCTGATTCAGGTACACATGCCTACTCACCTACCCTTCCATTTTCATGGCATCCATATTTAAAGGGTAACTATAGTAAAAAACAAACCATTTTGACTAATCATTAACACACTACTGACCTATCCATCCATTACTGTGGCAGCCATACTTACAGGGTAACTAAAGTAAATATAAAAACTAATTTTGAGCAATCATCAACCTGAGACCGGTACACATACCCACATTTTGACTAATCATCAAAAGTTAGTCTTTATCTTATCTTAAATTCATGTGACAGCCATATTTAAAGGGTAAGTAAAAAACAACAATGTCCTCATCATTGGCATTATTGAGTTTTAAAATCTGCACAAACGCACACACTCCTTCCAAAATGCGTCCTTTCAAGCCAAATTCAAAGTTTATACTTAAACTTTCCCTTTATAGTTTTACACTGAAATTCCAGGCAGGTTGACTAGTCAACGGCTAGGTTTACACGGAGAGCAAAAATTTAAGTAATCTCCACCTAGTGACCAAAAAAAGTTAAAGATTTATTTTTGTCTAAAAAAAAAAAATAAATGAAAAACTAAATTTGTTCAAACCCCCCCCCTCAGATCTCACAATAACTGTTTTATTATTGATTTGTTTCCTTAGCTAACAAGTAAAGCGCTCCCCAGAGACAAACGTGAAAGTGAGAAAAGGAGAAAGAAAAAAGAAGCAATCGCTCTGGAAAAAGTGGAGAAACACCCTCTGCAAAGCAGGTATGAGGTTGGTAGATTGAAAGTATATAGCTCTGTCTGAAACCAAAGTAAAACATTAATGAGAATTCTGCTGGCTGCCTGTAGATAACTGAATACGCTGTAATTTAATGGCTGATATACAGTATCCCAGGATTTACACTTTACTTCCAAAAAGTTGTACAAAGTGCCACAATCTATCAATTAGAATAGCGGGTTTGAAGCCAATTGTTCCTTTGCAAGAGAATGAGTAAAGACCAACAAGAAAAAAAAATGCCACAAGAGAGAGTATGCTAGCCCATATTGTCAGGGGCATAACAACTCAGGGAGAACCTGCAGGGGGTAGGAGCCTTATAATGGAGTATGGGAAGTTAAATATAAAAATGTTTTTAGGCAGGCTGAAAAAATGTATAGTCAGATATCCCATTAGAATAGATGTGGAGGCTGAATGAGTCGGAAGTGAATTCTGATCATTCAGGGGCAAGCGCGGGGTTTTCAAGGTGGGATTCCTAATTGTTTTACAAACTAACGAGCCCAGTAGAAAGTTCATGACCAAATACACCCATATAATACATAAGGCTCTGGCATTTCAATGGGGAGGTGCAGTGGCGAGAATCTATGTAAGCAGTAACTTAGGGAGGTCACTGAGTGACTTCCTGTATTCCACTGCCCCTCCCCATTCCTCTCTCCCTCCCTGTATTAGTAATGTAGATAATAAGCACATTTTTCTACATACAAATGGTTAACTGCCATTTCTATTTCAAAATTAAAGAAGAGAATAAGCATCAGCTCTCACCCGGTGCAGTTCTGGTTCATTACACTGATTGACTGAATTAATGTGCTGATAAGGAGGAGCGAGCGGCCAAGTCAATAATGACTCACAGGAATGCGCTCGCTCCTCCTAATCAGCACAGTAATTCCTTCTGTCAAATATAACTTTGGGTCCCCTGACCTGTATAAAGGCACTTGGCCTAACGGCCTCGTGCTTTTATATGGTCATGGAACTCCTCGAGGGTGTAATCTCCTTATATTACACTGTAGGTAGCGTATTATCCCTAATATATTCTATTATATATGGATCATGTATTATATATATTCTCTACTTGCCATGATCATCATCAGTTGATGATACAGATATCATCTTTACATTACTTTTATTACAAAAAAGTATATATCCATTTAACCTTCTGTTTTAATTTCCATACAAGCCTGGCTTGTATGGAACACAATTATCCTGTCTAAAAGAAGTCAATGGCCACTGTCATAGGATGCTCTGTGTGAGGTTGTGGGAAATATGGCAAACCAGGCAACACAAGTTCTTTCACAATTAGAGGACCTTTATTATAATGCACCAGTATCAAGCACAACCATATTCTACTAAGCAAGCACTGTCCTTAGGATGCAGTCCCTGGGATCTCTGGGCTCCATTGCCTTGGCTCCAAACTGCTGGGCTGCTTCTGTCTTCTCCTGGGCTGCTTGATTCTTCCTGGCTCCTGGATCCCTTGCTCTCAAGCTAAGGGACAGGGTAGTGTGTTACAGCTCTGAGCTGCTGGACACTGCCTAAGCATGTGTCCTAGCTCTGTTCTCCCTTGCTCAGCCCTAGTCTGCTTCCTCCTGCAGACTAGCCTCCTGTTTCCCTTGGTCTCAAGCTAAGGGGCAGGATAGAGTTAATCAGCTCCTAGCTACAGGATACTGCCTCAGCATGTATCATAGCTTCGTTTGTCTAATTGCTTCCCCCTAATGTGGACTAAAACTGCTCATTTTATTCCCACATTCCTTTTGAAATGTATATGACCCACCTTCAACCAGAAGCCAATCCAACTCAATCCAGCCGCCTAGCCAAGCAGGCACCTTACTAATGAGTTTACAACAGGTAGTCTTAGGAGTTTTACCCATTGAGCCATCTTGTGGACAAAGGACTAACTGCATATCCCCAACAGTGTGCTTGGTACATTTTACATATACATTATTTATACAAGATATAATACTGGGAGAGGAGGTGCCTGGATGAAACAATGTTGTATTATTCATTAAAGACTGTGCACCACCCTCTCCCTTACATAGCATTCATTGTTTAATGTTATTATAGACCCCTGGTGCTCCATCACAGCCACCAGTAACTTCTACTGTAAGGGGAGCTGCACTGGAGGATATCTGATCATAGCACCACTCCCCCTAGCAGTGCTGCAGGCTCTGCAGCATTTAAATTACTCATGCATCAGCAGTGGTGGCTTCTACAAGCTGGTAAGGGCTTGGTTTGTAAGTTTAGAAGGAATGGGGGCCTTAAGCAGTATGTAAAATTTAAGGACAACTATACCCCCTCAGCCCTGATCCTCTTTTTTTTCACCCATTTTAAAGTACACAGGGTGAGGACCTAAGCCGCTAGGTCCTCAAGATTCTAACTCCTGCACTTACCTGTTGCAATCGCCATTGCACTGTTCTTCATTTTATACTTATGTGTCATAGACATAATATTTAAGAAGCTTGTCCTCCTATTAGTATCGCCCTGGGCCGGGAGAGGGAGGTGGAAACCATTGCGCTGGCGATAGCAAGTTTAAGAGGTAAGCACAGGGGGGAGGACTGGGTACTTTCGAATGGAGGGGGGTGTATAGAACACTATGAGGGTGGATATGCCCTTTAAAGAGGATTTTTCAGTAAGGAAATCCAAACTGAAGGTAAAAATACTTATTCCTAAATACCCTATAATTAGGAATCGAATAACTATTATAAAATAATAAACAACAAAAAATGTTGATCAAATGTGAACCGGATATATATTTCTCTTAAAGAATTGGAGTGAGTGCTGTATCAAAACCCAGTCTCGGCAATCACCCCAGACAACTGCAGGGTTGTTATATTGCTACAGTTCTCCATGCTGCTGTCGTTTACAGACTAGATACTTTTTTGAAACAAAATATGCATCTCACAAGCAGCTAAGTTAACAATGTTACAGCCTATGGAACGTTCTAATCTATCTTGCAATGTAAAAATGTATGTAAGATTCCATTATTACCTTTGGGCTGAGGCCACACTAAGCTGGAAGGAATGTAGGGGAATGGAATGCTGGGAATTGCAGTTGTAGATCCCGGTGTATGCTAGGTCACACTGCCCCACACAGTTGATATTTTTGTATGGTTGTGCATGATTTTTCTGTGTAGTTGTGTTCAGAGTACCAAACTAAAATGTACGACCAGTCTGAAATTTGTTCACATCTTAAAGTATAAAGTAAACGGGTTTCTGCAAATTGAAGGTTAACTTCCTTGTTATCCAGAAAAATTACCACTTTGTGGGGCGATGTGTCCTTACTAAATGTTTGAGTCTATGACTAAGGGAGGGTATAGCTCTTGAAACCCATCAGGCCTGATTATGTTTTTATACAATTTTCAATAAAGATGTACTTTTAGTGAAACTGCCGATTATACTGCATTTGGGGTGCGAGGTACTATTGGCAGATTACACCAATTAAAACACTTGCATTTTGAATAATTCCTATGCATAGATCAGAAAATTCCCAGCATTCTATGGCTGCATCTCTGGACATCCCTGACATAGAAAAGACCTGTATGAAATCAAAATTGTTTCAATAAGAGAATGAGATCTATCTAGAATACTGGCCACACAATTCATACAGTCTTACTACAGTGGTGTAAGTCAAACTAAATGAATACAAATCTATAATTATGAAATTGTGTTAAGATTGTGCAAACCAATTGTAACGTATGTGTGTGTGGCAGAGACAGCCTCCCTAGTGAAAACTCATGATAATTGGGTGGAGGAGCAGCGAGGAAGTAACAGGAGTATTTGCAGTGAAATATTACATTGAATACATCCCTTTTTTACTTTTGGATTTACATTGGAGACCGCCAGACCCGATGTGGGAAGAAAATCCACATTTTTCTTTTCTTTCTTTCTTTGCCTTTAAGCATGGCTTATTAATTTAAAGATTAAAGGCCAACTAGAATTAAACGGTTTCACAGTGCTGAAACCTATTCTATTAAGTTTTTGAATTTTCCATTTTTATTCCTCCTGATGCTGAATGATGAGAACTGTTCCTTTAGTTATATAGATATTGTTTACATGCTGTATGACAAATGTGCCTTCCCTTAATCCTTATGGTATTCCAGGTGGGCTCTCTGGTTCTTCAAAAATGTGAAAAGCCAACCATGGCAATGCAACCTCCGCCTTGTCACCGCATTTAATACAGTGGAAGATTTCTGGTCGTAAGTATGGGTTCCTGGGGGTGTCCAACCAACATAACTGAAAAGAAACCAGCCATATCAATACATAGATTTTGTAAGCTGCTTTCTAAAATTAATAAATCCTTGATATGGCTTAAATAAGACGTGTTGGTAGATAAAACTAAGATTAAAGATCAATATTGTGAAGACTTTCATTTTTTTATGGCTTGTGGGAAAACAATGTACATTTTGGTACAAATGCTCTTTGGGATATTTAATGTCTGATTATGTTCTCCAGATTGTACACCCATATCCAGCTTGCAAGCAAATTGTCATCTGGCTGTGACTATTCTCTCTTCAAGGTAAGATGCCCTGTGACTTAAATCTGTAAACAATGCTTCCTGTTCAAATGAGTAAAAAGAGCAATTAAAAGTCTTGTGTACCTACTGGGTAGCTATGGGGGCATTTTCTTGTAGCCAAATATTTCTGTTTTGCCTACTAGATGCACAGGACAGGCTACTCTCCTACTTTAACTGGAATCAGTTAAAGTAGAACTAAAGGCTCAGCCCCGTTACATGATGTAGCCAGGGCAACAACCCTGAAACTCCTTATATTCATATTTGGGAGAATAGCCTATGTGAATAAACCCTCTTTCCAAATTGCAGCACTGGTCTGGTCTGTGCCAATCTCTTCACTTGGTAGGCAGTAGAATCTATGGTCCGGTAAGCTTTGTACTTCTTGGAACTCTGTCTTGAGTAAGGGGGCAGTATTGACATGGCAGGTAAGTATAAGGCAATTAGGTTGTTACCCTGGGTACATCATAGTTTTTAAAACTAAACAAACTATTAGTGCTTGACCTTGAATAATTTGTTATCAGTTTCTGATATCTACTTCTAATGATTCTCTCCATTCATGTTCAGGATGGCATTGAGCCCATGTGGGAAGACAGCCGGAACAAGCGAGGAGGGAGATGGCTAATAACTCTTTCCAAGCAACAGAGGCACAGTGACCTAGATTCTCTTTGGCTTGAGACCGTAAGGCTTAGAACAAACACACAGGGTTATTCAATAAAAGTTCTTATCGTTTAAAATGGTGCTAATTTTGCCCCAACCAATCAGATGTAATTTAACATTTGAAAGCTAACATCTGATTGGTTGGGGTAAAATTAGCACCATTTTTAACAATAAGAATTTTTATTGAATCTCCCTGAAAGTTTATCCAGACATGACCTGTAAATCTGTAGAAAAGGGAACTTAAGAATCTAGCAGCCATTTTAATAGTCCATATAAATGAGCTTAGACTGGTCATACAAACAACTTGTATGTTTGCCTAATAGAGGATTTAGCACTTTAGTTGTCTGAACTACTTCTTGAAAGAACATGTTTCTGTCTTTTCCCTTAGAACCATATGTTTGACCATTTGGTTAGTTTGCCTACATGCCAAGCTGTTCTACACAGTGTCACAAACACTTGTCTCAAAATGCCTGTTATTGTTGTGTAATTTATTGCTATTCCGATGTTTATACATCTAGGACACAAGACCTACAGGATAATTGTGTTTCCATATTTAAGATTGATTTACACAGACTATGTGAACACTAGTAGAATCTCTTTTCTAAAGGGGATATTGCATGTAATTGGACAAAGTATTAAAATGGAGACAGTCCCATTTGTTGTGTTACCAGAGAACGTGACCTGGAACTAGTTCCCTATGACATTCAAATTGACTAAGCAACGGCTTTACAGCCTGGTCTGTAAAAAAGAGAAAAATCCCTGTGACCAAATGTTTGTTATATTTAGAATTACCCATGATCCTTTTAGCCTATTTTGGGACTTTGACTCCAGAACTCCAGGTAGGATCATTGCATTCATTAATAAGAGAACTTTACTGCAAAACGAGACAAACGGAAACCTTGTTTCTACTGCACCTGGTGTTGGTATTGATTTTAATGGCTCTTGCAGCAGAGTATGCGTCACCGTGAGCTGCATAGCGACATAAAACACTGACCTCGAGAATGAGGATAGTTTGTTGTCCTGTGGAAAAATGAAAAGTAATGTTAATTCCTTTAAATACCTCAATATGCTCAAGTGCTAATGATGATAAACTTCATATTCAGTTTAAAATCATTTTAGTGGATAAAACAGAAACAAAGGGGCATTTTAATCTTGGATTCTGCTTTTAAGGATGTTAAATTATTAAAGCCTGTGTGTTTCTTTTAACTCGATTAAGCTGGGTACACACAGTAACGATAAAGCCCCAATACCGTCGGATCCGACGGTATCGGGGCTTTATCGCTACTGTGTGTACCTTTGTTTTCCGACTGATCGGGTCGGCCTAACGCTCATTCGGGAAAGAACGAAAATTTCCATCGGCCGCGCTAGGACTCCATTATAGCGAGTCTAGCGCGGCCAATGGAAACACACAGTCCCAAGCGTTCTCCCTATGATATATCTGTTGTATTCAATTAGATCAACTGGACTTGAAATGAAGTTCTTGAAGACGTTTCGCTAGTCATCCGACTGGCTTTCTCAATTCAGAAGCATATTTCTCCCTATGATGTTCATAGGGAGAAAGCTCGGCACTGTGAGTATGCAGATCTTTGAAAGATGACACAGGATCTTGCAGATCCTGTCTGTCATCTTTCAATGATCTGTACTGTGTGTACCTAGCTTTAGCAAGAACAGTTTTATTGTGCCATGATGACTTCATAAAGAGTCATTGTAATGCCCTGGGGTATAATAAAGTAGCATTATGATTAGATCTATGGAGCAGCTTCCTGGTCTACAAACCACCCGTGTATGGACTTTCCCATGTTAGGCTATTTTAACACAAGCAGTTTCTGAGCAGGTCCAGATATTTTGAGGCAGAAAAAAAATGGTACATGTAGAGACCATTCAGAACATGACTGGTTACTGCTAGAAAACTGTTAAACAAAGACATGCTGTTGTGTGAAACTACTCTTCTAAACAAAACCAATATATACTCACTCCCCCATAACAACCTTTTGTATAAGGAGATACACTATCACAAGGATCATGCTTCCATCTGCAGGGTATCCACACTTACAGCAGTATAAAGGGTGATGCTTTCTGCTTCTAGGAAAATAGATTTAAAAAAGAATAACATTTTTGCATTGATAACAACTAGACCCATCACCCTAGTAAAGTTCTTTTTATTAGAGAGCACCTTTATGGAGACTGCAGTTCCCAAATGAAAAAATGTTGTTACCAGGGAATTATAAAGCCTGTTGTATGCATATATGATGAATCCCAACAAGGCCGGATCTGGCTGTTTTGGTGCCCTAAGCAAGTCTTCCATTGGTGCCCTTCCAAACTAATACTTCCCCCAACAACCTTTTGGATTCGGTTTTAGCATAGATTGGAAAACTCAGCCAAGATTATTATACTGCATTCATCAGAGAGGCTACAGGAAACTAGATTGCTTGCTCCTCTATGGCTGATAAGGATCCCTGTCTTAAAAACAAATTTAATGGTACCCTACACATTTGAATAGTGTCCTAGCTGTTTGCCTTGGTGACTTATGCCTGGAAACGGCCCTGGGTCCCAATACTGATGAACTACCAATGCTTCCATCAAAATCTATTGTTTAGAGTCCTAAATTTCCCTAATTTCATTTATAGCTCTCTTTACTAGAGGAAGTCAATAGCATTGCAGTGTTAAGGTGGCCATACACTATTACGACCGTAATTACGATCTTAAACCGACCGATACTTTGATAGACAGATGTAAAATGTTAATTGTACCAAGATGTACAATAAATATTGTTCGATATTCAATTTGTTTTGTGATTAATGTCGAATGTCGTCCATTGTGAGGTTACATTACATTCACATTTAATCGGAACTTTAGAAAACACTACAATCATTTTACCAATCGACTTAAAAAACGACTTTCTCAATCGTAATTACGGTCGATTTTACGATCTAATGTCGTGTGATAAGAATGGGAAAATGTACAATTTTTCGGCCAATCAATGGAAATGTCGGTTTGTGTGTTGGATTGTACAGAAAATCGGCCTAACGTATAGTCACCTTTACTCCCTATATAGGGAAATCCACCATGAATTTGAGTTGGTCATGTGTATTGCCACCTTAAGAACCAAACGGAAGGTCGGTGAAAACTTATATACCCACCAATTCCACAATGTAACATCATGTTTTTGTGTCTAGCTGCTTTGTCTGATTGGTGAAGCTTTTGATGAATACAGTGAAGAGGTCTGTGGAGCAGTGATCAATATTCGAGCAAAGGGAGACAAGATTGCAATCTGGACCAGAGAAACCGAGAACAGAGAAGCAGTTACCCATATTGGGTAATGAGTTTTATTTTACAGATCTTGTTTCTCCATCTGAAGTGTGGGTGTTTTCACAATGTTTCACTTTACTGAACTATCCCTGCTAAAATGGTCAACAAAAATTGCAAAGCTTAAAGTGTAACTTTAAAAAATTACTTTTAGGTAAATTAACAGGAATTGCTTTCCAGAGGATTTTTGCAATTTACTTTCATTATCTATTATACATAGTTTTGAAGATCTTTACATTTATATGTTAAATGGGTGCAGCATCACCAGATCCCCTCCTTCCTGTTTTGAAACCATATGACAGTCCCTCTTCCATATCTCCTCCTCCTCATGGGGCCCCATGGCCCCTCCCCTTTTAGACCCACCCTGGCCCCTTCCCTTGCAGCCCCCTTGGGCCTTTCCCCTGCAGCCTCCTGTGGCCCCTCCCACTCATGGGTCCAGTGGCCCCTCCCCTTGCAGACCCATCCTGGCTCCTTTCCTTGCAGCCTCCTGTTGCCCCTCTCACACACAGGCCCCATGGCCCCTCCCACTCATGGGCCCCTTCCCCTTGTGGGCTCCCCATTGCCCCTCCCCCACTTGCACCTCAGACCAATACTCCCCCTTACAGAAAACTGTAAAAGCTGCCTTTTTAGCAGAGAGAGAATCGGCAGTTTTAAACTTTCTTATTCTTTCTCTGCTTTAACACAGTCTTCTGTAAGGGGTAGGAGCATATTGTTCCAAGGTGCAAGTGGAGGTGGGGCCACAGTTCGTGGCTGGGAGGGGCTGCAAGGGAAGGGGCCAGGTTGGGTCTGCAAGGGGAGGGGACACAGAGCCCTTGAGTAGGAAGGGCCAGCAAGTGGGAGGCATTAAAAATAGCAGGGCTGTGCTGTTCTCCCCACCCCCCTCCTAACCTTCAGTCATGCACTGAGCATGTGCCAACCGCAGATTAGAGGAGGAAGTAGTATTTCTGACTGCAGATTCAAAACCTCCCACCCCCTAACTTTCTGATCAGTGATTTCTTCATATTTTGGGCTGTGCAGCACATAGAGAAGTGGTTGATGGCTCATTTTAAAGGTAGAAACCTGGCCTTTCATTTAAAATAAACTTGTTTGGAGACCACAGTTCCCCTTTAAAGAAAAACTACTGTAAAACATATTTTCTAACTGCTGATAAAAATATATTCTAAAAGTACATTTTAATTCTGCTGAACAAAGAGCCCATGTAAATTGCCAGCTTTCATTCTAGCAGTTTTCCAGTAACTTTCACTTTTCCTATCCCTGACACCAGAAGTAGCTGAACCCACTGAGCGCACTTGTCCCACTGGGGTAAAGGAGTAATTTTTATTTTTCAAACGGGTGTACTTCTTATCTGGAAGTGCTTAGAAAAACAAGTGATTCGTTGTTTTATTCTGTAGTATCTATGCTATAAACTAGGGTAAAATGTATTTTAGACCTTTTAATAGAGCGGAAACCATATAATTTTTAACTTAAAAAATAAATAAGATAAGGTAAATATCCATAATTACGGATAGCTGACTTTAAAGATTTAATAATAAAACCATCCTTCCTGTATGGTGATGTCAGCAAATTCAACACTCATTTGTCCTGGGATCAACCAACCGTGCTTGGCATGCACAGCTCCTCGTTCTTTCATTCTGCTGCTCTGTGCCCAATGCAGGAGGAGGGGTAGTACATCTGCTGATGTCACATACTTGTCTGTAGCACAACAAAGATAACTTGAATATTAACTTTTTGGAAGTTGGGCAGCAATCCTGTGGATTAGGATATCTGTTTTTATTCCCCCGCACTTGTCAAACATATAAGCAAACATCAAAGCAAAAACTGTTCTGTTTTCCATCATGGCCTACTTTAGCCTGCCTGCTGTCCATTCAGGACCCACATGCCCTTGCCTTGAATGAAGAGTGCAGCTTTTCTTTCGTTTTTTTTTTTTTTTTGAGATGACATTATGCCTTTAAACAAAGCATGCTTTTGTCTGTTTTCACCCATCTATACACCCTCCCCCATTCCTCATCTCTCATCCTGTCAAGTTTTAGTACTGCAAACTGAATGCAACAATGGTAGCTGATACAATGAGTAACTTTACTGCTGGCTTCTGTCTGTTGCAGGAGAGTGTACAAAGAGAGGCTTGGCCTGTCGTCCAAAGTGGTGATCGGTTATCAGGCACATGCAGACACTGCAACAAAGAGCAGTTCCCTTACCAAGAACAAGTTTGTGGTCTGAGAAATAAGAATCTCTGTAGTTTTTTTTTTTTTTTATTGTTGACAAAGTATATGTATATCTTATTTGGTAAAATGTAGTTGTTAAATAAAGAGAGGCTAACTTGTGTGAAGACACTGAGTGGTACCTGCTCTTGTGCACCTAACTAGACAGGCCTGCACACACAATTTAAAATCTTGCACATAAAAAATACTGGATCAGGATCCGTACACAAAATTGTATTTGGATACACACAGGTTATGTATATCTGTGTACACAACATAATAAATATATTAGAGGGAATAATGAGTGGAGTAAGAATATTGTGTTATCTAGGATCATATTTTTGGCAAGCTTTTTATAGATTACCTGTGCAGCTATTGTAGGCTGTGTGCAGATGGTAGAAGATAATTGGCAGGTTAAAGGGCATGTCCACCCCCAAAACTATAATCCCCCCCAACTACTGGCCCCACCATGTAGTGTAGTTTAATCCTTACCTAACATCCCAGCTCCATAGGGTTCTCCTGTAGTCCCCCCCCCAAAGTCCCAAAAACTGCCCACCAGGAGGCTAGCAGAGTCCATATAGGACAGGTAGATTTTTGCCATGCGTACTGCAGCCCTTCTCTCCCTCCCTCTCCCTCCCTCTCCCGATTCCCTCCCCCTAGCATTTAACCCTTTAGTATAGGCTTCCCACTGGTCCCCCAGCCCCAACCGCATCATTTTTATTTTAAGAAAGCTCCCAAACTCCTTCACTTACCTCTCCTCTTTCCTCCGCTGAAGTGAGCTGCCGGCAGCCGCGTCCGTGATTGGCTGCAGCTCAGCCAATCACAGACGCGGCTGCCGGTCCCGCCCCTCTGCTTGCATTTCTCGCAAGCAGAGTGCCGGGAGCGCGGCGGAGGAAAGAGGGGAGGTAAGTAAGAGTTTGGGGAGCTTTCTTAAAATAAAAATAATGCGGCTGGGGGACCAGGGGGAAGCCTATATTAAAAGTGTGATTTAAGGGTGGACATACCCTTTAACTCACTATCTGTAGATCCAGTAAATGTCACCTGATAGACTAGCTAATTAGATTGCTTTAAACACTCCCATACCACAGTGTGTTACTAGGGAAATTAAGATATCCCTGGCCATCACTGAAGAATTTCTATAGAATACCCATTTACATTATGTCTGTGGTCTGTCACTAGGCTACATTAGATTTAACTGTGTGACTTAGTCATGTGTGTCGGTTTAATGAGTAATGCTTACCGGAATGTCACACTGTACAAAATTGCTCCCTTTGGCCCACCTCTCCTTCAGCTATATAGCTGCCTTGTCTATTGTGCCTCCAAGTCCTACCCCATAGAGCCATGAATCTGCATCTTGCAACCAGATCAAAACATGTCATGTCTGCAGGTCAGATGATTGGCTCTATATCATAGGCTGTATTGCATGTTATTAAGCCAGCAGTTCTGGACACATGCATTAACCATAGGACATTGAAGAGAAATTTTGAATATCTCCGCCCCTTACTCTGGGGAACCTGGAAGTAAGAAATGTCTTCTTGTTTCTTAGATTTTGTGGGCAATGATATTCATATAGCATGAGACTGCAAGATGCCTTCTGTTATAAGAAGGTGCTGCTCCATTTGAATGCTTAGTGGAGGGATTTTTGCTCCTTTTGGCCAACCTCTCCTTAAGCTACAGGTATATACAGTAGCTGTCTTGTCTCCTTTACAAATGTTCTTCCATTGCACTGCTTGTATAGCAATTATACTGGCCCTGCTTCTTAACTATCAAATCATCCTATAATCCATAAAGCAATGTGTTCTGTGTTTATAAATTGACTGCCATTTTATTTTTGGCACCACTAGACTTGCTGGATTTGTTTTTGTTTTAGCTAATTATACACCAGAAATATAATTGCTTGAGAATAAGTTTATTCATGCATGTATAGACGATGTCCAAAAATGGAATTGCTTAATTAATCTCCACAATACTACATAATGATATGTAATGTCACTCACTGCTACTAGGAAGTGGATCCTATTTCTACCCACAGGGGAGGACCACAGATCTGGAGCTGGCTGATGAGCCATTATAAATCACCACAAATAATAGGGTTACTGTATTCCTAACTTAAATTTTACAAAGGGCTTTATGAAACAACTGTGTAGTGTAGGATGGGTTATTAAAGTTATACAAATGAATGTTACCAACAGTACATCATGGGCAAATGACTCCCTCCTTTCCCTATGACTGCCCTTACCCTGAGTGTATATAGAATATGCTTGTGAGTGAGCCTACCTAATTTCTGCTGCTCCACGTGTATGTCTATGCAAAGCAACATTAGAAACTATGCTTTTGTTGTTTATTTTATTGCTATAAAACTTGAACTGTACAAATTACTTTTTGTCTCGGGTGCATTGTTCACCAATAGATCATTTTGCAGGAAATGCGGACATACATACAGAAAAGAAGTTTCCTCTTCAGGTTAGGAATGGGGTGTTATGGGAATGGGGCCCTGGGCAATTGTCCTATTTGTCCACATGGTAAAACTGGTCATATCCCCGTCTCTTCTCCTGGTGCATTTTTAAATGCTCATTAGACATTTTTAATAAATGTCTAAAAGGCTTACTGATTCTTGGATCAGCCTTCTGTTTCCCTGGTGTCCTAGTCCTACATTACAACCCTATCATAATGCTTTTCTGCACTTTAGTTTCATAACTTTAAAGGGTGTCTCTACACCCAAGCCAGTAAATTCATATAAGGCAACCCCCCAACCTTTAACGTTATGTTTAAAAACCTAAATCGGACCCCAAATGTACTTACCAGCCCTCATTCCATCAGTCACTGCCTCTTCTGTGCACTGAGACCCAGCCAATCACTGAGACAGCTGCTGGACAGAAGGGACTAGGTCAGGTTAGTACATAACGTTTTAAACATCGAGTTTAGGGTTGGGCTTGGGTGGTTTGCCTTACCTTGTATTTCTTTTTTATAGAAATACAGATTTAAAGAGGGTGGGGTGGGGCGGTGAGCTCCATTGTGCATGCCAGAGTCCTTTTAGAGGAGCAGGAAGTGGCAGGCTCCTACTCTTCATTTTTCTGGAATTTTATCAGGCTGTGAAGGCCAACAGTGGGACAAATCTTAGTTGGGGGTTGGACATGTCCTTTAAAAACAGTTCTTCCATGTTCTGTCAGTTCTTCTATGCTTAAAGAGAACTATTTCTAGCTGTTTTAAGGCTAGGCCACACTGCTGCATTTTTTGTGCGTTTGTGCACGTGTTTTCGGGTGCGTTGTGATTTGCGTTCCGCATTTTTAATCTCAATCGCATGCGTTTTCCTATACCTAATGAAGAAAACGCATGCGCAAACGCAACAAAATCGCATGCGATTCTGTGTGCGATTGCGGTGCAGTGTGGCAGTGCCCTTACATTGTTTTAAATTGGTACCCAAAAGTAAAGCCTCTGATTGCTCAAGCCTGTTCCTACCAATCATTACTGGTTTGTGGAGAGGTTTAAATCAACGTAGGCTTGTCTGTCAGATATTCTAATCCAATTAATAACCCACTAATGTGTAATTAAAACAACAAAGCAGGAAATGGTAATTACACGCCATTGGTTAGGCACTAAACACTGCTATGCATTAATGTGTTGTTTGCTCCTGAATAGGCAGGGATTTAATGGGAACCAAGCCGTGCAGAAAATATGTCCCTGCTTTCTTGTTGTGAAAAACAGGTTGTTTTAGCCCCAGTATGCACGGGTCAGATTTAACCCTGCGTTAGTCCGTCAGATTTCCGCTCAATTAATCTACAGTGTATGACAATTGAACATCTCCAACCCCTTGAATCTTTATTCAATTAGGACAAATATGTGACTGACTGGTTTGCCATGGTGAAAAATTACAATCAATTGGGTTAAAATATTGTCCCACATGAATCACTGTATGTAAGTCACAGACCTTCCCTTAAATTTACAAAAGTCTGACTGAGTTTCAACAGTGAGTCATTGTAATCCCAACACTACAACAGACCGCTCGCCTTTGCGTCCCTGCGATGTGGACAACTTGTTGCTGGACAGGAGAAAATAAGTTCTGGCTCTTGGGTGGATCCGTCCTCCCTGGTTTTGTTCTAGGTAAAGAAGGAGTCGTTCATTTGTAGAGCAGGGGTAAATATATTTGAGTGCAACCTGCAAAAACACAGCAGTAGTGACAGAAGGAATTAGGTGGAGAAACTGGGAAACTGAGCTGCAACAGTTTATATGTCCTTTTTTGGGGGGGGGGGGGTAAGTGGGTGGGATTGCGCTTAAGGTACCAAGATGGCTAGAAACGGCCCTGGTCTGGTGGTTCTGTTTTGTTTTTTTTAATCTGGTTTGCACTGCACTTTGATTACTATGGATGTAATTAAACACTTTTTTGACTATACAAGTGGTTGAGCCTGGTTTGTGGGAGTACTTTTTGAGTCCTCTGACTTTGGGGGTGTTGGAGCCGAACTTTAACAGTTAGGAGGAATTATAGATTGAATGTTCGAGAATTATCGAAAGTAGGTCCGCGAGTTCCCCCAATCGTATCACGATTAGCAGTTTTTAAACAGCTGATTGGGTGTACATGAGTAAAGGCGTGCATGATCAGCCGGTACGGTACAGAAGTTTTAAACAGCTGATCCCACACACCTTTTACTTATGTACACAATCAGCTGTTTAAAAGCTGGGGATTGTCTAAAAGCAGGAGTGTGTGTCAGGGGCCTGGCGGTACCGGGCCCCTACCCTCCTGGGTCTTTGGAAGGACTATTGTGGCCCTGGGAAGGGTTTTAAGGGGTCCCGCAGCTTGAACCGGGACCCCCCTCCCCGGCACTAACAAGTGCCTTTGTTGGGGGTCTTGCACCTTGAAACCAGGATCCCCATTGGACCTTGTGGGTCTAATAAGAGCCTTTCTGATAAGGGGGTCCAGCAGCTCAATACCAGGACCACTCCTGGTCCTAAAAAGGACCCTTTCAGGTCTTTGGCATCTTCTTTCTTCTCCACCGATATTGCCGGCAACACCAACTCCGCCAATATTGGGTGATGTCGCTGCGGCAACAAGTGACACTGCCAGCCCTGGCGATATCAACGTAGCCGATGTTGCCAGACTCTTGAGCGGTCTTCTTCTGTCATCACTCTGTTTAATAAAACAGCTGATTGTGGAGGCGGGGGGTTGGTCGGGCCCGGCCTCCAATCTTGGGGGGGGGGGGGCGCAGTTGCACCCTGCCCATAAGCTCCAAAAGGCCACCATCATGGCCACAAGGGCACTTCTAAGTGCCAGGGAGGGGGGTTCTGGTTTGAGCTGCGTGACACCTTAAGCCCCAAAAGGCCCTTCCCAGGGCCACAATGGTCCTTTCAAGGGCCAGGGGGGGGTCCGGGTTTGAGGTTGCATGACCCCCCCCCCCACCCCCCCAACCCCCCCCCCCCCCCCCCCCCCCCCCCAACAGCCGCCACAAAATTATCGCCACAAAATTTGTCGATTTCCAAATATTCAAGTTCAGAAATGCTCGAATGATCGAGGATGCCGAACATTCGCGGTTCCTCAAACTCACACGTTCGGAAGTTCGTTCCCCCCCCCCCGATCTTCTGATATTTACGTGTTCCCCTAGACCATTTTCCAGGTCCCAGAGCCATTTACAGTGTTACCATTACTATTTATACCATATTTAATCCAAACTTTTTTTTAAATCCAAATTTAATTTTCAAACTATTTAACTAAAATTCGGAAACAAACCCAACTTTAGGATGTTCGGCCATCTCTACTATGTAGTTCACTTAGTTGGACTTATTTAGCTATTGTGTAAATGCTACTTAAAATAAAAAGTTTTGTTTTTCCTATGTGGCAAACTATTTGAAGGTGCATGCCTTTATATAAAGAAACATTAGAGCTAGGCCCCACATGAAAATTCAGATTCAGAGTGTGCATTCCATTCCATTGCATGCAAATGTGACAGTCGACATTGTTCCATTATCTGGGCGCATATAATCACCATTTTTGGCGCAAACTGCATGCGCTCCTATAACAGACTATTTAGACAATCACAGCGGATACTCATGTGAAATGCATTGCATTGCGATCATGCTTTTCCGTGTGTTGCAAAAACTGCTTTTCCGTGTGTTGCAAAAACGAAATCTTATTTTAGCAAACCGTAATAACTCTGAAAGATTGCGATTGGGGGGAAGGAGAGGCTAAACCTGATGGCAGCTATTGGTGTGGAGAACAAAGCTTGCAATAAAAATCCTTACACAATGAATGCGTAGATTTGTATAGACAGAATTTTTATGAAGATAAAAACAGTCTGTGGTATTCAGTTAGATCAAGTGGCGTTTGGAGATGTATTTATAACGACGCAGTATCGCTTTTGCAGGGACGTCTCTAGACTTTTTGGCACCTGAAAAAAAATCCCAAAAGCTGCCTCTCCCTCGCCTCCAGAAGGGGTGTGGTTTTATAATTGTAAGTGGGTGATGCTTTATCTGGAAGTGGGGTGTGGCTTGTCCAGATGTTGGAGGAGCTTTAACTGGTAAATAATGCCCACAGTGACTGGTAACTGATGCCCGCAGTGAATGGTAAATGATGCCCAACATTGATTTTGATCAAATGAATTGCCAGTCAGAAGGGAGGGGGAGGAGTCGTACCTGCATTCTGTTGTGCAATGAAAGTCATGGCTTCCCCTGCTATTTAAAGTGACAGTGCCTCCCGAAAATCTGTTTTTTTTTTACAAATGGCATTTATGGGCCACCCTGGCATCTGGGCCTTAAGCTGGGTACACACATTAACGATTAAGCCCCGATACCATCGGATCCGACGGTATTGGGGCTTAATCGTTACGTGTGTACGTTCGTTTCCCGAACGAGCGCGCGGCCGCCAAACGATCGGGTCGGCCGAACGGCTCGTTCGGGAAAGGCCGAAAAACTCCATCGGCCGCGCTAGACTCCCATAGAGGAGTCTAGCGCGGCCGATGGAAACACACAGTCCCGAGCGTTCTCACATAGGAGAACGCTCGGGACTGTGTGGTATGCAGATCTTTGAAAGATGGAGACAGGATCTTGCAGATCCTGTCTGTCATCTTTCAGAAATCTGTACAGTGTGTACCTAGCTTTAGGCACATGATGCCAGAATTTTTTTTTACCGTCAAAACTGCTGCCTCCCTATAGGGTGCCGCTCGTAACTGTTCACCTTGCCTTATTAGAGAGGCAGCCCTGCGCTTTTGTGCAATATTGTGCCTTTAATGATCCTAATCATTGGCTATAAAATTCTATTGCGGTAGTCTACTTCGCATGGTTGCGTGTTGGAAAGGGATCTTGGAGTTTGGTGGATACAAACTAAAGGTATCAAGCCGTGTCAGGCGGCAACAACCAGAGCCAGCATGGTATGTCTTGTATAAAGAGAGGTATGGATTCAAGGGATCAATGTAATTTCTAGGGAAATGTAATTCTCCCTCTCTACAAAGCATTGGTAAGGCCTTATTTGGAATATGCAGTGCAATTTTGGAATCCTGGGACAAAAAGGACATCTTTGAAATGGAAAGGGTTCAGAGAAGGGCAACTAAATTAATAAGGGGATTGGGGGAGCTTGAATATGAAGAGAGACTGGACGCTGGAGAAAAGGCGCTTGCGTGGGGATATGATTACTGTGTATAAATACATTAACAGGCCATACAATAAACTATCTGGGGCATTGTTCACCAATAGAACATCTCAAAGGACACGAGGACATCCCTTAAATGTCCACCCTCAAACGCCATGTTCATTTTTCTAAAAATCATTTGCCTTGATTGAATCAGACAATATAGATTACATTATAATCAGACAATATAGATTACAATCAGACAAAATAGATTATAAACAGACAATATATATTACATTATAACAAGACAATATAGATTACATTATAATAAGACAATATAGATTATAATCAGACAATAGATTATAATCAGACAATATACATTATAGATTATAATCAGACAATATAAATCACATATTAAAACAATATAGATTATAACCAGACAATATAGATTATAACCAGACAATATAGATTACATTATAATCAAACAATATATATTATATAGTCTAAATCAGGACAATAATATTACATGGTAAATCAAAAATGGTATACAGGTGCTTCCAGACTGAAGAAGACTCCAAAGGATATCTTGATGTTTTATTGACACGACATGTTTCGGACAAGGTGTCCTTTATCAAGGTGTCCTTTTATCCTGATAAAGGACACCTTGTCCGAAACATGTCGTGTCAATAAAGCATCAAAGATATCCTTTGGAGCTTCTTCAGTCTGAAGCACCTGTATACCATTTTTTGATTTACCTAGTTTAAGTGCTTGGACAGTGCCAACAGGATCCAGCAGCCTAGAGAGGTGCAGGACACTAACCATTTGTTATTAATATATATACATTATAGTCAGACAATTAGATTAAATAACAAAGATTATAATCAGACAATATAGATTATAACCAGACAATATAGATACATTATAATCAGACAATATAGATTATAAATCAGACAATATAGATTATATAATCAGACAATATAGATTATAATCAAACAATATGATTATATATAATCAGACATATAGATTATAATCAGACAATATAATTACATATAATCAGATAATATAGATTATAATCAGACAATTTAGATTATAATCAAACAATACAGATTATATCAAACAATATAGATTACATTATAATCAGACAATATAGATTATAATCAGACAATATAGATTATAATCAGACAATATAGATTACATTATAATCAGACAATATAGATCCCCCACTCCCATGAAATCCCTGCAGGCCCATCTCTCTTTCCCAGCCCCCTCCACCCTGCCAGACCCACGAAGGACTCACTCCAGACGCACTATTTGAATCCGAACAAGAATACTGAACAGCAGCTCACCTTCGGGCCCTTTAAGTGCTGGTGTTGCCAGAACATGTTTGAGTGTCCCAGCTGGGGGGAGCTTTAAGGAATGGACAGTCCAACTGACTGCAGAGAAGAGATCACAATTGACAGTCCACGGGGCTGAAGGAGAAGGGGGCGTTAACAACTTCCCTCGCTTAGAGCGGACTTGGAAGGTGCGTGGAGCCGCTGGAGCTTATCCTATTGTTATAAGGCCCGCTCCCGGAATTCAGGCGTGGGCCCTGACCGATCCGTAACTGCCCTAGGGATCGAGATGTGAATGCAGATCCTCCCATCTTAGGGGGGTCCCATCTTGTGCGAACTTTAGCGACCCTTGTGAGCTGTCATTAGTGCTTTGATTATTTCCTCGGTGCTGGAGGTTTTTCCGCTGCCAAGAAATCGGGGACTGATTGTCGTCTGTAACTCTAATTGTCTATTATAATTACTCTAATGTCTGATTATAATCTAGTATTTTTATTTATCGTCTAGATTGTCTATTACTATTATCTATATTGTCTGCTGATAATCTATATGTGTTGATTAAAGTGTACTCTATATTGTCTGATTAGGAATATATATCTACTATATTGTCAGGTATCTGTAGTCTATATTGTCGGGTTAGAATTATAACTATATTGTCTGATTATATCTATAAATCTATATTTGTCTGATTATCTATTTGTCTGACTATATTTAATCTATATGGTCTGTTAACAACATCTAATATATTTCTATGATAATCTATATTGTTTTTATTATAGTAATTCTATATTGTCTGATTATAATCTATAATCTATATTGTCTGATTATAATGTCTCTATATTGTTTGATGATAATCTGTATTGTTTTGATATAATCTATTGTCTGATTATAATCTATTTTATCTGATTATATGTAAATTTATTGTCTGATTATAATCTATATGTCTGATTATAATAAATCTATATGTGTTGATTATAATCTATATTGTCTGATTATATATCTATATTGTCTGATTTATAATCTATATTGTCTGATTATATTAATCTATATTGTCTGTTATAATCTAATTTGTCTGATATAATCTATATTGTCTGATTATAATCTATATTGTCTGACTATAATGTAATATATATTAATAACAATGGTATGTGTCCTGCACCTCTCTAGGCTGCTGGATCCTGTTGTGCACTGTCCCAAGCACTTAAACTAGGTAAATCAAAAAATGGTATACAGGTGCTTCCAGACTGAAGAAGACTCCAAAGGATATCTTTGATGCTTTTATTGACACGACATTTTTTTCGGACAAGGTGTCCTTTATCAGATAAAAGGACACCTTGATAAAGGACACCTTGTCCGAAACATGTCGTGTCAATAAAAGCATCAAAGATATCCTTTGGAGTCTCTTCAGTCTGGAAGCACCTGTATACCATTTTTTGATTTACCATGTAATATATATGTCTGATTAGACTATATAATATATATTGTTTGATTATAATGTAATCTATATTGTCTGGTTATAATCTATATTGTCTGGTTATAATCTATATTGTTTTAATATGTGATTTATATTGTCTGATTATAATCTATAAGTATATTGTCTGATTTAATGTAATCTAATTGTCGATTATAATCTTTGTCTGTTATAATCTATATTGCTTATTATAATGTAATCTATATTGTCTTGTTATAAGTAATATAATTGTCTGTTTATAATCTATTTTGTCTGATTGTAACTATATTGTCTGATTATAATGTAATCTATATTGTCTGATTCAATCAAGGCAAATGATTTTTAGAAAAATGAACATGGCTTTTGAGGGTGGACATTTAAGGGATGTCCTCGTGTCCTTTGAGATTTTCTATTGGTGAACAATGCCCCAGATAGTTTATGTATGGCCTGTTAATGTATTTATACACAGTAATCATTCCCCACGCAAGCGCCTTTTCTCCAGCTTCCAGTCTCTCTTCATATTCAAGCTCCCCCAATCCCCTTATTAATTTAGTTGCCCTTCTCTGAACCCTTTCCATTTCAAAGATGTCCTTTTTGTACACAGGATTCCAAAATTGCACTGCATATTCCAAATAAGGCCTTACCAATGCTTTGTAGAGAGGGAGAATTACTTTCCCTAGAAATTACATGATCCCTTGAATCCATACCTCTCTTTATACAAGACATACCATGCTGGCTCTGGTTGTTGCCGCTGACACGGCTTGATACCTTTAAGTTTTATCCACCCAAAACTCCAAGATCCCTTTCCAACACGCAACCATGCGGAAGTAGACTACCGCAATAGAATTTTATAGGCCAATATTAGGATCATTAAAGGCACAATATGCACAAAACGCAGGCTGCCTCTCTAATAAGGCAAGGTGAAGCATGTTAAGAGCGGCACCCTATAGGAGGCAGCAGTTTTGACGGTAGAAAAAAAAATTCTGGCATCATGTGCCTAAAGCTAGGTACACACTGTACAGATTTCTGAAAGATGACAGACAGGATCTGCAAGATCCTGTCTGCCATCTTTCAAAGATCTGCATACACACAGTCCCGAGCGTTCTCCTATGTAGAACGCTCGGGACTGTGTGTTTCCATCGGCCCGTAGACCCCTCTATAGGGAGTCTAGCGCGGCCGATGGAGTTTTTCGGCCTTTCCCGAACGCGCTTCGGCCGACCCGATCGTTTGGCGGCGCGCGCCTCGTTCGGAACAACGTACACACGTACGATTAAGCCCCAATACCGTCGGATCCGATGGTATCGGGGCTTAATCGTTAATGTGTGTACCCGCTAGGCCCAGATGCCAGGGTGGCCCATAATGCCATTTGTAAAAAAACAGATTTTCGGGAGGCCTGTCACTTTAAATAGCAGGGGAAGCCTGACTTTCATTGCACAACAGAATGCAGGTAGACTCCTCCCCCCCCCCTTCTGACTGGCAATTCATTTGATCAAAATCAATGTTGGGCATCATTTACCATTCACTGCGGCATCAGTTACCAGTCACTGTGGGCATTATTTACCAGTTAAAGCTCCTCCAACATCTGGACAAGCCACACCCCACTTCCAGATAAAGCATCACCCACTTACAATTATAAACCACACCCCTTCTGGAGGCGAGGGAGAGGCAGCTTTTGGGATTTTTTTTCAGGTGCCAAAAAGTCTAGAGACGTCCTGCAAAAGCGATACTGCGTCGTTATAAATCATCTCCAAACGCACTTGATCTAACTGAATACCACAGACTGTTTTTATCTTCATAAAAATTCTGTCTATACAAATCTACCGCATTCATTGTGTAGAGATTTTTTTTGCAGCTTTGTTCTCCACACCAATAGTTGCCATCAGGTTTAGCCTCTCCTTCCCCCCAATCGCAATCTTTCAGAGTTATTACGGTTTGCTAAATATAGATTTCGTTTTTGCAACACACGAAAAGCAGTTTTTGCAACACACGGAAAAGCATGATCGCAATGCAATGCATTTCACATGAGTATCCGCTGTGATTGTCTAAATAGTCTGTTATAGGAGCGCATGCAGTTTGCGCAAAATGGTGATATATGCGCCCAGATAATGGAACAATGTCGACTTCACATTTGCATGCAATGATGGAATGCACACTCTGAATCTGAATTTTCATGTGGGGCCTAGCTCTAATGTTTCTTTATATAAAGGCATGCACCTTCAAATAGTTTGCCACATAGGAAAAACAAAACTTTTTATTTTAAGTAGCATTTACACAATAGCTAAATAAGTCCAACTAAGTGAACTACATAGTAGAGATGGCCGAACATCCTAAAGTTGGGTTTGTTTCCGAATTTTAGTTAAATAGTTTGAAAATTAAATTTGGATTTAAAAAAAGTTTGGATTAAATTGGTATAAATAGTAATGGTAACACTGTAAATGGCTCTGGGACCTGGAAAATGGTCTAGGAACACGTAAATATCAGAAGATCGGGGGGGGGGAACGAACTTCCGAACGTGTGAGTTTGAGGAACCGCGAATGTTCGGCAATCCTCGATCATTCGAGCATTTCTGAACTTGAATATTTGGAAATCGACAAATTTTGTGGCGATAATTTTGTGGCTGGCTGTTGGGGGGGGGGGGGGGTCATGCAACTCAACCCAGATCCCCCCCCCTGGCCTTGAAGGACCATTGTGGCCCTGGGAAGGGCCTTTTGGGGCTTAAGGTGTCACGCAGCTCAAACCAGAACCCCCCTCCCTGGCACTTGAAGTGCCCTTGGTGCCATGATGGTGGCCTTTGGAGCTTATGGGCAGGGTGCAACTGCGCCCCCCCCCCCCAAGATTGGAGGCCGGGCCCGACCAACCCCCGCCTCCACAATCAGCTGTTTTATTAAACAGAGTGATGACAGAGAAGACCGCTCAAGAGTCTGGCAACATCGGCTACGTTGTATCGCCAGGCTGGCAGTGTCACTTGTTGCCGCAGCGACATCACCCAATATTGGCGGTTGGTGTTGCCGGCAATATCGGTGGAGAGAAAAGAGATGCCAAAGACCTGAAAGGGTCCTTTTTAGGACCAGGAGTGGTCCTGGTATTGAGCTGCTGGACCCCCTTATCAGAAAGCTCTTATTAGACCCACAAGGTCCAATGGGGATCCTGGTTTAAAGTGCAAGACCCCAACAAAGGCACTTGTTAGTGCCGGGGAGGGGGGTCCCGGTTCAAGCTGCGGGACCCCTTAAAACCCTTCCCAGGGCCACAATAGTCCTTCCAAGACCCAGGAGGGTAGGGGCCCCGGTACCGCCAGGCCCCTGACACACACTCCTGCTTTTAACAATCCCCACTTTTAAACAGCTGATTGTGTACATAAGTAAAAGGTGTGTGGATCAGCTGTTTAAACTTCTGTACCGTACCGGCTGATCATGCACGCCTTTACTCATGTACACCCAATCAGCTTTTAAAACTGCTAATCGTGATACGATTGGGGGAACTCGCGGACCTACTTTCGATAATTCTCGAACATTCAATCTATATTCCTCCTAACTGTTAAAGTTCGCTCCAACACCCCCAAAGTCAGAGGACTCAAAAAGTACTCCCACAAACCAGGCTCAACCACTTGTATAGTCAAAAAAGTGTTTAATTACATCCATAGTAATCAAATGCAGTGCAAACCAGATTAAAAAACAAAACAGAACCACCAGACCAGGGCCGTTTCTAGCCATCTTGGTACCTTAAGCGCAATCCCACCCACTTACACCCCCCCCCCAAAAAAGGACATATAAACTGTTGCAGCTCATTTCCCAGTTTCTCCACCTAATTCCTTCTGTCACTACTGCTGTGTTTTTGCAGGTTGCACTCAAATATATTTACCCCTGCTCTACAAATGAACGCCTCCTTCTTTACCTGAACAAAACCAGGGAGGACGGATCCACCCAAAGCCAGAACTTATTTTCTCCTGTCCAGCAACAAGTTGTCCACATCGCAGGGACGCAAAGGCGAGCGGTCTGTTTAGTGTTGGGATTACAATGACTCACTGTTGAAACTCAGTCAGACTTTTGTAAATTTAAGGGAAGGTCTGTGACTTACATACAGTGATTCATGTGGGACAATATTTTTAACCCAATTGATTGTAATTTTTCACCATGGCAAACCAGTCAGTCACATATTGTCCTAATTGAATAAAGATTCAAGGGTTGGAGATGTTCAATTGTCATACACTGTAGATTAATTGAGCGGAAATCTGACGGACTAACGCAGGGTTAATCTGACCCGTGCATACTGGGGCTAAAAACACCTGTTTTTCAACAAGAAAGCAGGGACATATTTCTGCACGGCTTGGTTCCCATTAAATCCCTGCCTATTCAGGAGCAAACAACACATTAGCATAGCAGTGTTTAGTGCCTAACCAATGCGCGTGTAATTACCATTTCCTCTTTGTTGTTTTAATTACACATTAGTGGGTTATTAATTGGATTAGAATATCTGACAGACAAGCCTCGTTGATTTAAACCTCTCCACAACCAGTATGATTGGTAGGAACAGGCTTGAGCAATCAGAGGCTTTACTTTTGGGTACATTTAAAACAATGTAAGGGCACTGCCCCACTGCACCGCAATCGCACACAGAATCGCTGCGATTTTGTTGCGTTTGCGCATGCGTTTTCTTCATTAGGTATAGGAAAACGCATGCGATTGAGATTAAAAATGCGGAACGCAAATCACAACGCACCCGAAAACACGTGCACAAACGCACAAAAAATGGCACAGTGTGGCCTAGCCTTAAAACAGCTAGAAATAGTTCTCTTTAAGCATAGAAGAACTGACAGAACATGGAAGAACTGTTTTTAAAGGAAATGTCCACCCCCCACTAAGATTTGCCCCACTGTTGGCCTTCACACCTGATAAAATTCCAGAAAAATGAAGAGTGGAGCCTCCCACTTCCTGCTCCTCTAAAAGGCCTCTGCATGCACAATGGAGCCACCGCCCCACCCCACCCTCTTTAAATCTGTATTTCTATAAAAAAGAAATACAAGGTAAGGCACCCACCCAAGCCCAACCCTAAACTCGATGTTTAAAACGTTATGTACTAACCTGACCTAGTCCCTTCTGTCCAGCAGCTGTCTCAGTGATTGGCTGGGTCTCAGTGCACAGAAGAGGCAGTGACGGATGGAATGAGGGCTGGTAAGTACATTTGGGGTCCATTTAGGTTTTTAAACATAACGTTAAAGGTTGGGGGGTTGCCTTATATGAATTTACTGGCTTGGGTGTAGAGACACCCTTTAAAGTTATGAAACTAAGTGCAGAAAAGCATTATGATAGGTTGTAATGTAGGACTAGGACACCAGGGAAACAGAAGCTGATCCAAGAATCAGTAGCCTTTTGACTTTATTAAAATGTCTAATGACATTAAAAATGCACCAGGAGAAGAGACGGGGATATGACCAGTTTTACCATGTGACACAATAGGACAATTGCCCAGGGCCCCATCCCATAACACCCCATTCCTAACCTGAAGAGGAAACTTCTTTTCTGTATGTATGTCCGCATTTCCTGCAAAATGATCTATGGGTGAACAATGCACCCGAGACAAAAAGTAATTTGTACAGTTCAAGTTTTATACAATAAATAAACAACAAAAGCATAGTTTCTAATGTTGCTTTGCATAGCTACACGTGGAGCAGCAGAAATTAGGTAGGCTCACTCACAAGCATATTCTATATACACTCAGGGTAAGGGCAGTCATAGGAAAGGAGGGAGTCATTTGCCCATGATGTACTGTTGGTAACATTCATTTGTATAACTTTAATAACCCATCCTACACTACACAGTTGTTTCATAAAGCCCTTTGTAAAATTTAAGTTAGGATACAGTAACCCTATTATTTGTGGTGATTTTAATGGCTCATCAGCCACTCCAGATCTGTGGTCCTCCCCTGTGGGTAGAAATAGGATCCACTTCCTAGTAGCAGTGAGTGACATTACATATCATTATGTAGTATTGTGATTAATTAGCAATTCCATTTTTGGACATCGTCTATACATGCATGAAAAACTTATTCTCAAGCAATTATATTTCTGTGTATATTAGCTAAAACAAAAACAAATCCAGCAGCAGTGGTGCCAAAAATAAAATGGCAGTCAATTTATAAACACAGAAACATTGCTTTATGGATTATAGGATGATTTGATAGTTAAGAAGCAGGGCCAGTATAATTGCTATACAAGCAGTGCAATGGAAGAACATTTGTAAAGGAGACAAGACAGCTACTGTATATACCTTACTTAAGGAGAGGTTGGCCAAAAGGAGCAAAAATCCCTCCACTAAGCATTCAAATGGAGCGCACCTTCTTATAACAGAAGGCATCTGCAGTCTCATGCTATATGAATATCATTGCCCACAAAATCTAAGAAACAAGAAGACTTTTCTTCCCCAGAGTAAGGGGCGGAGATATTCAAAATTTCTCTTCAATGTCCTATGGTTAATGCATGTGTCCAGAACTGCTGGCTTAATAACATGCAATACAGCCTATGATATAGAGCCAATCATCTGACCTGCAGACATACATGTTTGATCTGGTTCAAGATGCAGATTCATGGCTCTATGGGGTAGGACTTGGAGGCACAATAGACATAGATTATAACCAGACAATATAGATTACATTATAATCAGACAATATATATTATATAGTTTAATCAGACAATATAGATTACATTATAGTCAGACAATATAGATTATAATCAGACAATATAGATTATAGATTATAATCAGACAATATAGATTATATATTATAACCAGACAATATAGACTACATTATACTCTGACAATATAGATTATATATTATAATCAGACAATATAGATTACATTATAATCAGACAATATAGATCCAAGAGTCAATAAATGACTCACAGGATGCGCTCGCTCCTCCTAATCGCACAGTATTCCTTCTGTCAAAATATACTTTGGGTCCCCTGACCTGTATAAGGCTTGGCCTAACGGCCTCGCTTTTTATATGGTCATGGAACTCCTCGAGGGTGTATCTCCTTATATTACACTGGTAGCGTATTATCCCTAATATTCTATTATATATGGATCATTGTATTATATAATTCTCTACTTGCCATGATCATCATCATTGATGATACAGATATCTCTTACATTCCTTTTATTACAAAATTATATATCCATTTACCTTCTGTTTTAATTTCCATACAAGGCCTCTTGTATGGAACACAATTTATCCTGTCTAAAAGAAGTCAATGGCCACTGTCATAGGATGCTCTGTGTGAGTTGTGGGAAATAGGCCAAACCAGGCAACACAAGTTCTTTCACAATTAGAGGACCTTTATTATAATGCACCAGTATCAAGCACACCATATATTCTACTACCAACACTGTCCTTAGGATGCGTCCCTGGGATCTCTGGGCTCCATTGCTTGGCTCCAAACTGCTGCTGCTTCTGTCTTCTCCTGGGCTGCTTGATTCTTCCTGGCTCCTGGATCCTTGCTCTCAGCTAAGGGACAGGTAGTGTGTTACAGCTCTGAGCTGCTGGACACTGCCTAACATGTGTCTAGCTCTGTTTTCCCTTGCTCAGCCCTAGTCTGCTTCCTCCTGCAGACTACCTCCTGTTTCCCTTGTCTCAAGCTAAGGGGCAGGATAGAGTTAATCAGCTCCTGCACGATACTGCCTCAGCATGTATCAGCTTCGTTTGTCTAATTGCTTCCCCCTAATGTGGACTAAAACTCTCATTTTATTCCCACATTCCTTTTGAAATGTATATGACCCACCTTCAACCAGAAGCCAATCCAACTCATCCATAGCCCTAGCAAGCAGGCACCTCCTAATGAGTTTACAAGTTAGTCTTAGGAGTTTTACCCATTGAGCCATCTTGTGGACAAAGGACTAACTGCTCCCCAACATTGTGCTTGGTACATTTTACATATACATTATTATACAATAATTAATACTGGGAGAGGAGGTGCCTGGATGAAACAATGTTGTATTATTCATTAAGACTGTGCACCACCCTCCCCTTACATAGCATTCATTGTTAATGTTATTATAGACCCCTGGTGCTCCATCACAGCCCCCAGTTAACTTCTACTGTAAGGGGAGCTGCACTGGAGGATATCTGATCATAGCACACTCCCCCTAGCAGTGCTGCAGGCTCTGCAGCATTTAAATTACTCAGCATGCACGCATGGTGGCTTCTAGCACTGGTAAGGGCTTGGTTTGTAAGTTTAGAAGGAATGGGGGGCCTTAAGCAGTATGTAAATTTAAGGACAACTATACCCCTCAGCCCTGATCCTCTTTTTTTTCACCCATTTTAAAGTACACAGGGTGAGGACCTAAGCCGCTAGGTCCTCAAATTCTAACTCCTCACTTACCTGTTGCAATCGCCATTGCACTGTTCTTCATTTTATACTTATGTGTCATAGACATAATATTTAAGAAGCTTGTCCTCCTATTAGTATCGCCCTGGGCCGGGAGAGGGAGGCGGAAACCATGCGCTGGCGATAGCAAGTTTAAGAGGTAAGCACAGGGGGGAGGACGTGGGTACTTTCGAATGGAGGGGGTGTATAGAACACTATGAGGGTGGATATCCCTTTAAAGAGGATTTTTCAGTAAGGAAATCCAAACTGAAGGTAGAAAATACTTATTCCTAAATACCCTATAATTAGGAATCGAATAACTATTATAAAATAATAAACAACAAAAAATGTTGATCAAATGTGAACCGGATATATATTTCTCTAAAGAATTGGAGTGAGTCTGTATCAAAACCCAGTCTCGGCAATCACCCCAGACAACTGCAGGGTTGTTAATTGCACAGTTCTCCATGCTGCTGTCGTTTACAGACTAGATACTTTTTGAAACAAAATATGCATTCTCACAAGCAGCTAAGTAACAATGTTACAGCCTATGGAACGTTCTAATCTATCTTGCAATGTAAAAATGTATGTAAGATTCCATTATTACCTTTGGGCTGAGGCCACACTAAGCTGGAAGGAATTGAGGGAATGGAATGCTGGGAATTGCAGTTGTAGATCCCGGTGTATGCTAGGTCACACTGCCCCCCACAGTTGATATTTTTGTTGTGGTTGTGCATGATTTTTCTGTGTAGTTGTGTTCAGAGTACCAACTAAATGTACGACCAGTCTGAAAATTTGTTCACTCTTAAAGTATAAAGTAAACGGGTTTCTGCAAATTGAAGGTTAAACTTCCTTGTTATCCAGAAAAATTACCACTTTGTGGGGCGATGTGTCCTACTAAATGTTTGAGTCTATGACTAAGGGAGGGTATAGCTCTTGAAACCCATCAGGCCTGATTATGTTTTTATACAATTTTCAATAAAGATGTACTTTTAGTGAAACTGCCGATTATACTGCATTTGGGGTGCAGGTACTATTGGCAGATTACACCAATTAAAACACTTGCATTTTGAATTATCGCTATATAGATCAGAAAATTCCCAGCATTCTATGGCTGCATCTCTGGACATCCCTGACATAGAAAAGACCTGTTGAAATCAAAATTGTTTCAAAGAGAAGAGATCTATCTAGAATACTGGCCACACAATTCATACAGTCTTACACAGCGTTGTAAGTCAAACTAAATGAATACAAATTATAAGAATTAGAATTGTGTTAAGATTGTGCAAACCAATTGTAACGTATGTGTGTTGGCAGAGACAGCCTCCCTAGTGAAAACTCATGATAATTGGGTGGAGGAGCAGCGAGGAAGTAACAGGAGTATTTGCAGTGAAATATTACATTGAATACATCCCTTTTTTACTTTTGGATTTACATGGAGACCGCCAGCCCGATGTGGGAAAATCACACTTTTCTTTTCTTTCTTTTCTTGCCTTAAGCATGGCTTATTAATTTAAAGATTAAAGGCCAACTAGAATTAAACGGTTTCACACGTGCTGAAACCTATTCTATTAAGTTTTTGAATTTTCCATTTTTATTCCTCCTTGATGCTGAATGATGAGAACTGTTCCTTAGTTATATAGATATTGTTTACATGCTGTATGACAAATGTGCCTTCCCTTAATCCTTATGGTATTCCAGTGTGGCCTCTCTGGTTCTTCAAAAATGTGAAAAGCCAACCATGGCAAGCAACCTCCGCCTTTCACCGCATTTATACAGTGGAAGATTTCTGGTCGTAAGTATGGGTTCCTGGGGGTGTCCAACCAACATAACTGAAAAGAAACCAGCCAATCAATACATAGATTTTGTAAGCTGCTTTCTAAAATAATACCTTGATAGGCTTAAATAAGACGTGTTGTTAGATAAACTAAGATTAAAGATCAATATTGTGAAGACTTTCATTTTTTTTAGGCTTGGGAAAACAATGTACATTTTGGTACAAATGCTCTTTGGATATTTATGTCTGATTATGTTCTCAGTCTAATGTACCACCATATCCAGCTTGCAAGCAAATTGTCATCTGGCTGTGACTATTCTCTCTTCAAGGTAAGATGCCCTGTGACTTAAATCTGTAACAATGCTTCCTGTTCAAATAGTAAAAAGAGCAATTAAAAGTCTTGTGTACCTACTGGGTAGCTATGGGGGCATTTTCTTGTAGCCAAATATTTCTGTTTTGCCTACTAGATGCACAGGACGGCTACTCTCCTACTTTAACTGGAATCAGTTAAAGTAGAACTAAAGGCTCAGCCCCGTTACATGATTAGCCAGGGCAACAACCCTGAAACTCCTTAATTCATATTTGGAGAAAGCCTATGTGAATAAACCCTCTTTCCAAATGCAGCACTGGTCTGGTCTGGCCAATCTCTTCACTTGGTAGGCAGTAGAATCTATGGTCCGGTAGCTTTGTACTTCTTGGAACTCTGTCTTGAGTAAGGGGGCAGTATTGACATGGCAGGTAAGTATAAGGCAATTAGGTTGTTACCTGGGTACATCATAGTTTTTTAAAACTAAACAAACTATTAGTGCTTGACCTTGAATAATTTGTTATCAGTTTCTGATATCTACTCTACTTCTATGATTCTCTCCATTCATGTTCAGGATGGCATTGAGCCCATGTGGAGAGACAGCCGGAACAAGCGAGGAGGGAGATGGCTAATACTCTTTCCAAGCAACAGAGGCACAGTGACCTAGATTCTCTTTGGCTTGAGACCGTAAGGCTTAGAACAAACACACAGGGTTATTCAATAAAAGTTCTTATCGTTTAAAATGGTGCTAATTTTGCCCCAACCAATCAGATGTAATTAACATTGAAAGCTAACATCTGATTGGTTGGGGTAAAATTAGCACCATTTTTAACAATAAGAATTTTATTGAATCTCCTGAAAGTTTATCCACATGACCTGTAAATCTGTAGAAAGGGAACTTAAGAATCTAGCAGCCATTTTAATAGTCCATATAAATGAGCTTAGACTGGTCATACAAACACTTGTATGTTTGCCTAATAGAGGATTTACACTTAGTTGTCTGAACTACTTCTTGAAAGAACATGTTTCTGTCTTTTCCCTTAGAACCATATGTTTGACCATTTGGTTAGTTTGCCTACATGCCAAGCTGTTCTACACAGTGTCACAAACACTTGTCTCTCAAAATGCTGTTATTGTTGTGTAATTTATTGCTATTCCGATGTGTTATACATCTAGGACACAAGACCTACAGGATAATTGTTTTCCATTTTAAGATTGATTTACACACAGACTATGTGAACACTAGTAGAATCTCTTTTCTAAAGGGGATATTGCATGTAATTGGACAAAGTATTAAAATGGAGACAGTCCCATTTGTTGTGTTACCAGAGAACGTGACCTGGAACTAGTTCCCTATGACATTCAAATTGACTAAGCAACGCTTTACAGCCTGGTCTGTAAAAAAGAGAAAAATCCCTGTGACCAATGTTTGTTATATTTAGAATTACCCATGATCCTTTTAGCCTATTTTGGGACTTTGACTCCCAGAACTCCAGGTAGGATCATTGCATTCATTAATAAGAGAACTTAACTGCAAACGAGACAAACGGAAACCTTGTTTCTACACTGCACCTGGTGTTGGTATTGATTTTAATGGCTCTTGCAGCAGAGTATGCGTCACCGTGAGCTGCATAGCGACATAAAACACTGACCTCGAGAATGAGGATAGTTTGTTGTCCTGTGGAAAATAAGAAAAGTAAGTTAATTCCTTTAAATACCTCAATATGCTCAAGTGCTAATGATGATAAACTTATATTCAGTTTAAAATCATTTTAGTGGATAAAACAGAAACAAGGGGCATTTTAATCTTGGATTCTGCTTTTAAGGATGTTAAATTATTAAAGCCTGTGTGTTTCTTTTAACTCGATTTAAGCTGGGTACACACAGTAACGATAAAGCCCCATACCGTCGGATCCGACGGTATCGGGCTTTATCCTACTGTGTGTACCTTTGTTTTCCGACTGATCGGGTCAGCCTAACGCTCATTCGGGAAAGACGAAAATTTCCATCGGCCGCCGCGGCCTACGCTCAGTCGGAAAGACCGAAATTTCATCGGCCGCCTAGACTCCCTATAGAGGAGTCTAGCGCGGCCAATGGAAACACACAGTCCCGAGCGTTCTCCCTATGATGTTCATAGGGAGAAAGCTCGGCACTGGAGTATGCAGATCTTTGAAATGACACAGGATCTTGCAGATCCTGTCTGTCATCTTTCAATGATCTGTACTGTGTGTTACCAGCTTTAGCAAGAACAGTTTTATTGTGCCATGATACTTCATAAGAGTCATTGTAATGCCCTGGGGTAATAATAAAGTACCATTAGATTAGATCTATGGAGCAGCTTCCTGGTCTACAAACCCACCCGTGTATGGACTTTCCCATGTTAGGCTATTTTAAACACAAGCAGTTTCTGAGCAGGTCCGATATTTTGAGGCAGAAAAAAAATGGTACAGTAGAGACCATTCAAAACATGACTGGTTACTGCTAGAAAACTGTTAACAAAGAAGACATGCTGTTGTGTGAAACTACTCTTCTAAACAAAACCAATATATACTCACTCCCCCATAACAACCTTTTGTATAAGAGATACACTATCACAAGGATCATGCTTCCATCTGCAGGGTATCCACACTTACAGCAGTATAAAGGGTGATGCTTTCTGCTTCTAGGAAAATAGATTTAAAAAGAATAACATTTTTGGTTGATAACAACTAGACCCATCACCCTAGTAAGTTCTTTTTATTAGAGAGCACCTTTATGGAGACTGCAGTTCCCAAATGAAAAAATGTTGTTACCAGGAATTATAAGCCTGTTGTATGCATATGATGAATCCCAACAAGGCCGGATCTGGCTGTTTTGGTGCCCTAAGCAAGTCTTCCATTGGTGCCCTTCCAACATACTAATACTTCCCCCAACAACCTTTTGGATTCGGTTTTAGCATAGATTGGAAAACTCACAGATGATTATACTGCATTCATCAGAGAGGCTACAGGAAACTAGATTGCTTGCTCCTCTATGGCTGATAAGGATCCCTGTCTTAAAAACAAATTTAATGGTACCCTACACATTTGAATAGTGTCCTACTGTTTGCCTTGGTGACTTATGCCTGGAAACGGCCTGGGTCCCAATACTGATGAACTACCATGCTTCCATCAAAATCTATTGTTTGAGTCCAAATTTCCCTAATTTCATTTATACTCTCTTTCTAGAGGAAGTCAATAGCATTGCAGTGTTAAGGTGGCCATACACTATTACGACCGTAATTACGATCTTAAACCGACCGATACTTTGATAGACGATGTAAAAGTTAATTGTACCAAGATGTACAATAAATATTGTTCGATATTCAATTTGTTTTGTGATTAATGTCGAATTTCGTCCATTGTGAGTTACATTACATTCACATTTAATCGGAACTTTAAAAAACACTACAATCATTTTACCAATCGACTTAAAAAACGACTTTCTCAATCGTATTACGTCGATTTTACGATCTAATGTCGTGGATAAGAATGGGAAAATGTACATTTTTCGGCCAATCAATGGAAATGTCGGTTGGTGTGTTGGATTTACAGAAAATCGGCCTAACTTATAGTCACCTTTACTCCCTATATAGGGAAATCCACCATGAATTTGAGTTGGTCATGTGTATTGCCACCTTAAGAACCAAACGGAAGGTCGGTGAAAACTTTTATATACCCACCAATTCCACAATGTAACATCATGTTTTTGTGTCTAGCTGCTTTGTCTGATTGGTGAAGCTTTTGATGAATACAGTGAAGAGGTCTGTGGAGCAGTGATCAATTTCGAGCAAAGGGAGACAAGATTGCAATCTGGACCAGAGAAACCGAGAACAGAGAGCAGTTACCCATATTGGGTAATGAGTTTTATTTTAAGATCTTGTTTCTCCATCTGAAGTGTGGGTGTTTTCACAATGTTTCACTTTACTGAACTATCCCTGCTAAAATGGTCAACAAAAATTGCAAAGCTTAAAGTGTAACTTTAAAAAATTACTTTTAGGTAAATTAACAGGAATTGCTTTCCAGAGGATTTTTGCAATTTACTTTCATTATCTATTATACATAGTTTTGAAGATCTTTACATTTATATGTTAAATGGGTGCACATCACCAGATCCCCTCCTTCCTGTTTTGAAACATATGACAGTCCCTCTTCCATATCTCCTCCTCCTCTCAGGGGCCCCATGGCCCCCCCCTTTAGACCCACCCTGGCCCCTTCCCTTGCAGCCCCCCCTTGGCCTTTCCCCTGCAGCCTCCTGTGGCCCCTCCCACTCATGGGTCCAGTGGCCCCTCCCCTTGCAGACCCATCCTGGCTCCTTTCCTTGCAGCCTCCTGTTGCCCCTCTCACACACAGGCCCATGGCCCCTCCCACTCATGGCCCCTTCCCCTTGTGGGCTCCCCATTGCCCCTCCCCCACTTGCACCTCAGACCAATACTCCCCCTTACAGAAAACTGTAAAAGCTGCCTTTTTAGCAGAGAGAGAATCGGCAGTTTTAAACTTTCTTATTCTTTCTCTGCTTTAACACAGTCTTCTGTAAGGGGTAGGCATATTGTTCCAAGGTGCAATGTGGTGGGGCCACAGTTCGTGGCTGGGAGGGCTGCAAGGGAAGGGGCCAGGTTGGGTCTGCAAGGGGAGGGGACACAGAGCCCTTGAGTAGGAAGGGCCAGCAATGGGAGGCATTAAAAATAGCAGGGCTGTGCTGTTCTCACCCCCCCACCTCTAACCTTCAGTCATGCACTGAGCATGTGCCAACCGCAGATTAGAGGAGGAAGTAGTATTTCTGACTGCAGATTCAAAACCTCCCACCCCTAACTTTCTGATCAGTGATTTCTTCATATTTTGGGCTGTGCAGCACATAGAGAAGTGGGTTGATGGCTCATTTTAAAGGTAGAAACCTGGCCTTTCATTTAAATAAACTTGTTTGGAGACACAGTTCCCCTTTAAAAGAAAAACTACTGAAAACATATTTTCTAACTGCTGATAAAAATATATTCTAAAAGTACATTTTAATTCTGCTGAACAAAGAGCCCATGTAAATTGCCAGCTTTCATTCTAGCAGTTTTCCAGTAACTTTCACTTTTCCTATCCCTGACACCAAAGTAGCTGAACCCACTGGCGCACTTGTCCCACTGGGGTAAAGGAGTAATTTTTTTTTTTAAACGGGTGTACTTCTTATCTGGAAGTGCTTAGAAAAACAAGTGATTCGTTGTTTTATTCTGTAGTATCTATGCTATAAACTAGGGTAAAAGTATTTTAGACCTTTTATAGAGCGGAACCATATAATTTTTAACTTAAAAAATAATAAGATAAGGTAAATATCCATAATTACGGATAGCTGACTTTAAAGATTTAATAATAAAACCATCCTTCCTGTATGGTGATGTCAGCAAATTCAACACTCATTTGTCCTGGGATCAACCAACCGTGCTTGCATGCACAGCTCCTCGTTCTTTCATTCTGCTGCTCTGTGCCCAAGGCAGGAGGAGGGGTAGTACATCTGCTGATGTCACATACTTGTCTGTAGCACAACAAAGATAACTTGAATATTAACTTTTTGGAAGTTGGGCAGCAATCCTGTGGATTAGGATATCTGTTTTTATTCCCCCGCACTTGTCAAACATATAAGCAAACATCAAAGCAAAAACTGTTCTGTTTTCCATCATGGCCTACTTTAGCCTGCCTCCTGTCCATTCAGGACCCACATGCCCTTGCCTTGAATGAGAGTGCAGCTTTTCTTTCGTTTTTTTTTTTTTTTTGAGATGACATTATGCCTTTAAACAAAGCATGCTTTTGTCTGTTTTCACCCATCTATACACCCTCCCCCATTCCTCATCTCTCATCCTGTCAGTTTTAGACTGCAAACTGAATGCAACAATGGTAGCTGATACAATGAGTAACTTTACTGCTGGCTTCTGTCTGTTGCAGGAGAGTGTACAAGAGAAGGCTTGGCCTGTCGTCCAAAGTGGTGATCGGTTTCAGGCACATGCAGACCACTGCAACAAAGAGCAGTTCCCTTACCAAGAACAATTTGTGGTCTGAGAAATAGAATCTCTGTAGTTTTTTTTTTTTTTTATTGTTGACAAAGTATATGTATATCTTATTTGGTAAAATGTAGTTGTTAAATAAAGAGAGGCTAACTTGTGTGAAGACATCGATGTGACCTGCTCTTGTGCACCTAACTAGACAGGCCTGCACACACCAATTTAAAATCTTGCACATAAAAAATACTGGATCAGGATCCGTACACAAAATTGTATTTGGATACACACAGGTTATGTATATCTGTGTACACAACATAATAAATATATTAGAGGGAATAATGAGTGAGTAAGAATATTGTGTTATCTAGGATCATATTTTTGGCAAGCTTTTTATAGATTACCTGTGCAGCTATTGTAGGCTGTGTGCAGATGGTAGAGATAATTGGCAGGTTAAAGGGCATGTCCACCCCCAAAACTATAATCCCCCCCACTACTGGCCCCACCATGTAGTGTAGTTTAATCCTTACCTACATCCCAGCTCCATAGGGTTCTCCGTAGTCCCCCCCCCAAAGTCCCAAAAACTGCCCACCAGGAGGCTAGCAGAGTCCATATAGGACTATATAGGACAGGTAATTTTTGCCATGCGTACTGCAGCCCTTCTCCCCCTCCCTCTCCCTCCCTCTCCCGATTCCCTCCCCCTAGCATTTAACCTTTTAGTATAGGCTTCCCACTGGTCCCCCAGCCCCAACCGCATCATTTTTATTTTAAAAAGCTCCCCAAACTCTTACTTACTCTCCTCTTTCCTCGCTGAAGTGAGCTGCCGGCAGCCGCGTCCGTGATTGGCTGCAGCTCAGCCAATCACAGACGCGGCTGCCGGTCCCGCCCCTCTGCTTGCATTTCTCGCAAGCAGAGTGCCGGGAGCGCGGCGGAGGAAAGAGGGGAGGTAAGTAAGAGTTTGGGGAGCTTTCTTAAAATAAAATAATCGGCTGGGGGACCAGGGGAAGCCTATATTAAAGTGTGATTTAAGGGTGGACATACCCTTTAACTCACTATCTGTAGATCCAGTAAATGTCACCTGATAGACTAGCTAATTAGATTGCTTTAAACACTCCCAACCACAGTGTGTTACTAGGGAAATTAAGATATCCCTGGCCATCACTGAAGAATTTCTATAGAATACCCATTTACATTATGTCTGTGGTCTTCTGTCACTAGGCTACATTAGATTTAACTGTGTGACTTAGTCATGTGTGTCGGTTTAATGAGTAATGCTTACCGGAATGTCACACTGTACAAATTGCTCCCTTTGGCCACCTCTCCTTCACTTATAGCTGCCTTGTCTATTGTGCCTCCAAGTCCTACCCCATAGAGCCATGAATCTGCATCTTGCAACCAGATCAAAACATGTCATGTCTGCAGGTCAGATGATTGGCTCTATATCTAGGCTGTATTGCATGTATTAAGCCAGCAGTTCTGGACACATGCATTAACCATAGGACATTGAAGAGAAATTTTGAATATCTCCGCCCCTTATCTGGGGGAAGAAGAATGTCTTCTTGTTTCTTAGATTTTGTGGGCAATGATATTCATATAGCATGAGACTGCAAGATGCCTTCTGTTATAAGAAGTGCTGCTCCATTTGAATGCTTAGTGAGGATTTTTGCTCCTTTTGGCCAACCTCTCCTTAACTCAGGTATATACAGTAGCTGTCTTGTCCTTACAAATGTTTCTTCCATTGCACTGCTTGTATAGCAATTATACTGGCCCTGCTTCTACTATCAAATCATCCTATAATCCTAAAGCAATGTGTTCTGTGTTTAATAATTGACCTGCCATTTATTTTTGGCACCACTAACTTGCTGGATTTGTTTTTGTTTTAGCTAATTATACACCAAATATAATTGCTTGAGAATAAGTTTATTCATGCATGTATAGACGATGTCCAAAAATGGAATTGCTTAATTAATCTCCACAATACTACATATGATATGTAATGTCACTCACTGCTACTAGGAAGTGGATCCTATTTCTCACCCACAGGGGAGGACCACAGATCTGGAGCTGGCTGATGAGCCATTATAATCACCACAAATAATAGGGTTACTGTATTCCTAACTTAAATTTTACAAAGGGCTTTATGAACAACTGTGTAGTGTAGGATGGGTTATTAAGTTATACAAATGAATGTTCCAACAGTACATCATGGGCAAATGACTCCCTCCTTTCCCTATGACTGCCCTTACCCTGAGTGTATATAGAATATGCTTGTGAGTGAGCTACCTAATTTCTGCTGCTCCACGTGTATGTCTATGCAAAGCAACATTAGAAACATGCTTTTGTTGTTATTTTATTGCTATAAACTTGAACTGTCAAATTACTTTTTGTCTCGGGTGCATTGTTCACCAATAGATCATTTTGCAGGAAATCGGACATACATACAGAAAAGAATTTTCCTCTTCAGGTTAGGATGGGGTGTTATGGAATGGGGCCCTGGGCAATTGTCCTATTTGTCCACATGGTAAAACTGGTCATATCCCCGTCTCTTCTCCTGGTGCATTTTTAATGCTCATTAGACATTTTAATAAATGTCTAAGGCTTACTGATTCTTGGATCAGCCTTCTGTTTCCCTGGTGTCCTAGTCCTACTTACAACCCTATCATAATGCTTTTCTGCACTTTAGTTTCATAACTTTAAGGGTGTCTCTACACCCAAGCCAGTAAATTCATATAAGGCAACCCCCCAACCTTTAACGTTATGTTTAAAAACCTAAATCGGACCCCAATGTACTTACCAGCCCTCATTCCATCAGTCACTGCCTCTTCTTCTGCGACTGAGGAGACCAATCACTGAGACAGCTGCTGGACAGAAGGGACTAGGTCAGGTTAGTACATAACGTTTTAAACATCGAGTTTAGGGTTGGGCTTGGGTGGTTTGCCTTACCTTTATTTCTTTTTTTAGAAATACAGATTTAAAGAGGGTGGGGTGGGGCGGTGAGCTCCATTGTGCATGCCAGAGTCCTTTTAGAGGAGCAGGAAGGGGCAGGCTCCTACTCTTCATTTTTCTGGAATTTTATCAGGCTGTGAAGGCCAACAGTGGGACAAATCTTAGTTGGGGGTGGGACATGTCCTTTAAACAGTTCTTCCATGTTCTGTCAGTTCTTCTATGCTTAAAGAGAACTATTTCTAGCTGTTTTAAGGCTAGGCCACACTGCTCATTTTTTGTGCGTTTGTGCACGTGTTTTCGGGTGCGTTTGTGATTTGCGTTCCGCTTTTATAATCTCAATCCATGCGTTTTCCTATACCTAATGAAGAAAACGCATGCGCAAACGCAACAAAATCGCATGCGATTCTGTGTGGCATTGCGTGGCAGTGTGGCAGTGCCCTTACATTGTTTTAAATTGGTACCCAAAAGTAAAGCCTCTGATTCCTCAAGCCTGTTCCTACCAATCATTACTGGTTTGTGGAGAGGTTTAAATCAACGTAGGCTTGTCTGTCAGATATCTAATCCAATTATAACCCACTAATGTGTAATTAAAACAACAAAGCAGGAAATGGTATTACACGCCATTGGTTAGGCCATAAACACTGCTATGCATTAATGTGTTGTTTGCTCCTGAATAGAGGGATATTAATGGGAACCAAGCCGTGCAGAAAATATGTCCCTGCTTTCTTGTTGTAAAAACAGGTTGTTTTAGCCCCAGTATCACGGGTCAGATTTAACCCTGCGTTAGTCCGCCAGATTTCCGCTCAATTAATCTACAGTGTATGACATTGAACATCTCCAACCCCTTGAATCTTTATTCAATTAGGACAAATATGTGACTGACTGGTTTGCCATGGTGAAAAATTACAATCAATTGGGTTAAAATATTGTCCCACATGAATCACTGTAGTAAGTCACAGACCTTCCCTTAAATTTACAAAAGCTGACTGAGTTTCAACAGTGAGTCATTGTACCCAACACTACAACAGACCGCTCGCCTTTGCGTCCCTGCGATGTGGACAACTTGTTGCTGGACAGGAGAAAATAGTTCTGGCTCTTGGTGGATCCGTCCTCCCTGGTTTTGTTCTAGGTAAAGAAGGAGTCGTTCATTTGTAGAGCAGGTTAAAATATTGATTCAACCTGCAAAAACACAGCAGTAGTGACAGAAGGAATTAGGTGGAGAAACTGGGAAACTGAGCTGCAACAGTTTTAATGTCCTTTTTTGGGGGGGGGGGTGTAAGTGGGTGGGATTGCGCTTAAGGTACCAAGATGGCTAGAAACGGCCCTGGTCTGGTGGTTCTGTTTTTTTTTTAATCTGGTTTGCACTGCACTTGATTACTATGGATGTAATTAAACACTTTTTTGACTATACAGTGGTTGAGCCTGGTTTGTGGAGTACTTTTTGAGTCCTCTACTTTGGGTGTTGGAGCCGAACTTTAACAGTTAGGAGGAATTATAGATTGAATGTTCGAGAATTATCGAAAGTAGGTCCGCGAGTTCCCCCAATCGTATCACGATTAGCAGTTTTTAAACAGCTGATTGGGTGTACATGAGTAAAGGCGTGCATGATCAGCCGGTACGGTACAGAAGTTTTAAACAGCTGATCCCACACACCTTTTACTTATGTACACAATCAGCTGTTTAAAAGCTGGGGATTGTCTAAAAGCGGAGTGTGTGTCAGGGGCCTGGCGGTACCGGGCCCCTACCCTCCTGGGTCTTTGGAAGGACTATTGTGGCCCTGGGAAGGGTTTTAAGGGGTCCCGCAGCTTGAACCGGGACCCCCCTCCCCCACTAACAAGTGCCTTTGTTGGGGGTCTCTGCACCTTGAAACCAGGATCCCCATTGGACCTTGTGGGTCTAATAAGAGCCTTTCTGATAAGGGGGTCCAGCAGCTCAATACCAGGACCACTCCTGTCCTAAAAAGGACCCTTTCAGTCTTTGGCATCTTCTTTCTTCTCTCCACCGATATTGCCGGCAACACCAACTCCGCCAATATTGGGTGATGTCGCTGCGGCACAATGACACTGCCAGCCCTGGCGATATCAACGTACCGATGTTGCCAGACTCTTGAGCGGTCTTCTCTGTCATCACTCTGTTTATAAAACAGCTGATTGTGGAGGGGGGGGTTGTCGGGCCCGGCCTCCAATCTTGGGGGGGGGGGGCGCAGTTGCACCCTGCCCATAAGCTCCAAAGCCACCATCATGGCCACAAGGGCACTTCTAAGTGCCAGGGAGGGGGTTCTGGTTTGAGCTGCGTGACACCTTAAGCCCCAAAAGGCCCTTCCCAGGGCCACAATGGTCCTTTCAAGGGCCAGGGGGGGATCCTGGGTTGAGTTGCATGACCCCCCCCCCCCCCCAACAGCCAGCCACAAAATTATCGCCACAAAATTTGTCGATTTCCAAATTCAAGTTCAGAAATGCTCGAATGATCGAGGATTGCCGAACATTCGCGGTTCCTCAAACTCACACGTTCGGAAGTTCGTTCCCCCCCCCCCCGATCTTCTGATATTTACTTGTTCCCAGACCATTTTCCAGGTCCCAGAGCCATTTACAGTGTTACCATTACTATTTATACCATATTTAATCCAAACTTTTTTTTAAATCCAAATTTAATTTTCAAACTATTTAACTAAAATTCGGAAACAAACCCAACTTTAGGATGTTCGGCCATCTCTACTATGTAGTTCACTTAGTTGGACTTTTAGCTATTGTGTAAATGCTACTAAAATAAAAAGTTTTGTTTTTCCTATGTGGCAAACTATTTGAAGGTGCATGCCTTTATATAAAGAAACATTAGAGCTAGGCCCCACATGAAAATTCAGATTCAGAGTGTGCATCCATTCCATTGCATGCAAATGTGACAGTCGACATTGTTCCATTATCTGGGCGCATATAATCACCATTTTTGAAGACATATCACATCACAGCGGATACTCATGTGAAATGCATTGCATTGCGATCATGCTGTTTTCCGTTTGTTGCAAAACGAAATCTTATTTTAGCAAACCGAATAACTCTGAAAGATTGCGATTGGGGGAAGGAGAGGTAAACCTGATGGCAGCTATTGTGTGGAGAACAAAGCTTGCAATAAAATCCTTACACAATGAATGCTTAGATTTGTATAGACAGAATTTTTATGAAGATAAAAACAGTCTGTGGTATTCAGTTAGATCAAGTGGCGTTGGAATTTTATTTATACGACGCATTATCGCTTTTGCAGGACGTCTCTAGACTTTTTGGCACCTAAAAAAAAATCCCAAAAGCTGCCTCTCCCTCGCCTCCAGAAGGGGTGTGGTTTTATAATTGTAAGTGGGTGATGCTTTATCTGGAAGTGGGTGTGGCTTGTCCAGATGTTGGAGGAGCTTTAACTGGTAAATAATGCCCACAGTGACTGGTAACGATGCCCGCAGTGAGGAGGTAAATGATGCCCAACATTGATTTTGATCAAATGAATTGCCAGTCAGAAGGGAGGGGAGGAGTCGTACCTGCATTCTGTTGTGCATGAAAGTCATGCTTCCCCTGCTATTTAAAGTGACAGTGCCTCCCGAAAATCTGTTTTTTTTTTTACAAATGGCATTTATGGGCCACCTGGGCATCTGGGCCTTAAGCTGGGTACACACATTAACGATTAAGCCCCGATACCATGGATCCGACGGATTGGGCGAATCGTTACGTGTGTACGTTCGTTTCCGAACGAGCGCGCGGCCGCCAAACGATCGGGTCGGCCGAACGCTCGTTCGGGAAAGGCCGAAAAACCCATCGCCGCGCTAGACTCCCTATAGAGGAGTCTAGCGCGGCCGATGGAAACACACAGTCCCGAGCTTCTCACATAGGAGAACGCTCGGGACTGTGTGTTGCAGATCTTTGAAAGATGCAGACAGGATCTTGCAGATCCTGTCTGTCATCTTTCAGAATCTGTACAGTGTGTACCTAGCTTTAGGCACATGATGCCAGAATTTTTTTTTTCTCCCGTCAAAACTGCTGCCCTCCTATAGGGTGCCGCTCTGTAACATCTTCACCTTGCCTTATTAGAGAGCACCCTGCGCTTTTGTGCAATATTGTGCCTTTAATGATCCTAATCATTGGCCTATAAAATTCTATTGCGGTAGTCTACTTCCGCATGGTTGCGTGTTGGAAAGGGCTTGGAGTTTTGGTGGATAACAAACTTAAAGGTATCAAGCCGTGTCAGGCGGCAACAACCAGAGCCAGCATGGTATTGTCTTGTATAAAGAAGGTATGGATTCAAGGGATCAATGTAATTTCTAGGGAAATGTAATTCTCCCTCTCTACAAAGCATTGGTAAGGCCTTATTTGGAATATGCAGTGCAATTTTGGAATCCTGTGTACAAAAAGGACATCTTTGAAATGGAAAGGGTTCAAGAAGGCAACTAAATTAATAAGGGATTGGGGGAGCTTGAATATGAAGAAGACTGGACGCTGGAGAAAGGCGCTTGCGTGGGGATAGATTACTGTGTATAAATACATTAACAGGCCATACAATAAACTATCTGGGGATTGTTCACCATAGAACATCTCAAAGGACACGAGGACATCCCTTAAATGTCCACCCTCAAACGCCATGTTCATTTTTCTAAAAATCATTTGCCTTGATTGAATCAGACAATATAGATTACATTATAATCAGACAATATAGATTACAATCAGACAAATAGATTATAAACAGACAATATATATTACATTATAACAAGACAATATAGATTACATTATAATAGACAATATAGATTATAATCAGACAATAGATTATAATCAGACAATATACAATTATAGATTATAATCAGACAATATAAATCACATATTAAAAAATATAGATTAAATACCAGACAATATAGATTATAACCAACAATATAGATTACATTATAATCAAACATATATATTATATAGTCTAATCAGACAATATATATTACATGGTAAATCAAAAATGGTATACAGGTGCTTCCAGACTGAAGAAGACTCCAAAGGATATCTTTGATGCTTTTATTGACACGACATGTTTCGGACAAGGTGTCCTTTATCAAGGTGTCCTTTTATCCTGATAAAGGACACCTTGTCCGAAACATGTGTGTCAATAAAAGCATCAAAGATATCCTTTGGAGTCTTCTTCAGTCTGGAAGCACCTGTATACCATTTTTTGATTTACCTAGTTTAAGTGCTTGGGACAGTGCACAACAGGATCCAGCAGCCTAGAGAGGTGCAGGACACTAACCATTTGTTATTAATATATATTACATTATAGTCAGACAATATAGATTATAATCAGACAATATAGATTATAACCAGACAATATAGATTACATTATAATCAGACAATATAGATTATATAATCAGACAATATAGATTATATAATCAGACAATATAGATTATAATCAAACAATATAGATTATATTATAATCAGACAATATAGATTATAATCAGACAATATATATTACATTATAATCAGATAATATAGATTATAATCAGACAATTTAGATTATAATCAAACAATACAGATTATCATCAAACAATATAGATTACATTATAATCAGACAATATAGATTATAGATTATAATCAGACAATATAGATTACATTATAATAAAACAATATAGATTATAATCAGACAATATAGATTATAACCAGACAATATAGATTACATTATAATCAGACAATATATATTATATAGTTTAATCAGACAATATAGATTACATTATAGTCAGCTATAGATTATAATCAGACAATATAGATTATAGATTATAATCAGACAATATAGATTATATATTATAACCAGACAATATAGCTACATTATACTCTGACAATATAGATTATATATTATAATCAGACAATATAGATTACATTAATAATCAGACAATATATATTATAATCAGACATAGATTACATTATAATCAGACAATATAGATTATAATCAGACAATATAGATTATAATCAGACAATATAGATTACATTATAATCAGACAATATAGATTACAGACAGACACAGTCCCAGATTTCTTGGCAGCTGGAAAACCTCCAGCACCGAGGAAATACTCAAAGCAATAACTGACAGCTTCCACAAGGGGTCGCTAAAGTTCGCACAAGATGGGACCTCCCCCTAAGCTGGGAGGATCTGCATTCACCATCTCCGCATCCTGCATAGGGCAGTTACTGGATCGGTCATGGATGTCCCCACGCTTGAATTCCCGGGCAGCGGTATAACAATAGGATAAGCTCCCAGCGGCTCCCCGCACCTTCCAAATGTCCGCTCTAAGCGCCAGGGAAGTTGTCATACGACCCCCTTCTCCTTCAGCCCCGTGGACTGCTCAATTGTGATCTCTCTCTCTGCAGTCAGTTGGACTGATCCATTCCTACAGCTCCCCCCAGCTGGGAACACTCAAACCATGTCTGGCAAACACCAGCACTTTAAAGGGCCCGAAGTGAGCTGCTGTGTCAAGTATTTCTTGTTCGGATTCAACATAGTGTTCTGGGTGAGTTTCCTGGTGGGTCTGGCAGGGGGAGGGGGCTGGGAAAGATGATGATTGCCTGCAGGGGGATTTCATGGGAGTGGGGGGAGCTGGTGTCTGTCTCTATTGTTTGTGGATTGCTGGGCTAATGACATGACAGAGGGTTTATTAAACTGCAACTAGGGATCCTGGGGGTTGTAGGACAGCCTTTTAACCATTTGCTGTTTGCCTAGGGGGTGCTGGGAGTTGTAGTACAATCTGCAAAGCTTCCAGGTTTGATATGAAGTCATTTCTATAGGGGATGCTGGGAGTTATAATAGTTATTCAACAGCTGGAAAAATAGCATTCCCCCTTGTAAATGTCCTCCCTGAAAGTCTGTTTGAAAACAAAGGAGCCATAACCCAGTGCTGTACGCTAATGGCAGGATCTGTGTGTCTTTATAGTGTTAATGTGGACAGGTGGGAGATATATGTGTCAATATCTGTCTGATTTGTGACCCCAATTGGAAATGAATAGCACCCTTTTGTACTCCAGATGTTTAGAAACTACAACTCCCAGCATGCCTGGTTGCAGAGTGTAGTTTCCTAACATCTGGAGGGTCAAGGTTCGACATCACTGCCCTATTGGATTTGGGCTTCCACGAGCACCCCTTTAAATCTTTCATAGCCTATTAGTGAATGTAATAGTGTTTGTCCACCTGATCTAGCAACATGGTGTGCCAAATGCTATGTTCACATTGGGTACATCATTTCCAGTGGGTGGGAGGAGTGCAGAGCTGGGGGTAGAGGTCATTGGCTCTTGGTGTGTTCTGGAGAAGGGGTGGGTGGGCTGTCATTCTCAATGGTGCGATTCAGTAATGTACACATTGAGCATTGTTTGTACACAACTGCTTCACTCTGTCACGTGACAAGACCGTAATGTGATTAACTGCAGTGTTTTATGCCAACATCGTACGCATTCCATCATAGAAAATGACCCCAAATTTGCTTGAAATTTGATATAAAATTAGAAATGCAGCATCGTATGGCTTAGCCATGGATACCCTACCAAATATCCCCTGAAAGTACACAAACCATACACTGCAACCTTCCCTTTAAAATAGTCTGCAGTAGTTTTCACTTTAACATTGATCCCTAGCCCTGTGTCAAATGTTGACTACAGCACCCAGAATGCTCTACTCTTTATTATATGCTGAAGGATTTTAGTCCAGTGACCTTGGAGTCCTGCATATTAATAAATACATATGTCAGTGTTTTTTGAAATCTCTGCATTTTGCATGCAATGTCTACTTTACCCTTATCCAGTGAAATGTATAGGTGTAAATATTTGGTGTTTTAGTTTCTTTGTCAGGGCTGCTACAATCACTAGGGTTGCATTTAATATTTGAGAAACAGGCAATGGCATAACTGGAAATCACTGTGCCCACCCCAGCATAACTATGGTTCTCCACTTGGCTTCATCTACTTTGATTGCTGGGGATTGGGGTGTGTGTCTGTATCTGCTCCCATGGTAGTTCCTTCTCTGACCAGAGGGCTTAAAATATATTGCAAAGGTGGGAATGAAAGGCACTGGCATAGGGATTAAACTGCTGTCTTTCATCTTACCTTGGAGCAAATGTAGAATCTTAGTCACATTTATATTCTTATATTTATAATGAGGTAAACCCTGTTCTAAGTTTAAAGAAACTTATTGCTCTGGTTTGAGTTTGTGTTTTTAATTGAAAACCTGAACACCCTATTTAACCTGTGCATGTGCAGGGTGTTACAATATAAAAGAAATGGCTCGTCCAATATACAATAATGAAGTAATGATAAAGGCATATCTATTTTTGCCAATATATACATTTAACATACCATAAATGTTTACATTTGCATATCATTTTCTCCAATTCAGTTATCGTTTTGCTGGCGCAGGTACCGGTAATTGGTTTATTTTAGGAAACTTTTCCCCCCATAATGCCTCATTGCACAGCCTGAATGAAACCTCAGTGCTAAGAGTCTAGAATAGCTGATGCTTCTGTTACTCCTTCGTGGTGCACACAATAGTATGTACAATGGAAACATTATTAACACAGTTAAATGTAGTCAGGCCTAACTGGAAACTACATATTTTCAGGTCTTCAGGGAACACAGATGCTTACACTAACTGCAACTCTCAGAAGGAAAGGTAAATGCCTGTAGAGTTGTTAGGTATTCCCAGGGCAGATTGCCTATCTCTTGTAACATTTTTCTTTTTTTATTATATATGGATACATACTGATGTTGCCAGTGGTGTAACTAGGAATTACTGGGCCCCCAGCAAAACTATGATGGGGCCTCTATCTGTGTTTCACCCACAGTGGTTTTCTGGGAGGTGTTTAGCTAATTGAGAAAGTTGGCGATTTTAGAGGTGTCGGCAAAGTTTCTGAGAAATGCAAACTGATATTTTGCGTACAGTTGAATGTACAGAGAGCTGCAACTGCACTTTGTCATCTGTTCCTCAGATGCAGTGGAACCTTAAAGGGCTGTCCTGTTTTAAACCCAGGCTGATACCTGGTACATCACCACAAGGAAGTTAGCATGGCAAGAAGATTGGCAGCACTTGTGATGTTTCTAGACATCAATCCCACTCGTGCCTAAAACACTCAGGTCAATCAGCCTAAGCCTGGCTTCAGTTTATTTGTTGATTTCGTGATTAATAAGTCGGTTGTGTTACAGGAAAGCCAAATATTTGCCCCCCAAAATAATTTGCATTTAGAATTTTACCAGTGTGACTATTTGTTCCAGACCAAAATCAGCTTTCAGCAATTTAGCTTTGTGTTATGACTGCTCAAATCCAAGCGCAGAAATAAGACTTAGATTTTTATGGTTTGCCAACAGATGTTTTAAGGTCTGTGTTCTTTCAGCGGTTTTAGCTTTATATTAAGGTGCTCTGCCTTATGATTCATATATAGTATTGGAGGATGAATAAAGACATATATCCACCCAGTTCAGCCTAATCATGAGCCCTACCTAATAGGTAGGGCATGTGATGGCACAAAAAAAATGGTGATTGCATGTGTTACCAAAATGGACACACATTGGAAATCACAGGAATTTTTGTGTTCCTGCAATTTCCATGTTATTTAAAATGGCACGCGCAATCGCAAGCGAAATCATGTGCACAAATGTGTGAAAAAAAGTTAATGTGGCCTAGCCCTTACAGTGAGAACGTTGAAACTGTGGAACTGCCTTCCAGCAGCAGTTGTAGTGGCAAGATCATTAAATAGCTTTAAGACTGGGCTGGATGTTTTTAAAATTCAAAGATATTGAGAATTACTGGTATTAATACATAGACAGGGAGATTCAATAAAAGTTCTTATCGTTAAAAATGGTGCTAATTTTGCCCCAACCAATCAGATGTTAGCTTTCAAATGTTAAATAAGATCTGATTGGTTGGGGCAGACTTAACACCATTTTTACGATAAGAAACTTTATTGAATCTCCCTGTCTATGTATTAATACCAGTAATTCTCAATATCTTTGAATTTTAAAAACATCCACCCAGTCTTAAAGCTATTTAATGTGTTGCCACTACAACTGCTGCTGGAAGGCAGTTCCACAGTTTCAACGTTCTCACTAAGGGCTAGGCCCATTAACTTTTTTTCACACATTTGTGCACATGATTTCGCTTGCGATTGCGCGGTGCCATTTTAAATAACATGGAAATTGCAGAACACAAAATTCCTGTGTTTCCAATGCGTGTCCATTTTGGTAACACATGCAATCACCATTTTTTTTGTGCCATCACATGCGTTTCCATGATGGGAAATAGCAGACAGCATGCCGGAACGCGTGCGTTAACTCATGTAATGCTTACACAATTCTGGTGTGTTGTAGTAGGGCTTCAGCCTAATGAAACCTGTCCTAACCTGAAGATTAAAGGGTATCTCCACTCGTTTTTATAAGTTTTGGTAATCCAGTTCTATTGAAGAACGGGAGGTAAAGGAGCTGTGCCTTACCTTCCGTTCTTCAATAGAACACACAGGAGCCAGGAGAGAAGGTAAGAACTTACCCGCTCGCTCGCTCCCCCGGCGCTTGGTCTGACAGGTCCCGGACCTTGTCTTCTATGCGCATAGATCGCGCATGCGCATAGAAGACAAGGTCCGTTGGGACCTGTCAGACTACGCGCCGGGGGAGCGAGCGAGCGGGTAAGTTTCTTAGCTTGTCACCAGTCTCCTGTGTGTTCTATTGAAGAACGGAAGGTAAGGCACAGCTCCTTTACCTCCCGTTCTTCAAAAGAACTGGATTACCAAAACTTATAAAAACCAGTGGAGATACCCTTTAAACTTCTTTTCTTCTAATCTAAGCAGCTCATACACGTGCAGTGTTTCTATAGAAAATACAGCCACTTAAAGGATCCTCTGACAATTTTCTGACAAATCCAATCAGCTTTTGTTTGATAGGTGCATGTCTTCATTAAGTGTAGGGGTGATTGGAAGAAATGACTGTTCTTATGTAGTCTGTGGTTTACTGGTTGTTTAAAGGGGAATTAAAGTCTCCAGACAACATTGTCCCAATAGACAGTGCACATTCACAAAAATACAACAAACTGCGTCTCACCTCTCCCTTTGCCAGTACACACTTTAAGCTGGGTACACACGATTAGATATTTCGGTCCGATCGACCGATAGTTCAGTGTATCGGTCGATCGGACCGAAATTATCGAATCCGAATGTGCCCATGTCCGATCGACCATTCGTCCGAATCGGACGAAAGGACGATCGGACAGGGTGGAAAACATCGTCCGATCGTGCGGTCCTCTATGGACCGCACGATCGGTCGCGGTGACTATCGGACGCGGCTGCTTTTGCCGCAACCAACAGTCCTTCCTCCTGGCCGACCGTTCGAAAGTATCGAACGGTCGGTCAGGAGGAAAAATCGCTAGGTGTGTACCTAGCTTTAAAGTGTGTACCCAGCTTTAGGTTGATCACTAGATTGCCTATTTTTCTGAAAAGTTAAAAACAATGTAAGGCTTATGTGAGCAACTATCTCAAAAATGCAGAAGTTCCTGGTTTTGGTGATAGTGGCTCACATAATACATCATTCTTTTCATTGTATACAGTGAAAGGTAATCATTGCTGATTTCCTTCTATAAGATCAGTCTATTTTTCCACAGGAAAGTAGCCCTGTCTTGTCAGCCTTTTATCAGGGGTGTCCAGTCTGCAACCATTTATTTTAGATAACAACTCTTATCTTGTCTCAGTATAATTAACATCTTGTAGATTGAAGCTTAATGTAGTTGCCATATCAGTGGAAATTCTATTTTATCTTTTATTTTCAATAGTACATATATGATTGGTGTATTATTAAAAATAATAATGAAGTTAGGATAGCTGAACAAAGCATCACTAAGCCTAAATTTTGTTTTTTAAGTATATTAATAGTAAGAAGATGAGGACTGAAAATGTGGCACCATTAATTAATGGGGATAGTTAGTTACGGAGGTTGGCGATAAAGCAAATGTCTTGATATTTTTTTTTCACTCTGTATACACTATAGAAGATCCAAGTACAGATATCATAGAGTATAGTAGCAATAATGGTATAAAGATTTAAAGGGCATGTCCACCCTTTTTAACAACTTTCAGCCACTAATAGAAGAGTTCCCCCAGCCCCAACCGCAAAAACTTACCTTCTCTCTCTCCTCTGACGCCCGGCCTTCGCTTGCAAGACACTGCAAGCAGGGGGCGGGACCGGCAGCCGCGTCCGTGATTGCTGAGAGGCAGCCAATCACGGACGCGGCTGCCGGCTTCTCAGAATGCCGGGAGAGAGGGAAGGTAGTAGAGTCCTGGTCACTTTCTTAAAATTATGTTTTTGCGGTTGGGGCTGGGGGAACCTATTCTATTACATGGGCAAGGGTTTTATGCTAGGGGGAGGGATAGCAAAACGGTGGAAGAGGGAGGGAGGGGGAGAAGGGCCGCAGTACGCATGCCAAAATTCTCCGTAGGCCAGGTAGGGAGCAGAGTCCTATATACTCTGTCTACCTCCTGTGGGCAGTTTTTTGGGACTTTGGGGGGGACTACAGGAGAACCTTATGGAGCTGGGATGTGAGGTAAGGATTTTACTACACTACATGGTGGGGCCAGTAGTGGGGGGATTATAGGTTTGGGGGTGGACATGCCCTTTAAGTGCACTTTGGTTAACTGAGGATATGGTACTGAAAGAACTAAATAAGGTTAATATTAATAAATCTCCTGGACCGGATAAAATACATCCTCGGGTACTTAGGGAGCTAAGTTCAGTTTTATCTAGGCCATTGTTTCTTATTTTTGCAGATTCCCTCATGTCTGGATGTGTGCCTCTGGATTGGAAAAAGGCTGATGTTATTCAAATATTCAAAAAGGGCAGTGGTTCACAACCGGGTAATTAAAGGCCTGTAAATTTAAAGGGCATGTCCACCCCCAAAACTATAATCCCCCACTACTGGCCCCACTCTGTAGTTTATAAAAATCCTTACCTTTCATCCCAGATCCAAATGGTTCTGCAGGAATCTGGATTGACATAGGTCTTTATTCAACCTCAAATACTATAACGAATGATGTCCAGATGTTTCAAAAGTTCAAATTACAGCATTCCTGGAGTTGTAGTTTTCAAACATCTGTGGGCTGCATTTTGGACTTTCCTGGCATACAAGTACCTAAATGGGGTATCTCCACTGGGGAAACCTAGTTTGAGGTTTTCAGTTTTATTGAAGAACGGGCGGTAAGTAAAGGAGCGTACTGTATGCACCCGCTATATCTGCTATACACTCTCCATTTTTTTCCCTATTTAATTGGACACAAAATTGATTCCTGCTTTACACCACCAGAACAGAACATTTCCTGAAGATCTCATCCATGGCCACAACCCTGCGGCTCCCCTGTCCTGTTGGAATCCTTCATTAGTTTGTCAGGAAGGATCACAAACCATGGCTACGGGACACTAAAGGTGGCCATACATATGTTCGATTATACTTACCTGACCGAGCTCTCCACAAACATTCGACAATCCTGCCGGAACTGCCTCTTCCGTTCTTCTTTGTGACCGACATGCAATCACAAAATGAATGGGATTTTGCGATTGCATGTCGGTTGCATAGAAGAACGAGAGAGGCAGTTCTGGCAGGATTGATCGAATGTTGTGGGAGAGCTCGATAGGGTAAGTAAAATCGAACATATGTATGGCCACCATTAGAGATTGTTTGTGTGTACGAGGATTTAGAGGTGCATAATATTATGGTATTATTATATATTAAAATGTACTATGTATCTGTAGTTTCTCAAGTTTCCAAAGCCCATGAATGTTGAAGGTTCTGTTCTGGAATATTGACATTGCATATAGGTTCCAAAATTGGGTTCCCCTGTCCGCCTAAATGTATTTCTAGTACTATGCTAATAACCATAACACACACAAAGCAAACAATACTCATTAGTCATTGTATAAACCTAGTGTCTGCTACCCTCGAAAGTATTGTTTGTTTTCGGTAACCCTCGAATGTACGGATCGTTTTTGCTAACCCTTGAATGTATCATTCGATATCCCTCAAATGCACCCTTCGATTTTTGGTAACCCTCAAAAGTATCATTCGTTTTCAGTAACCCTCGAATGTATTGATCATTTTTAGTAACTCTCGAAAGTATCATTCGATTTCGATAACCCTCAAATTTATGGTTCTATTTTCGCTAACCCTTGAAGGTATTGTTCGGTAACCCTCGAATTGGCCGTAACCTTCGAATGTAGCTTGCACAAAACCTGACAATTTTCTGCTTGTGTTTGAGAAGTGTTTTAAAAAGTTTTGGTGATAGTGACATGTTCCCCAGACCATTTTCCAGGTGCTACAGCCATTTACAGTAAGTTACCATTGTTAGTTTAGCTGTAAATCATCCAAACTTTTCAAACTATCACTCCGCATTGACTTTAATGGGTCCGAATTCAAACTTTTGAAATATTACTGATGTTCGAAAGTTCAAAAACGGACCGAACTTAATGAAGTTCAGCCATCTCTAATCAGTATACGTATGTACTATAAAGTTCTTTAAACAAGATTCTTATTTACGTGGTTTTTTTTTTCAATACCTTTTTTTCCTTTACATTGCAATATTCACAATGTTATAGGTATATAATACATAAGGCTCTGGCATTTCAATGGGGAGGTGCAGTGGCGAGAATCTATATTAGTCTCTCTGTGATGTCACAGTTATGGCAGTTAACTATTTGTATTTACAAAAATGGACTTATCTACATTATTAATACAGGGAGGGAGGGAGACAGTGTTCCTGTGCTAGATTTTTCTTTTTTTAACCTTATGTTTTATATGGAATAATACTCTACCTACAGAATAATATATGGATATTACTTCACCTCGGAGTTCCCGTTCTTACAATCAGCTTTTTTTTTATTTTTAGAAAGAATCTAAAGGGGCCCATACACGGTGCAATGAAATTGGTAGATGAACTACAGACCAGATTTAAATTTAAAATGATCGTCGTACAATCGGACATAAACGAACAAGATAAAATTGTAGGCATTGCTGTGTACAATCTGGCATTAATAGGCAGATATGATTGTGCAAGATGCAAATTGTTGCAGAATAGAATGTGCCGCTAGAAAGCAACCAATTCACCATATATGGGCAGATTTAATAGTTGCCGATGGTGTGTGTATGTGGCGGAAATGACGAACGTACAAAGCACATTTTGGGGTTGAGATCTTGAATGGTAACGAAGAATTAAGTTATTTGCGGTTGTGTTTGCTGATTTTTCTTTCATATTTTATTTGCTAACGAATCTCGCTGTGTGTTCGGACATCAATTAATGCGCCTGTTGTTGTTATGTGTACCGCAGGACACATTGCCATGAACCAAATATACACTCTGTGGTTTCACACCTTCCAGACTGCGAGTTCTGCTTTTTCCAGGAAGTTTTTTATTTGACACTCCAGGATCGAGTTGGAAGACGTTTGTTGGACGATCATCCATACACATAAACAATTTCGTTGTAGCAGATATAACCGATCACCTTCACATTCAATCAGATCTTCTCAATTTAATTGCACCAGACTTTATACCATTAACAAAACAATTGATGCACAAATGTGGAGTTCGTACAACGATCGTACAACAAAATTGCACCGTGTATGGGCCCCTTTATTGGTATACCAATCAGATTATTTTCCAATTAGAATTGGTTACAATGAGATTATTTCATAAAGAATCTGATTGGGTAGTATACCAATAAGATTATTTCTAAAAGTATCTGATTGTAATCAATTCTGATTAGATACAATCAGATTCTTTCAGGAAGTATCTGATTGCTATACTAACTAATCAGATTTTTTTCCAATCAGAATTGGTTTCAATCCGCTTATTTCAGAAAGAGTCTAATTGGTTGCTTGTGAAATGTATACCAATTAGATTATTTTTAAAAGAATCTGATTGTAACCAATTCTGATTATTTACAATCAGATTCTTCCAGAAAGCGTACCAATAAGATTCTTTTTGAAAGTATCTGATTGTAACCAATTCTGATTGGTTAGTATACCAATCAGTAAAGCTAGGTACACACAGCACAGATTTCTGAAAGATGACAGACAGGATCTGCAAGATCCTGTCTGCCATCTTTCAAAGATCTGCATACACACTGTCCCGAGCGTGCTCCCTATGAACTTCATAAGGAGAACACTCAGGACTGTGTGTTTCCATCGGCCGCGCTAGACTCCTCTATAGGGAGTCTAGCACGGCCGATGGAAATTTTCGGCCTTTCCCGAACGAGCGTACGGCTGACCCGATCGTTCGGTAGCCGCGCGCTCTTTCGGGAAACGAGCGTACACACATAACGATAAAGCCCATAACGGGGCTTTATCGTTACTGTGTGTACCCAGCTTTACTTTCTGAAAAAATCTGATTGTAACCAATTATGACTTGAAAGAATCAGATTATCTGTTACCCAGACCATTCCCCAGGTCCCAGAGCCGTTTACAGTAAGTTACTTTATAATTTTTACAAAATTTTCTAAAATTTCGGTGACCCTTGAAAATAGAATGCGTAATCTCGAAAAACAGTTCGATCGTGAGGAAAGTAATTTTTTTTTACACCCTGGATTTAAATATCATCCTGTATAGATTTATCAAAACAAATCAATAAACAAAACAGAAAAATGTGATAGTGTTATACAACAAATATAAGATGGATAATGTCTGTCTTATCTAGATGTTAGGATGCACTTTATGTAGATTTAACATGTATTTCTAAAGCACTAACACTTCCAGTACAATCCAAAATATGTGTGTATATATGTCCCCTCTAATACATATTGGGGTACACCCAATAGGTTCCCTTCTGTCTCTGTATATTGTGTAAAATATTCATTTAGGGGATGTGACACTAATAGAACCAGAATTTCATAGAATTTATTTTATTTTTAACATCTTGCCTTTAAATTTTTTTTTGTACAAATCCCCAAATTTTATAGTAGTTTTGATAAAGATTTTATATCATCTGTATCCACATATAGCTAAAAACACACACACACACACACACACTTATCCAGGAAATTCACTATTATTTTAATACATGCTAGACATGCATTTTCCAGTACCCCGTGCCTTTTGGCCTCTATTGTGTTTCCTGTATTTGTTCATCTATTTTCTATTGTTTTCTCTTGTCTGCATCCTGCGTGTACTTCCCTAAACCAACATCACTTTTTTTACATTGATCATACAGGACTTTGTCATGTGTACATGTTTATTAAACGTAAAATACCTTGCAAAATATATACTAGTAACTATGGATACACTTTAACTTACATGCTGGTTTATGTTAATATTGTCAGTTATTTATTCTGATCTCCACAGGCATCTTCTGAAGGGGCAGCTAAAGGGCATGTCCACCCCCAAAACTAAAATGTAACCTTCTACTGGCCCCACTGTGTAGTGTTTAAAAATCCTTACCTTACTGCTCAGCTCCTTATGGTTCTCCTGCAATGTCTGTTTAAAGTCTAGGAAATTAACGAGTAGGAGACATTTCTAGTGTAATTTGTTTTTGCCTGTAACTGTTCCTCATCAAGGTTTCTATGTGGACAAGCATGCTCAGTAATCACAATGAGGCAGCATTGAAAGAGGGAATTTCCCATAATGCAATTCACATGATTTGCATGAACACTGTCTCCATTCTAGTTATAGCAAGACTGCACACAGCAGAGGATATTTCAGATTGGATATCTAAAGATAACTATTGTTTCAGTATAGATGCCCTTTTATACCTGTTACCTTAAAGTGCAGAAAGTGCTTGCAATTAATTTCAATTTTTGTTGCAGCATTTGAAAGGCCATGGAAACGCGGCAACGCAAGAGTTACTAGTAACTCTTGAGTTGCTTCCTTTCCAGTGGATTATCCAACCATTCATTTTCTGTGTAATGAGGTATCCAACTTGGCTTTTCCTGGCTATGCAGTGCTCTTGGGCAATAGAGATATAATTTCCCTGCTCAGTACAGGAATAAACTGTGATTTTGCATTTGTTATCATATTTTTTAATTTTATAATAAGCTTATAATGTAATTGGATATATATTTAGTTATCAGATCATCTTATTATTGGGGGATGTTTATAGTAAATGTAAGTAGCAGGGCTGCATTCATTACAACCTGGTTGTATTTACACTGCATGTTTTCAATATACAACCCCTATCCCTATACATTCCCTATCTGCCCTCTGCTGTTTGAGAGTGCTTGTCAGGGAATGGTGGGAACTAGTAGTGCAACTACATATGCACTTGGGTTACACACAAGTTTGAAGACTATTTGGCTAAAGTAAAGCAATTTCAGGCTCTGTAATCAAAAATCTATTATTAATCTGTTATATCATATAAATAAAAGTACTTAGTAGTCCCCACTTCTGTTTTGTAATGGTATCTTCAAAATGGACTGTTAAGCCACACCCCAGGAAGTTTTACAGGGAGGCAATGGAAGCTTACAAAGGAACATATTTCTCACTTCCCTTTTAGTCTTGTATCCAATGGTGTGCTTAATATTAGATTGACAGCAGGGTTAGCGAATCAAAATTTTCTGAGTGTTGGTAGGGAAGTTGCAAGACTTATATGTCACTTCCTTTGTAAAACATGTGACAGTCTTAGTAAAAACATTCTTCTCACTCTCACATAACTCCTCCCCTCCCCTCTTAATAGAAACAAAGGAGAGCTGCTGTATGCTGGACACACAATGAGATATTTCGGTCCGATCGACCGATAGTTCAGTGTATCGGACTGAAATTATCGCATCCGAATGCGGCCAGGTCCGACCGAACATTTGTCCAAATCGGACATAGTGGAAAACCTCGTCCAATCGTGCGGTCCTCTATGGACCGCACGATCGGCCGCGGTAACCGTTAGACGCAGCTGCTTTTGCCGCGACCGACAGTCCTTCCTCCTGGCCGACCGGTCGAAAGTATCGAATGGTCGGTCAGGAGGAAAAATCGCTAGGTGTGTACCTAGCTTAAGTCAACCAGTAGATCTCCAGATGTTTTGGAAACAACTCCCAGAATTCCCTAACTACAGAGTGCTTGTAGAGGAATGCTGGGTGTTGTAGTTTGATTTCCCTAACTACAGAGTGCTTGTAGAGAAATGCGGGGAGTTGTAGTTTTCAAACAGCTGGAGATCTACTGGTTGCTTATCCCTGCTCTATATGATAGGGGGACTGAAAGGAAAACATCTCCATGGCCATTTCTCTGAGACAATGAAGTGAGTTTGTTAATGGTTTATTACATTATTTAAGCAATAGACCCCATAGAAGTCATGAACCTGTGTCCTGAACTGATAAAATGTTATAAGACTTAAACAGGATAGGATAGTCTGGGTTCTTTATAGGACCTCACATTTACCAATAGTGATCCCTCTCTAACACATTGACCAATAGTGATCCCTCTCTAACACATTGACCAATAGTGATCCCTCTCTAACACATTGACCAATAGTGATCCCTCTCTAACACATTGACCAATAGTGATCCCTCTCTTAACACATTGACCAATAGTGATCCCTCTCTTAACACATTGACCAATAGTGATCCCTCTCTTAACACATTTGCCATATGATGTCCCTCTCTTAACACATTGACCAATAGTGATCCCTCTCTTAACACATTGACCAATAGTGATCCCTCTCTAACAGAATCCCTTGTGACAGCTGTGAGTCAATGGGGGGGGTGAATATTGAAAGACAGTTTGATAACTTTAATTATAGAATTATCCAATGGATCTGCAATTGATCTATTATTGGTTGGAAATTTAAGGGGGAAGATTTGGAAGATTGATTTGAGCTCTGCACAACAGTTGTATTTCACTGTGGTGTTTCTACTGAACTATAACACTCTATACAATGTTACAAAAAATAGATCAAAATATTCATTTAGGGGATGAGACTAATAGAACCAAGATTTCATAGGATTTCTTTTATTTTTAACATCTTGGCTTTATTTTTTTTGTACTAATCCCTAAATTTTATAGTAGTGTGTATAAAGATTGCTGCAGCCATAAGAAACACAAAAATGAAAATAACTTGATAACTGTTCAAAAAAAACCAATGAAAGTATATGGCAGACATACACAGGATAGCATTCCCTACTCTACAGCAAAAAATAGTTTTGGGGGTGGACATGCCTTTTAAGCTATACAAACACACTTGTACCTGTGGAAATCCAAGTGAATTTAACGGCAGGTCCGGTCCCATGTAGCTCACTGTGTCTGCTCTGTCTCCAACCAAACTGCAAACGGAGAAAACGATAATCGACACAAGAAAGGTAGGTATCAGGGGCAACTAGCTGTGGTATAAAAAGTGGGTCTTTCCCACGAAATGCATTAAGCAGTAACCCCTCACATGGAGTTTCAATTAAAAAGACTTTTTATACCACAGCGAGTTGTCCCTGTTTCCTACATTTCTTATGTCGATTCTTCTCTTTAAGCTGTGTTTTTTTCAGCAGATATTTCTGGCCAACCGACCGATAGTGCCATGTATCGGTCGGTCAGCCGGAAATATCTGATGGTGTGGGGCGGCTGTCTGTGACTGTGCTCGACCGCCAGTTCGAACATATCGGACGAATGGGCGATCCCAGCCAAGTGCTCACTCGCAGCGAACGCTCGGTCGAGGCAAAAAATTCTACTGTGTGTACCCGGCCTTAATGGAATAGTTCACACGAAAAGTGAACTATTCCTTTAAAGTAGTGATTGAAGACCGAGAGGTAAAGGACCTATTCCTTACCTTCTGTTCTACAATCACTCGACCAGGAGCCAGGAACGAAGGTGGGTACCTCATGCACAATCCACTGCCAGCTCCATTAAAAATTGCTGACAACTTTCAGGCTTAGTTTAACTATAATACACATTATCGCGCATGCGCGCTATAGTAAAAACTAAACCAGGAAGCGGTTGGGACTTGTCAAATGGAACCAGCAGTTGATCGTGCATGAGGTAAGTATACTCACCTTCGTTCCTGGAACCTGGTCGAGTGATTGAAGAACGGAAGGTAAGGAATAGGTCCTTTACCCACCCCGGACTTCAATCACTGCTTTAAAGGAATAGTTCACTTTTTGTGTGAACTATTCCTTTAATACACAGTCCAATGCTTTTCCGATTGTATTTTTGACCGGCCAAAACAATAGAAAGTCCAATCGGAGGAACCTATTGAGAATCCCCACCTTGATCTGGCAATCTTCCATAGATTTCAGCTTGAAAACTGCATAAGGTCTGGTACTGGAAGTTTGTCTTGCACGATCATTTTATTTATTTTTTTTTATAGACCAATCAATATCGCCGAATGGTTTATTGAAAACACAAAAAACTTCCTCAATAATCTGATCAATTTCATCAAATTCTTTGAATAAACGGGAATGTCAATGCTGTGTATTGGGGGCCTTTAGGCAGTAGATTTTGAAAAGATGAGCCCTAGGGGTTTGATTTAGGAATATTTCCAGTAAATTTTACTAATGCCTCTTTTGTGACCACGAGAGACGAGCAAATAAAGGGAAATAAAGGTATATAGCAGAGAGGCTGTCCCTGCAAACTAATACGATGCTTAAAGGACAACTAAAGCTCCAGAACAACACTGAACCAGAAGGCAGAACACCTTGATACATAACCAGTAATCTGTATCTTACCTCTCATTTTGATAGGGGTGCTGGGAAATTTACCTAAATAACATATGGTTTGTGCTTTACTTCACAGCATTCTAGTATCACACAGTTTGGTCAACGACCATTATGTTCTGCACATGCTCAGTCCTTAGCTATGGCAGAAACTTGTTACAGTTGGTCACACCCATGAATAATCTCTAGCCAATCCTTTTATAGGACAGATAAAGCAAGGAAGCATGTGACTGAGGTTAGGGGGTGTGGTCTGACACTGCACATACACACAGATACTTCAGCCAGTTCTTAACAGGCTTACATTTACTTTAATACAATTTGCTGAAGTGGGATTTTATAGCTTATTGGTGTTTTTAGGGGGGTTCTTTTCAGAGTTTTTTCTATTGCTACCATTCACTGCAGCAAGAGACTGGATATCCATTTGTAATCTATATGCTACATGAAATACAATGGACCAACCTGTAAGTAATAGCCTACTACTACTATGTAAAACACTGATTATAGGGAAACCAGTAGGTTCTCTGTTCCTGCAGTGAGATGGAAATTTACTTTGGTATCCTGTCCATAGATAGTAGAGCCGAAACGTTCATGATAACTCTTCTGTCCACTTACAGTAAGGAGCCTCCCCCACTCTCTGCTGTCTAGCCAGAACTCCAGAGACACCATAGATCTGCCCCTCCTACCAAATCAGCTCACACACTGGCTGCTTATTTACACTTGAGAGAAAGAGGAAGGGGCCTTTAAAAGATTCAGCCATCCCTCTTAGTGGCCATAGACGCTTAGATCCCGGTCGTTTGATGCCGGGATATCCCGGTATCGTACAACCATCGGATCATGTATGGGAGATCGTTGAAGATCTTTCAGCGATTTTCCAATAATTTCCACATCTGACCATTTTTGGCTGACCAGCAATCCAATTATACGACTTGCGGATTGTACAATCGGATTGTAACGTCTATGGTACACACAGACACAATTTTTTTTTGTCCCGACCTACTGTTCACCACAAGTAAGCAGTCGGCCGGGACGAATCACTGTTGGTCATGGTGAAAGTAGCCGCTCGTTTGGTCCCATAGGGAATGGGCAAACGCCATTGGTTGCGGCCTCTGCAAAAAATGGCACAGGTTTTTCTTCCCAATTGCCCAATACGCGGAAGTATCGGTTGATTAAGCCAAAAAATCTGCCGTGTGTACCCATCCTTAAGCCCATACACAGAATTGAATTTTCGAGCAATCCACTCAAATTGATTGGATTGCTCAAATAGTCAGAACATGATTTTAGTCTCGATAAACGAACGCTCTAGTGAATGTTTAGTGAATTTATCAGAAGAACAAAGAGCCAGGCAGAAAATGTTTCCTGAACCCCATCTTCAGTCCTCATCAAGGTTGGGACGCTTTGAGTGGCTCTTATAAACAATTTTTCGTTCGCAAAAAACATCTGGCAGTGTATGGCCAGCTTTAGGCTGGGTACACACCATGAGATGTATTGCTTCCAACCAACCGTTCGACGTTGATTGGACAGAGTGATCGGACAGGACGAAGCACTGTTAGGCAAAAGTAGCTGATCGGCCAATTTGGACGAATGGATGTCAACCACAGCCGACTGAAAATAAAACTTTCAATATTTCAGGCAAATCGACAGATATACAGAAATGATTACCAAATGTCTGGAAATCCAGATGAGCGCTCCATTCCTTGTTATATGCTTAGTGGATAGCACCCTAGTGTTTGTATCCTAAGCAAGAGTGCAGCAGGTATATATATGTGTATATAAGGGAAGAGTCAATATGTGGGTTTTATCTTTAAATTGGAAGAAATATATTTTCTCTGCCAAAATGTTTTATCCACGTTTACATGTTTCAGACATTTAAACAGCAGCATTTATCAACGTGGTTTATTGTTGTCTATTTCACCCATTTGCAATGAAGTCCCAAGGTTATAATAGGGGCTTTTCATGTCAAAGTAAGTGTCTGGTTTTCAGTGAATTGCAATGTATAATTTAGACATAATGAATTATACATGGCCCCATCTTTTTAGTAGTTAATAGAACTTTACAATGTCCCCAAGGAATACTATCTTTTAAAAATGTATGACATTTTCACTCTAAATATATTTTAACTATAATTCCACCAAAAAACAAAAAAACCCACAAAAAACATTGGGCTCGGGTAATGATTTCCCATTGTCTCTCATTTTCCTCTGGCATGTATAGTAGGATTGGACAAATTCCAGTAGCCAGTGTGCCTACAGATTTTCTTTTTCCCATAGGGATTTATATGGACATGGATAAACACAGAACTTTATTTTATAATATCTCATTCATTTGTTATATTCAGGCAACCTTGACCAGAACATGCTATATAACTGTAATTTACAAAATCTATTCATTCATGTTATAGGACTGCTTGGAAATGTTTTCAAATGTACACATTTAAACACTTATCTGTGGTTCTGTTAAGTTAAAGGACAATTCCACCCTCATAATAACATCTTTTAGAAAGAATGGCCTCTTTAAAATATGTTGATATGTCCTACTGTGTCCTCTGAATTCATTGCTGTATGGCTGCTATGCTTCTGGATGCCTCATGTAAACTGAGCAATTTAGTGACCTGTAACTGAGCCTGTACTGAGCCTGGGCATGCTCAGAAGAGACAGCTAGGGGTTTAGCATTCAGTCATTAGCTGTGATGTCAACTGTCAAATCCAAAATTGACAGTTGCTGACTGGAAGAGCCGGGAAGCATAAACAGGGGCAACAGGACATTGAGCAGGATTTTAGGTTAGACTTATATATTTCAGATTTCAAACTATTACAGTTTAGGGTTTTTGGGGGGTGATTTACCTGTATATAAATACATTTTCATTTGAGGGTTGGACTTGGCCTTTAAGCCCAGATGTCAGTTTGGGTATGAATGTCTGTAATGAAAGTAAAAGGAGGCAAACGTAACTAAGCTTGTCAAAACTTGTCAGCACAATCCTGTCTCTTTTAATAGTCCGCACATTGTTTATATTGGGTGTTCATGCCATGAGATAAGGCTTTGATTGCACACCACATTCGATGTGTTTATTGTGTTTATACAAAACACCATTGATTGTTGTCTCTATATTTTTATAGAAGTTGCCACTGATGGTTTTTATTGTGCTGCCAGGTAAAATAGGAAAAACTGCTGGAAAGAAACCGCAAGCCCTTCCTTATTTATCCGTTTAGGAAGCCTTGCTGATAACAAGATCACAGCAGATAAAGTATCAAGTACATTTTGCTGCAATGTAAAAGAGTGTTTGGATTTTATTTTTAGGTCCTATAATTTTGCAGAATGTACAATAGCTAAAAATACACACTAACGTGAACTTGTTGTATAGCCTGTATTTGCTGCAGTGTCCTAGACTGGTGAGGGTGTTTAAAACTGGTTTAACGTGAAAAACCAAGATGGCCGAGATGATAATAATAATAATATTCAAAGGAGAATGAAAGTCTATTCATTAAGTTCACTTTTCTGTTTTTTAAAAAATATTTTTATAAATGAAAAAATACTTCCAGTCGTAAATGCTCCCTTTCTTTGTTTCCCATGTTCCATTTCTGCCGGTGATGAAACCCCCTTTCAAGTTTATGGGGCTGGTGCCAAACAAAGAATGGTCCCACAGGAAAATTGTACAGGGGCCTGGGGAAAAAAAGAATAGAAACTGCAACCACAGACATGTTTTTAGGCAACAGATACCATTTCAGCACTGAGAACTGAACTTGATGTAGTAGAATTTCATTGTTTGTAAATACAGTAATAAGGTTTTGTGTAACTTTCCTAGCCATAGCAAATTACACGGTAAATATGTAAATTTACCCGTTTGCTGTTTTACTGGAAAATATGACATTGTTGTTCTTGGGACACCAACATGAAAGGCTGGGTACACACAGGCCAACATTTGTCCCGGCCAAATGCTTGATAGTGCCGAACGGTCAGCGGGGACAAATCACTGTCAGTCACAGCAAAAGTAGCTGCAGCCGACAGTTTGCCACGACCGATCGTGCAGTCCACAATTTACCATCATTCCTGATCGCCCGTTTCTCCGATCCAGACAAACGGGCAGCCATGTTCAGTAACTACCGTTGCCCAGACACCATGCAATATTTGCGGCCGTGATAATATGGGTCGGTTGGCTGAAAATAGTTGTTAAACTGGTTCAAAGGACTTGCTTTGTTTAAAAAATGATGGCTTCACTCCTACTTCCTGGATCACTGCCTCATTCTTCTTCACGTTGATGCTTTAGAGCTGGCTGCCAACCTCATAGGCATTGCCTTACCACTAGCTGTGTATTGGGCCCGAAGCAGAGAGTTGGCTACCTTTGGCAGGGAAGATATGTATCTCTAAAATTGCAAAAATGTGATTTATGGCTTCTAATAACAGTTTAGAGTGAGAGTATTTTGCTACATGTTTCACTAGCTGCAAACATCTGGAACCACTCAGAAAAACAGTCCGTGTGAAACCTAAAAATAAAATGTAAAAGTGCCTGAATGGATTTCTTAATTCATAACTTGCTTATAGCTGTAACTTTTACCCATATATTATGGAGAATTCATAATTTTCTGCAGCCCTGCTTTCTGATGAGTAACAATTGGTTTTTTAACTGCTCAGAGTTCATAATCTGGTCACCCAGAAAGAGTGGACTATGTGCTCAGGCCAGAAGTGTATAACTATGTTTTGGTATTTTTTAATCCTTCCTTCCTAGTGAGTAATAATTGATTTTTTTACTGTTTAGTCTTTATTAGGATTGTGAGGTCAAAGGCGGCTTACCCCATAGTTATTTTTCAGCTCCAGCAAGGGGAGAGGGCAGGATAGATATAGCAAGGAGCATGTACAACAGTCTAAAAGTGACTTGGAATCACTTTACCTTGCACTCAAGAAAAGCAAAAAAGCTGTAGAATTAAACGAAAAGTTTTTCCACAGTGATGGTGAGAAATAAAGAATTGTGCTAGGGATCATAAATATTGATTCAGTTCAATAAATATTTTTTGTTTTAATTCACCTTTAATTTAGGTGGGATATAACCGATACATCTCTTTGCAATAGCATTTAAAACAAGGACTATACTCCTCCCCCCCACTCTTCTCCTGTCTACCTCTTATAGTACCCAGGGTGAATACCAAGCCGCCAGGTCTTTACCCCTGGTCTCCTAGAACTGCAGCTGTACTTACCTAAATTTTCCTTTGCTGTTCCATTCTCTCTACTGCCTTCGTAATGTAGAGAGTCTTCTCATTGCCCTTGTTGCCAACAGATCGAAAGAGGCTGAGAGGACTGGAACAACAAAGCAAACTGACGTACAACTGCGGTTTTTAGAACCAAGGGGCGAGGGTCTTACAGTTTAGGTTCTTACCCTGGGTACTAATCAGCTGTGGATAGTGTGTTTTTGGTTGTTAATATATTTGGCTGAAATATCAATGGAACTTATTTGTGCACTGCTGAAAGTTCTTTCGGACTTAAGTTCGAATGGACGTGACTGTAAATTTTGTCTGAATGTTGAATGCAGTGAAAATCGCCATAGATGACAACACTATTGGTTGCGACAATTATCACCACACCCGGCAATATTAAGACTTGGCCATCCTGTTGATAGCGATGGCTGGGCCCACATATCTGCTCTTGTGTTCCTAGCCTTAGGCCCTGTTCACATAAGATATGTTTTGGGACATTTCCAGTCAGAAACAGGAGTTGCATTATATTTTTTTAATGGATAGGATTGTACTGCTGCATGCATTTCTGTCAGGAAACGGACCAATTTTCAGCCAAAATATACTACACACGTACCAAAAAGGACTGTCCATTGTGGTCCATGTCTAGTGTGAACGAGCCCTTTTAAGGTTAAAATCAGACTGGTATGTGCAGTTTTAGATAATAATGATCTGGTCTGCAATCAGAGTTTCTCTGAAACATTGTTCCAACTATCAGCTGCTGAAAGGCTATACGGATACTCCCTGTGCCCTTTATAGGAAAGCTCCTGTGCCCCTCCAGTTACTCCCACCTCCTGCAGGGGATCAGAGGAGTCTCCCTGGTTACTGACTGGAAGAAATTGGGAGGGCATTGGTTTCCGTAGAAACTGGCTGGATCGCCGTGGGAATTTTTCCTCACAGCTTCTGCTCTTCCTCGGTGTAAAACAATCTTCAGGGCTTAATGACTCTAAACAATCCTCCCTGTAAACTTCTCCCAGCTGATTGGTGGAGCTGCCTTAAACATTTCTTTCCCCAACTTCAGAAATAATAATATTGTGTTAAATTTGTTCTGTTTCCAATAAATGGCAAATCCTGGAATTGCTAATTACTGAGCATGTGTATGGCTCCAAAATCACTGATCCTATTACAACCGATTAACAGTTATTGTTGGCTGCATGATATATTACTGTTGGTTGTTATTAGTAGAGACGTGTCCCATTTTAGGAGCTGCCAGTTTTAAAGATCTGCAATGAAGAAGCAAAAAAAAAAAACTTAATTGGGTACGAATTAGATTTTTTGAAATTTCAATAAGTTCAACTGAACCACTGACAGAATGAAACTTACCAGTTTCTTCATCTCTTCTTTAAATAACGGGAGCCCATAAAGATTACATTTGTGAGTATCACAAATGCACTTAAGTAAGTACTTCTAACTTAAAGGAATTCTACACTGAAAAATTACTTTGCCTTGTTTTAATCTGTAAATGAATACATGAAAGCAGCAGACTGTGATGTGTTTTTATTGCTGCATGACTTCAATCCAGTACTTGTTCAATCCCCCTGCCAGACTAGCTCACTCTCTTTGATGGCAAGCATGCTCAGTTATCCCTATGAGGCAGTATTGTGAGAGGGAATTTCCCACCATGCAGTTCACATACCAAGTGTCAACATTTCAGCTACAGCAAAACTATACATAATAGAAGAGTTTATGATACAAAGGCACTTGATTGACAGTTGAAATGTAAAATGTAAAATTTTCCCGGAGGAGAGACAGGAGGCAGAGTCCTATATGGACTCTGCAGTACTCCTGGTGGGCAGTTTTTTGGGCTTGGGAGGGGTTACTGGCGAACCATTTGGATCTGGGAGGTAAGGTAAGGATTTTACTACACTACACAGTGGGGCCAGTAGTGGGTTACATTATAGTTTTGGGGGTGGACATGCCCTTTAATTTCCCAGTGATAGAACTAGTTTTCTCTGTTCATTTTAATTGAGCTCCTATTCCCCTCCCTTTCAGTATGTTCACATTCTTCCATGTGCAACAATGTAGGGCGCAATAAAAGTAGCTTAGTCTATTCAGCAACAATGTTGCAAGCGGTAAACATACTAAAAGGGAGCTCCTAACACAGGAAAAGTAAAGCTGATGACCAATATTTAACACCCAGTCGCCAGTAAATATTTTTGGTTGGCCTGGCGACTGGGATTTGTCCAGCCCTGGCTCAGGACGCAATAGACACAATACTTTAGAATAAGTTCAGTAGAAAAAACACCCATAAATTTACAAAATACTTTTTTGTCCTGCTATAGTCAGTAGTGAGCTGCCATTTCAGGTTCTGCAATTATCCTTCTTCTCAGGATGCTTATTTTCTTTGAATATTCCTAACAGCACATTTTACCTCATTGGCTGTTGGATGGGTCAGTCATTCTCAGATACCAACTGAGTGACTGAATCAGGACAAGGGCAAGACTATAACAGGCACTATTAGCGGTTCAGCAGTCAGTTAATTTGAATAATTTATTTATGCACAGTTAAATCACTGGCAATGTTAGTGGAATAAGTAAACACTCCTTTTTTTCTTTGTTGAAATTAGCCCCCCCAAAATAGCCCCCGCATTCTCTTCTACCTGCTCAAAGCAGCACCCTTTAGTTCTTGAACCATGAACTTGTACTTCATGTTCGGGAATACGAGGAATTCCCAGGATGTCACGGCAAGCACCACAGATCCAGCCTCTTGGTCCTGGCTTTAGAGGGCACAGAGCAGTGTGGGAAGAACTTGAATAGCAATACTATTATTTCTTTTTGTTACTGTTGTATACTGCTGTGCTACTGTTCTTTAGTAATAAACTTTTCACCCAACCCAGACAGAAACTTGTACCTAGCAGAATCACAGTGGGTAAAATTGATGAACACTAAGTAGCTTTGAAAACCATTCTAACCTCATGTGGATTTTCAGCCATGTCTGAAGCTTAGCACCCAGATTTACTGACTACATTTTTGCACAACATGTGGTGCATACCTAGTACAGCTTGAGGAATAAGAAAATGATTCAGGGATCATTAGCTAATACATTGTACTTCTTTAATCAATCGCAAATCCGCCAATGTGCAACCCCTCTCCCCCACTCCCCCCTGCATTGCCCCACCCCTCCTGGTTACGTTGGTGTAAATCCTTGGGTTAGTATTAGGATTTCTTCCTTTTCTCTCCAGCACCACCTAACGGCCATGTATACACAACTTAAAGGGCAACTGTGGTCTCAAAACAAGTTAGGGTTAAATGAAAGCCTGCAGTATTTCCTTTAAAATCAGCCGACAATCACATATCTGGCTGGAGCCTGTAAGAAATTATGTTGGGGTGAATGTTCAAACTTCCTGCTTCCAGTAGGTTGAGTGACATCACCTGACCTCTGCCCTGCCCGTCTGCCCCGGGGCAGAGCATGCTCAGTTAAGACTTAATGCTGGGGTAATCAGGAAGTACCAGGGGGAAAAAAATTGACAGTTGAGAAGGGGAGCCTATTAATGCAGACTGAGGCTGGTCACATGGCTGAAAACAGGAAGTGTTCAAGCAGGAAGTAATAATGCTGAACCTTTCCAGCAATAACTTCTCACAAATTTTATCTAGAGATGGGATTTAGGTTTTATTTTGAAGGTATGAGGAAAGGCTTTTTATAAAATTCTTACTAGTTTGAAGAATTCAAGACCACAGTTACCCTTTAATCACATATAATACAACAGTACTTACAGGACTGCAAGATGAACCATACTAAGGCCCCATTCTCACTGGGTAGCAGCAGTGAGTCTGACAGGTTTGACAGGAGAAGGAATAGAACATTGTGATGAATATCTGCCTTCTGTTACATCTTGCAGTAAGATCATGTAGAATTAATCAGACCAAATTCCTCAAATCCACCCAAAACCATAAATACCTCATTTATACCAGACCCTCCATTGACACTTAAGGCAAAGTGTGTCTGACCATTTGCTTAACCTGCTTCAATTCTTTTATTTCCTGGTGTGATGATTGAATGTATATTTACTGTTTTATTTCCTAGAGCAATTGCCAGGCATGGGGGCAAAAGATAACCTCTTTTATCATATAGATGACAGACAGAATCTGCAAGATTTTTTAAAGACCCCCCCCCCACACACATTCCTGAGTGTTCTCCCTATGTAAAGCATAGGGAGGATGCTCGAGGCTGCATTTTCCCTCAGCTGGGGCTGACTCCTCTATGCTTTAACACAGGGAGACGACCTCAAGGCTGACAGTGAACGTTTGTCGGCCTTGCGATCGTTCAGAAAATGCGCAACACACACTAACGATAATGGGCTGATACCATTGTATCCGACGGATGGTATGGATGCTTTATCGTTACTATGTTATCCCCAGCTTAAGGACTAGGTCCTACTACTGCTTGTCAGCAGTGCGATTTGCACATTTCCGGTTCACATCGCCAATACAATGCTAACCAGTAGTTTTCACTATGTGCACTACGGTCCAGTCCGTTGTTTGTTTGCATGCTTGTACGATTTTTCGTGCCGATCACATGCGTGCCAATAAGATTGATATGGCCCAGAACGCAGTGCGTGATAGTGGGACCTAGCCCTAAGAACTTAGAAAGCTTGCATTTTTAATCATTATAGTTGGCCAATAAAAGGTATTATGTTATAGCCAAGATGTCTTTACTTATCTTGCAGAACTGCAATTATTGTGTTCCTGAGGTTGGGGGGGAACGATAAGTTATTTATAAATTTTCAGTTGGGGCGAACTTGCCCTTTATGGGAAAAAAAAAACAACCCCCCCCCGAACAACATTACATTGCTTGTGCTCATTACACATGCCACACACTGTAAAAACCATCTTAAACACGTGCTTGTCACTATAGAACAGGAATGTCCAACCTGCGGCCCTCCAAAAGTTCTTCTCTGTTGTTGGGGAATGCTGTATACATTCCTGCTGTGAATGAATAACAGAGTTCATTGTATTACAGCTCACCCTGTTAGTAATATTAATTGCATGGTTGGGTCTATACTTGGTGCAATTATAGTTTTTGGAATTGCTCGGGAATTTTGCTAAAAACTCATTGCTGTCCAATTAGAATTACCCAATATTTGTCTAAACAGTTCATTTTTAGGATGGGATGAAATCATTGGTGGGGAATTAAGCTGCTTTGTTAGACTGACACATTTTCTTCTCAGTCGCACATTAACCTACAGCCAGCTGCAGGAACGCGGACAGGCATTGGAATTTCCACACATGCACAGTCATGCACTGCTAGAGATCGACATATCCGTGGCCAGAAATGTTTGACCTTGGGTTCTGTGCAATTGTACATCTTATTAATACTCTATTATGGGCATGGAAGTGCAACGGGCTTTCCTTCATTGGGCTTCTAAAAGTTGGAAAGTATAAGATGCCGTTTGCCCTTTTTGAATCTTTAAAATTAATAAAGTCAAGTATTCACACAAAAAAAGCTACAACCATCGTTTGATGGCAGCAGAACTGTATAAGAGACAGAGACCAGTGTTGGATATACAGGCAGTCCCCTGGTTAAGAACACCTAACTTAAAGGAGAACTAAACTTAAAACTTTTTAAAAATCCTTGCGTGAAAGCTTTTTTCCCCACAACATCTATGCATTAAATATTCTTCTCTAGATAGTTGCATTTAGTGCATGTAATTATTAGATTCTGTAACTAAGAAAACTTCAATTTTGTTGCCAGTACAACTCACAGCCCATGTTGGGTTCAAAGAGCAACACTCCTGACCGCAGTATTCACTGTATTCACTGTCTTCATGCACAAAGTTTCTAGTGAAAGATAAACAGGGAGATTCAATAAAAGTTCTTATCGTTAAAAATGGTGCTAATTTTCCCTTAACCAATCGGATGTTAGCTTTCAAATGTTAAATAAGATCTGATTGGTTGGGGCAAAATTTGCACCATGTAAATGCTGTGTTTTAGCAGCCCAAGAAGTTACAAGTTTAAATCTCCTAGTTTACTAATGAAACAAAACAACATAATAAACTCAGGCAGTAGACTGCTTTTTTATTTGTTTGTTTCCATCATGTTTCTAGAAAAACATAACATTTCTACATATGTACAAACTTTATACATAGCAGCTCTTGTTTTTTATTTACCAACCAGTGTGAATTTCTGACAGCCTTCCTGGAGCAATACAAAATAGTGAACTGATTTTATAGTCATTTACTGAAATGTACTTGCTGCAAATGCAGTGGTGGTGTGCTGCAAAATTACTGGGTTTGGAAACACATACCATTGGGACACAGGTTCAATCTCCCAGGCTTACTTTTTTGTTTCATTTATATTCCAAGCAAAAGATTCTACATGTATGGATTTCTCACCAGGCTATTTTAGTGGTGGTAGTGGTAGAGAGCTTTTTTTTTAAAGGGGAACTGTGAGCCATTGCTGGGATGGCTGTATGTACAGTGATTGATAAAACTGAAATGTAATGGGTGTAGCTAAAACACACACAGTAAACATGTTGGACATATTGATTTATTGAGAACCGAGTGTTTATTGAGAAATGAGAGCCGTATGTCTTGAAAATGAATTAGAACCCCATATGGTTCATTGGTTAAATGTGTTCTTTTCTGGGGTTCCATTTGAATCTTTTCAATCAGGACTGTTAAAGGACAACTAAAGCCTAGGGAGAACACTTTTTTTTAGAAGGAAGAGAACCTTAATATAAAAACAGTAATCTGTGTCTCACCATTCATTTCGATATGGTTGTTGGGAAATTTTACCTTTCTTACACAGGATTTGTGTTTTATTAGCAGTATCACACAGTGTGGTCACTGACTATTATGCTCTATACACATGCTCAGTCCTTAGATACTGCAGGAACTTATTACAGTTGGAACAGTTGGTCACACCCACTAGCTTTTAGCCAATCATTTTACAGGACAGATTAGGCAAGGTAGCATGTGACTGAGGTCAGGGGGTGTTGCCAGTAACTGAACACACAGTTATTTCATCCAGTTCTTCAAGGGGGTTACATTTCCTTTAATGCTATTTACTGCAGTGGGATTTACAGTTTATTGGTGTTTTTAGAGGACACATTTTCAGATTCTGTGGTGTAAAAATTTGGATTTAGATTTAATCACATAATCGCTTCTAAAACGGAGGTTGGGATCTGTGCTTAAAGGGACACTATACTGAAAAAATTACTTTGCCTCATATTAATCTAAAATTGAATACATATACGTAGCACTTACTCTGATTTGCGTGTGTTGCTGCATGCCTTTAATCCAGCACACATTTTGTTTAGGAGCAGTATCCCCCCTCCCCCTTTTAACCACTCCCACTTCCATCCGACCTGAATTTTTCCCCCACAAACCAACTGTCAAGCCTGCACACAGCATACAGCATTCCAACTGTCAAAACTCTGTCACTATTCCAGCTACAGTAAAACTACCCACAGAAGAATAGTTTTTGAGAGCAAGAAACTTGATTGACAGCTGAAATATAAGAAGTTTTAGATTGGATATCTAAAGAAATAGGGGGCAGATCAACAAAAAAATGATAGTGGTGGTTGGGAAGAATTATAGTTTCCAGTTATGGTCAATTTAAAATAACTTGCAAAGTTTAAAAGGCATCTATGCTGAAAAATAGGTTATGTTGTTTTCTTTTCTTTACAGTTACTCGGTGCAGCTTTTCTAGCTATTGGCTTATGGGCATGGGCAGAGAAGGTAAGTCAGGAGAAACTATCCTTTCGAACCCCCCTATTCAGTTGTTTATCTCCCCAGCTCTATTCACCTTCAGTATTGCTTTTGATGATGTTGGGCTCTGTTAAAACCCTGTGTGTCCTCCCATTTTACATATATTTGTTCTGCTTCCCTGTTCCATACTGACTGTACTAAACTAATAGAAATCCAAAATCTGCATTGTTTATAGAATCTGAATATAAGATATAGGATTACACTGAGGAATACCTCCAAATAGTACAACTCCCTTGCTAAATAGGGCACTAATGCACTATGGTAACATATTGGGCCCTAGAATGAGAAACCCAGATGTGCCTTGGAAAATCCTGATCGATCATGTGGTTTCCTATGGGACCGCACGGTTGATCGTTTGCAAATTAGGCCGTGGCCGAATTTGCCAAGACCAACGGACATTTTTGCTGGCGGAGTGCTTGCTCGTAGCGAGCACTCAGTTGGGACAAATAGTCCCTCCATGTGTACCCAGCCTAGGAGCAAAGTGCACAAATCATAGATGTAGGAGGAGGGGAACTTATAGCCCAACAATAGGGGCAGCAGCTGCTCTGCGTCTGGCAGTGGAAACATTAATGATAAGGAAAGAATCCAAAAGCTGGGAGCCCAAGCCCTAATTGTAAAATAGATAATTAAAGCAGGCATACTGATAAGGATTTTAGAAGTCACCAAGGAGTTAGATTATTGAAGGCAGTTGATTTCCTTTTAAAACATGTTGTTTTTTATACACATTTTTATTTGCTTTTTTTTTTGTTGTTTGTTTGGATCCCAGGTGTCCCCAGACTGATGCTAACTAAAGTTGTCATCCGTTAGTGAATATAGGAGTATATTTATTGAACGTAGATTACTGATTTCCCCAGAGTAGAAGTAGTCAACCTTAAAAAGCAATCAGGGGAGGTTACCAAATAGGACACAGTTGGAAGCCCAGCTTGATACAAAAGAATATCTTCATATTAGAAGGAAACTCCTTTCAAAAACAAAATTTCCCAGGGTTTGAGTTTATGTTCTGCCAAAACAAACAGCAGCACATTGAACAGTCTCTGTTTTTATCAGCTGTTAAAATTGAAGTCCATTTTTCTACAATTGGTAAATGGGATGATTGGATTTAGTCTGTCACATTTGTTTTTGTTTTACTTTTCATTGCAGGGTGTCCTCTCCAACATCTCGTCTATCACAGACCTTGGTGGGTTTGACCCTGTCTGGCTCTTTATAGTCACTGGAGCGGTCATGTTTATCCTTGGGTTTGCTGGCTGCATCGGAGCTTTGAGAGAAAACACCACACTACTAAAATTTGTATGTATTTGTATCTGAAGATTGTAAAGGTTTCCTTGTCTTTTTTTGTTTATGAATCAAGTAAAACTATACACAGCAGTGTACACAGAATTTACAGAGTTCATGCGCATATTCCGAAGACAAAATTGCTTCCTATGTGCAAAAAAACCTGACTGCGAAATAAACAAAAACGTAAAGCTTAAAGTGTAGGTATACTGAAAAAATGACTTTGCGGCATCTTAAAGGGCATGTCCACTTGATATAACAACTTTTAATATAAGGATCCTTAGGGTTGCCCACTCCCAACCACCATAATAACACTAAAAAAAACCCAACTTTCCGATATCAACTTACAGCCCCTTCGCTCCCGCTACTATCTTCTTCCCTCTCTGCTAACAGGAAACAGCAGAGAGGGGCCGGACTGGCAGCCGTGTCTGTGATTGGCTGCTAGTCATTGGTATGTGGATCATGTGAGTAATTGTATGAAATTAGTTAATTTGTGATTTACTGAAGAGGACTTGAACTTTGTCATGGACAGCCACCTAAAGTTGGCCATACACACAAACAATGGGTAAATCCTGTCTGGGAACAATAGGATTTACCCATTATCCTCAGTGTGTAGGGGCTGTTTCTGACCGACCGGAAGGCCGACTAACAATGGAAAATTTCCATTGGTTGGTATCTGCGCCCTTTACTTCAAGTAGAGGGAGCCGATATGATTGTACAATATATGGCCGCACAGCATTTTTGCAGACAGGTACCAATGTGATCTGTCCGCATAAATGCTGTGGAAATCGCATGAGCATGGCCACCTTAACACACAACTCAATTAGAGCTTTCATTTTACAACATTGTGGTGGTCACTCCAACTATTCTAATCTATATGCGGAGAGTTAACTGCAGGTAACACAACCTTAATACTCTTTAGTCCAGGTTAAGGTTTTTTAAAAAATGTTTTATCCAGAGTTTTTATCCAAGAGTTGTCATGCTTTTAAGCTAACACTAGCTCATGAAGGCTGGACTTCTTACAGTGCCTTTCAAGTGATAACTCCTATAAGCTATTACATACATTGCAGTGTTACAATCTGGAATTAAATTGGGAACAAATTCATTTTATGTTGATTATCAACAAAAAATAGTAACGTCCGTGAAAATGAAAAAAAGGCAATAAGGCTTGATTATGTAAGTATGTACCTATTGTGCAGTTACCCACCTAAATACACTTGGATCCACCTATTGGTTGAAAAAAGTCCATTTAAAGCATTGCATGGTATCAAAATAAGGCCAAAACAGCCAAGTTCACCGGCATCTGCAGCATCTGGAAACAAAGGTTAAAGCCATGCTAACCAATTCAATATAAGTTAGCGCAACATTAACCCCTTGCTTACAGTACGTATTTAACACATACACCAGCAGATGAGGTGTCTACCAGCAGCAAGGGATTGGGCTGTTTCAGTAATGATCGGAGAATTGCTTAATGTCCCCCAAATTTGTGCATTTGGGGGGCATTAAGCTGTTTGTATAATTAAATGGTAAAGGTGTGCCTGCCTTTTTAATTTTAATTATTTCTTAATTGTGTTTGGCTAAGCAAGTAATTCTGGTAATTGTATAACTAAATTTAAAAGATTAACAAACCAGAGAAATAAATAATCCAATTTAGTTGGATATTCAGGCTGCAAATTTAAACTCTTCTAATCTGTACAAGGAAACACCACCTGCTATATTTTATTTCGTTCTATGCCTGAGGCTTGGGGGAAATACGATAACTTTCAAAGAACACTTGACAATAAAATCAGCTCTGCTACTGGGCAGTTTTTTAAGCAGGGCAGATTTCTCTCTGTTCAGGTAACAATATCCATTCCCTTTATTTAGTGTTTTCCAACCCTACAGAGTTTACAGTGAAATTCACTGGGTGCTACAGTCCAAATCCAAATTGTGCTTATCTGCGCGGGAGAATAAGGAATGCTTGGATGCTGCTTTATGTGACAGCAAGTTTTAGATGGATTAACAAAGTAGCATATGTTAATTTAAAAAAAAAAAAAATTGAAAGTAAAAATATTTCCTTTGTTTTTCTTCGGTTTATTTTCTCCCCTTTGCCAGGTCATAACATTATGCAAGGAATATTCTCTATGTTTGCGTTTGTACGCATGTGTTTACTAAATATTACGTAGAACCTTTTTTTGAAAGAGTACATCTACTGGGAGATAAATTGAAATCTATAATGTCCCCATTGTGTAGTTTAAAAAAATCCTTACCTTATATCGCTGCTCCTTATGGTCCTATTGGTATTATCCTGTAGTGCTTGTCCAAAGTCCAGGAAACTGAAGAGTAGGAGCCGTCTTTCTGTGGGAAAGGTTTCTGCCTCTTTCTTGTCTTCTGAGAGGACAGAGGCATGCGCAGGGGAGCCCTTTCCCCCCTCCTGATCCCCCCATGGCTGCCCTATACCTAGAATAAAATGTTTTATATATAATGTTATAATGTAGGGCATCTCTTCCCTTCCCACCCCCAACCGCTATAGAAGATTGCTTAAAAAAAACACAAAACAAAAAATAACTGTACTTACAGCCCTTCACTCCTGCCACTGTTTGCAAGTTCCATCAAACAGAGAGCCAGATCAGAGTGTCCAGAAGCGAGGGTCTGTAAGTAGAGTTCTGCTTTTTTTTTTAACAATCTAATATAGCGGTTGGGGGGGGGGGAGGGATGCCCTACAACACATTAAAAGTGATTATTTAGAGGTGAGATAACTGTTAAATTAGCAATCTGTGTAGCAACTCTTGGTAATAAAGTACATTTGCTCAAAGCAGTTGTTTTTAAATAAAGTATTTCTTAGAAATCTGTACAAAATGTTTACATATTCACTAATGCATACTCGTTCCTAGTATCTGTCTCCCAAAAAGAACCGTTTACTTTTCAATTAATGATTAATCGAGGTTTGCTTCTCAGAAATTATCATTGCGTTGAACTTGTGTAGCAAAAGTCAAGTAACGATCACAGAACAACTAAATGGGTAACAAATATCTAAAAAGTAGAAGGGAACATGGGTTGAGTTTTCACTATTAGGGAAGCAAAAGATTCTACGGGAATTGTACTAAAAGGGAAGCAGGCAAGGTATAACGAGAAAGCAGATTTATTTTGCATTATAATTTGTCTGCTTCCTGATCTCCGTTCTCTGTATTTATGTGAAGTATTGGTGCCAGGACAGGAGTACTTGGAGATGTGAAGCATGTTGCCCTCCTGATGGTGGGATCCTACTTCGTTGTATACTAAATGGGACACCATTGAAAACAGATTATTAGTTTGATTACCAAAATTTGGGTTGCCATTTCAAGATTATAGGTACACTATACTAAAAAATGACTTTGCCTCATCTTAAAGGATAAGTGCACTGTAAAATCAAGTTATGTTCATTTGGAAGCTGCAGCTTTAAAAATACCGTTGCCATATTTTTCTTTTTACCTATGTCCCTCCAGAGCCTAGCTTTGTGCCTTGAAAGTTGCCTTCCCAGGATGCACCACTTCCTTGGAATGTTCCTAACAGTAATTTCTACTGATTGGCTGTTGGATGGGTCAAAGATGCTCAGATCTCTACTGAGCAACTGAATCAACCCAGTCACTGGGTCAAGGGCAAGACCATAACGGTCTCTACTAGGGGTCCTGCAAACAGGAAGTCAGTATTTCGGTTGCATTTATTTATACACAGACAAAATGCTGAATTGGCAGATTAAGGTCATTGGGATGAAAAAACACTGCTCTTTTTTTCTGAAAAGCATATGTATTTGTACTGAACTTCCCCTACAACCCTTGACCATTCAAAATTTATTGGTACTGGCTCCCTTTACTTTAAAGGATAAGTGCACTGTAAAATCAAGTTATGTTCCTTTGGAAGCTGCAGCTTTAAAAATACCGTTGCCATATTTTCTTTTTACCTATGTCCCTCCAGAGCCTAGCTTTGTGCCTTGGAAGTTGCTGACATCTTGTTACTGGTTTGCTTAATGTTAAGCTCCGCCCCTCTGCGATTTCCTCTGCTTTCTCCTGCTTGAGCCTCAAACAGTAATGCCTGTGAGTTCCGTGCACTCTCCTGCTTGAGCCTCAAACAGTAATGCCTGTGAGTTCCGTGCACTCTCCTGCTTGGGCCTCAAACAGTAATGCCTGTGAGTTCCCTGCACTCTCCTGCTTGAGCCTCAAACAGTAATGCCTGTGAGTTCCGTGCACTCTCCTGCTTGGGCCTCAAACAGTAATGCCTGGGAGTTCCGTGCACTCTCCTGCTTGGGCCTCAAACAGTAATGCCTGGGCAGGTACCCTACTTCGATCACATCCGTGCAGGCAACTTCCTGTGTCATCTCGTGCTGCCTGCTTCCACCCATTAACTGCGCTAAAACACGAGAAAACAAACGACACAAGAAATGGTCCAGGTGCACACTCCTCGAGACAGCGCGCGAGAACCCGGGGCAGGTTACGAAATCATGAGCAGGAACCCGCACACAACAGAGTTCAATAAAAACTGTGTATACCCAACCGCGAGTTCCCCGTTTCCACATTCTTTGGCACACGCGGCCCGTGGATACACAAGCTGTGGGTGGTACACGTACACAATTCTCGCTTCTGCCCACGGGCACCACATGTGGGCCAAACGCGGTGACACCGAAAATTGGGGCGTCGCTTGACTGGTAACAAAGACCCCGCCATCGAACAACGGACAAATGGGATCACAAAATGCATGACGAACGACCCAGACTCGAAAAATCGAGCAAAAAATTCTACTGTGTTACCCGGCCTTTATGGAATAGTTCACACGAAAAGGACTATTCCTTTAAGTAGTGATGAAGACCGAGAGTAAAGGACCATTCTTACCTCTGTTCTACAATCACTCGACCAAGACCAGAACGAGTGTTGTACCGTCATGCAACAATCCACGGCCAGCTCCCTTAAAAATTGCTGACAACTTTTCAGGCTTAGTTTAACTATAATACACATATCGCGCATCGCTCGGCTATAGTAAAAACTCAAACCAGGAAGCGGTTTGGGACTTGTCAAATGGAACCAAGCAGTTTATCGTGCTAGGTAAGTAATACTCACCTTCGTTCCTGGAACCTGCGGGTGATTGAAGAACGGAAGGTAAGAATAGGTCCTTTACCCACCCCGGACTTCATCACTGCTTTAAAGGATCGTTCACTTTTTGTGTGAACTATTCCTTTAATACACAGTCCAATGCTTTTCCGATTGTATTTTTTTTTGACCGGCCAAAACAATAGAAGTCCAATCGAGGACCCTATTGAGAATCCCCACCTTGATCTGCAATCTTCCATAGATTTCAGCTTGAAAACTGCATAAGGTCTCTGGTACTGAAGTTTGTCTTGGCACGATCATTTTATTTATTTTTTTTTATAGACCAATCAATATCGGCCGATGGTTTATTGAAAACCAAAAACTTCCTCATAATCTGATCAATTTCATCAAATTCTTTGAATAAACGGGAATGTCAATGCTGTGTATGTGGGCCTTTAGGCAGTAGATTTTGAAAAATGAGCCCTAGGGGTTTGATTTAGGAATATTTCCAGTAAATTTTACTAATGCCTCTTTTGTGACCACGAGAGACGAGCAAAGTAAAGGAAGATAAAGGTATATAGCAGAGGCTGTCCCCTGCAAACTAATACGATGCTTAAGGACAACTAAAGCTCCAGAACAACACTAACCGAAGGCAAACACTTGATAACATAACCAGTATCTGTATCTTACCCTCTCATTTTGATAGGGGTGCTGGAAATTTACTAAATAACATATGGTTTGTTGCTTTACTTCACAGCATTCTAGTATCACACAGTTTGGTCAACGACCATTATTGTTCTGCACATGCTCAGTCCCTTAGCTATGGCATAAACTTGTTACAGTTGGTCACAACCCATGAATAATCTCTAGCCAATCCTTTATAGGACAGATAAAGCAGGAAGCATGTGACTGAGTTAGGGGGTGTGGTCTGACACTGCACATACACACAGATACTTCAGCCAGTTCTTAACGAGCTTACATTTACTTTCCCATTTGCTGAAGTGGGATTTTATAGCTTATTGGTTTTTTTAGGGGGGTTCTTTTCAGAGTTTTTTCTATTGCTACCATTCACTGCAGCAAGAGACTGGATATCCATTTGTAATCTATATGCTACATGAATACAATGGACCAACCTGTAGTAATAGCCTACTACTACTATGTAAAACACTGATTAGAGGGAAACCAGTAGTTCTTCTGTTCCTGCAGTGAGATGGAAATTTACTTTGGTATCCTGTCCATAGATAGTAGAGCCGAAACTTTCATGATAACTCTTCTGTCCACTTACAGTAAGGAGCCTCCCCCACTCTCTGCTGTCTAGCCAGAACTCCAGAGACACCATAGATCTGCCCCTCCTACCAAATCACTCACACACTGGCTGCTTATTTACACTTGAGAGAAAGAGAAGGGGCCTTTAAAAGATTCAGCCCTCCTCTTAGTGGCCATAGACGCTTAGATCCCGGTCGTTTGATGCCGGATATCCGGTATCGTACAACCATCGGATCATGTATGGGAGATCGTTGAAGATCTTTCAGCGATTTTCCAATAATTTCCACATCTGACCATTTTTGGCTGACCAGCAATCCAATTATACGACTTGCGGATTGTACAATCGGATTGTAACGTCTATGGTACACACAACACAATTTTTTTTTGTCCCGACCTACTGTTCACCACAAGTTAAGCAGTCGGCCGGGACGAATCACTGTTGGTCATGGTGAAAGTAGCCGCTCGTTTGGTCCCATAGGGAATGGGCAAACCCATTGGTTGCGGCCTCTGCAAAAAATGGCACAGGTTTTTCTTCCCAATTGCCCAAACCCGGAAGTATCGGTTGATTAAGCCAAAAAATCTGCCGTGTGTACCCATCCTTAAGCCCATACACAGAATTGATTTTCGAGCAATCCACTCAAATGATTGGATTGCTCAAATAGTCAAACATGATTTAGTCCTCGATAAACGAACCTCTAGTTGAATGTTTAGTGAATTTTCAGAAGAACAAAGAGCCAGGCAGAAAATTTTCCTGAACCCCATCTTCAGTCCCATCAGGGTTGGACGCTTTGAGTGGCTCTATAAACAATTTTTCGTTCGCAAAAACCATCTGGCAGTGTTGGCCAGCTTTAGCTGGGTACACACCATGAGATGTATTGCTTCCAACCAACCTTTCGACGTTGATTGGACAGAGTGATCGGACAGGACGAAGCACTGTTAGGCAAAGTAGCTGATCGGCCACATTTGGACGAATGGATGTTCAACCACAGCCGACTGAAAATAAAACTTCAATATTTCGAGCAAATCGACAGATATACAGAAATGATTACCAAATGTCTGAAATCAGATGATGCGCTCCATTCCTTGTTTATATGCTTATGGATAGCACCCTAGTGTTTGTATCCTAAGCAAGAGTGCAGCAGGTATTATATGTTTATATAAGGGAAGAGTCAATATGTGGGTTTTATCTTTAAATTGGAAGAATATATTTTTCTCTGCCAAAATGTTTTTATCCACGTTTACATTTTCAGACATTTAAACAGCAGCAGTTTATCACGTGGTTTATTGTTGTCTATTTCACCCATTTGCAATGAAGTCCCAAGGTTATAATGGGGCTTTTCATGTCAAGTAATGTGTCTGTTTTTCAGTGAATTGCATTCTATAATTTAGACCTATGAATTATACATGGCCCCATCTTTTTAGTAGTTAATAGAACTTTACAATGTCCCCAAGGAATACTATCTTTTAAAAATGTATGACATTTTCACTCTAAATATTTTAACTATAATTCCACCAAAAACAAAAAACCCACAAAAAACATTGGGCGGGTATGATTTCCCATTGTCTCTCATTTCCTTTTTCCTCTGGCATGTATAGTAGGATTGGACAAATTCCAGTAGCCAGTGTGCCTACAGATTTTCTTTCCCCATAGGGATTTATATGGACATGTAAACACAGAACTTTATTTTATAATATCTCATTCATTTGTTATATTCAGGCAACCTTGACCAGAACATGCTTATATAACTGTATTTACAAAATCTATTCATTCATGTTATAGACTGCTTGAAATGTTTTCAAATGTACACTTTAAACACTTATCTGGTGGTTCTGTTAAGTTAAAGGACAATTCCACCCTCATAAATAACATCTTTTAGAAAGAATGGCCTCTTTAAAATATGTTGATATGTCCTACTGTGTCCTCTAATTCATTGCTTATTGGCTGCTATGCTTCTGGATGCCTCATGTAAACTGAGCAATTTAGTGACCTGTAACTGAGCCTGTACTGAGCCTGGGCATGCTCAGAAGAGACAGCTAGGGGTTTAGCATTCAGTCATTAGCTGTGATGTCAACTGTCAAATCCAAAATTGACAGTTGCTGACTGAAGCCGGGAAGCATAACGGGGCAACAGGACATTGAGCAGGATTTTGTGTTAGACTTTATTATTTCAGATTTCAACTATTAACAGTTTAGGGTTTTTGGGGGGTGATTTACCTGTATATAATACATTTTCATTTGAGGGTTGGACTTGGCCTTTAAGCCCAGATGTCAGTTTGGGTATGAATGTCTGTAATGAAAGTAAAAGGAGGCAAACGTAACTAGCACTTGTCAAAACTTGTCAGCACAATCCTGTCTCTTTTAATAGTCCGCACATTGTTTATATGGGTGTCATGCCATGAGATAAGGCTTTGATTGCACACCACATTCGATGTGTTTATTGTGTTTATACAAACACCATTGATTGTTGTCTCTATATTTTTATAGAAGTTGCCACTGATGGTTTTTATTGTGCTGCCAGTTAAAATAGGAAAAACTGCTGGAAAGAACCGCAAGCCCTTCCTTATTTATCCGTTTAGGAAGCCTTGCTGATAACAAGATCACAGCAGATAAAGTATCAAGTCATTTTGCTGCAATGTAAAAGAGTGTTTGGATTTTATTTTTAGGTCCTATAATTTTGCAGAATGTACAATAGCTAAAAATACACACTAACGTGAACTTGTTGTATAGCCTGTATTTGCTGCAGTGTCCTAGACTGGTGGGGTGTTTAAAACTGGTTTAACGTGAAAAACCAAGATGGCCGAGATGATAATAATAATAATATTCAGAAAGAAAGTCTATTCATTAAGTTCACTTTTTTCTGTTTTTTAAAAAATATTTTTAATAAATGAAAAAATACTTCCAGTCGTAATGCTCCCTTTCTTTTGTTTCCCATGTTCCATTTCTGCCGGTGATGAAACCCCCTTTCAAGTTTATGGGGCTGGTGCCAAACAAAGATGGTCCCACAGGAAAATTGTACAGGGGCCTGGGGAAAAAAAGAATAAAACTGCAACCACAGACATGTTTTTAGGCAACAGATACCATTTCAGCACTGAGAACTGAACTTGATGTAGTAGAATTTCATTGTTTGTAATACAGTAATAAGGTTTTGTGTAACTTTTCCTAGCCTAGCAAATTACACTTAAATATGTAAATTTACCCGTTTGCTGTTTTACTGAAAATATGACATGTTTTCTTGGGACACCAACATGAAAGGCTGGGTACACACAGGCCAACATTTGTCCCGGCCAAATGCTTGATAGTTGCCGAACGGTCAGCGGGACAAATCACTGTCAGTCAACAGCAAAGTAGCTGCAGCCGACAGTTTTGCCACGACCGATCCGTGCAGTCCACAATTTACCATCATTCCTGATCTGCGCCCGTTTCTCTCCTCCAGACAAACGGGCAGCCATGTTCAGTAACTACCGTTGCCCAGACACCATGCAATATTTGCGGCCGTGATAATATGGGTCGTTGGCTGAAAATAGTTGTTTAAACTGTTCAAAGGACTTGCTTTGTTTAAAAATGATGGCTTCACTCCTACTTCCTGGATCACTGCCTCATTCTTCTTCACGTTGATGCTTTAGAGCTGGCTGCCAACCTCATAGGCATTGCCTTACCACTAGCTGTTATTGGTTGGCCCGAAGCAGAGAGTTGGCTACCTTTGGCAGGGAAGATATGTATCTCTAAAATTGGCAAAATGTGATTTATGGCTTCTAATAACAGTTTTGAGTGATAAGTATTTTTGCTACATGTTTCACTAGCTGCAAACATCTGGAACCACTCAGAAAAACAGTCCGTGTGAAACCTAAAAATAAAATGTAAAGTGCCTGAATGGATTCTTAATTCATAACTTGCTTATACTGTAACTTTTACCCATATATTATGGAAGAATTCATAATTTTCTGCAGCCCTGCTTTCTGATGAGTAACAATTGGTTTTTTTAACTGCTCAGAGTTCATAATCTGGTCACCCAGAAAGTGGACTATGTCTCAGGCCAGAATGTATAACTATGTTTGGTATTTTTTAATCCTTCCTTCCTAGTGAGTAATAATTGATTTTTTTACTGTTTAGTCTTTATTAGGATTGTGAGGTCAAAGGCGGCTTACCCCCAGTTATTTTTTTTCAGCCTCCAGCAGGGGAGAGGGCAGGATAGATATAGCAAGGAGCATGTACAACAGTCTAAAAGTGACTTGGAATCACTTTACCTTGCACTCAAGAAAAGCAAAAAAGCTGTAGAATTAAACGAAAAGTTTTTCCACAGTGATGGTGAGAAAAAATTGTGCTAGGATCTAAATATTGATTCAGTTCAATAATATTTTTTGTTTTAATTCACCTTTAATTTAGGTGGGATATAACCGATACATCTCTTTGCAATAGATTTAAAAACACGGACTATACTCCTCCCCCCCACTCTTTCTCCTGTCTACCTCTTATAGTACCCAGGGTGAATACCAAGCCGCCAGTCTTTACCCCTGTCTCCTAGAACTGCAGCTGTACTTACCTAAATTTTCCTTTGCTGTTCCATTCTCTCTACTGCCTTCGTAATGTAGGAGTCTTCTCATTGCCCTTGTTGCCAACAGATCGAAAGAGGCTGAGAGGACTGGAACACAAAGCAAACTGACGTACAACTGCGGTTTTTAGAACCAGGGGCGAGGGTCTTACAGTTTAGGTTCTTACCCTGGGTACTAATCAGCTGTGGATAGTGTTTTTTTGGTTGTTAATATATTTGGCTGAAATATCATGGAACTTATTTGTGCACTGCTGAAATTCTCTTTCGGACTTAAGTTCGAATGGACGTGACTGTAAATTTTGTCTGAATGTTGAATGCAGTGAAAATCGCCATAGATGACAACACTATTGGTTGCGACAATTATCACCACACCCGGCAATATTAAGACTTGGCCATCCTGTTGATAGCGATGCTGGGCCCACATATCTGCTCTTGTGTTCCTAGCCTTAGGCCCTGTTCACATAAGATATGTTTTGGACATTTCCAGTCAGAAACAGGAGTTGCATTATATTTTTTTAATGGATAGGATTGTACTGCTGCATGCATTTCTGTCAGGAAACGGACCAATTTTCAGCCAAAATATACTACACACGTACCAAAAAGGACTGTCCATTGTGGTCCATGTCTAGTGTGAACGAGCCCTTTTAAGGTTAAAATCAGACTGGTATGTGCAGTTTTAGATAATAATGATCTGGTCTGCAATCAAGTTTCTCTGAAACATTGTTCCAACTATCAGCTGCTGAAAGGCTATACGGATACTCCCTGTGCCCTTTATAGGAAAGCTCCTGTGCCCCTCCAGTTACTCCCACCCTCCTGCAGGGGATCAGAGGAGTCTCCCTGGTTACTGACTGGAAGAAATTGGGAGGGCATTGGTTTCCGTAGAAACTGGCTGGATCGCCGTGGGAATTTTTTCCTCACAGCTTTCTGCTCTTCCTCGGTGTAAACAATCTTCAGGGCTTAATGACTCTAAACAATCCTCCCTGTAAACTTCTCCCAGCTGATTGGTGGAGCTGCCTTAAACATTTCTTTCCCCAACTTCAGAAATAATAATATTGTGTTAAATTGTTCTGTTTCCAATAAATGGCAAATCCTGGAATTGCTAATTACTGAGCATGTGTATGGCTCCAAAATCACTGATCCTATTACAACCGATTACAGTTATTGTTGGCTGCATGATATATTACGTGTGGTTGTTATTATTAGAGACGTGTCCCATTTTAGGAGCTGCCAGTTTTAAAGATCTGCAATGAAAAGCAAAAAAAAAAAACTTAATTGGGTACGATTAGATTTTTTGAAATTTCAATAAGTTCAACTGAACCACTGACAGAATGAAACTTACCATTTCTTCATCTCTTCTTTAAATAACGGGAGCCCATAAAGATTACATTTGTGAGTATCACAAATGCACTTAAGTAAGTACTTCTAACTTAAAGGAATTCTACATCTACTGAAAAATTACTTTGCTTGTTTTAATCTGTAAATGAATACATGAAAGCAGCAGACTGTGATGTGTTTTTAATTGCTGCATGACTTCAACCAGTACTTGTTCAATCCCCCTGCCAGACTAGCTCACTCTCTTTGATGGCAACATGCTCAGTTATCCCTATGAGGCAGTATTGTGAGAGGGAATTTCCCACCATGCAGTTCCATACCAAGTGTCAACATTTCAGCTACAGCAAAACTATACATAATAGAAGAGTTTATGATACAAAGGCACTTGATTGACAGTTGAAATGTAAAATGTAAAATTTTCCCGGAGGAGAGACAGGAGGCAGAGTCCTATATGGACTCTGCAGTACTCCGGTGGGCAGTTTTTTGGGCTTGGGAGGGGTTTCTGGCGAACCATTTGGATCTGGGAGGTAAGGTAAGGATTTTACTACACTACACATGGGGCCTAGTGGGTTACATTATAGTTTTGGGGGGTGGACATGCCCTTTAATTTCCCATGATAGAACTATTTTCTCTGTTCATTTTAATTGAGCTCCTATTCCCCTCCCTTTCAGTATGTTCACATTCTTCCATGTGCAACAATGTGGGCGCAATAAAAGTAGCTTAGTCTATTCAGCAACAATGTTGCAAGCGGTAAAATACTAAAAGGGAGCTCCTAACACAGGAAAAGTAAAGCTGATGACCAATTTTAACACCCAGTCCCAGTAAATATTTTTGGTTGGCCTGGCGACTGGGATTTGTCCAGCCCTGGCTCAGGACGCAATAGACACAATCTTTAAATAAGTTCAGTAGAAAAAACACCCATAAATTTACAAAATACTTTTTTGTCCTGCTATAGTCAGTAGTGAGCTGCCATTTCAGGTTCTGCAATTATCCTCTCTTCCAGGATGCTTATTTTCTTTGAATATTCCTAACACACATTTTACCTCATTGGCTGTTGGATGGGTCAATCATTCTCAGATACCAACTGAGTGACTGAATCAGAACAAGGGCAAGACTATAACAGGCACTATTAGCGGTTCAGCATCAGTTAATTTGAATAATTTATTTATGCACGTTAAATCACTGGCAATGTTAGTGAATAAGTAAACACTCCTTTTTTTCTTTGTTGAAATTAGCCCCCCCAAAATAGCCCCCATTCTCTTCTACACCTGCTCAGCAGCACCCTTTAGTTCTTGAACCATGAACTTGTACTTCAGTTCGGGAATACGAGAATTCCCAGGATGTCACGGCAAGCACCACAGATCCAGCTCTTGGTCCTGGCTTTAGAGGGCACAGAGCAGTGTGGGAAGAACTTGAATAGCAATACTATTATTTCTTTTTGTTACTGTTTATACTGCTGTGCTACTGTTCTTTAGTAATAACTTTTCACCCAACCCAGACAGAAACTTGTACCTAGCAGAATCACAGTGGTAAAATTGATGAACACTAAGTAGCTTTGAAAACCATTCTAACCTCATGTGGATTTTCAGCCATGTCTGAAGCTTAGCACCCGATTTACTGACTACATTTTTGCACAACATGTGGTGCATACCTAGTACAGCTTGAGGAATAAGAAAATGATTCAGGGATCATTAGCTAATACATTGTACTTCTTTAATACAATCGCAAATCCGCCAATGTGCAACCCTCTCCCCCACTCCCCCCTGCATTGCCCCACCCCTCCTGGTTACGTTGGTGTAAATCCTTGGGTTAGTATTTAGGATTTCTTCCTTTTTCTCTCCCAGCACCACCTAACGGCCATGTATACACAACTTAAAGGGCAACTGTGGTCTCAAAACAAGTTAGGTTAAATGAAAGCCTGCAGTATTTCCTTTAAAATCACCGACAATCACATATCTGGCTGGAGCCTGTAAGAAATTATGTTGGGGTGAATGTTCAAACTTCCTGCTTCCAGTAGGTTGAGTGACATCACCTGACCTCTGCCCTGCCCCGTCTGCCCCGGGGCAGAGCATGCTCAGTTAAGACTTAATGCTGGGGTAATCAGAAGTACCAGGGGGAAAAAAATTGACAGTTGAGAAGGGGAGCCTATTAATGCAGACTGAGGCTGGTCACATGGCTGAAAACAGAAGTGTTCAAGCAGGAAGTAATAATGCTGAACCTTTCCAGCAATAACTTCTCACAATTTTATCTAGAGATGGGATTTAGGTTTTATTTTGAAGGTATGAGGAAAGGCTTTTTATAAAATTCTTACTAGTTTGAAGAATTCAAGACCACAGTTACCCTTTAATCACATATAATACAACAGTACTTACAGGACTGCAAGATGAACCATACTAAGGCCCCATTCTCACTGGGTAGCAGCATTGAGTCTGACAGGTTTGACAGGAGAAGGAATAGAACATTGTGATGAATATCTGCCTTCTGTTACATCTTGCAGTAAGATCATGTAGAATTAATCAGACCAAATTCCTCAAATCCACCCAAAACCATAAATACCTCATTTATACCAGACCCTCCATTGACACTTAAGGCAAAGTGTGTCTGACCATTTGCTTAACCTGCTTCAATTCTTTATTTCCTGGTGTGATGATTGAATGTATATTTACTGTTTATTTCCTAGAGCAATTGCCAGGCATGGGGGCAAAAGATAACCTCTTTTATATCATATAGATGACAGACAGAATCTGCAAGATTTTTTTAAAGACCCCCCCCCCACACACATTCCTGAGTGTTCTCCCTATGTAAGACATAGGGAGGATGCTCGAGGCTGCATTTTCCCTCCAGCTGGGGCTGACTCCTCTATGCTTTAACACAGGGAGACGACCTCAAGGCTGACAGTGAACGTTTGTCGGCCTTGCGATCGTTCAGAAATGCGCAACACACACTACGATAATGGGCTGATACCATTGTATCCGACGATGGTATGGATGCTTTATCGTTACTTGTTATCCCCAGCTTAAGGACTAGGTCCACTACTGCTTGTCAGCAGTGCGATTTGCACATTTCCGGTTCACATCGCCAATACAATGCTAACCAGTAGTTTTCACTATGTGCACTACGGTCCAGTCCGTTGTTTGTTTGCATGCTTGGTACGATTTTTCGTGCCGATCACATGCGTGCCATAAGATTGATATGGCCCAGAACGCAGTGCGTGATAGTGGGACCTGCCCTAAGAACTTAGAAACTTGCATTTTTAATCATTATAGTTGGCCAATAAAAGGTATTATGTTATAGCCAAGATCAAATTGAAACGAATTATTGTAAAAATAGACCAGAATAACAAATATAAATATTTAGAACTCCTTATGGAAAAAAAAAACCCTCCGCCCGCCTCACCCCCCCCCCCCCTCCCCCCCCCCGCCCCCCCGCTCCCCCCCGCCCCCCCCCCCCCACCCCCACCCCCCCCCCCCCGCCCCCCCCCCCCCCCCTCCCCCCCCCCCCCCCCCCCCCCCCCCCGCCCCCTCCACCCCCCCCCCCCCCCCCCACGCCCCCCCCCCCACCCCCCCACCCACCCCCCCCCCCCCCCCCCCCCTCCCCCCCCCCCCCCCCCGCCCCCCCCCCCCCCCCCCCCTCCCCCCCCCCCCCCCCTCCCCCCCCCCCCCCCACCCCCCCCCCCTCCCCCCCCCACACCTCCACACCTACCCCCCCACCCCCCCCCCCCCCCCCCCCCCCGCCCCCCCCCTCCCCCCCCCACACCCCTCCCTCCCCCCCCCCCCCCCCCCCCCCCCCCCTCCTTCCCCCCCCCCCTCCCCCCACCACCCCGTACTCCCCCCCCTTCCCCTCGTCCCCCCTCCCCCCCCCCCCACCCCCCCCCCCCCCCCGCCCCTCCTCCCCCCCCCCGCCCCTCACCCACCCCCCTCTCCCCCCCACCACCCCCCCGCCCCCCCCCCTTCCCCTCCCCCCCCCCCCCCCTCACCCCCCACTCCCCCCCCCCCCCCCTTCCCCCCCCCCCCTTCCCCCCCCTCCGCCCCCCCCCCGCCCCCCCCTCCCTCCCCCCCTCCCCTCCACCCCCCCCTGAACCTCCCCCCCCCCCCGCACCCCACCCCCCGCCGCCCCCCCCTCCCCACCCCCCCCCCCCCCCCCCCCCCCCCCTCCTCCCCCCCGCCCCACCGCCTCTTCCCCCCCCCCTCCTACCCCCCTCACCCCTCCCCCCGCCCCCCCCTCCCCGCTCCCGCCCCCCCCCCCCCCCCCCCCCACCTCCCCCCCCCCCCCCCCCTCGCCCCCCCCCCCAGCTCCCCCCCCCCCCTCGCCCCCCCCCCCACCCCCCCCTCCCCCCCGCCCCCCCCCCCCACCCCCCTACCCCCCCCCCAACCACCCTCCCCCCCCCCCCCCACCTCCCCCCCCCCACCCCCCCCACTCCCCCCCCCCCCCCCCCCCTCCCCCCCACTCCCCCCCGGGTCGCCTTCGTCGCTCACCCCCGAACTGAAACACACACTACTACATGCCGGCTGACCTACCATCCCCCCCCCCCGCCGCGTTCTCGCTTCATCGTTACCCCCTACCCCCCCCTTTTCCCTTAGGCTCGCCCCTACACTGCCTCCCCCGCTCCAGCCCCCCGATCACATCCGGCTTCACATCGCCACACTCCCCATACCCCCCGTTTCCTGTCGCACACCCCCCTCCAGCCTTCGTTCCCCTTGCCCCCCATGCGTTACCCCATTTCCTGCCACCCCCACGCCGCCCCTAAGCCCCATTGCCCCCCTATGCCCACATCGTTCCCCCCCCCCGCCCCTAGTGGACCTACCCACCCCCCCCAGACAACCACCCCCCCCTACGAACGCTTTTCTCATTATGGCCATAAAGCTCCCCCATGCCCCCCCTCTTTAGCAATTTCCTTCTCTTGCAGAACTGCAATTATTGTGTTCCTGAGGTTGGGGGGAACGATAAGTTATTTATAAATTTTCAGTTGGGGCGAACTTGCCCTTTATGGGAAAAAAAAACAAAACCCCCCCCCGAACAACATTACATTGCTTGTGCTCATTACACATGCCACACACTGTAAAAACCATCTTAAACACGTGCTTGTCACTATAGAACAGGAATGTCCAACCTGCGGCCCTCCAAAAGTTCTCTCTGTTGTTGGGGAATGCTGTATACATTCCTGCTGTGAATGAATAACAGAGTTCATTGTATTACAGCTCACCCGTTAGTAATATTAATTGCATGGTTGGGTCTATACTTGGTGCAATTAGTTTTTGGAATTGCTCGGGAATTTTGCTAAAACTCATTGCTGTCCAATTAGAATTACCCAATATTTGTCTAAACAGTTCATTTTGGATGGGATGAAATCATTGGTGGGGAATTAAGCTGCTTTGTTAGACTGACACATTTTCTTCTCAGTCGCACATAACCTACAGCCAGCTGCAGGAACGCGGACAGGCATTGGAATTTCCACACATGCACAGTCATGCACTGCTAGAGATCGAACTATCCGTGGCCAGAAATGTTTGACCTTGGGTTCTGTGCAATTGTACATCTATTAATACTCTATTATGGGCATGGAAGTGCAACGGGCTTTCCTTCATTGGGCTTCTAAAAGTTGGAAAGTATAAGATGCCGTTTGCCCTTTTTGAATCTTTAAAATTAATAAAGTCAAGTATTCACACAAAAAACTACACAACCATCGTTTGTGGCAGCAGAACTGTATAAGAGACAGAGACCAGTGTTGGATATACAGGCAGTCCCCTGGTTAAGAACACCTAACTTAAAGGAGAACTAAACTTAAAACTTTTTAAAAATCCTTGCGTGAAAGCTTTTTTCCCCACAACATCTATGCATTAAATATTCTTCTCTAGATAGTTGCATTTAGTGCATGTAATTATTAGATTCTGTAACTAAGAAAAACTTCAATTTTGTTGCCAGTACAACTCACGCCATGTTGGTTCAAGAGCACACTCCTGACCGCAGTATTCACTGTATTCACTGTCTTCATGCACAAAGTTTCTAGTGAAAGATAAACAGGGAGATTCAATAAAAGTTCTTATCGTTAAAAATGGTGCTAATTTTCCCTTAACCAATCGGATGTTAGCTTTCAAATGTTAAATAAGATCTGATTGGTTGGGGCAAAATTGCACCATGTAAATGCTGTGTTTTAGCAGCCCAAGAAGTTACAAGTTTAAATCTCCTAGTTTACTAATGAAACAAAACAACATAATAAACTCAGGCAGTAGACTGCTTTTTTATTTGTTTGTTTCCATCATGTTTCTAGAAAAACATAACATTTCTACATATGTACAAACTTTTATACATAGCAGCTCTTGTTTTTTATTTACCAACCAGTGTGAATTTCTGACAGCCTTCCTGGAGCAATCAAAATAGTGAACTGATTTTATAGTCATTTTTACTGAAATGTACTTGCTGCAAATGCAGTGGTGGTGTGCTGCAAAAATTACTGGGTTTGGAAACACATACCTTGGGACACAGGTTCAATCTCCCAGGCTTACTTTTTTGTTTTTCATTATTCAAGCAAAAGATTCTACATGTAGGATTTCTCCTCACCAGGCTATTTTAGTGGTGGTATGGTAGATATCTTTTTTTTAAAGGGGAACTGTGAGCCATTGCTGGGATGGCTGTATGTACAGTGATTGATAAAACTGAAATGTAATGGTTGTAGCTAAAACACACACAGTAACATGTTGGACATATTGATTTATTGACAACCGAGTGTTTATTAGAAATGAGAGCCGTATGTCTTGAAAATGAATTAGAACCCCATTGTTCATTGGTTAAATGTGTTCTTTTCTGGGGTTCCATTTGAATCTTTTCAATCAGACTGTAAAGGACAACTAAAGCTAGGGAGAACACTTTTTTTTTTAGAAGGAAGAGAACCTTAATATAAAAACAGTAATCTGTGTCTCACCTTCATTTCGATATGGTTGTTGGGAAATTTTACCTTTCTTACACGATTTGTGTTTTATTAGCAGTATCACACAGTGTGGTCACTGACTATTATGCTCTTACACATGCTCATTCCTTAGATACTGCGGAACTATTACAGTTGGAACAGTTGGTCACACCCACTAGCTTTTAGCCATCATTTTACAGGACAGATTAGGCAAGGTAGCATGTGACTGAGGTCAGGGGGTGTTCAGTAACTGAACACACATTATTTCATCCAGTTCTTACAAGGGGGTTACTTCCTTTATATGCTATTACTGCAGTGGGATTTACAGTTTATTGGGTTTTTAGAGAGACCATTTTCAGATTCTGTGGTGTAAAAATTTGGATTTAGATTAATCACATAATCGCTTCTAAAACGGAGGTTGGGTCTGTGCTTAAAGGGACACTATACTGAAAAAATACTTTGCCTCATATTAATCTAAATTGAATACATATACGTAGCACTTACCTGATTTGCGTGTGGTTGCTGCATGCTTAACCAGCACACATTTTGTTTAGGAGCAGTATCCCCCCTCCCCCTTTTAACCACTCCCACTTCCATCCGACCTAATTTTTTCCCCCAAAACCAACTGTCAAGCCTGCACACAGCATACAGCATTCCAACTGTCAAAACTCTGTCACTATTCGCAGCTACAGTAAAAACTACCCACAGAAGAATAGTTTTGTGAGAGCAAGAAACTTGATTGACAGCTGAAATATAAGAAGTTTTAGATTGGATACTAAAGAATAGGGGGCAGATACAACAAAAAATGATAGTGTGGTTTGGAAGAATTATAGTTTTCCTAATTATGGTCAATTTAAAATAACTTGTCAAAGTTAAAAGCCTCTATGCTGAAAATAGGTTATGTGTTTTCTTTTCTTTACATTACTCCGGTGCAGCTTTCTAGCTATTGGCTTATGGCATGGCAGAGAAGGTAAGTCAGGAGAACCTCTCCTTTCGAACCCCCCTATTCAGTTTTTTTCCCCAGCTCTATTCACCTTCAGTATTGCTTTTGAGATGTTGGGCTCTGTTAAACCCTGTGTGTCCTCCATTTTACATATATTTGTTCTGCTTCCCTGTTCCAAACGACTGTACTAAACTAATAGAAATCCAAAATCTGCATTGTTTATAGAATCTGAATATAAGATATAGGATTACACTGAGGAATACCTCCAATAGTACAACTCCCTTGCTAAATAGGGCACTAATGCACTATGGTAACATATTGGGCCCTAGAATGAGAAACCCAGATGTGCCTTGGAAAATCTGATCGATCATGTGGTTTCCTATGGGACCGCACGGTTGATCGTTTGCAAATTAGGCCGTGGCCGAATTTGCAAGACCAACGGACATTTTTGCTGGCGGAGTGCTTGCTCGTAGCAGCACTCAGTTGGGACAAATAGTCCCTCCATGTGTACCCGCCTAGGAGCAAAGTGCACAAATCATAGATGTAGGAGGAGGGGAAACTTATAGCCCAACAATAGGGGCAGCAGCTGCTCTGCGTCTGGCAGTGGAAACATTAATGATAAGGAAAGAATCCAAAAGCTGGGAGCCCAAGCCCTAATTGTAAAATAGATAATTAAAGCAGGCATACTGATAAGGATTTTAGAAGTCACCAGGAGTTAGATATTGAAGGCAGTTGATTTCCTTTTAAAACATGTTGTTTTTTACACATTTTTATTTGCTTTTTTTTTTGTTGTTGGGATCCCAGGTGTCCCCAGACTGATGCTAACTAAAGTTGTCATCCGTTAGTGAATATAGGAGTATATTTATTGAACGTAGATTACTGATTTCCCCAGAGTAGAAGGTAGTCAACCTTAAAAAGCAATCAGGGGAGGTTACCAAATAGGACACAGTTGGAAGCCCAGCTTGATACAAAAGAATATCTTCATATTAGAAGGAAACTCCTTTCAAAAACAAAATTTCCCAGGGTTTGAGTTTATGTTCTGCCAAAACAAACAGCAGCACATTGAACGTCTCTGTTTTTATCAGCTGTTAAAATTGAAGTCCATTTTTCTACAATTGGTAAATGGGATGATTGGATTTAGTCTGTCACATTTGTTTTGTTTTACTTTTCATTGCAGGGTGTCCTCCCAACATCTCGTCTATCACAGACCTTGGTGGGTTTGACCCTTTCTGGCTCTTTAAGTCACTGGAGCGTCATGTTTATCCTTGGGTTTGCTGGCTGCATCGGAGCTTTGAGAGAAAACACCACACTACTAAAATTTGTATGTATTGTATCTGAAGATTGTAAAGGTTTCCTTGTCTTTTTTTGTTTATGAATCAAGTAAAACTATACACAAGCAGTGTACACAGAATTTACAGAGTTCATGCGCATATTCCGAAGACAAAATTGCTTCCTATGTGCAAAAAAACCTGACTGCGAAATAAACAAAAACGTAAGCTTAAAGTGTAGGTATACTGAAAAAATGACTTTGCGGCATCTAAAGGGCATGTCCACTTGATTAACAACTTTAATAATAAGGATCCTTAGGGTTGCCCACTCCCAACCACCATAATAACACTAAAAAAAACCCAACTTTCCGATATCAACTTACAGCCCCTTCGCTCCCGCTACTATCTTCTTCCCTCTCTGCTAACAGGAAACAGCAGAGAGGGGCCGACTGGCAGCCGTGTCTGTGATTGGCTGCTAGTCATTGGTATGTGGATCATGTGAGTAATTGTATGAAATTAGTTAATTTGTGATTTACTGAAGAGGACTTGAACTTTGTCATGGACAGCCACCTAAAGTTGGCCATACACACAACAATGGGTAAATCCTTCTGGGAACAATAGATTTACCCATTATCCTCAGTGTGTAGGGGCTGTTTCTGACACCGACGGAAGGCCGACTAACAATGGAAAATTTCCATTGGTTGGTATCTGCGCCCTTACTTCAAGTAGAGGGAGCCGATATGATTGTACAATATATGGCCGCACAGCATTTTTGCAGACAGGTACCAATGTATCTGTCCGCATAAATGCTGTGGAAATCGCATGAGCATGGCCACCTTAACACACAACTCAATTAGAGCTTTCATTTTACAACATTGTGGTGGTCACTCCAACTATTCTAATCTATATGCGGAGATTAACTGCAGGTAACACACCTTAATACTCTTTAGTCCAGGTTAGGTTTTTAAAAAATGTTTTATCCAGAGTTTTTATCCAAGAGTTGTCATGCTTTTAAGCTAACACTAGCTCATGAAGGCTGGACTTCTTACAGTGCCTTTCAAGTGATAACTCCTATAAGCTATTACATACATTGCAGTGTTACAATCTGGAATTAAATTGGGACAAATTCATTTTATGTTGATTATCAACAAAAAATAGTAACGTCCGTGAAAATGAAAAAAAGGCAATAAGGCTTGATTATGTAAGTATGTACCTATTGTGCAGTTACCCACCTAAATACACTTGGATCCACCTATTGGTTGAAAAAAGTCCATTTAAAGCATTGCATGGTATCAAAATAAGGCCAAAACAGCCAAGTTCACCGGCATCTGCAGCATCTGGAAACAAAGGTTAAAGCCATGCTAACCAATTCAATATAATTAGCGCAACATTAACCCCTTGCTTACAGTACGTATTTAACACATACACCGCAGATGAGGTGTCTACCAGCAGCAAGGGATTGGGCTGTTTCAGTAATGATCGGAGAATTGCTTATGTCCCCCAAATTTGTGCATTTGGGGGGCATTAAGCTGTTTGTAATTAAATGGTAAAGGTGTGCTGCCTTTTTAATTTTAATTATTTCTTAATTGTGTTTGGCTAAGCAAGTAATTCTGGTAATTGTATAACTAAATTTAAAGATTAACAAACCAGAGAAATAAATAATCCAATTTAGTTGGATATTCAGGCTGCAAATTTAAACTCTTCTAATCTGTACAGGAAACACCACCTGCTATATTTTATTTCGTTCTAGCCTGAGGCTTGGGGGAAATACGATAACTTTCAAAGAACACTTGACAATAAAATCAGCTCTGCTACTGGCAGTTTTTTAAGCAGGGCAGATTTTCTCTCTGTTCAGGTAACAATATCCACTCCCTTTATTTAGTGTTTTCCAACCCTACAGAGTTTACAGTGAAATTCACTGGGTGCTACAGTCCAAATCCAAATTGTGCTTATCTGCGCGGGAGAATAAGGAATGCTTGGATGCTGCTTTATGTGACAGCAAGTTTTAGATGGATTAACAAAGTAGCATATGTTAATTTAAAAAAAAAAAAATTGAAAGTAAAAATATTTCCTTTGTTTTTCTTCGGTTTATTTTCTCCCCTTTGCCAGGTCATAACATTATGCAAGGAATATTCTCTATGTTTGCGTTTGTACGCATGTGTTTACTAAATATCGTAGAACCTTTTTTTGAAAGAGTACATCTACTGGGAGATAAATTGAAATCTATAATGTCCCCATTGTGTAGTTTAAAAAAATCCTTACCTTATATCGCTGCTCCTTATGGTCCTATTGGTATTATCCTGTAGTGCTTGTCCAAGTCCAGGAAACTGAAGAGTAGGAGCCGTCTTTCTGTGGGAAAGGTTTCTGCCTCTTTCTTGTCTTCTGAGAGGACAGAGAGGATCGCAGGGGAGCCCTTTCCCCCCTCCTGATCCCCCATGGCTGCCCTATACCTAGAATAAAATGTTTTATATATAATGTTATAATGTAGGGCATCTCTTCCCTTCCCACCCCCAACCGCTATAGAAGATTGCTTAAAAAAAACACAAAAAAAAAAAAACTGTACTTACAGCCCTTCACTCCTGCCACGTTTGCAAGTTCCATCAAACAGAGAGCCAGATCAGAGTGTCCAGAGCGAGGGTCTGTAAGTAGAGTTCTGCTTTTTTTTTAACAATCTAATATAGCGGTTGGGGGGGGGAGGGATGCCCTACAACACTTAAAAGTGATTATTTAGAGGTGAGATAACTGTTAATTAGCAATCTGTGTAGCAACTCTTGTAATAAAGTACATTTGCTCAAAGCAGTTGTTTTTAAATAAAGTATTTCTTAGAAATCTGTACAAAATGTTTATATTCACTAATGCATACTCGTTCCTAGTGTCTGTCTCCCAAAAGAACCGTTTACTTTTCAATTAATGATTAATCGAGGTTTGCTTCTCAGAAATTATCATTGCGTTAACTTGTGTAGCAAAAGTCAAGTAACGATCACAGAACAACTAAATGGGTAACAAATATCTAAAAAGTAGAAGGGAACATGGTTGAGTTTTCACTATTAGGGAAGCAAAAGATTCTATGGGAATTGTACTAAAGGGAAGCAGGCAAGGTATAACGAGAAAGCAGATTTATTTTGCATTATAATTTGTCTGCTTCCTGATCTCCGTTCTCTGTATTTATGTGAAGTATTGGTGCCAGACAGAGTACTTGGAGATGTGAAGCATGTTGCCCTCCTGATGGTGGGATCCTACTCGTTTGTATACTAAATGGGACACCTTGAAAACAGATTATTAGTTGATTACCAAAATTTGGGTTGCCATTTCAAGATTAAAGGTACACTATACTAAAAAATGACTTTGCCTCATCTTAAAGGATAAGTGCACTGTAAAATCAAGTTATGTTCATTTGGAAGCTGCAGCTTTAAAAATACCGTTGCCATATTTTTCTTTTACCTATGTCCTCCAGAGCCTAGCTTTGTGCCTTGAAAGTTGCTGACATCTTGTTACTGGTTTGCTGAATGTTAAGCTCCGCCCCTCTGAGATTTCCTCTGCTTTCTCCTGCTGAGCTTCAAACAGTAATGCTGTGAGTTCCGTGCACACGCACGTGCATGGAACTCACACGGCATTACTGTTTGAGGCTCAAGCAGGAGAGTGCACGACCTCACAGGCATACTGTTGAGCTCAAGCAGGTGAGTGCAAACGGTGCACCGTAAACTCACAGGCATTACTGTTTGAGGCTCAAGCAGGAGAGTGCACGGAACTCACAGGCATTCTGTTTGAGCTCAAGCGGTAGTGCACGGAACTCACAGCATTACTGTTTGAGGCGCAAGCAGGAGAGTGCACGGAACTCAAAGGCATTACTGTTTGAGACTCAAAGCAGGAGAAGCAGAGGAAATCTCAGAGGGGCGGAGCTTAACATTCAGCAAACCAGTAACAAGATGTCGGCAACTTTCAAGGCACAATCTATAATTGAATACATGTAAGTAGCACTTACTCTATTTGCTGTGTTGCTGCATGCCTTCATCCAGCACACTTTTGTTTAAGAGCAGTATCCCCCCCCTCCCTTTTTTAACCACTCCCACTTCCATCCGACCTGACTTTTTTTCCCCACAAACCATCTGTCAAGCCTGCACACAGCATACATCATTCCAACTGTCAAAACTCTGTCACCATTCCAGCTACAGTAAAACTACTCACAAAGTTTGTTTAAGTTTTTGAGAGCAAGGAACTTGATTGACAGCTGAAATATGAGAAGTTTAAGATTGGATATTTAAAGAAATAGGGGGCAGATCACAAAAAAGCGATACAGTGGTGGTTGGGAAGAATTATAGTTTCCAATTATAATCAATTTAATAACCTATTTTCTGTGTATGATGCCTTTAAGTATCATACGGTCAAACAAAATAAGTGTAATAGAAGGTCCTGCTGACTCTCTATATCAGTTGAATAGTTTGCATTAAATGGGGACTATGGACTACAATTTGAAAACAATATTTCATTTCATACAGCCCAGAAACTGCGCACACTTGCCCATGTAAGTTAAAGCTGTGGGAAGGTTTCACTGCATCATGCACAGCAGTTACTTTTACTTTCTTTCCACCACCTACTCACTCTAGCACAGGAGATAGGTACTAATTGGACGCCACTTAAGCCTGGCATACATGGGTCAATTTTTACGATCTGTTAGAAATACCTACCCTTGCATGGGCATCTGTTTAATAGACTGCCTAGCAATCCAACGGGTAAGCACCAGTTGGAAAAATTGCAGGCAGGAATAAATGTGTTTGAAAGCATTCTCTCTTAAAGTGAACTTACACAAACAGGAATCCTAATTGTTCAGAGTCAATTTCCACCAATATCAGTTTGTGTGTTCCTTAAATGGCACTGTTTGCCTGCTCTGTCCTTCTGCCTGAATGACCAAACCGTCTGGTTTGTGCTAGCCATATACTAGTCAAGAATTTGGACCGGTTAAAGACACGCCAGATATATTGTCTCCTGTCTGCTGAAAATAACTGGTAACTGATAGCATTTTATGTGGGGGCATTTGACTAACATCATATTAGTAAATAACACAGATCCCCCATTGTGTATGGCCAACTTCAGATTGCGTTTATAGAGAGGATGCTTTTATCTCCTCTGATTTTAGAAGGTTATTATGAGAGAGACATCATTTCTGTTTTCAATGTTTTGTGATGCAGATGTATTTCCTTTAAGGAAACACATTTGAGGTTCACGTTGTGGGACAGCGGGTTATTTCCTGACATTTTCAACACATCGCACAATTTGTTCCAGTTAACCTGCAACATCTCAAACCAGTCACAATAGCTTATTGGGACCATTGTTTGTGCATTGATACACACGTTTCCCATGTATGGCACTGACTATATTTTATAGTTTTATAATTGTACATATCTTGAAAACAATGCAATGTTTTGGTTTTGAGGTAGATTAAATGAACAGTGATTATATGCAAACATCGAAATATAGTCTTCAGGAGAAAAGAATGTAAAGGTGCCCATACCCACGCTACTTTGGTCTCAAATGCACATTCCATGGAATCTGATTTTGAGTTTGCCTGATGGGCACATACACATGAAACGATTGTCCTGCGGCCTACCGCCACCGGCACCATAACTTACTGTTCCAAAAGGAATGCGTCTGGTGGATTGTTATCGTCTCTCTATACTACAGTAACAGGATAACTTTGTTGCCATGTATGTGGGCAACAGACGATTGTACCATATCGGTTTATAAGGAAGAATTGTTTGTGTGTATGCGCCCAACGGTCAAGCTCACATCATATTCCATTGGTAACTTGATTGTGAATTGTCACGTGTTTATGGGCACCTCCATTTTTTTTGCCTTGAAAAACTAGATTTGTAACCTATTCATACACATACCCGATGTTCAGCAAATATTATTAGATAATACCATTAGGGATTTGCAGAAATCGTCCATCTGTATGACCACCTTCAGCTTTTAGGGAAGATGAGGCAAAAATCTTGCACCCTGGGTGTCAGGAAAGTGTGTAGTGACTTGGTAAGAATGGGTTAACTATTGGTATTAGTTCTTAGGACCATAAAAATACCATTCCACCCTGGAACAGTCCTATTGTTTATATTACGATTAATGAAGCATGGAACCAGGTCCTCTTTTCTAGACAATGTGGAGCCGAACCGTGCATCTGGAATTCTCTCCAGCTAGGGGTCTGGTGGGGACTAAGATCATTTTAAGGACTGTCATACATGTAAAATAAATATATTTCGGTATTGGAATATGTAAGACAGAAACCATATTACATCTGTGAATGTAAAAGTATGCCTATTAATATGATACCCAACATGGAGCCCTTATTCCCTTGCCAGGCGAGTTTAATATCTTGAAAATATGGATTACACCCAGTCATGTTTGGTATTGGAGGAATTGATAATTAATAAAGGAGAGGAATATGTGATCAATATCCCAACATACAATGTACATATCTACATTTATATGGAGTCTGCCTAAATGAGGGGGAATGAGTGCTTTTGGCTAGTCGTAAATCTGGACATTGCTAGAAACTCCCACCTCATGCAATAACCAGGAGAATGGGGTGTTTCATCAAATAGTTTAAAAAGCCTGGTAGCCCAAATAATGTTGTTCATACTTTGGGGACATGCTAAAACGTGTGTATGGACCCAATGTTTCATCCTGCCCCAGGATACAGGACTTCTTCTAGTGAGTAGGGTCTGTGAATATTTTTATCCTTTTTATTTTCTATAACTGTTGTACTTATTGTATGTCATTTTTTATAACACCATCTTATTTTATTTTTGTATTATATGCACTGTCCACCTTTTGGATATTAAATCTAAAATTAATAAGTTTTGTCTTGATGCTAAAAGAACTAAGTTAGCCTCTGATAAGTTTATATGTGTTTGAATGGAGTGCAGTGTAAATGCTAATTAACTCTGTGACTGCTTGTGAAGGACTGATGCTATTAACTAGTTATTTGCTGAGTGAATGGTGTATGTAACCATTTAGCTGCCAGGCAGGGGTATGCATAGTCAGTGAGAGTCAAAGTGTTTTTGGGGGCTCTTTAAGGCCGTAACTTAAAGTGGTGGCAGCGAATACAGATTAATTATCAGATCACGTGCCCAACGAACTGGCGTTTGTGACACTGGGTTTCTGCTTTTTAAACTTGGGCCACAGAAATTTTTCTGTTCTGACCCAATCTCTCCACAGGTTCACAAGCTGAAACTTCAGAAAGATCGAGGCCTCAAGGAAGGAACTGCCAATGGTTCTTCTGATCGGATTTCCCGTTGTTGCCCTCAATCGGAAATCCTTTAGGAAGAATGTCTGCTTGTGTATAGGTAGCTTAAGGCATGGAAAGTTCTTTGAGACAGATGCTTGTGAAGGTTCTCATTCATCCAGGTCATGGTATATCTGTTGTATTCATAAGATCAACTGGACTTGAAATGTAGTTCTTGAAGACGTTTCGCTAGTCATCCGACTGGCTTTCTCAATTCAGAATGACTTGTACAAGAATCTGTGGCAATTATAACCTGGAAAATCCCAATTAGCATATCACAGCCAGGTGTTAAGGTGTGTTAGATAGTGGCTAAGAGGTGTTTAGAACGCCCATAAAGGTGTTAAAAACAGCATTGTACATGCAGACAGTTGGTGTCGAACCCCCCCACCTCTATTAGGCTTGGTTTCTTTATTTCACATAAATGGCCTCCTTACACCTCTCTTGGAGACAGATGTTAACCTGTGCCTCCTCACCTACAAAGCATTTCCTTCTTCTATTTTAAAAATTTTTTATATGGATTATTCGAACCAATAAAAATATTTCAATTATTACTAGATACGCTAGTTTTTATCTCTTTTTGCCCACCCTTTAATACATACTTTTTTTAGCCAGAGGAGTATCCTCACAAAGCTATGGAGGCGGCATCCACAGTTTCTCCTCTCTAGTCTTGAACTGCACCAGGGGGATTGACACATGCACAATGTGGGGCAGCTTGGAACTGGTTTTAGTCATGAAAAGTGTAATGTCCATTCAGGGTGCCGGGTTTCTGCTCATCTTCCCTAAAAGTTTAGAATCCAAATTTAGTTCTTTTAAGGCATGTCCACCCCAAAATTTAACTTTTGATAGTGTGTGGCATGCTCCCCCAGCCCCAACCGCATTAATAATTGTTTGAAAGTCCCCCGATTCTTACTTACCTGCCCTCTCCCCCTGCTGCAGTGTTCAGCCCTCTGCTGCATGGAATTGAAGCAGGGCGGACAGCAGCTGCGTCCGTGATTGGCTAGAGGCAGGGGCTGCCTGAGCATGCCTCAACCTTGATGAGGTTGAGAAGTCTCAGGCACAGCATGAGTCCACACACTGCTCCTACACAGCATTCCCTGACTTGGAGGGCACAGCAGGGAACTATTTTGAGCAGAATGTAAGGTAAGATTGTTTTAAACTACTTGATGTGGCCAGTAAGGGGTTAAATTTTAGTTTTGGGGGTGGACATGCCCTTTAAAGCTCCTCTTTCACATTAGTCCCCCTTTTACACCTTTATAATTTATTCCTTTTTATTCCATATAAAATTTTTACTACAAGAAGGATATGGTTCATACGTTCAGAGAATACACAAGTCGGATTAGAATCAATATTTATTTGAATTTAATACATTTTACATTCTTATCCCTTTTAGTGAAAGTCTGTGTAACTGCTAGTGGAGTAATGATGTTAAATTCTGCTGCAGTTATTGTGTATAGAGCCCTGTAGACTGCATAGCTTGTGTAATTATACCTACAGAGAATAATGCATCATGTAAAAGCGGATGGGGGGCAGTTGTGGTGGTTCTCGGTGGTTTTTAGCGTGGCATAGTGGGGTTTAAATTCAGGATTACTTAGTCCATTCAAACTATACCATTCACTGCTGTTTTACATTATCATTTATTTGGTTTATTTTCTCATCTGTTTTCCACAGTTCTCAGTCTTCCTTGGGTTGATCTTCTTCCTGAGAACGGACTGCAGGGATTTTAGCCTTTTGTTTCAAAGACTGGATCAAAGATCAGCTTAATTTCTTTATCAACAAACAATTGAAGGCTATCGTGATGATATTGACCTCCAGAACCTCATTGATTTTGCTCAGAATATGTAAGTGCTATGAAATCCAAAAAAATTGAAAGTCTTGTGGATTTGATCATGTTTCATGTAATCGGGGTAATGGTCATGAGGAAAACTGCAATGGTCTTTAGGGCTTTGGTAAGAGTTGCCCTCTTGTGGTGTTCTAAATACTTTCCCATAATGTCTTTACAGATGAAATGCTACTATAGCCATAATACAAACACCAGATAATATGTTATTGTTAAATTGATCATGTATATTACATTACTGATCAATATTAAGCTCTTACTGAAAAGGCATTTAAGTTATGCAACCAACCATTGATTCTTAAAAGTGCAGCTCAATATATAAAGGGTTGTCTAAATTACATCCCAAATGATCAGTGTTTTAGTATTGTTAAAATTTTTCTTCCATTACTCCCTCTGCCAATTAATAGACTCTGGCGTGAGGACCTAAACAAACTGCCATCGTCACCCCTGGGTACTTTACCATTAGTTGTTATACTTACATGACGTTTTCCTCACTGCTCCAGTCCTTTTACTGCTTGTCCCTACATTCTGCGATGTGTCAATGGAAAGCTGCTCTACAAAGACACTTCGTGTAAGTATAGCAGCTGATTAGTAATACCCAGTGGTAAGGGCCTACAGTTTAGTCCTCTCCCAGGTACTATTAGGTGTTGAGAGGGAAGTTAATTGTCCCAGTAGATAGATGTTGCCATTTTGGGCTGCCTTTACATAATATGTTATCTGTGGTCACATAAATGGGTAAGTCTCCTAAAAAGACTTTTTAATCTCTAACTGACGTTTTATCATTTCGATATTCGGAAGCTGGAGTTTCCTTCTTTAGAACTTGTGTGTTTTTTATGTTTTAATTCGTACTGTAACTACACCATAAGGATGAGTAGTTTGACATTTCAAGACCAGATAAATATCCTAACTATTCTGACTTTTTCTCCCCCCCTAGTGGTCCGGCTGTGGAGCACATGGGCCTAATGACTGGAACCTCATATTACTTTAACTGCACAGATTCCAACCCAAGCAGGGAGCGGTGTGGCGTGCCATTCCCTGCTGCGTAAGGACCCTGCGGTAAGGGATGTTGTGTTTATTGGATGAAGTGTAAAACAAGCCTGCTAGTTTGTCCTTTGTTTTGAAATATATATTTTGTAATTTGTAGCAACAGCAATCCAAAGCCTATGGTATTATTTATGCCTGTGTAAAGTATTGCTTATTAAAGGGGAAGTTCACTTATCAAAATCATTTATCTAAATTACACATACCTAAGTATCTACATATTGCCTTCATTTTTGAAAAACCAACAGATTTCATACACTTTGCTTTAGTTGGTAGTAAGCTGCCATTAGTGGTTTTACAGTAATTTCTGTTGGATGAGTTAAACATTCTCCTATACCTCCTGAGAAACGAATCAGCAGAGACCATAACGGAAACTATTAGGGGTCCAGTAATCAGATAGTGCAGTAGTTTAGAAGCATTTATTTATTCACAGAGAAATCACTAGATAGGAAGATTATGGTCATTGAAATAAAAAATACTTTTTTCTCAAAAGCATATACATTTTTGCTAAACGTCCCCTTTCTAGTTAAGCCTAAAGGCTCACACACGTGCAGTCACGGACCGACCCATGACGCCTATCATCAACAAGCCCTACTGAACGTCTTTTTGGCCGCAATGTGCCCATGCACTGCACAATTAGTTTCCGAAACGGACGATTGCACATGTGTATGAGCCTAAAGGGAAGTTCAGTGCAAATACATAAGCTTTTCAGAAAAAAGAGCAGTATTTTTTAATCCCAATGACCTTAATCTGCCTTCAGCATTTTGTCTGTGTATAAATAATGCAACTGAAATACTGACTTCCTGTTTGCAGAACCCCTAGTATAGATCGTTATGGTCTTGCCCTTGACCCAGTGCCTGGTTGATTCAGTTGCTCAGTAGAGATCTGAGCATCTTTGAACCCATCCAACAACCAGTCATAGAAATTACTGTTAGGAACATTCCAAGGAAGTGGTGCATCCTGGGAAGAAGGACCTGAAATGTCGCTCACTAATGGTCAACAGCAGGGACAGCAAAGGGTATGAAATCAACTGATTTTTCAAAATGGAAGAGAATATGCAGAAAAACTAAGGAGGCATTACACAAACTAACAATTTAACAAATATTGATAATTTCCACTTAAGTTCCCTTTAATAATGCCAGACAGATAAAACAATGCTGCTAGTGGGCTCTAGATAAATCCAAACCAGCTGTAAATAACTGGGGTATGATCAAGGCACAACACTCTCTATCTTCAGTTCCCTCTGTAAAAAAAACATACCCCAGTTGTACAGAATGGATTTCAGAGAAGGACACATGGCTCTCCCTCATCAAATTCCCTGTTCATATAAATTCAATCACAAGTTTCCTGAATAGATTCTAAACTAAAACACTGGCTCCTCCCTACCATGTGTACAGCTCTGTGTCCTAGCCAAGGCACGTGGCTCTTTCTCCCCAGTGGCATGCTCTGTGCAGCGCCACATCTAAAGCGAACACGCACTACTCCTTCTTTCCTTCTTTGTCTTCTGTGCATAAATACAAAAGTATAGCACTACATTCAACAAAGACACACAGCTCTCCTAAACCCCTCCCCACTGGCGTGTCTAATCAGAGAAACACCGCTCAATTACCCTTATTCCTTCTTGTGTGAAATACAACCAAGTTGTTCTGCACTGTGTTCTAAACACTTGTCAGTTTCCCCTGTGATCATGTATTAATATTCCAGTCACTTGTATTCCAGTGTGTTCTAAACAAGCCGCATGGCTGTAACTCGCCTCATTCACTCTCTGCACGATTATAGCTGCTTCAAGCTAGGCTTCTCTCAAAGCACTAATCTAGGTTGGTTTCACCATATAAATTGAAAAAAGGCTGATAAAGTAACCAGAGGAACATAGTGTTCGTAGTCATGTGTAGCAGTAAGTCATATGGAACTGGAATTGCTGGGTAATCTACAACATGGTCTACCAAAGTTTAAACTACAATCATTCAATCTGCTATATGGAAGGTACCAACAAGTTACCACCATTAATTTCTCTGGATGTAATTAGATTGTAAGCTCTATGGGGCAGGGACCTCATTTCCTCTGTGGCAAGCTCTAGCACTTTTATTTATATATTTTGTATTTATCCCCCTTGTATGACTTTATTGTATTTATTACTGTACAGCGCTGCTCCACAAGTGGCGCTTTATAAATAAACTATCATACATACATGTAAAACCTTCTTAAACCACAGTATTCTTAGCTTTAATTTCTTTTCTTTTTCCCCCCCAGAACCCTTTGGTTATAGTGTCTTGTTAGGGCAAGGATGTCCAACCTGCAGACTTTTGCAAAGGACAACTCCCAGCAGTCTGCAGCCAGGGAATGTTGGGAATTGTATTTTTCAAACATTGGGAGAACCTTACGTTGGACATCCTGCGTTAGGGAGAATTCAATTGCCACAATCTAGTCCGGTCTCTATTTTGTTGGGTGAATGACTTATTTTTATTTATTAGCTTTGCTTCTACAATGAACTTCTCTTATTCCATTATTACCTCACAGGAAGATGTTCCCAACACTCAATGTGGATATGATGTGGCTACTAAAACTGGTAAGTAATTGTTTTTTCATAAATGCCCTCCTAAGTTTTGCATGCCCAAGTCTACAAACTTATAACCAAGGATGCTCCCTTCCTTCTGGATTTACCTCTCTTCAAAGCTTTAATTCCTTGTCGTTATCTGCCAAGTGTTCAGTTTGTGGAGTATTCATATTCTGCTGATCTGCTCATGTGTTTTTTGAACGGCAAGTGCTCCATCTAGTGGTAGAAACATGAAAGGTAACGGTTTTAGGGATGGTAACCAGAAACGTTTTTTAGAGTGTGCCTTACTCTTTTGTAATAAGGTTGACTGGTGTGTGTCTCTTGGACTGGGACTGAGCAGGAACACAGTATTTTTTTTTATTTTTACAGGATCATACAGAGATTTTTCAATTGCCATGCATAAGACAAAAATAAATGCATTACATTCACTTTTGCGTTTTTTTTTTTGTTTAGTTTTTTTTTTTCTAACAAATTAATGCTTTGTGTATATAAGTAACAATCACTGTTTTTGTGACTATTTGATCACCATGAATATCCTGATGCTACAAACAAGGTTTAATGACTAGTTTGTAAAGAAATAGTTATTAGACATAGGGGTAATATTTCTAACCAAACCACCAGTAGGTGGAAATATGCTTAGAACTTTAGGGGGGGGAACAGAACAGGCCTGTTTTGGGCCTGTCCTGTGGGTGCTTGCCACTCCAGATGTTTGGAAACTACAACTCCTAGCAACCAAAGCATGCTGGGAGTTGTAGTTTCCAAACATCTGGAGTGCCAAGAAATTGGGGATTACTGTATGGAATTACTGTCCATTTAAGACAATTAATTCCTCAACAATACAGAATCATGAGAATGGTATCTGTTGTTGAAAAGATTGCCTTCTGATTTGGTATTGTTTTAGGCTTTAGTTGCCCTTTAGATGGACAGCAGATTCACATACAGTAGTCCCATACTGGATTTGGCTATTACTGTATGGGATTACTGTATGGGGATTCTGCTGTCCATTTAAAGGGCAACTAAACCTTAAACAATACAGAATCATAAGGCAGTAGCGGTCATCATTTCTACACTTAGCTTATGCTCGAGTCAATCAGTTTTTACTTTTTCAGGTAAAAATAGGTACTTCGACTTATACCCCGATCGACTTATTCAATATATACGGTACTGTGAACCTGTTGCTCGGTATGCACACAGTAGAAAAACCATACCCATTTGATTTAACACCATCGCATGCAATTGTCTTAGGGATAACATTTTTTTTGAATACATCATTATTAGAAAACAATTGCAGGTTTTGTAAATGATATATATAATTGTATATCCCTAAAAAGTGTTTTTTTTAAACCATAAAGCATAGTTCATAATTTGTTTAAAATTCACCACCCTTCCAACTGTATACAGGAACTAAAACGCTAGGTTCACACCCCTGGCAGTACAGCAGTAGTTTGAATACTCACTATCTGCCAGTTCCAAATCTTTCCTGTTTTGCCTCCTCCTATGGTGATTCAGGGGATGGTCTGCCTATGGGAGGACACCCTTCTTGGAGGTGTATTCTCTTTGGTCATGCTGCCGTCCTAGTGAAGGGGTGAGCTTGACTGGAACAGAACCGCATGCTCAAAACATTTAAACACTAATAGTACCGTATATACTGCGTATAAGAGTCAAGGTTTTTAGGCTTAAAAAAAGCCGAAAAATCCTACCTCGACTTATACTTGAGTCATTAACTTCAAATCCGGGAGCTGCACCTTCCTGTCCTTCCGCATCCACTGTACTGTGGCGAGTCACTACTCGGCGCCAGCTCTACCCGGTGCCTAGTAGTGCATTGAGCACCGACGACGGTAGTGCGGAAGAGACAGGAAAAGTGTGCGAGGCGAATTTAAAGTTAGTGCGGCAGCCATTCAACTAGGACAAGGACTAAAGGCAAGTCCTCTCCTCTACTGGGGGTGGGTGGGGGTAGTGCGTGCTGCCACTGAAGATTTTTGGAAACTACAACTCCCACAACTAAAGCATGCTGGGTTGTAGTTTCCAAACATCTGGAGTGGCAAGAATTAGGGTTTAGTGTATGGGATTCCTCTCCATTTAAAGGGCAACTAATGCCTTATACAATACAGAATCTGGAGGATGGTATCTATTGTTAATGATTGTCTTCTGATTCTGTGTTGTTTTGAGGCTTTAGTTGCCCTTTAAATGCAGCAGAATTCCCATACAGTAATAGCAATACTGGATATGGCTATTACGGTATGGGAATTCTGCTGTCCATTTAAAGGGCACTAAAACCTCACAACAATATAGAATCAGAAGCAGCAGTGGTCAATTCTACCCTCAACTTATCTCGAGTCAATCTGTTTTTACCCATTTTTCAGGTAAAAATTGGTACCTCGACTTAACTTGATCGACCTGTATTCGAGTATATACGGTAGGTTCTTTGGTTTCCTCCTTTAATTTGTTTCATGTTTGCGCTATTGATTGTCTGGCTCACAGGGCACGAATTTATATGGAGGTTGGGTTCCAAGGCATCTCGTTTTTGTTTGTTTTTGAATAGCGTCCTTAGGAAAATTATTTGCTTGACCTGTGGCTTAAATTATTCTTATTTTCTATTTTTTTGCCACAGGAACTTGAACAACAAAGTTAATCTACACTAAAGGGTGTTGGTTCAGTTTGAGAAGTGGCTGCAGATAACCTGATTGTAGTGGCTGGTATATTGTTTGCAATTGCTTTGTTGCAGGTAAGTAGGTCTCTCTTTTTTAATATACATTACAGGATATCAGATTATGAGATTCTAAACCCTTGTTTGCTTGTTATGGATGCTGAAAATGGTTATTTGTTAAATATTATCCCCATACCAACATTCCCAGTTTATAAATTACTTGGTAGTCTGTCTATCATAAATATACATACTCCTGAACAACCTTGATTACACAACAGGACTGATTGGCCTTAACAACCTGATTTTGCAGATAAATCGGTGGGGATGATTGGTCAGTTGCTAGATTTCCAAATGATCCCAGCCAATCCACTTGAAAGATCAGAATATATCATTCAGGCAGAATTTATTTCTGTGCTATCCTGCTATCCTTGATTTCATCCATCTCCTAAATCTCCATTTTATTTTTCAGATTTTTGTATATGTTTGGCTCAGATTTAGAAGCGACATCAAAGCTGTGAAAAGCAAATTGGTGACCCATGGCGTCCTTGTCCTAAGTTGGATTTTTCTTAACACTGGACCTGCTTTTTTTTGTTTGTTTTGTTTTGTTGCACTGCCTGGAAACATCACACAAACTCTCTAGCATGGACATTTGAGAGACCATTCCCCCCTCAGTATATTTGTGGAGAGCCAGTGGACTGGAGTGGGTGGTTTCATAGAGTCTTTTTATCTGTGCTTTAAACAGGAATGCATGAGAGCATTGTTTATTCAGCAATCCACACTTTCATCCACCAAGCTTCCTTCCCTCCCTGGACCTGGGGGCGGGTGCAGGCCAGGAAGCCATGGTGTAAATAAGTGCACGTGCGATTTAAAAGCGGGTGGGCTGTGATTTATATTTATATATTAAATATCTATATTGTAAAAATGTAAGGACTTAAAGCACCATGTCAGTCCTCCATTTGATTGGAGAGGCCCCAGGGCTCTGAATTTCAAAGGGCTGTATTGTCTGAACAATCCCCCTCTCTCTTGGTGCTCAGTGAGGGGGATGAGGTTTGGTGACCAGCCAGAAAAATCACTAATTGTCTGACACTGGAGGCATTGTAGATTTATCATTTTATTTTGTATTACATGTTTGGTCTCCAGAGCTGCATATTTTAAGTTATTGGTAATACTACTAATTTTTATTTAACCGTGTATCCCACAATTTGTTGGCAGTAGAGTATGCTATATGCTGGCCATGGCAGTAATTAAGTAGTTTAGCTGCAACATCATCAGCTGTTAGAGGAGCCTGGTAAACCCATTGCTTTCATTTTAGGATCCATTTACCTGCCCCAGTAAGGAATGCTGCCCTCTACTGGAAGCTCTTTTAATACCAAGCTGCCACTGTGGCAATAAGAGGTCCTGCTGCATTAAAATGACAACTTGCTGCCCTGCTAGTATTGCTTACAGATTTTGCCTCTATGTCTATGTTTATTTCAGGTCAGTGGCAGTCATTTCGCCCTATTTGATCCAACATTTGTCATTGGCTGGATATTCCCATTTTACTGTGCTTAAAACATTGCAAGAAATAATAACATCTGGCACCTACTTTATATCTCCTATTTATGATCTAGATTGTGTGGCCCCAACTCGCCTCTCACAACTGTTGTTAAACCTTATCTGCAAGTTTACATCTGTCTTCAATGAAGATGATTTATGTTGTCTTGTACGTTTGTTTAATGAGAGGGTTTAAGTATTGCACAAATTCAGACCTCAGCTCAGAAAGTTTGTGTATACTCATTTGAACTTTTTTGTGTGGTTGGTGGCGGAAATCATTTTGTTTTAACAGGTCCCTGCCAACAACTATCAAGTATGTTTGTTTGGCACGTATACCTGTTACCTACATCAAATGCTAAAGTACTTAGAATTTGCTGCTAAAAATATATCTGCTGCCCATCGTTACTTTAAGATACATTCCAAGAACAGGTCATTTTCATTTATTACATACTCAGGGAAATTAAAAAAGTACAATTTACCTAGATGCATTCACTAGGCATATCCCCATTACATTACTAGGGATCATGGATCATAGTTTGTTCAGTAGCTGAGGTGTGCTGGTTTGGACATCCCCATATTGACACAATAGAAAAATTCCTTGGTTTTTCTTCTAGGTAAGATTTTTGACTCGTTGATATGTTATTTTTGGATTTTTTTATTGGACGGGCCTTATTTTCGTTACAGTCACATGTTTTGTCCTATTAGACCATTCATTCTGGAGTTCACCCTAAGGTAATGTCCATTAAGGAGAATATAAAGCCTTGTACAGTCTGAGTTGGTCAGGGAATTGGCATCTGCAGCAGTTTGGGTATAGCTGCCACTGCTTTTTTTCTGTTTTTTAATTAAAGAGTGACCAAAAAAAAACCCCAGGAACATTTTATGCAAAAATTGAAAGGGAAAAACAGAGTTTTTTAGTTTTATTTGAGGGTAAATTTTGTCCATGATCTATGTATAATGAAAAGGTCAATATTATTAATAAAAAATACCTTTACTTTTGAACTTTTATTGGGCTTTTTTCCAGCAAAAGCTATGGGACACTAATGAGAATTCAAAAGTTGTTGTTATTTTTTATAGTCCCGTTAGGCCTACAACCACCCCCCAACAACTGTAAATATTTGTTTTTTGTTTCTTTGCTCATTTAAAAACCTTTTTGTGTAATGTTTTTTTTTTATGCATTTTTTTTGTTTGGTATTTTGTTCCTATGGTTGTTTTTTTTTCTTGGGTCCCTTTTAACAGTTTAAACAAAATGTTCGTATAATGAAAATCTTGGTTTTTGAAAGGTAAATTTTTGGGAAACTTTTTTAAGGCTTTTTTTTAAATCAGATGGTTTATATAGCTAAAAAGTTTTTTTTTCTTCATTGACCCCGCTGTTTTTTTTACGTTACTGCATGGGCCCCCTTGCAATAAAAAGAAATAGATACACAAGAGGGATGGAAACTTTTAAATACTTGAAACATTTAATTTTGATGTGGAATTAAGGGGTCCAAAGAAGCTAGAAAGGTCCCTCTGAAAAACGACACGTTCAAAACAACATTTCAATTTAATCTGAAAACACAATTTGAGAGAGTACAATTGTGGGGGGGTTACTTTCACTATTTAAATGTGTGCACTTTGGATTTGTTCCGCAACATTAAATTCAGAGTTGTGTGAGTGCCCTCCTAATTTGCCCCCCCACCCTAATTGCGTGCACTAATTGGGGCGGCACGGACTAAAGAGCTTGCGCGGACTTTCTAAACCCTTACTTTCACGGGCCCTTCTTTTGGTGTGTCCCCCCTTGGGGCGACACTTAATAAAGTTTCCTGCTCAGCCCTCACAAATGGACACCTGCCTTCCTTGCTTTACACATCCTTCCCCCTTCCCACAACCCCTTCCTTTCTTTTTGCTCCAATGCACCCACTAGTGATGTCTCTTTTTAATGTTGTTTTTTTGGGTCAAAAGAAAAGTTGCCTTAGCAAGGGCCCAAGCCAAAATCACTAGTAAAGAATCGGTATAGAAACATTAATTATTTCCCCTGCTTCTTGGGGTGACCAGGGGTCCCCCCCCCTTTTTTTTTTCCTGTAATGTGATTTCAAATGAAATAAATTGTGTCTTCATTATGATACAACAGCCGGTCAGCTTTTTTAAAAAAAAAAAAAAGTGGTGGTTGTTTTTTTGGAGGGAGTAAATGGTCCCTGGCTTTTGTAAATCTTAATGGTTTATACAACTTTTTTAATAAGTTGTGTTTTTTTTATTCAGAAAAACAGCTGAACCAAACTAAAACGCACATTAACTATTCTGGGGGATAATGAAGCCATATCTTTTTTTTTTTGGTGTGCCAATAGAATGGTTTAGAGAAATACGTTATTTTAGAAGCTTAATATTTTCTGACACAAGGTGGCCGCGGATGTTTTTTTGCCCCGTAAGCAAAATAGTTTTTTTTTTTTTGTTTCCTTTTGCCGCCCGCACATAAAAAAGATACTTATGGCTGGCAAATTGTAAACCCTTTTCCCCTCCTCAATTTACCCTGTTAAACCATATTCCCATTCTTGTGTGGGCAAGATTTTTTAACACTTAGGTTTTAAAACGAGGGATCTTCATTTTTTTTTTTTTTTTTTGAAAATGTAAATCCCACCAGGTCCATGTTTTTTTTTTCAGCTTCCAAAAAAGAAAATACGATATGGTTTTTCCCTTGGATAACGGTCTGGTATGTTTTTTTAACCAAACATGGAATTGAACCACCGGATCCCCAGTCGAAAGAGTTCAAGGGTTAGGGGTCCCGCAATCAAAGGATCGTGCCTAAGGGGGCTTTTATATATTATAGCTATGAATCCCCTGGGGTGTGTGACAAGGGGTGGGCCAGTGTTATAGTGCCCATAACTCCTACATGAAAAAGGATTTTTTTTGGGTTTTTGTTTATTTTCTTTCTCCTTGTAGTTTAATGATTTTCCTTTGTTGCCCGCCCTCACACAAACATGATGTCACACGTTTATGAATATTTTGCTTGGCGCAGGGAGGCAAGGGGGTGCTGTAAGGTTGTTAGCCATTGGGGAAATAAAGAAGGGGAGGGGATTCTGTAATTTCGAAAGCGGAAACCGCTTCGTTGAACAAGATTGTCCAGAAAATGAAACTGAAACGACCCCAGCTATCAACCAAACCACGGGGCCAATGGGGTTTTGGAGATTTGTATGACATCATGGCACTTGGGTCACCTGTTTGCTCTGTGGGTTTTTGGTCATTAAAGTCCCCCCCTCCATCTGGCTTTTGTGGGGTAAGGTTCCCCCTGAAACACGAGGGGTGGGGAAGGTTTTTTTCCCGATCACCCTCCCACCTATTTTTGTGGGAATTTTCTGTCATTTTGGCCCACACAAAACTGAGCAATTAAATTTTTTTGTAATTTAACTGTGGGCACAACGGTTCTTGCCTTGCCAAAATTCTGGGCAGCTTTTAAATTTTTAACACTTTAATGCCTTATTTAATAGATTCAAGCCCTGGTTCATGGGATTTTTTTAACTTTTTTTTTTTAAATTTTCATTTAATAAAAGAGAATTGTAAAAATTACTAAAAATTAACCCAACTTTCCTGAAAAGGGGAAACGGTGTCCAAATCTGAAACTTTTTTCATTTTAAATAATAACCCCCTAGGGGAAGCCAAAATCCTGTTTTTCTTCTATTCCCTCTGCAATAACGGACAAACCTGTTTTTATTTTTTGGCCTTGGTTTTTTTATGGCAGAAAAACCACAAAACATGCAATATTTTAAGGGAAAACCAACAGCTTCGGGGTCAACAATAGACAGACATTTTTATTATTGTTAATAACAATAGTATCACTCGTTTTGAAGTTCCTAAAGGAATATAGCTTGTGATACGGGATGAATTAGTAAAATTTGTACACACTTCACGCAAAAGAACTGGGCTTGAAATTGGGTTGGGGTCCGTAACATCACGGCTGAAGCTAAGAAAATTAATTGCAGGGGGGAGGGGACCCTTGCAGAAACGATTTTCACGTTTTTTTTTTATTAGGGTTTTTTTTGCCTATTTTTGTGTAACCCATTGGGAATATAGGGGGGGGGGTTGTTCAATTTGTTTATAATGTGTTTAAATATTAGAATGTGGACAACTGTATTGAGTTGTGTTTAAAGGGCTTGTTGGGGGGCCCTTAACCTCTGTTTTTTTTTTCTTTCATAAACCTGCCAAGGAAGGCCAGGGAAGAAAGGTAAGGTAAATAAACCTGATCGATTTGTTTTCCTCCCCTCCGCCGCATATCCTGAAACAGGGTCCCAAGGACGCCTCCCCTGTCTTCTATGCCATGTGGCTCCATGCCCCAAATAGAGAACAATGTCAAGTCCCGGGAACTTGGTCGAGACTAACCGCGCCCCGGGGGGGAGCGAGCCCGGGGTAGACGGAGACCTTGGTGGGGTTCACGCCTGGCAAAAAATAGTGTGCTAAACTGCACCCTTGTATGTCCCCCCCGCGGCGAAATATTTATTGGGTTTGATTTATTTTAACACTTGACGGGGGTAAACATGGTATTTTTTTTCTATACACGCCTCAATGAAGGCAAATATATGCCCTATTATCATTTTGTTGCAGTGTTTTCCACTGTCACACCCGCTCACAGAGTGCAAAGCAATTGAATACACATCTCCAAAACAGGGGACTAGGCGGCCTTACTGATAAAAATAAAATAAACTATGCAGGAATTTTAAAGGAAAAGGATTGTTATTTGGGGATATTTTTCGGGGAATAAATAATTGTGCGTATGTTGGCCAGTCGAAAAATAATTTGCAATATACCATCGATAAACGTAGATTCCTGTATATAATAGCTGTTCAAGAAGTCATTTGATCTTCTGTACTCCACAATTTTAAGGGAGCTGACAATCTCGATGGTGGACGGTAATGACACGATCACACGTATTTACAACATTGTTCGGAATATGAAATATTCATCCAGGTGACTGCCTCGGGAACTGTTGGGGGGGGTTTTATGTCAGATCTTTTTGGAAAGATTGACAGAACGGGAAAATCGTTTTGCAGATCTTTCTGTCCCACTTTTTCAGAATCTGTAACTGTGTTGTACCGAGCCTTAGGGCTTAGCCCCACCTAACTAGCCCGCGTTTTTCAGGTTGCTGTTTTGTTTGATTCATTGTGCACCTAGGTTTGGGGACAATGTATTTACCTATTGGGACCCCACTCATGTGGGCTGTGCTTTTTTTGCGGTAAATCAGAAAAAGGCCAATGCGAATTCAAAAACCTTCTTTGAGAGGGGACGCACAGAGGATCACAAGAAATTAAGGGTTTTTATTTAGAGGTGGCATGTGGCGACAAGGGTGCCCACATAGAAAAATCTCCTTTAAAGGTTTGAAAAGAAAGGAGCAACAAATCCCAGGCTCGTTTTTTTTTTTGCACCTGTTTTGTGGCAGGAATACAAGAAGGACCCTGGTAGATTTAACTGCCGATACACTAACAAAAGCAAAAAAAAAAAAAAAAACAATTTTTCATAATCTTGGACATATAAACAAACAGTGAATTTTCCCCTAGGACTGTACAGACCTTTATCCTATTAATTATGGCATTTTTCAACTTGCAGCTAAAAATCTGGAAAAAAATTTTGGTGGTTTAATGATTTACGTTAGTGCAAATTTTTTTTGCCAATGCATATTAACGCTTTCCTAAATAAAACGATCGCTGTTGCACAATGTTCCTTTGGTTTAAATGCAGGAAAAAACAGTTTTTTTTTTAACTGTAAACAAAAAAATTAAACGGATGCACTTTTAAATCATGTTTTTAGCCAGGGCCCTATAGGCTTTTTTCACGGCAAAGCTTTCCACCTGCTTTCTACCCACAAAAATCCCATTAGATTTTTGCCCCCAGATTGTGTGTACATAAACTCCCGCATTTCCACACATATAAGCTATACAACACACAGTCAGTTGTTGTGGGGAGGGAAATGTTGGCCCCAATGAGATTTTGTAAGTATTTTTTTAAACGCCATCTGGGAGAGATATTTGGGTGTCTCACTTTTTTTATCCTACAAAACGTGTCGTTTCAAGTCACGAAGTGAGCCCTATGTTTCCCACTAGTCATAACACACAAGGCAAACACCAGGATTTTTTTTTTTTGCAAATGTTGGCTCTTTGTGCCTGTGAAATTAGTCGGTCGGTTGGGGATGATTGCGGGAGAGTCGATCAAAATTTCCAAGGTCACGATCCTGTGTTTTTTATTGGCAAATGCAATAACGCGGAGCAGAGCTACACTAAATAGTACCGGGGTCTTGCGTTGTCATTTAGGGCAACCAGCAATCTTAAAGGGGGATATTAGAGAAACGATCTTAATAAACCCCACCCGAAACTAAAATAATGGGAACACCAAGATTCAGGTAGTTCGAAATTCAATTTATAGCACATTAAACCAAAGGGGCAGGGATTATTAAAGGTGGGGTGGGGGGAACGGTGAGATAAGAAATTGCAGAAAGAATCCCATCTGAATTGCAAGTTTAACGTGAGGCCTGTGGGGGCCTTAGCAGTATACAACAGCTGTACATAGTTTTTGTAGTCCTGTTTAAATTTTGACATACAAAGGTTACAACCATTTTAGGGGGAGAGTTTTCCAAAATATAGGCCCATTTCCCTTGTTCTAAACCCCCCACCCCCGTTTCCAAAAAAAAAAATTTACACCAAAACCGAAAGAAACATTATTTTCGGGTTACGATGTGGGGGGGTTTTAATGGATTTTTTAGATGCACAGCGTCCCCTTTTTTTTCCAATGAATCAAAGGGGCGGCTGTGCGAGCGGATGAAAAATCCCAAAAACGCCCGCGGTATGTTTTTGGTGGGGGGACATGATTTTAACAAGATTAGAGTCGCGCTCCGCTTTGCTAAGCTTAACGGAAGGCTCGATCACCTTATGCCAATTTAACCCACTGAGTAATCTCTTTTTTTTCGTTCAGTTTTTACTTGTATCGCGTACATCGCAAACCCTAAGTAATAACGTGCTATTTTTAGCATCTTGGGGTCTTCCCTTTTAGTTGGTTTTTTTTTACCACCCTGCTGGGGTAGCCAATGAAAGCTACCTTTTCACCCTGTGAACCCAGTGTGGGGCCCCCCCTAGCTTACAGACTTTGGCTCCTGATGCAAAACATTCGGTCCCCATGGGCGTTCCCAAAACAGCACCGCCGCAATCACCAAACTGCACTGCCAAAACTAAAAATAATTTTTTTCCATAAAAAAAACATCAATTCATATTTTTTATTTTTAAAGGCCACATCTTTTTAAAAACAGACACTTTTCCCCCCCATTCCAAAGACACAAAGCAAAAAAACTATTCCAATTCAGATTCAAACAGTATTGATTCCCTACTTCTAAAACTTTCAACCTTTGCCTAAACAGAGGACCAAGACTAACTAACTGGGACATAATGCTAGTAAAATGCCTTTGCCAAAGGTAAAGTGGTAAAATGTTTTTTTGTTATAAACCACTGTAAAAAATATTTGTTTTTTTTGCAACAAAAGCCCTTGGTTTAAAATGCTTGGCATTGCAAGAACCCAACCGGCTAAAAACTTGGTTTTGGGAACTGGCACTGCAAAAAAACAAGCCAGTCCTGTTTTATTACATAGAACCTGCACATAGACTATGGTAAAAATGCCCCCTTTATCATCACAAACCCACGGTAAAACCGTTTGCAAACACGAACCTGGGTTAAGTTTTGTTTGGAACCTTTTTAGCGCAACAACATGGGGGCCCCCCTTTTAAAGTTTGGCCAAGGGCCCCCTGGGGTGGGCGGTTCCCTCATTCCCCCCTGGCAACCCGGGGTTTACTACGGCCCCCAGGTGGCCCTTGATCCTCATTTTGTTTTTTGATGATTTTAAAAATTTAAAAACGAGCCAAACTGCTAGCCCCGCTTAAAACAAAGCAAATGATAACGGGAATTTTCATTTTTTTAAACACCCTGCTTGTTTTGAAAGGGCCGTTTTAGAAGTGAAAATCCCCTTTTTTTTTTCCCTTTTTGGAAGCAGCCCCCCTAAATCAAAAATCTTTATATCTTACTCTTTTTTTTAATTGCTGAAGGGCCAGAAATCGATTGTTTTTTTTTTTTTTTTTTTCCTGTGGTCATAGTACCTTGCAACAATTAATATAAACCGAAAAGGGAAGTAGCGGCATGGGGTAGCAAGCTACTAATTTTTTTTTTTTTTTTTTTTTGACCAAAAACCTAACAGGCCTATTTTTCCTGGGCCCAATTGGCAAAAAATAATATTTTTTACCAATGGAGTCAAAAGGGAGTTTTTTTTTCGGGAGAGTTTTTTCCCCCACATGTCCCTTTTGCCTCAATTTTATAACAAAAAAGGGGGGGGGGGAAAAAAATTTCGGGTATTATAGATGTTTTTTTTTTGGATTTTTTTTTGCAATTTTTCTGGGTAAATGAAAATATTGAGAAATTTCCTTATGCAGTAAGACAGCAAGTGAAGCTTGCTCCAACCCCCCAAACCCCCCCAGAAACGTGGGGTCCATTATCTTGGTGGATCGATGTGCCGTCCCCCCCATAAGAACACATACAAAATGGAGGAAAACGCACCAGTTTTTTTTTCCCTTTAAAAAATAGAAAAATTAAAGGGCAATGTTTCCCCCCCCACCCCCTTTAAAAAAAAAAATTATATAACCAGGGGGGGGGGGCACCCCCCTGCCCCTCACCCCCCAAATTGCCTGTGTCAAATGTTTTTTTTTAAAAAGGAAAATTTTTTAGAACTTTTTTTACTTTTACAAACCCCCTACCCCCTCAATCCCCCCTGGGTTTGGCATTGATCTAGCTTCACTGGCTTGCCAAGAACTTTCAGCAGGGTCCCCGAACGCAGCCAGTCGCATCTTGTCCATTGGCTGAAGAGAGCAACCCAAATTCCCAGACCCCTGGGCTGGCCAACCAATGGAGAGGTTGGCCGCGGGAAAAAAAAACAGAGGGCTTTGTAAGTTTAGCATTTCTAAAACTTTTTAACCCAACATGACATGGAAAAAAAGTTTGGGGGCACAACCCCAGGAGGGCAGCAGGGCCCCCATACAGGCCCAGGCCCTTTCCTACAGAAAAAAGGAATTATGCTAGGGAAATGGCTACGAAATGGATGGCATTTCCGCCTGATTTGGGGTTGTGTGGTGAGGTTGGAAGTTGGCCTCCCTTTTTTTACCACACGGGCCCAGACCTTTTTGTTTTTTGCAGACAAGAAACCACCTCCTACTACGCCTTCAGTTCCTGACTTTTTGGAACAGACCACTTGCAAAGAGAAACCATAGCGGAAGCAAAAGAAAGTGAAGGATTTTTTTTTTTTAAACCTTTCCCAGTGGGGATATCAGTAAGTGGGGGGGTTTTAAATGGGCCCAAGGCCCCATACTTTCATCACACCAGAAATCACACAACCAATTGGCAACCCAATTGTTTGTGGCCGTTTTTTCTGGGTGCGACTTTCGTGTGATTCAACATCTTGCCCCTCCCTCTTCCATTTTGCCCTTTGGAAAAACCAAACCTCCCAATGCGATGCGGCAACAAAAAATTTTGATTGTTTTTTTTTTTTTTTTTTTTCCCAAAAAACGAATGGATGCCACCAACACCCAAACAAACCCGGAAATTGCAAAGGAAACTTTTTTTGACATTTCCAACACAGCTTTTCAGCCCCACTAAAAAAAATTGGCAAAAGCAACAATCAACATACGCAAAACGTCAGTGGGTGGTCTATACCTAAGTTTCCCTTTTAAAAGGCTGGGCGATAAGGTTGAATGGAAAAAGGAGAACCAATTCTGTTTTGGGAGGCAAATTACCAAACTGTTCCGGCATCGTCCTTTTCATAGCAATTTTGGCAAAAAGAAACCCTGACAAATCCATTCCCCCCCCCCCAGAGGCCATAAAAAATCCCACGGATAGTTTTCCCACCTGACTTGAAACCCAAAAATATTGGCTGTCCCCAAGTGCAAATTATCCTTCCCTCGGTTGTTACCTAGCACCTGAAAAAATGTGTAAAGCACTAAAACCCCAACAAGAAGGGATAGGTGTCGAGCCCACTTCTTTTCACACCTGAAATGTTTGATGTGTTCTTTTCTTGTGAAAAAATCCCCCCTGTTCCAATACATCATTTAGTCCCCCCTTTTGGCTAGTTTTTTTTGCTATCGAGGGCACAGGTAGGGATGGGGGGCGCACTAAAACTAAATCTTTGCTGTTGGCCACAAATGCGTCAACACCAAAAACAAATGCGTGGGGGGTGAGATCAATAAAATACAACCTTTGGGTATTGGAACCAGTAAAACGACGCGGTTTTTTACAAGAGAGATAGATCAGAATTGGGGTTTTCCCATAAAGCACTCGGAGTCAAAAGGAAACGCAGAGCAAAAAAGCCGTAGCACCCATAAGTCATGATATCATTACCCCGTTTATTTTCCTTTCTTTTGCAATTAACAATGAAAAATGCCTTTTTGAAAAGGGGTGTAGATACCTAATACTCCAGAGATTATCTTAAAAAAAATCGGTGAATACACACAGAACAGCGCATTTTTTTTTAAATAGAAACTTTTGTGAAATCTGAAGTTTTTGTGCATCCCAGCACATGGCAATAGCAACAACAACCTGTTTTTAGTCCAGAGCGTACAGCCAATAGTTTTTACTGCTGAAGTTTTTATTTTGGCTTAAAATCCACGATAATAATTCTTATTTTTAGATTTTAACGCCACAACCCTCCACGTAACTATAGCTTTGAATCGGTAAAACCTGAACAATAGACTAGGAGGGGCCCTAATTTTAAAAAAGTCCCCCGCGGTAAAAAGAGGTCAAAAGGGGAGAACTGTATTTTGATAGTGATTTACTGCTCCACCTAAACCGATCGGGTTATGTTTTCAAAAATTTACATTGGTTTAAACGCATCAGAGGAAATACGATTGATTTAACAATCGAAATTTTCTACCCGACTCGTGAAATACACTCTAACGATAACAGAAAATCGCAGATTTTTTTACAACGATTCCCCAAAAGAAAGGACCACATGTGCGCGGAGTTTTACTATTTGGTCACAACAGTTATTCTTCCTTTAACTGCTAGATCGGGAAGGGGGAAAGAAGGAGAAGGCACGTTTTACGTTAAATAATTATTACGAACATGTATCAGGATTCCGTTTAATGTTACAAAACCGCGATCGTACCCATTTTACACTGGAACTGCGATTCGTAACGGTAACGACCCACGATTACCTGGCGACTTTAAGGGTTCGATTTTTAGTTTTGATCACTCAACGATGGTTTTATTGAGGGACCGGAATCTCTAGAAAAAAGGAAATCCCCCAGTTGAGGCGAAACCTTTTTTTTGGAGGACCGGTGCCCACAAACTGCAACCCAAACTAACTTTATTTTAATTGTCTAGTGGCACACGAAATAAATTTTGACAGCGTGGGGCCCCTGACCTGTGAGGGGGGTGATCCGATATGACTTGACGCGAGCAGCCTGCTAAATCCACGAGCCAACGTCGAGGATTTATTTTATATCACCGTTGAATCCCTAAACCGAACCCCCGCCCTCTTCCCCGGGTTTTTAACATCCCCTCCATAAGAAAAAACGGAAAGAAGCGGGTTTTGTCAAAGCAGATCGGAAATCGACTCCGCGGTGATCGCTTTTCCGCTCGGGTAAGTTAAAATAGTGGCGTTTCCTGATAGGTAATGGGCCACCTTAAGAGTGAAATACGCGAGGGTTTTTTACTTTAGAAAAAAAACTGCGATAGACCTGACAGATTACAGTGGAATACAGTAAGAAATAGAAAAATTCATTAATATAATAGTCTTGTTTTTTAACTTTCTTTAATGTACCAACAGCCAGGGGAGGTATTTTTTGGGAGATCCCAAACAACAGGGGAACTCAAAAAGAAGGCCTTTATCGACCAACACTTGACAATGCGATTTACTTTTTATTTGTGTTTCAAATCCCCTTTTTCAAAAAAACCCCATGCCTCTTTGCCCTGGGGGGTGAGTGCACGGAACTCACAGGCATTACTGTTTGAGGCTCAAGCAGGTGAGTGCACGGAACTCACAGGCATTACTGTTTGAGGCTCAAGCAGGAAAAAGCACAGAACTCACAGGCATTACTGTTTGAGGCTCAAGCAGGAGAGTGCACGGATTAATTGTTAGGAAGGAAAGATCACGCAAGAAGTAAGTGAGAGAACAGACTACACAACACCAAACCACTTGAGGTAGAAACTGCTCTGATTTATTGTCACATTACACTCTAATTTATACCATTTACAATTGCTAACATATGTCATTGTTAATTAGTTACATATTTAGTCATGTGATTACATTTACCCAATCAATGGTTATAATTTAGCTCCAGATCATTGAGAGTTAAAACATTGTTCCCCTTATTCATCAACTTAATTTTGGACTTTAGTGGACTTTCCAACTCTTATTTGTGCACTTATTATGTTAATATTCAATCACCCTTTATGACAGTTATCACTTGGTCTTATCATCCTTTATACAGCTTTCAGATGTCACATAGCTGTAAATCAGAATGACCTGCTTGTTATTAATTATTAGCTTACCTTTGCAATTGCAAGTCCAATATTCATGGACTTATTTCTAATATATGAATTATTGTATAACCCAAATTAACTATAAATGAAAATAAGACCACCTTAACATTCCCCACTTATGGTCATAACCATGTAATCAATAAAACTAATATTTCCCCTAAGATGAGCAATGACAGCAAGGCTACTATACCCCAGAGAGAGACTGACTTGTCACTGAGATCGAAAATCCCCTTCCAGACCATGATTCACATCATTAGCCTAAAAAAAGATTCAAGATCCACCCTGTGTCATTGACCATCCTAACTACCCTTAATTTAATCCAAATTTAAATTATTAAACGCTTGCAAGAAAATATATTTGTTGTGACATACACCTAATAGATTCCACTCTGTCTGTCGTTTAAGTTGTCTCTTTCCTAACCTTATATACTTCATATATGTTCCTTTCTGATTTGAATATGTATATGTTTTCTTTAAAGCTTGAGTTTTATCCCATTTACACTTATCATTAGTAATAATACCAAACGATACATATTTATCATAATTACAAGTCCAATTAACAACTTCATTTAGATGAGTAGTCATAGTCCCGTTCAATTGTCCCTGTTCATTAATAGTAATTAATATAGAAAACATCTCCCACTTTGAAAGGCATATTAATACAGGAGTGTTCAGAAAATCTAATATAAGAGCTATTGTCCATAAACACATATCCTTGGAATGATGTAAATCCAGTAGTCATAATGAAGACCATAGCCAAAAAATGCTAGAATTTGTGGGTTACAGATCAGATTCTTGGTAGACATGTTGGTTTTCTGAGCAGATGGTACACTCACAGCAATGGTCAAGACTTCTTGGAACTATTCTGACATGATAGAGGGTATGTGGTTTACTTTTAGTTGCTCTTTTCACAATACAGAGAATTACCTATTAAAAGCATATATCAAAATTATAAGTAAATGCAATAAAATTATATATCCTCCTATCTGTCTGATAAAGGTACCAATACTAGAGAATATATTTCCTATTGCAAATCCCTTGAATGGATTCCACCCTTCATGACTTATTTCTCTAGTTTGTTTTTGTAGTTCTTTAATTTATCTGATATGACCTTCTACTATCTCTTCATCATCATCTATCCAGGTACAGAAATCTTCCTTACTAATAGCTTGGCACATTCCTCCCTGTGAGGCTAAAAGATATTCCAATACTAATTTTTCGAGCTAATTTCCTTATTTGAGCGATTTCAAGAGTGTTAGCCATGATTGCTGCTGTGGTTTCATTAAACATAGCATCTATAATTCCTGAAAAATTATTTAACCATTTCATCATTTCAATTCCCCAACCTGTCCACGATGGAAACCAAGCCCATGCATAATCTCTTTGACTGAAAAGTTTCCTTTTAACCAGATTATGATGAGGGAGTAAATATTTATTTGTAGTTACTTCTTCTTCATGTACTATGGCTAACGCTGGTGCAAGAGTGGCTATAGTGTATCTTCCACATATAAATTAATATGGCGCTTTTAACATGATGACCCCTTCATTGAATCTCCCATTAGCCACAAGTTCATGAGCTCCAGCACCAATCATAGCAATCCCTAAGCCAGGGATTGTGGGTTCGAGTCCCATCTGGGGTGCCATCTGAAGAGGTAAGAAATATACCATTATCCAAAGATTAATTGTTAGGAAGGAAAGATCACGCAAATTTGGTACTTTTTCTTTAATTTCCCTGACTATGTAATAAACTGAAAATACCTGTTCTTGGAATGTATCTTTAAAGGTAACGATGGGCAGCGTTATTTTTAGCAGCAAATTCTAAGTCTTTAGCATTTGATGTAGGTCAGGTACTAGTGCCAATAACATACTGTATATGTTTGTTGCAGGGACCTGTTTAAACAAAATGATTCCCGCCACCAACCCACAAAAATGTTCAAATGAGTATACACAAACTTTCTGAGCTGAGGTCTGAATTTGTGCAATACTTAAACCCTCTCATTAAACAAACGACAAGACAACATAATATCATCTTCATTGAAGACAGATGTAAACTTGCAGATAAGGTTAACAACAGTGTGAGAGGCGAGTTGGGGCACACCAATCTAGATCATAAATAGGAGATATAAATGTAGGTGCCAGATTATATATTTTCTTTGCAATGTTTAAGCACAGTAAAATGGGAATATCCAGTAAATGACAAATGTTGGATCAAATAGGGCTGAAATGACTGCCACTGACCTGAAATAAACATAGACATAGAGGCAAAATCTGTAAGGCAATACTAGCAGGGCAGCAAGTTGTCATTTTAAATGCAGCGACCTCTATTGCCACAGTGGCAGCTTGGTTTAAAAGAGCTTCCAGTAGAGGGCAGCATTCCTTACTGGGGCAGGTAAATGGATCCTAAACATGAAAGCTCTGGTGTATTACCAGAGCTCCCTACAGCTGAGATGTTGCAGCTAAACTACTTAATTACTGCCATGGCCAGCATAGCATACTTCTACTGCCAACAAATTGTGGGATACACGGCTAAATAAAATTAGTAGATAATATGCTTACCAAACTTAAAATATGCAGCTCTGGAGACCAAACATGTTAATACAAAATAAAATGATAAATTACAATGCCTCCAGTGTCAGACAATTATGATTTTTCTGGCTGGTCCCACAAACCTCATCCCTTCACTGAGCACCAAGAGATAGGGGGATTGTTCAGACAATACAGCCCTTTGAAATTCAGAGCCCTGGGGCCTCTCCAATCAAATGGAGGACTGACATGGTGCTTTAAGTCCTTACATTTTTACAATATAGATATTTATATATTAAATATAAATCACAGTCCCACCGCCTTTTAACATCGCACGTGCACTTATTTACACCATGGCTTCCTGTGCCGCCCCCCAGGTCCAGGGAGGGAAGGAAGTGGGCTGAAAGTGTGGATTGCTGAATAAACATGCTCCTCAGCATTTGTAAAGCACAGAAAAAACAACTCTATGAAACCACACCCACCTCCAGTCCACTGGCTCTCCACAAATACTACTGAGGGGGGAATGTGTCTCTCAAATGTCCATGCTAGAGAGTTTGTGTATGTTTCCAGGCAGTGCAAACAAACAAAACAAAACAAAAAAAAGGCAGGCTCCAGTGTTAAGAAAAATCCAACTTCAGGACAAGGACGCCATGGGAACCAATTTGCTTTCACAGCTTTGATGTCGCTTACTAAATTCTGAGCCAACATATACCAAAATCGAAAATAAAATGGAGATTTAGGAGATTGATAATTCAAGGATGCAGATAGCACAGAAATAAATTCTGCCTGAATGATACCTATTCTGATCTTTCAAGTGGATTGGCTAGGGATCATTTGGAAATCTAGCAACTGCCAATCACTCCCCACCGATTTATCTGCAAAATCAGTTGTTAAGGCCAATCAGTCCTGTTGGTAAATCAAGGTTGTTCAGGAGTATGTATATTTATGTATGACGACTACCAAGTAATTTATAAACTGGGATGTTGGTATGGGGATAATTTTTAACAAATAACCATTTTCACATCCATAACAACAACAAGGGTTTTAGAATCTCATAAATCTGATATCCTGTAATGTTATATTAAAAAAGAGAGACCTACTTACCTGCAACAAAGCAATTGCAACAAATACCAGCCACTACAATCAGGTTATCTTGCAGCCACTTCTCAAACTGACCCACACACCCTTTAGTGTAGATGTAACTTTGTTGTTCAAGTTCCTGTGGCAAAAAAATAGAAAATAAGAATAATTTAAGCCACAGGTCAAGCAAATAATTTTTCCCTAAGGACGCTTTCAACAACAACAAACGAGATGCCTTGGAACCCCCAACCTCCATAAAATTCTGCTCCCTGTGAGCCAGACAATCAATAGCGCAAACATGAAATATTAAAGGAAACCAAAGACCATACCTTATAACTCAATCAAGTCGATCCAAGTATAAGTCGAGGTACCAATTTTTACCTGAAAAATGGGTAAAAACAGATTGACTCGAGTATAAGTTGAGGGTAAATTATGACCACTGCTGCCTTCTGATTCTATATTGTTGTGAGGTTTTAGTTGCCCTTTAAATGGACAGCAGAATTCCCATACCGTAATAGCCATATCCAGTATTGCTATTACTGTATGGGAATTCTGCTGTCCATTTAAAGGGCAACTAAAGCCTCAAAACAACACAGAATCAGAAGACAATCATTAACAATAGATACCATCCCATCCTCGATTCTGTATTGTATAAGGCATTAGTTGCCCTTTAAATGGAGAGGAATCCCATACACTAAACCCTAATTCCTTGCCACTCCAGATGTTTGGAACTACAACTCCCACATGCTTTAGTTGCTGGGAGTTGTAGTTTCCAAAAATCTTCAGTGGCAGCACTGCACCTACCCCCACCCACCCCCAGTAGAGGAGAGGACTTGCCTTTAGTCCTTGTCCTAGTTGAATGGCTGCCGCACTAACTTTAAATTTGGCAGCCGCACACTTCCTGTCTCTTCTCGCACTCACTGTTCAGGTGCTCAATGTCACTACTAGGCACCGGGTAAGACTGGCGCCGATAGTGACGTCGCCAAGTACAGTGGATGCGGAGGACAGGAAGCGTGCAGCTCCCGGATTTGAAGTTAATGACTCAAGTATAAGTCGAGGTAGGATTTTTCGGCTTTTTTTAAAGCCTAAAAACCTTGACCTTATACTCGTTATATTACGGTACTATATTATGTTTAAATGTTTTGAGCATGCGGTTCTGTTCCAGTCAAGCTCACCCCTTCACTAGACGGCAGATGACCAAAGAGAATACACTCTCCAAAAGGGTGTCCTCCCATAGGCAGACCTCCCCTGAATCACCATAGGAGGGGCAAAACAGGAAAGATTTGGAACTGGCAGATAGTGGTATTCAACTACTCTGCTGTACTGCCAGGGGTGTGAACCTAGCGTTTTTAGTTCCTGTATACAGCTTGAAGGGGTTGAATTTTAAACAAATTTGAACTATGCTTTATGGTTTTAAAAAAACACTTTTTAGGGATATACAGTATCTCATACTTTTTACAAAACCTCATATGTTTTCTAAATAATGATGTTTCAAAAAAAATGTTATCCCTAAGACAATTGCATGTCGTTGGTGTTAAATCAAAATGGGTATGGTTTTTCTACTGTGTGCAGGTACCGAGCAACAGGTTCACAGTACCGTATATTTTTTGAATAAGTCAGACCGGGTATAAGTCGAAGTACCTATTTTTACCTGAAAAAGTAAAAACTGATTGACTCGAGCATAAGCTAAGTGTAGAAATGATGACCGCTACTGCCTTATGATTCTGTATTGTTTAAGGCTTAGTTGCCCTTTAAATGGACAGCAGATCCCCATACAGTAATCCCATACAGTAATAGCCAAATCCAGTATGGGACTACTGTATGTGAATTCTGCGGTCCATCTAAAGGGCAACTAAAGCCTCAAAACAATACCAAATCAGAAGGCATCTTTTCAACAACAGATACCATTCTCATGATTCGTATTGTTTTGAGGAATTAATTGTCCTTTAAATGGACAGTAATTCCATACAGTAACCCCAATTTCTTGGCACTCCAGATGTTGGAAACTCACAACTCCCAGCATGCTTTGGTTGCTAGGAGTTGTAGTTTCCAAACATCTGGAGTGGCAAGCACCCACAGGACAGGCCCAAAACAGTGCCTTTCTGTTCCCCCCCCTAAAGTTCTAAGCCATATTTCCACCTACTGGTGGTTTGGTTAGAAATATTACCCCTATGTACTAATAACTATTTCTTTACAAACTAGTCATTAAAACCTTGTTTGTAGCATCAGGATATTCATGGTGATCAAATATCACAAAACAGTGGATTGTTACTTATATACACAAAGCATTAATTTGTTAGAAAAAAAAAAACTAAACAAAAAAAAAAACGCAAGTGAATGTAATGCATTTATTTGGTCTTAGCATGGCAATTGGAAAAATCTCTGTATGATCCGTAAAAATAAAAAAAATATGGTGTTCCTGCTCAGTCCCAGTGTCCAAGGAGACACACACCATCACCTTATTACAAAAGATTAAGGCACACTCTAAAAAACGTTCTTCTGGTTACCACCCTAAAACCGTTACCTTTCATGTTTCTACCACTAGATGGAGCACTTGCCGTTAAACACAACACATGCCAGATCAGCAGAATATGAATACTCCACAACTGAACACTTGGCAGATAACGCACAAGGAATTAAAGCTTTGAAGAGAGGTAAATCCAGAAGGAAGGGAGGCATCCTCATGGTTATATAAGTTTGTAGACTTGGGCAAGCAAAACTTAGGAGGGCATTTGAAAAAACAATTACTACCAGTTTTAGTCGCACATCATATCCACATTGAGTGTTGGGAACATCTTCCTGTGTAGGTAATAATGGAATAGAGAAGTTCATTGTAGAAGCAACTAATAAATAAAAATAAGTCATTCACCCAACAAAATAGAGACCGGACTAGATTGTGGCAATTGAATTCTCCCTAACGCAGGATGTCCAACGTAAGGTTCTCCCAATGTTTGAAAAATACAATTCCCAACATTCCTCGCTGCGACTGCTGGGAGTTGTCCTTTGCAAAAGTCTGCAGGTTGGACATCCTTGCCCTAACAGACACTATAACCAAAGGGTTTCTGGGGGGGAAAAAGAAAAGAAATTAAAGCTAAGATACTGGGTTTAGAAGGTTTTACATGTAGTATGTATAGTTTATTTATAAAGCGCCACTTGTGGACGCAGCGCTTGTACATTAATAAAATACAATAAAGTCATACAAGGGGGATAAATACATAAATATATATAAAGTGCTAGAGCTTGCCACAAGAGGAAATGAGGTCCCTGCCCCTAGAGCTTACAATCTAATTACATCCAAGAAATTAATGGTGGTAACTTGTTGGTACCTTCCATATAGCAGATTGAATGATGTAGTTTTAACTTTGGTAGACCATGTTGTAGATTACCCAGCAATTCCAGTTCCATATGACTTACTGCTACCACATGACTACGAACACTATAGTTCCCTCTGGTACTTTATCAGCCTTTTTTTCAATTTAATGGTGAAACCACCTAGATTTGCTTTGAGAGAAGCCTAGCTTGAAGCAGCTATAATCGTGCAGAGATTGAATGAGGCAGTTACAGCCATGGCGCTTGTTTAGAACACACTGGAATACAGTGACTGGAATATTAATACATAGATCACAGGGGAACTGACAAGTGTTTAGAACACCAGTGCAGAACAACTTGGTTGTATTTACACAAGAAGAATAAGGGTGAATTGAGCGGTGTTCTCTGTAGACACGCCAGTGGGAGGGGTTTAGGAGAGCTGTGTGTCTTTGTTGAATGTAGTGCTATACTTTTTTATTTATGCACGAAGACAAAGAAGGAAGAAGGAGTTGCGTGTTCGCTTTGTATTTTGCCGCTGCACAGACATGCACTGGGGAGAAAGAGCCACGTGCCTTGGCTAGGACACAGAGCTGTACACATGGTAGGAGGAGCCATGTTTTTAGTTTAGAATCTATTCAGGAAACTTGTGATTGAATTTATATGAACGGGGAATTTAGATGAGGGGAGAGCCATGTGTCCTTCTCTGAATACCATTCTGTACACTGGGTTATGTTTTTTTCCAGAGGGAACTGAGATAGAGGTGTTGTGCCTTGATCATACCCCATTTTTATTACAGCTGGTTTGGTTTATCTAGAGCCCACTACAGCATTGTTTATTCTGTCTGGGCATTTTTAAAGGGAACTTAAGTGGAAATTATCAATATTTGTAAATTGTTAGTTTGTGTAATGCCTCCTTAGTTTTTCTGCATATTCCTCTCCATTTTGAAAAATCAGTTGATTCATACCCTTTGCTGTTCCCTGCTGTTGACATTAGTGAGCTGACATTTCAGGTCCTTCTTCCCAGATGCACCACTTCCTTGGATGTTCCTAACAGTAATTTCTACTGACTGGTTGTTGGATGGGTCAAAGATGCTCAGATCTCTACTGAGCAACTGAATCAACCCAGGCACTGGGTCAAGGGCAAACCATACGATCTATACTAGGGGTTCTGCAAACAGGAAGTCAGTATTTCAGTTGCATTTATTTTACACAACAAAATGCGAGATGGCAATATTAGGTGCATTGGGATTAAAAAATACTGCTCTTTTTTCTGAAAAGCTTATGTATTTGCACTGAACTTCCCTTTAAGGCTCTACACATGTGCAATCGTCCGTTTCGGAAACTAATTGTGCAGTGCTGGGCACATTGTCGGCCAAAATAGACGTTCAGTTAGGGCTTGTTGATGATAGTGCGTCATGGGTCGGCCTCCGTGACTGCACGTGTGTATGAGCCTTTAGGCTTAACTAGAAAGGGGACTTTTAGCAAAAATGTTATGCTTTTGAGAAAAAAGTATTTTTATTTCAATGACCATAATCTCCTATCTAGTGATTTCTCTGTGAATAAATAAATGCTTCTAAACTACTGACTATCTGATTACTGGACCCCTAATAGTTTCGTTATGGTCTCTGCTGATTCAGTTTCTCAGGAGGTATAGGAGAATGTTTAACTCATCCAACAGAAATTACTGTAAAACCACTAATGGCAGCTTACTACCAACTAAAGCAAAGTGTTGAATCTGTTGGTTTTTCAAAAATGAAGGCAATATGTAGAATACTTAGGTATGTGTAATTTAGATAAATGATTTTGATAAGTGAACTTCCCCTTTAATAAGCATTACTCTTTACAGGCATAAATAATCCATAGGCTTTGGATTGCTGTTGCTTTACAATTACAAATATATATTTATTTCAAACAAAGACAAACTAGCAGGCTTGTTTTACACTTCATCCAATAAACACAACATCCCTTACCGCAGGGTCCTTTACGCAGCAGGAAATGGCACGCCACACGCTCCCTGCTTGGGTTGGAATCTGTGCAGTTAAAGTAAATATGAGAGTTCCAGTCATTAGGCCCATGTGCTCCACACAGGACCACTAGGGGGGAGTAAATAAGTCAGAATAGTTAGGATATTTATCTGGTCTTGTAAATGTCAAACTACTCTATCCTTATGGTGTAGTTACAGTACGAATTAAAAACATATAACACACAAGTTTCTAAAGAAGGCCAACTCCAGCTTCCGAATATCGAAATGATAAAACAGTCAGTTAAGAGTTTAAAAAGTCTTTTTAGGAGACTTAACCCATTTATGTGACCACAGATAACATATTATGTAAAGGCAGCCCAAAATGGCAACATCTATCTACTGGGACAATTATACTTCCCTCTCAACCCTAAATAGTACCTGGGAAGAGGACCTAAACTGCTAGGCCCTTACCACTGGGTACTTTACTAATCGGCTGCTATACTTACACAGTGTCTTGTAGAGCATCTTTCCATTGACTACATCGCAGAATGTAGGGACAAGCAGTAAAGGACTGGAGCAGTGAGGAAAACTTCATGTAAGTATAACCACTATAGGTAAAGTACCCAGGGGTGACGATGGCAGTTTGTTTAGGTCCTCACGCCAGGTACTATTAATTGGCAGAGGGAGTAATGGAAGAAAAATTTTAAAAATACTAAACACTGATCATTTGGGATGTAAATTTAGACAACCCTTTTCTATATAGAGCTGCACTTTTAAGAATCAATGGTTTGCATAAACTTAAATGCCTTTTCAGTAAGAGCTTAATATTGATCAGTAATGTAATATACATGACTCATTTAACAATAACAATATTATCTGGTGTTTGTATTATGGCTATAGTAGCATTTCATCTGTAAAGACATTATGGGAAAGTATTTAGAACACCACAAGAGGGCACTCTTACCAAACCAAGACCATTGCAGTTTTCCTCATGACCATACCCCCGATTACATGAAACATGATCAATCCACAAGACTTTCAATTTTTTGGATTTCAATAGCACTTACATATTCCTGAGCAAAATCAATGAGGTTCTGGAGGTCAATATCATCACGATATGCCTCACATTGTTGTTGTAAAGAAATTAAGCTGATCTTTGATCCAGTCTTTGAAAACAAGGCTAAAATCCCTGCAGTCAGTTCCAGGAAGAAGATCAACCCAAGGAAGACTGAGAACTGTGGAAAAACAGATGAGAAAATAAACCAAATAAATGATAATGTAAAACAGCAGTGAATGGTATAGTTGAATGGACTAGTAATCCTGAATTTAAACCCCACTATGCCACCGCTAAAAAACACCCCGAGAACCACCACAACTGCCACCCATCCGCTTTTACATGATGCATTATTCTCTGTGAGGTATAAATTACACAAGCTATGCAGTCTACAGGGCTCTATACACAATAACTGCAGCAGAATTTAACTTCATTACTCCCACAGCAGTTACACAGACTTTCACTTTAAAAGGGATAAGAATGTAAAATGTATTAAATTCAAATAAATATTGATTCTAATCCGACTTGTGTATTCTCTGAACGTATGAACCATATCCTTCTTGTAGTAAAATTTTATATGGAATAAAAAGGAATAAATTATAAAAGGTGTAAAAGGGGGACTAATGTGAAATGAGAACTAAATTTGGATTCTAAACTTTTAGGGAAGATGAGCAGAAACCCGGCACCCTGAATGGCTACATTACACTTTTCATGACATAAACCATTTCCCAAGCTGCCCCACATTGTGCATGGTGTCAACTCCCTGGTGGCAGTTCAATGACTAAGAAGAGGAGAAACTGTAGATGCCGCCTCCATAGCTTTGTGAGGATACTCCTCTGGCTAAAAAATATGTATTAAAGGGTGGGCCAAGAGATAAAAACTTGCGTATCTAGTAATTTAAATATTTTTATTGGTTCGATAATTCATATAAAAACATTTTTAAAATAGAGAAGGAAATGCTTTGTAGGTGAGAGGCACAGGTTAACATGTCTCCAAGAAGGTGTTAAGGAGGCCATTTATGTGAAAATAAGAAACCAAGCCTAATAGAGTGTGGGGTTCGACACCAACTGTCTGCCATGTACAATGCTGTTTTAACACCTTACTCGGGCGTTCCTTAACACCTCTTAGCCACTACTACACACATCACACTTAACACCTGGCTGTGATAGGCTAATTGGGATTTTCCAGGTTACATAATTGCCACAGATTCTTGTACAAGTCATTCTGAATTGAGAAAGCCAGTCGGATGACTAGCGAAACGTCTTCAAGAACTACATTTCAAGTCCAGTTGATCTAATTGATACACAGATATACCATGACCTGATGATGAGAACCTTAACAACATCTGTCTCAAAGAACTTTCCATGCCTTAAACCTATACACAAGCAGACACTTCTTCCTAAAGGATTTCCGATTGAGGGCACAACGGGAAATCCGATCAGAAGAACCATTGGCAGTTCCCTTCCTTGAGGCCTCGATCTTTCGAAAGTTTCAGCTTGAAACCTGTGGAGAGATTGTCAGCAGAAAATTTTATGCCTGGCCCAAGTTTAAAAGGCAGAAACCCAGTGTCACAAACGCCAGTTCGTTGGGCCGTGATCTGACTAATTAATCGGTATTCGCTGCCACCACTTTAAGTTACGGCCTTAAAGACGCCCCAAAAACACTCTTGACTCTCACTGACTATGCATACCCCTGTCCTGGCAGCTAAATGGTTACATTACACCATTCACTCCAGCAACTAACTAGTTAATTAGCATCAGTCCTTCACAAGCAGTCACAGAGTTAATTAGCATTTAACTGCACACTCCATTCAAACACATATAAACTTATCAGAGGCTAACTTAGTTCTTTTAGAGCATCAAAGACAAAACTTATTAAATTTTAGATTTAATATTCCAAAGGTGGACAGTGCATATAATACAAAAATAAAATAAGATGGTGTTATAAAAAATGACATACAATAAGTACAACAGTTATAGAAAATAAAAAGGATAAAAATATTCACAGACCCTACTCACTAGAAGAAGTCCTGTATCCTGGGGCAGGATGAAACATTGGGTCCATACACACGTTTTAGCATGTCCCCAAAGTATGAACAACATTATTTGGGCTACCAGGCTTTTTAAACTATTTGATGAAACACCCATCCTCCTGGTTATTGCATGAGGTGGGAGTTTCTAGCAATGTCCAGATTTACGACTAGCCAAAAGCACTCATTCCCCCTCATTTAGGCAGACTCCATATAAATGTAGATATGTACATTGTATTGGGATATTGATCACATATTCCTCTCCTTTATTAATTATCAATTCCACACTCAACCAAACATGACCTGTGTGTAATCCATATTTTCCAAGATATTAATACTCGCCTTGGCAAGGGAATAAGGGCTCCATGTTGGGTATCATATTAATAGGCATACTTTTACATTCACAGATGTAATATTGGTTTCTGTCTTACATATTCCAATACCGAAATATATTTATTTTACATGTATGACAGTCCTTAAAATGATCTTAGTCCCCACCAGACCCCTAGCTGGAGAGAATTCCAGATGCACGTTTCGGCTCCACATTGTCTAGAAAAGGAGACCTGGTTCCATGCTTCATTAATCGTAATTAAACAATAGGACGGTTCCAGGGTGGAATGGTATTTTTTTGGTCCTAAGACTAATACCAATAGTTAACCCATTCTTACCAAGTCACTACACACTTTCCTGACACCCAGGGTGCAAGATTTTTGCCTCATCTTCCCTAAAAGCTGAAGGTGGTCATACAGATGGACGATTTTCACAAATCCCTAATGGTATTATCTAATATATTTGCTGACATCGGGTATGTGTATGAATAGGTACAAAATCTAGTTTTTCAAGGCAAAATAATGGAAAGGTGCCCATACACACGTGACAATTCACAATCAAGTTACCAATGGAATATGATTGTGAGCTTGACCGTTGGGCGCATACACACAAACAATTCTTCCTATAAACCGTATATGGTACAATCGTCTGTTGCCCCACATACATGGCAACAAAGTTATCCTGTTACTGTAGTATAGAGAGACGATAACAATCCACCAGACGCATTCCTTTTGGAACAGTAAGTTATGGTGCCGGTGGCGGTAGTCCCAGACAATCGTTCTGTGTTATGTGCCCATCAGCAAACTCAAAATCAGATTCCATTGGAATGTGCATTTGAGACCAATAGGCGTGTGTATGGGCACCTTTACATTCTTTTCTCCTTGAAGAACTATATTTCGATGTTTGCATATGTAATCACTGTTCATTTAATCTACCTCAAAACAAAAACATTGCATTGTTTTCAAGATATGTACAATTATAAAACTATAAAAATATAGTCAGTGCCTTATTACATGGGAACGTGTGTATCAATGCACAAACAATGGTCCCAATAAGCATATTGTGACTGGTTTGGAGATGTCTGCAGGTAACTGGAACAAATTGTGCTGATGTTTTGAAAATGTCAGGAAATAACCCGCTGTCCCACAACGTGAACCTCAAATGTGTTTCTTTAAAGGAAATACATCTGCATCACAACATTGAAAACAGAAATGATGTCTCTCTCATACTAACCTTCTAAAATCAGAGGAGAATAAAGCATCTCTCTCTATAAAACGCAATCTGAGTTGGCCATCACAATGGGGGATCTGGTGTATTATACTAAATATGATCGTTAGTCAAATGCCCCCACATAAAATGCTATCAGTTACCAGTTATTTCAGCAGACAGGAGACAATATTCTGGCGTGTCTTAACCGGTCCAAATTTCTGACTAGTAATGGCTAGCACAAACCAGACGGTTTGGTCATTCAGGCAGAAGGACAGAGCAGCAACAGTGCCATTTACTAAGGAACACACAAACTGATATTGGTGGAAATTGACTCTGAATCAATTAGGATTCCTGTTTGTGTAAGTTAACTTTAAGAGAGAATGCTTTCAAACACATTTTATCCTGCCTGCAATTTTTCCAACTGGCTTGATCCCCGTTGGATTGCTAGGCAGTCTATTAAACAGATGCCCATGCAAGGGTAGGTATTTTCACAGATCGTAAAAATTGACCCATGTATGCAGGCTTTAAGTGCGGTCCAATTAGTACCTATCTCCTGTGCTAGAGTGAGTAGGTGGTGGAAAGAAAGTAAAAGTAACTGCTGTGCATGATGCAGTGAAACCTTCCACAGCTTTAACTTACATGGGCAAGTGTGCGCAGTTTCTGGGCTGTATGAAATGAAATATTGTTTTCAAATTGTAGTCCATAGTCCCCATTTAATGCAAACTATTCAACTGATATAGAGAGTCAGCAGGACCTTCAATTACACTTATTTTGTTTGACCGTATGAATACTTAAGGGCATCTATACCAGAAAATAGGTTATTTTAAATTGATTATAATTGAAACTATAATTCTTCCCAACCACCACTGTATCGCTTTTTTGTTGATCTGCCCCCATTTCTTTAAATATCCAATCTAAACTTCTCATATTTCAGCTGTCAATCAAGTTCCTTGCTCTCAAAAACTATTCTTCTTTGAGTAGTTTTACTGTAGCTGGAATGGTGACAGAGTTTTGACAGTTGGAATGATGTATGCTGTGTGCAGGCTTGACAGATGGTTTGTGGGGAAAAAAAGTCAGGTCGGATGGAAGTGGGAGTGGTTAAAAAAGGGAGGGGGGATACTGCTCTTAAACAAAATGTGTGCTGGATTGAAGGCATGCAGCAACACACGCAAATCAGAGTAAGTGCTACTTACATGTATTCAATTATAGATTGTGCCTTGAAAGTTGCCGACATCTTGTTACTGGTTTGCTGAATGTTAAGCTCCGCCCCTCTGAGATTTCCTCTGCTTTCTCCTGCTTGAGTCTCAAACAGTAATGCCTTTGAGTTCCGTGCACTCTCCTGCTTGCGCCTCAAACAGTAATGCCTGTGAGTTCCGTGCACTCACCTACTTGAGCCTCAAACAGTAATGCCTGTGAGTTCCGTGCACTCTCCTGCTTGAGCCTCAAACAGTAATGCCTGTGAGTTCCGTGCACTCACCTGCTTGAGCCTCAAACAGTAATGCCTGTGAGTTCCGTGCACTCTCCTGCTTGAGCCTCAACAGTAATGCCTGTGAGTTCCATGCACGTGCGTGTGCACGGAACTCAAAGCAATTACTGTTTGAAGCTCAAGCAGAGAAAGCAGAGGAAATCTCAGAGGGCGGAGCTTAACATTCAGCAAACCAGTAAACAAGATGTCAGCAACTTTCAAGGCACAAGCTAGGCTCTGGAGGGACATAGGTAAAAAGAAAAATATGGCAACGGTATTTTTAAAGCTGCAGCTTCCAAATGAACATAACTTGATTTTACAGTGCACTTATCCTTTAAGATGAGGCAAAGTCATTTTTTAGTATAGTGTACCTTTAATCTTGAAATGGCAACCAAATTTTGGTAATCAAACTAATAATCTGTTTTCATATGGTGTCCCATTTAGTATACAACGAAGTAGGATCCCACCATCAGGAGGGCAACATGCTTCACATCTCCAATACTCCTGTCCTGGCACCAATACTTCACATAATACGAGAACGGAGATCAGGAAGCAGACAAATTATAATGCAAAATAAATCTGCTTTCTCGTTATACCTTGCCTGCTTCCCTTTTAGTACAATTCCCATAGAATCTTTTGCTTCCCTAATAGTGAAAACTCAACCCATGTTCCCTTCTACTTTTTAGATATTTGTTACCCATTTAGTTGTCTGTGATCGTTACTTGACTTTTGCTACACAAGTTCACACGCAATGATAATTTCTGAGAAGCAAACCTCGATTAATCATTAATTGAAAAGTAAACGGTTCTTTTTGGGAGACAGACACTAGGAACGAGTATGCATTAGTGAATATGTAAACATTTTGTACAGATTTCTAAGAAATACTTTTTTAAAAACAACTCTTGCTTTGAGCAAATGTACTTTATTACCAAGAGTTGCTACACAGATGGCTAATTTAACAGTTATCTCACCTCTAAATAATCACTTTAATGTGTTGTAGGGCATCCCTCCCCCCCCCCAACCGCTATATTAGATTGTTAAAAAAAGAAGCAGAACTCTACTTACAGACCCTCGCTCCTGGACACTCTGATCTGGCTCTCTGTTTGATGGAACTTGCAAACAGTGGCAGGAGTGAAGGGCTGTAAGTACAGTTTTTTTTTTTGTTTGTGTTTTTTTAAGCAATCTTCTATAGCGGTTGGGGGTGGGAAGGGAAGAGATGCCCTACATTATAACATTATATATAAAACATTTTATTCTAGGTATAGGGCAGCCATGGGGGATCAGGAGGGGGGAAAGGGCTCCCCTGCGCATGCCTCTGTCCTCTCAGAAGACAAGAAAGAGGCAGAAACCTTTCCCACAGAAAGACGCTCCTACTCTTCAGTTTCCTGGACTTTACAAGCACTACAGGATAATACCAATAGGACCATAAGGAGCAGCGATATAGGTAAGGATTTTTTTAAACTACACAATGGGACATTATAGATTTCAATTTATCTCCCAGTAGATGTACTCTTTCAAAAAAAGGTTCTACGTAATATTTAGTAACACCATGCGTACAAACGCAAACATAGAGAATATTCCTTGCATAATGTTATGACCTGGCAAAGGGGAGAAATAAAACCGAAGAAAAACAAAGGAATATTTTTACTTTCAATTTTTTTTTTTTTTAAATTAACATATGCTACTTTGTTAATCCATCTAAAACTTCCTGTCACATAAAGCAGCATCCAAGCATTCCTTATTCTCCCGCGCAGATAAGCCCAATTTGGATTTGAACTGTAGCACCCCAGTGAATTTCACTGTAAACTCTGTGGGTTGGAAAACACTAAATAAAGGGAGTGGAATTGTTACCTGAACAGAGAGAAATCTGCCCTGCTTAAAAACTGCCCAGTAGCAGACTGATTTTATTGTCAAGTGTTCTTTGAAAGTTATCGTATTTCCCCCAAGCCTCAGGCAAGAACGAAATAAAATATAGCAGGTGTTGTTTCCTTGTACAGATTAGAAGAGTTTAAATTTGCAGCCTGAATATCCAACTAATTTGGATTATTTATTTCTCTGGTTTGTTAATCTTTTAAATTTAGTTATACAATACCAGAATTACTTGCTTAGCCAAACACATTAAGAATAATTAAAATTAAAAAGGCAGGCACACCTTTACCATTTATTATACAAACAGCTTAATGCCCCCCAAATGCACAAATTTGGGGGACATTAAGCAATTCTCCGATCATTACTTGAAACAGCCCAATCCCTTGCTGCTGGTAGACACCTCATCTGCTGTGTATGTGTTATAATACGTACTGTAAGCAAGGGGTTAATGTTGCGCTAACTTATATTGAATTGGTTAGCATGGCTTTAACCTTTGTTTCCAGATGCTGCAGATGCCGGTGAACTTGGCTGTTTTGGCCTTATTTTGATACCATGCAATGCTTTAAATGGACTTTTTTCAACCAATAGGTGGATCCAAGTGTATTTAGGTGGGTAACTGCACAATAGGTACTACTTACATAATCAAGCCTTATTGCCTTTTTTTCATTTTCACGGACGTTACTATTTTTTGTTGATGATCAACATAAAATGAATTTGTCCCCAATTTAATATTCCAGATTGTAACACTGCAATGTATGTAATAGCTTATAGGAGTTATCACTTGAAAGGCACTGTAAGAAGTCCAGCCTTCATGCAGTGTTAGCTTAAAAGCATGACAACTCTTGGATAAAAACTCTGGATAAACATTTTTTAAAAAACCTTAACCTGGACTAAAGAGTATTAGGTTGTGTTACCTGCAGTTAACTCTCCGCATATAGATTAGAATAGTTGGAGTGACCACCACAATGTTGTAAAATGAAAGCTCTAATTGAGTTGTGTGTTAAGGTGGCCATGCTCATGCGATTTCCACAGCATTTATGCGGACAGATCACATTGGTACCTGTCTGCAAACATGCTGTGCGGCCATATATTGTACATCATATCGGCTCCCTCTACTTGAAGTAAAGGGCGCAGATACCAACCAACGGAAATTTTCCATTGTTAGTCGGCCTTCCGGTCGGTCAGAAACAGCCCCTACACACTGAGGATAATGGGTAAATCCTATTGTTCCCAGACAGGATTTACCCATTGTTTGTGTGTATGGCCAACTTTAGGTGGCTGTCCATGACAAAGTTCAAGTCCTCTTCAGTAAATCACAAATTAACTAATTTCATACAATTACTCACATGATCCACATACCAATGACTAGCAGCCAATCACAGACAACGGCTGCCAGTCCGGCCCCTCTCTGCTGTTTCCTGTTAGCAGAGAGGGAAGAAGATAGTAGCGGGAGCGAAGGGGCTGTAAGTTGATATCGGAAAGTTGGGTTTTTTTTAGTGTTATTATGGTGGTTGGGAGTGGGCAACCCTAAGGATCCTTTTATTAAAATTTGTTATATCAAGTGGACATGCCCTTTAAGATGCCGCAAAGTCATTTTTTCAGTATACCTACACTTTAAGCTTTACGTTTTTGTTTATTTCGCAGTCAGGTTTTTTTGCACATAGGAAGCAATTTTGTGCTTCGGAATATGCGCATGAACTCTGTAAATTCTGTGTACACTGCTGTGTATAGTTTTACTTGATTCATAAACAAAAAAAGACAAGGAAACCTTTACAATCTTCAGATACAATACATACAAATTTTAGTAGTGTGGTGTTTTCTCTCAAAGCTCCGATGCAGCCACAAACCCAAGGATAAACATGACCGCTCCAGTGACTATAAGAGCCAGACAGGGTCAAACCCACCAAGGTCTGTGATAGACAGATGTTGGAGAGGACACCCTGCAATGAAAAGTAAAACAAAACAAATGTGACAGACTAAATCCAATCATCCCATTTACCAATTGTAGAAAAATGGACTTCAATTTTAACAGCTGATAAAAACAGAGACTGTTCAATGTGCTGCTGTTTGTTTTGGCAGAACATAAACTCAAACCCTGGGAAATTTTGTTTTTGAAAGAGTTTCCTTCTAATATGAAGATATTCTTTTGTATCAAGCTGGGCTTCCAACTGTGTCCTATTTGGTAACCTCCCCTGATTGCTTTTTAAGGTTGACTACTTCTACTCTGGGGAAATCAGTAATCTACGTTCAATAAATATACTCCTATATTCACTAACGGATGACAACTTTAGTTAGCATCAGTCTGGGGACACCTGGGATCCAAACAACAAAAAAAAAAGCAAATAAAAATGTGTATAAAAACAACATGTTTAAAAGGAAATCAACTGCCTTCAATAATCTAACTCCTTGGTGCTTCTAAAATCCTTATCAGTATGCCTGCTTTAATTATCTATTTTACAATTAGGGCTTGGGCTCCCAGCTTTTGGATTCTTTCCTTATCATTAATGTTTCCACTGCCAGACGCAGAGCAGCTGCTGCCCCTATTGTTGGGCTATAAGTTCCCCTCCTCCTACATCTATGATTTGTGCACTTTGCTCCTAGGCTGGGTACACATGGAGGGACTATTTGTCCCAACTGAGTGCTTGCTACGAGCAAGCACTCCGCCAGCAAAAATGTCCGTTGGTCTTGGCAAATTCGGCCACGGCCTAATTTGCAAACGATCAACCGTGCGGTCCCATAGGAAACCACATGATCGATCAGATTTTCCAAGGCACATCTGGGTTTCTCATTCTAGGGCCCAATATGTTACCATAGTGCATTAGTCCCTATTTAGCAAGGGAGTTGTACTATTCGGAGGTATTCCTCAGTGTAATCCTATATCTTATTTCAGATTCTATAAACAATGCAGATTTTGGATTTCTATTACCGTATATACTCGAGTATAAACCGAGTTTTTCAGGCTGAAAAATCAGCCTGAAAACTCGGACTCGGTTTATACTCGAGTCAACCACTTACCTGGGCATTCCGGCAGCCGCGCAATCCTTTTCTGCACTGGCGCGCCGGCCTGACGTCACTGCCCGGCGCCAACCCGGCGCCGGGCATTGACGTCAGCCGGCGCGCCAGTACAGGAATGGGCGCGCGGCTGCCGGAATGCTGATACCGTACCTGCCGGAATGGAGGAAGATAGAAGAAGTCGTCCACAGGAGAAGAGTCCAGGAGAAGAGTCCAGGAGAAGAGTCCACAGGGAGAAGAGTCAGGAGAAGAGTCCCAGGGAGAAGAGTCCACAGGGAGAAGAGAAGAGTCCACAGGAGTCCACAGGGAGAAGAGTCCAAAGGAGAAGAGCCCACAGGTACAAACTGAACTGAGGGGGAGGGGGCATTCAAGATGTTTGGGAACTACAACTCCCGCATGCTTTATTACTGGAGTTGTAGTTTCCAACATTCTTGAATGCCAAGTGAGGGTGGCATTCAAGATGTTTGGAAACTACAACTCCCAGCTAATAAAGCATGCTGGGAGTTGTAGTTTCCAACATCTTGAATGCCACCCTCACTTGGCATTCAAGATTTTGGAAACTACAACTCCAGCATGCTTTATTAGCTGGGAGTTGTAGTTTCCAAACATCTTGAGTGCCAAGTTTCTACCCTCGGTTTATACTCGGGTCAATAACTTTATTAGGATTTTTAGGTGAAATTGGGTACCTCGTTTTTACTCGGGTCGGTTTATACTCGAGTATATACGGTAGTTTAGTACAGTCATTATGAACAGGGAAGCAGAACAAAATATGTAAAATGGGAGGACACACAGGGTTTTAACAGAGCCCAACATCATCAAAGCAATACTGAAGGTGAATAGAGCTGGGAGATAAACAACTGAATAGGGGGGTTCGAAAGGATAGTTTCTCCTGACTACCTTCTCTGCCCATGCCCATAAGCCAATAGCTAGAAAAGCTGCACCGAGTAACTGTAAAGAAAAGAGAAACAACATAACCTATTTTTCAGCATAGATGCCTTTTAAACTTTGCAAGTTATTTTAAATTGACCATAACTGGAACTATAATTCTTCCCAACCACCCTATCATTTTTTGTTGATCTGCCCCCTATTTCTTTAGATATCCAATCTAAAACTTCTTATATTTCAGCTGTCAATCAAGTTTCTTGCTCTCAAAAACTATTCTTCTGTGGGTAGTTTTACTGTAGCTGGAATAGTGACAGAGTTTTGACAGTTGGAATGCTGTATGCTGTGTCAGGCTTGACAGTTGGTTTGTGGGGGAAAAATTCAGGTCGGATGGAAGTGGGAGTGGTTAAAAGGGGAGGGGGGATACTGCTCCTAAACAAATGTGTGCTGGTTAAAGGCATGCAGCAACACACACGCAAATCAGAGTAAGTGCTACGTATATGTTTCAATTATAGATTAATATGAGACAAAGTATTTTTCAGTATAGTGTCCCTTTAAGCACAGATCCCAACCTCCGTTTAAGAAGCGATTATGTGATTAAATCTAAATCCAAATTTTTACACCACAGAATCTGAAAATGTGTCCTCTAAAAACACCAATAAACTGTAAATCCCCTGCAGTAAATAGCATTAAAGGAAATGTAACCCCCTTGAAGAACTGGATGAAATAACTGTGTGTTCAGTTACTGGCAACACCCCCTGACCTCAGTCACATGCTACCTTGCCTAATCTGTCCTGTAAAATGATTGGCTAAAAGCTAGTGGGTGTGGACCAACTGTTCCAACTGTAATAAGTTCCTGCAGTATCTAAGGACTGAGCATGTGTAAGAGCATAATAGTCAGTGACCACACTGTGTGATACTGCTAATAAAACACAAATCCGTGTAAGAAAGGTAAAATTTCCCAACAACCATATCGAAATGAATGGTGAGACACAGATTACTGTTTTTATATAAGGTTCTCTTCCTTCTAAAAAAAAAGTGTTCTCCCTAGGCTTTAGTTTTCCTTTAACAGTCCTGATTGAAAAGATTCAAATGGAACCCCAGAAAAGAACACATTTAACCAATGAACCTATGGGGTTCTAATTCATTTTCAAGACATACGGCTCTCATTTCTCATAAACACTCGGTTCTAATAAATCAATATGTCCAACATGTTTACTGTGTGTGTTTTAGCTACACCCACATTTCAGTTTTATCAATCACTGTACATACAGCCATCCCAGCAATGGCTCACAGTTCCCCTTTAAAAAAAAGCTCTCTACCACTACCACCACTAAAATAGCCTGGTGAGAAATCCATACATGTAGAATCTTTTGCTTGAATATAAATGAAACAAAAAAGTAAGCCTGGGAGATTGAACCTGTGTCCCAATGGTATGTGTTTCCAAACCCAGTAATTTTGCAGCACACACCACCACTGCATTTGCAGCAAGTACATTTCAGTAAATGACTATAAATCAGTTCACTATTTTGTATTGCTCCAGGAAGGCTGTCAGACATTCACACTGGTTGGTAATAAAAAACAAGAGCTGCTATGTATAAATTTGTACATATGTAGAAATGTTATGTTTTTCTAGAAACATGATGGAAACAAACAATAAAAAAGCAGTCTACTGCCTGAGTTTATTATGTTGTTTTTGTTCATTAGTAAACTAGGAGATTTAAACTTGTAACTTCTTGGGCTGCTAAAACACAGCATTTACATGGTGCAAATTTTGCCCCAACCAATCGATCTTATTTAACATTTGAAAGCTAACATCCGATTGGTTAAGGGAAAATTAGCACCATTTTTAACGATAAGAACTTTTATTGAATCTCCCTGTTTATCTTTCACTAGAAACTTTGTGCATGAAGACAGTGAATACAGTGAATACTGCGGTCAGGAGTGTGGCTCTTTGAACCCAACATGGCTGTGAGTTGTACTGGCAACAAAATTGAAGTTTTCTTAGTTACAGAATCTAATAATTACATGCACTAAATGCAACTATCTAGAGAAGAATATTTAATGCATAGATGTTGTGGGGAAAAAAGCTTTCACGCAAGGATTTTTAAAAAGTTTTAAGTTTAGTTCTCCTTTAAGTTAGGTGTTCTTAACCAGGGGACTGCCTGTATATCCAACACTGGTCTCTGTCTCTTATACAGTTCGCTGCCACCAACGATGGTTGTAGCTTTTTTTGTGTGAATACTTGACTTTATTAATTTTAAAGATTCAAAAAGGGCAAACGGCATCTTATACTTTCCAACTTTTAGAAGCCCAATGAAGGAAAGCCCGTTGCACTTCCATGCCCATAATAGAGTATTAATAATGTACAATTGCACAGAACCCAAGGTCAAACATTTCTGGCCACGGATATGTCGATCTCTAGCAGTGCATGACTGTGCATGTGTGGAAATTCCAATGCCTGTCCGCGTTCCTGCAGCTGGCTGTAGTTAATGTGCGACTGAAGAAAAATGTGTCAGTCTACAAAGCAGCTTAATTCCCCACCAATGATTTCATCCCATCCTAAAAATGAACTGTTTAGACAAATATTGGGTAATTCTAATTGGACAGCAATGAGTTTTTAGCAAAATTCCGAGCAATTCCAAAACTATAATTGCACCAAGTATAGACCCAACCATGCAATAATATTACTAACAGGGTGAGCTGTAATACAATGAACTCTGTTATTCATTCACGCAGGAATGTATACAGCATTCCCAACAACAGAGAAGAACTTTTGGAGGGCCGCAGGTTGGACTTCCTGTTCTATAGTGACAGCACGTGTTTAAGATGGTTTTTACAGTGTGTGGCATGTTAATGAGCACAAGCAATGTAATGTTGTTCGGGGGGGGGGTTGTTTTTTTTTTCCCATAAAGGGCAAGTTCGCCCCAACTGAAAATTTTAAATACTTATCGTTCCCCCCAACCTCAGGACACAATATTGCAGTTCTGCAAGATAAGTAAAGACATCTTGGCTATAACATAATACCTTTTATTGGCCAACTATAATGATTAAAAATGCAAGCTTTCTAAGTTCTTAGGGCTAGGTCCCACTATCACGCACTGCGTTCTGGGCCATATCAATCTTATTGGCACGCATGTGATCGGCACGAAAAATCGTACAAGCATGCAAACAAACAACGGACTGGACCGTAGTGCACATAGTGAAAACTACTGGTTAGCATTGTATTGGCGATGTGAACCGAAATGTGCAAATCGCACTGCTGACAAGCAGTAGTAGGACCTAGTCCTTAAGCTGGGTAACATAGTAACGATAAAGCTCCATACCATCCGTCGGATACAATGGTATCAGCCCCTTATTCGTGTGTGTTGCGCATTTTCTGAACGATCGCAAGGCCGACAAACGTTCACTGTCAGCCTTGAGGTCGTCTCCCTGTGTTAAAGCATAGAGGAGTCAGCCCCAGCTGAGGGAAAATGCAGCCTCGAGCATCCTCCCTATGCTTTACATAGGGAAACACTCAGGAATGTGTGTGGGGGGGGGTCTTTAAAAAATCTTGCAGATTCTGTCTGTCATCTATATGATAAAAGAGGTTATCTTTTGCCCCCATCCTGGCAATTGCTCTAGGAAATAAAACAGTAAATATACATTCAATCATCACACCAGGAAATAAAGAATTGAAGCAGGTTAAGCAAATGGTCAGACACACTTTGCCTTAATGTCAATGGGAGGGTCTGGTATAAATGAGGTATTTATGGTTTTGGGTGGATTTGAGGAATTTGGTCTGATTAATTCTACATGATCTTACTGCAAGTGTAACAGAAGGCAGATATTCATCACAATGTTCTATTCCTTCTCCTGTCAAACCTGTCAGACTCACTGCTCTACCCAGTGAGAATGGGGCCTTAGTATGGTTCATCTTGCAGTCCTGTAAGTACTGTTGTATTATATGTGATTAAAGGGTAACTGTGGTCTTGAATTCTTCAAACTAGTAAGAATTTTATAAAAAGCCTTTCCTCATACCTTCAAAATAAAACCTAAATCCCATCTCTAGATAAAATTTGTGAGAAGTTATTGCTGGAAAGGTTCAGCTTATTACTTCCTGCTGAACACTTCCTGTTTTCAGCCATGTGACCAGCCTCAGTCTGCATTATAGGCTCCCCTTCTCAACTGTCAATTTTTTTCCCCCTGGACTTCCTGATTACCCCACATTAAGTCTTAACTGAGCATGCTCTGCCCCGGGGCAGACGGGCAGGGCAAGGTCAGGTGATGTCACTCAACCTACTGGAAGCAGGAAGTTTGAACATTCACCCCAACATAATTTCTTACAGGCTCCAGCCAGATATGTGATTGTCGGCTGATTTTAAAGGAAATACTGCAGGCTTTCATTTAACCCTAACTTGTTTTGGACCACAGTTGCCCTTTAAGTTGTGTATACATGGCCGTTGTGGTGCTGGAGAGAAAAGGAAGAAATCCTAATACTAACCCAAGGATTTACACCAACGTAACCAGGAGGGTGGGGGGGCAATGCAGGGGGGAGTGGGGGAGAGGGTTGCACATTGGCGGATTTGCGATTGATTAGAAGTACAATGTTTAGCTAATGATCCCTGAATCATTTTCTTTCCTCAGCTGTACTAGGTATGCACCACATGTTGTGCAAAAATGTAGTCAGTAAATCTGGGTGCTAAGCTTCAGACATGGCTGAAAATCCACATGAGGTTAGAATGGTTTTCAAAGCTACTTGTGTTTCATCAATTTTACCCACTGTGATTCTGCTAGGACAAGTTTCTGTCTGGGTTGGTTGAAAAGTTTATTACTAAAGAACAGTAGCACAGCAGTATACAACAGTAACAAAAAGAAATAATAGTATTGCTATTCAAGTTCTTCCCACACTGCTCTGTGCCCTCTAAAGCCAGGACCAAGAGCTGGATCTGTGGTGCTTGCCGTGACATCCTGGGAATTCCTCGTATTCCCGAACATGAAGTACAAGTTCATGGTTCAAGAACTAAAGGGTGCTGCTGCTTTGAGCAGGTAGAAGAGAATGCAGGGGCTATTTGGGGGGGCTAATTTCAACAAAGAAAAAAAGGAGTGTTTACTATTCCACTAACATTGCCAGTGATTTAACTGTGCATAAATAAATTATTCAAATTAACTGACTGCTGAACCGCTAATAGTGCCTGTTATATCTTGCCCTTGTCCTGATTCAGTCACTCAGTTGGTATCTGAGAATGATGACCCATCCAACAGCCAATGAGGTAAAATGTGCTGTTGGAATATTCAAAAGAATAAGCATCCTGAGAAGGATAATTGCAGAACCTGAAATGGCAGCTCACTACTGACTATAGCAGGACAAAAAAGTATTTTGTAAATTTATGGTGTTTTTTTTCTACTGAACTTATTCTAAAGTATTGTGTCTATTGCGTCCTGAGCCGGGCTGGACAAATCCCAGTCGCCAGGCCAACCAAAAATATTTACTGGCGACTGGGTGTTAAATTTGGCATCAGCTTTACTTTTCCTGTGTTAGGAGCTCCCTTTTAGTATGTTTACCGCTTGCAACATTGTTGCTGAATAGACTAAGCTACTTTTATTGCGCCCTACATTGTTGCACATGGAAGAATGTGAACATACTGAAAGGGAGGGGAATAGGAGCTCAATTAAGAACAGAGAAAACAAGTTCTATCACTGGGAAATTAAGGGCATGTCCACCCCCAAACTATAATGTAACCCACTACTGGCCCCACTGTGTGTGTAGTAAAATCCTTACCTTACCTCCCAGATCCAAATGGTTCGCCAGTAACCCCTCCCAAGCCCAAAAAACTGCCCACCAGGAGTACTGCAGAGTCCATATAGGACCTGCCTCCTGTCTCTCCTCCGGGAAAATTTTACATTTTACATTTCAACTGTCAATCAAGTGCCTTTGTATCATAAACTCTTCTATTATGTATAGTTTTGCTGAGCTGAAATGTTGACACTTGGTATGTGAACTGCATGGTGGGAATTCCTCTCACAATACTGCCTATAGGGATAACTGAGCATGCTTGCCATCAAAGAGAGTGAGCTAGTCTGGCAGGGGGATTGAACAAGTACTGGATTGAAGTCATGCAGCAATAAAAACACATCACAGTCTGCTGCTTTCATGTATTCATTTACAGATTAAAACAGGCAAAGTAATTTTCAGTGTAGAATTCCTTTAAGTTAGAAGTACTTACTTAAGTGCATTTGTGATACTCACAAATGTAATCTTTATGGGCTCCGTTATTTAAAAAGATGAAGAAAACTGGTAAGTTTCATTCTGTCAGTGGTTCAGTTGAACTTATTGAAATTTCAAAAAATCTAATTCGTACCCAATTAAGTTTTTTTTTTTGCTTCTTCTTGCAGATCTTTAAAACTGGCAGCTCCTAAAATGGGACACGTCTCTACTAATAACAACCACAGTAATATATCATGCAGCCAACAATAACTGTAATCGGTTGTAATAGGATCAGTGATTTGGAGCCATACACATGCTCAGTAATTAGCAATTCCAGGATTGCCATTTATTGGAAACAAACAAATTTAACACAATATTATTATTTCTGAAGTTGGGGAAAGAAATGTTTAAGGCAGCTCCACCAATCAGCTGGGAGAAGTTTACAGGGAGGATTGTTTAGAGTCATTAAGCCCTGAAGATTGTTTTACACCGAGGAAGAGCAGAAGCTGTGAGGAAAATTCCCACGGCAATCCAGCCAGTTTCTACGGAAACCAATGCCCTCCCAATTTCTTCCAGTCAGTAACCAGGGAGACTCCTCTGATCCCCTGCAGGAGGTGGGAGTAACTGGAGGGGCACAGGAGCTTTCCTATAAAGGGCACAGGGAGTATCCGTATAGCCTTTCACAGCTGATAGTTGGAACAATGTTTCAGAGAAACTCTGATTGCAGACCAGATCATTATTATCTAAAACTGCCATACCAGTCTGATTTTAACCTTAAAAGGGCTCGTTCACACTAGACATGGACCACAATGGCAGTCCTTTTGGTACGTGGTAGTAATTTTGGCTGAAAATTGGTCCGTTTCCTGACAGAAATGCATGCAGCAGTACAATCCTATCCATAAAAAATATAATGCAACTCCTGTTTCTGACTGGAAATGTCCCAAAACATATCTTATGTGAACGGGCCTAAGGCTAGGAACACAAGCAGATATGTGGGCCCAGCCATCGCTATCAACAGGATGGCCAAGTCTTAATATTGCCGGGTGTGGTGATAATTGTCGCAACCATAGTGTTGTCATCTATGGCGATTTTCACTGCATTCAACATTCAGACAAAATTTACAGTCACGTCCATTCGAACTTAAGTCCGAAAGAACTTTCAAGCGTGCACAAATAAGTTCCATTGATATTTCAGCCAAATTATTAACAACCAAAAAACCACTATCCACAGCTGATTAGTACCCAGGGTAAGAACCTAAACTGTAAGACCCTCGCCCCTTGGTTCTAAAAACCGCGTTGTACGTTCAGTTTGCTTTGTTGTGTTCCAGTCCTCTCAGCCTCTTTCGATCTGTTGGCAACAAGGGCAATGAGAAGACTCTCTACATTACGAAGGCAGTAGAGAGAATGGAACAGCAAAGGAAATTTAGGAAGTACAGCTGCAGTTCTAGGAGTCCAGGGGTAAAGACCTGGCGGCTTGGTATTCACCCTGGGTACTATAAGAGGTAGACAGAGAAGAGTGGGGGGGGAGTATAGTCCTTGTTTAATCTATTGCAAAGAGATGTATCGGTTATATCCCCCCTAAATTAAGGTGAATTAAAACAAAAAATATTTATTGAACTGAATCAAATTTATGATCCTAGCACAATTCTTTATTTCTCACCATCACTGTGGAAAAACTTTTCGTTTAATTCTACAGCTTTTTTGCTTTCTTGAGTGCAAGGTAAAGTGATTCCAAGTCACTTTTAGACTGTTGTACATGCTCCTTGCTATATCTATCCCTGCCCTCTCCCCTTGCTGGAGCTGAAAAATAACTATGGGGTAAGCCGCCTTTGACCTCACATCCTAATAAAGACTAAACAGTAAAAAAATCAATTATTACTCACTAGGAAGGAAGGATTAAAAATACCAAAACATAGTTATACACTTCTGGCCTGAGCACATAGTCCACTCTTTCTGGGTGACCAGATTATAACTCGAGCAGTTAAAAAACCAATTGTTACTCATCAGAAAGCAGGCTGCAGAAAATTATGATTCTCCATAATATATGGGTAAAAGTTACAGCTATAAGCAAGTTATGAATTAAGAAATCCATTCAGGCACTTTACATTTTTTTTTAGGTTTCACACGGACTGTTTTTCTGAGTGGTTCCAGATTTTGCAGCTAGTGAAACATGTAGCAAAATACTCTCACTCTAAACTGTTATTAGAAGCCATAAATCACATTTTGCAATTTTAGAGATACATATCTTCCCTGCCAAAGGTAGCCAACCTCTGCTTCGGTCCCAATACCAGCTAGTGGTAAGGCAATGCCATGAGGTTGGCAGCCAGCTCTAAAGCATCAACGTGAAGAAGAATGAGGCAGTGATCCAGGATAGGAGTGAAGCCATCATTTTTTAAACAAAGCAAGTCCTTTGAACCAGTTTTAACAACTATTTTCAGCCAACCCGACCCATATTATCACGGCCGCAAATATTGCATGGTGTCTGGGCAACGGTAGTTACTGAACATGGCTGCCCGTTTCTGGATCGGAGAAACGGGCGATCAGGAATGATGGTAAATTGTGGACTGCACGCTCGGTCGTGGCAACTGTCGGCTGCAGCTACTTTTGCTGTGACTGACAGTGATTTGTCCCGCTGACCGTTCGGCACTATCAAGCATTTGGCCGGGACAAATGTTGGCCTGTGTGTACCCAGCCTTTCATGTTGGTGTCCCAAGAACAACAATGTCATATTTTCCATAAAACAGCAAACGGGTAAATTTACATATTTACCGTGTAATTTGCTATGGCTAGGAAAGTTACACAAAACCTTATTACTGTATTCAAACAATGAAATTCTACTACATCAAGTTCAGTTCTCAGTGCTGAAATGGTATCTGTTGCCTAAAAACATGTCTGTGGTTGCAGTTTCTATTCTTTTTTCCCCAGGCCCCTGTACATTTTCCTGTGGGACCATTCTTTGTTTGGCACCAGCCCCATAAACTTGAAGGGGGTTTCATCACCGGCAGAAATGGAACATGGGAAACAAAGAAAGGGAGCTTTACGACTGGAAGTATTTTTTCATTTATAAAAATATTTTTTAAAAAACAGAAAATTGAACTTAATGAATGACTTTCATTCTCCTTTGAATATTATTATTATTATCATCTCGGCCATCTTGGTTTTTCACGTTAAACAGTTTTAAACACCCTCACCAGTCTAGGACACTGCAGCAAATACAGGCTATACAACAAGTTCACGTTAGTGTGTATTTTTAGCTATTGTACATTCTGCAAAATTATAGGACCTAAAATAAAATCCAAACACTCTTTTACATTGCAGCAAAAGTACTTGATACTTTATCTGCTGTGATCTTGTTATCAGCAAGGCTTCCTAAACGGATAAATAAGGAAGGGCTTGCGGTTTCTTTCCAGCAGTTTTTCCTATTTTACTGGCAGCACAATAAAAACCATCAGTGGCAACTTCTATAAAATATAGAGACAACAATCAATGGTGTTTTGTATAAACACAATAAACACATCGAATGTGGTGTGCAATCAAAGCCTTATCTCATGGCATGAACACCCAATAAAACATGTGCGGACTATTAAAAAGACAGGATTGTGCTGACAAGTTTTGACAAGCTAGTTACGTTTCCTCCTTTTACTTTCATTACAGACATTCATACCCAAACTGACATCTGGGCTTAAAGGCCAAGTCCAACCCTCAAATGAAAATGTATTTATATACAGGTAAATCACCCCCCAAAACCCTAAACTGTAAAGTTGAAATCTGAAATATATAAGTCTAACCTAAAATCCTGCTCAATGTCCTGTGCCCCTGTTTATGCTTCCCGGCTCTTCCAGTCAGCAACTGTCAATTTTGGATTTGACAGTTGAATCACAGCTAATGACTGAATGCTAAACCCCTAGCTCTGTCTCTTCTGAGCATGCCAGGCTCTAGTAGCTCAGTACTAATTGCTCAGTTATCACATGAGTCAGCACCAAAGCATTACAGATCTATGTAGCTGTTGAACATGACTGTCAGCATCATATGTTTTAGAGTTCTGATTCATGGAATATGCCATTATTACACTCATGGTTCGTTGTCAGATCAGGTGAAATTTGAAAAATTCCAGCAGTTCTATAACATGAATGAATAGATTTTGTAAATTACAGTATATAGCATGTTCTGGTCAGGTTGCTGAATATACAATGAATGAGATATTATAAAATAAAGTTCTGTGTTTATCCATGTCCATATAAATCCCTATGGGAAAAAGAAAATCTGTAGGCAACTGGCTACTGGAATTTGTCAATCCTACTATACATGCCAGAGGAAAATGAGAGACAATGGGAAACATTACCCGAGCCCAATGTTTTTTGTGGGTTTTTTGTTTTTTGGTGGAATTATAGTTAAAATATTTTAGAGTGAAAATGTCATACATTTAAAAGTATAGTATTCCTTGGGGACATTGTAAAGTTCTATTAACTACTAAAAAGATGGGGCCAGTTAAATTCATTATGTCTAAATTATACATTGCAATTCCTGAAAACCAGACACTTACTTTGACATGAAAAGCCCCTATTATAACCTTGGGACTTCATTGCAAATGGGTGAAATAGACAACAATAAACCACGTTGATAATGCTGCTGTTTAAATGTCTGAAACATGTAAACGTGGATAAAACATTTTGGCAGAGAAAATATATTCTTCCAATTTAAAGATAAAACCCACTATTGACTCTTCCCTTATATACACATATATATACCTGCTGCACTCTTGCTTAGGATACAAAACACTAGGGTGCTATCCACTAAGCATAAACAGGAATGGAGCGCTCATCTGGATTCCAGACATTTGGTAATCATTTCTGTATATCTGTCGATTTGCCGAAATATTGGAAGTTTTATTTTCAGTCGGCTGTGGTTGACATCCTTCGTCCAAATTGGCCGATCAGCTACTTTTGCCTAACAGTGCTTCGTCCTGTCCGATCACTCTGTCCAATCAACGTCGAACGGTTGGTTGGAAGCAATACATCTCATGGTGTGTACCCAGCCTAAAGCTGGCCATACACTGCCAGATGTTTTTTGCGAACGAAAAATTGTTTATAAGACCACTCAAAGCGTCCCAACCTGATGAGGACTGAAGATGGGGTTCAGGAAACATTTCTGCCTGGCTCTTTGTTCTTCTGATAAATTCACTAACATTCACTAGAGCGTTCGTTTATCGAGACTAAAATCGTGTTCTGACTATTTGAGCAATCCAATCAATTTGATGTGATTGCTCGAAAATTCAATTCTGTGTATGGGCTTAAGGATGGGTACACACGGCAGATTTTTTGGCTAATCAACCGATACTTCCGCTATTGGGCAATTGGGAAGAAAAAACCTGTGCCATTTTTTGCAGAGGCCGCAACCAATGGTTGTGCCCATTCCCTATGGGACCAAACAAGAGCGGCTACTTTCACCATCCGTGATTCGTCCCGGCCGACTGCTTACTTGTGGTGAACAGTAGGTCGGGACAAAAAAAAATTTGTCTGTGTGACATAGACGTTACAATCCGATTGTACAATCCGCAAGTCGTATAATTGGATTGCTGGTCAGCCAAAAATGGTCAGATGTGGAAATTATTGGAAAATCGCTGAAAGATCTTCAACGATCTCCCATACATGATCCGATGGTTGTACGATACCGGATACCCGGCATCAAACGACCGGGATCTAAGCGTCTATGGCCACTAAGAGGGATGGCTGAATCTTTTTAAGGCCCCTTCCTCTTCTCTCAAGTGTAAATAAGCAGCCAGTGTGTGAGCTGATTTGGTAGGAGGGGCAGATCTATGGTGTCTCTGGAGTTCTGGCTAGACAGCAGAGAGTGGGGGAGGCTCCTTACTGTAAGTGGACAGAAGATTTATCATGAACGTTTCGGCTCTACTATCTATGGACAGGATACCAAAGTAAATTTCCATCTCACTGCAGGAAAAGAGAAACCTCTGGTTTCCCTATATCAGTGTTTTACATAGTAGAGTAGGCTATTACTTACAGGTTGGTCCATGTATTTCATGTAGCATATAGATTACAAATGGATATCCAGTCTCTTGCTGCAGTGAATGGTACGATAGAAAAACTCTGAAAAGAACCCCCCTAAAAACACCAATAAGCTATAAAATCCCACTTCAGCAAATGGTATTAAAGTAAATGTAAGCGTTAAGAACTGGCTGAAGTATCTGTGTATATGTGCAGTGTCAGACCACACCCCCCTACCCAGTCACATGCTTCCTTGCTTTATCTGTCCTATAAAAGGATTGGCTAGAGATTATTCATGGGTGTGACCAACTGTAACAAGTTTATGCCATAGCTAAGGACTGAGCATGTGCAGAACTAATGGTCGTTGACCAAACTGTGTGATACTAGAATGCTGTGAAGTAAAGCACAAACCATATGTTATTTAGTAAATTTCCCAGCACCCCTATCAAAATGAGAGGTAAGATACAGATACTGGTTATGTATCAAGGTGTTTCTGCCTTCTGGTTCAGTGTTGTTTCTGAGCTTTAGTTGTCCTTAAGCATCGTATTAGTTTGCAGGGGACAGCCTCTCTGCTATATACCTTTATTTCCCTTTATTTGCTCGTCTCTCTGTGGTCACAAAAGAGGCATTAGTAAAATTTACTGGAAATATTCCTAATCAAACCCTAGGGCTCATCTTTTCAAAATCTACTGCCTAAAGGCCCCAAACACAGCATTGACATTCCCGTTTATTCAAAGAATTTGATGAAATTGATCAGATTATTGAGGAAGTTTTTTGTGTTTCAATAAACCATCGGCGATATTGATTGGTCTATAAAAAAAAATAAATAAAATGATCGTGCAAGACAAACTTCCAGACACCTTATGCAGTTTTCAAGCTGAAATCTATGGAAGATTGCAATCAAGGTGGGGATTCTCAATAGGTTCCTCCGATTGGACTTTCTATTGTTTTGGCCGGTCAAAAAATACAATCGGAAAAGCATTGGACTGTGTATTAAAGGAATAGTTCACACAAAAAGTGAACTATTCCTTAAAGCATGATAAGTCCGGGGTGGGTAAAGGACCTATTCCTTACCTTCCGTTCTTCAATCACTCGACCAGGTTCCAGGAACGAAGGTGAGTATACTTACCTCATGCACGATCAAACTGCTGGTTCCATTTGACAATCCCAACCGCTTCCTGGTTTAGTTTTTACTATAGCGGCGCATGCGCGATAATGTGTATTATAGTTAAACTAAGCCTGAAAGTTGTCAGCAATTTTTAATGGAGCTGGCAGTGGATGTGTGCATGAGGTACCCACCTTCGTTCCTGGCTCCTGGTCGAGTGATTGTAGAACAGAAGGTAAGGAATGGTCCTTTACCTCTCGGTCTTCAATCACTACTTTAAAGGAATATGTTCCTTTTCGTGTGAAATATTCCATTAGGCCGGGTACACACAGTAGAATTTTTTGCCTCGACCGAGCGTTGCTGCGAGTGAGCACTTGGCTGGGATCGCCATCTCGTCCGATATGTCGAACTGGCGGTCGAGCACAGTCACAGAACGAGCCCCCACACCATCAGATATTTCCGGCTGAACCGACCGATACATGGCACGATTCGGTCGGACATTCAGCAAACCAGTAACAAGATGTCGGCAACTTTCAAGGCACAATCTATAATTGAATACATGTAAGTAGCACTTACTCTGATTTGCGTGTGTTGCTGCATGCCTTCAATCCAGCACACATTTTGTTTAAGAGCAGTATCCCCCCTCCCTTTTTTAACCACTCCCACTTCCATCCGACCTGACTTTTTTTCCCCACAAACCATCTGTCAAGCCTGCACACAGCATACATCATTCCAACTGTCAAAACTCTGTCACCATTCCAGCTACAGTAAAACTACTCACAGAAGTTTTTGTTTTAGTTTTTGAGAGCAAGGAACTTGATTGACAGCTGAAATATGAGAAGTTTAAGATTGGATATTTAAAGAAATAGGGGGCAGATCAACAAAAAAGCGATACAGTGGTGGTTGGGAAGAATTATAGTTTCCAATTATAATCAATTTAAAATAACCTATTTTCTGGTATAGATGCCCTTTAAGTATTCATACGGTCAAACAAAATAAGTGTAATATGAAGGTCCTGCTGACTCTCTATATCAGTTGAATAGTTTGCATTAAATGGGGACTATGGACTACAATTTGAAAACAATATTTCATTTCATACAGCCCAGAAACTGCGCACACTTGCCCATGTAAGTTAAAGCTGTGGGAAGGTTTCACTGCATCATGCACAGCAGTTACTTTTACTTTCTTTCCACCACCTACTCACTCTAGCACAGGAGATAGGTACTAATTGGACTGCACTTAAAGCCTGGCATACATGGGTCAATTTTTACGATCTGTTAGAAATACCTACCCTTGCATGGGCATCTGTTTAATAGACTGCCTAGCAATCCAACGGGTATCAAGCCAGTTGGAAAAATTGCAGGCAGGATAAAATGTGTTTGAAAGCATTCTCTCTTAAAGTGAACTTACACAAACAGGAATCCTAATTGATTCAGAGTCAATTTCCACCAATATCAGTTTGTGTGTTCCTTAGTAAATGGCACTGTTTGCCTGCTCTGTCCTTCTGCCTGAATGACCAAACCGTCTGGTTTGTGCTAGCCATATACTAGTCAAGAATTTGGACCGGTTAAAGACACGCCAGATATATTGTCTCCTGTCTGCTGAAATAACTGGTAACTGATAGCATTTTATGTGGGGGCATTTGACTAACGATCATATTTAGTATAATACACCAGATCCCCCATTGTGTATGGCCAACTTCAGATTGCGTTTTATAGAGAGCGATGCTTTATTCTCCTCTGATTTTAGAAGGTTAGTATGAGAGAGACATCATTTCTGTTTTCAATGTTTTGTGATGCAGATGTATTTCCTTTAAAGGAAACACATTTGAGGTTCACGTTGTGGGACAGCGGGTTATTTCCTGACATTTTCAACACATCAGCACAATTTGTTCCAGTTAACCTGCAGACATCTCCAAACCAGTCACAATATGCTTATTGGGACCATTGTTTGTGCATTGATACACACGTTTCCCATGTAATAAGGCACTGACTATATTTTTATAGTTTTATAATTGTACATATCTTGAAAACAATGCAATGTTTTGGTTTTGAGGTAGATTAAATGAACAGTGATTACATATGCAAACATCGAAATATAGCTCTTCAAGGAGAAAAGAATGTAAAGGTGCCCATACACACGCTACTTTGGTCTCAAATGCACATTCCAATGGAATCTGATTTTGAGTTTGCCTGATGGGCACATACACATGAACGATTGTCCTGCGGACTACCGCCACCGGCACCATAACTTACTGTTCCAAAAGGAATGCGTCTGGTGGATTGTTATCGTCTCTCTATACTACAGTAACAGGATAACTTTGTTGCCATGTATGTGGGCAACAGACGATTGTACCATATACGGTTTATAAGGAAGAATTGTTTGTGTGTATGCGCCCAACGGTCAAGCTCACAATCATATTCCATTGGTAACTTGATTGTGAATTGTCACGTGTGTATGGGCACCTTTCCATTATTTTTGCCTTGAAAAACTAGATTTTGTAACCTATTCATACACATACCCGATGTTCAGCAAATATTATTAGATAATACCATTAGGGATTTGCAGAAAATCGTCCATCTGTATGACCACCTTCAGCTTTTAGGGAAGATGAGGCAAAAATCTTGCACCCTGGGTGTCAGGAAAGTGTGTAGTGACTTGGTAAGAATGGGTTAACTATTGGTATTAGTTCTTAGGACCAATAAAAATACCATTCCACCCTGGAACAGTCCTATTGTTTATATTACGATTAATGAAGCATGGAACCAGGTCTCCTTTTCTAGACAATGTGGAGCCGAACCGTGCATCTGGAATTCTCTCCAGCTAGGGGTCTGGTGGGGACTAAGATCATTTTAAGGACTGTCATACATGTAAAATAAATATATTTCGGTATTGGAATATGTAAGACAGAAACCAATATTACATCTGTGAATGTAAAAGTATGCCTATTAATATGATACCCAACATGGAGCCCTTATTCCCTTGCCAAGGCGAGTTATTAATATCTTGGAAAATATGGATTACACACAGGTCATGTTTGGTATTGGAGGAATTGATAATTAATAAAGGAGAGGAATATGTGATCAATATCCCAATACAATGTACATATCTACATTTATATGGAGTCTGCCTAAATGAGGGGGAATGAGTGCTTTTGGCTAGTCGTAAATCTGGACATTGCTAGAAACTCCCACCTCATGCAATAACCAGGAGGATGGGGTGTTTCATCAAATAGTTTAAAAAGCCTGGTAGCCCAAATAATGTTGTTCATACTTTGGGGACATGCTAAAACGTGTGTATGGACCCAATGTTTCATCCTGCCCCAGGATACAGGACTTCTTCTAGTGAGTAGGGTCTGTGAATATTTTTATCCTTTTTATTTTCTATAACTGTTGTACTTATTGTATGTCATTTTTTATAACACCATCTTATTTTATTTTTGTATTATATGCACTGTCCACCTTTTGGAATATTAAATCTAAAATTTAATAAGTTTTGTCTTTGATGCTCTAAAAGAACTAAGTTAGCCTCTGATAAGTTTATATGTGTTTGAATGGAGTGTGCAGTGTAAATGCTAATTAACTCTGTGACTGCTTGTGAAGGACTGATGCTAATTAACTAGTTAGTTGCTGGAGTGAATGGTGTAATGTTAACCATTTAGCTGCCAGGACAGGGGTATGCATAGTCAGTGAGAGTCAAGAGTGTTTTTGGGGCGTCTTTAAGGCCGTAACTTAAAGTGGTGGCAGCGAATACAGATTAATTAGTCAGATCACGTGCCCAACGAACTGGCGTTTGTGACACTGGGTTTCTGCCTTTTAAACTTGGGCCAGGCAGAAAATTTTCTGCTGACCCAATCTCTCCACAGGTTTCAAGCTGAAACTTTCAGAAAGATCGAGGCCTCAAGGAAGGGAACTGCCAATGGTTCTTCTGATCGGATTTCCCGTTGTTGCCCTCAATCGGAAATCCTTTAGGAAGAATGTCTGCTTGTGTATAGGTAGCTTAAGGCATGGAAAGTTCTTTGAGACAGATGCTTGTGAAGGTTCTCATTCATCCAGGTCATGGTATATCTGTTGTATTCAATTAGATCAACTGGACTTGAAATGTAGTTCTTGAAGACGTTTCGCTAGTCATCCGACTGGCTTTCTCAATTCAGAATGACTTGTACAAGAATCTGTGGCAATTATGTAACCTGGAAAATCCCAATTAGCATATCACAGCCAGGTGTTAAGGGTGTGATTAGATAGTGGCTAAGAGGTGTTATAGGAACGCCCAGAGTAAGGTGTTAAAACAGCATTGTACATGGCAGACAGTTGGTGTCGAACCCCCCCACCTCTATTTAGGCTTGGTTTCTTTATTTTCACATAAATGGCCTCCTTAACACCTCTCTTGGAGACAGATGTTAACCTGTGCCTCCTCACCTACAAAGCATTTCCTTCTTCTATTTTAAAAATTTTTTATATGGATTATTCGAACCAATAAAAATATTTCAATTATTACTAGATACGCTAAGTTTTTATCTCTTTTTGGCCCACCCTTTAATACATACTTTTTTTAGCCAGAGGAGTATCCTCACAAAGCTATGGAGGCGGCATCCTACAGTTTCTCCTCTTCTTAGTCATTGAACTGCCACCAGGGGGAGTTGACACATGCACAATGTGGGGGCAGCTTGGGAACTGGTTTATGTCATGAAAAGTGTAATGTAGCCATTCAGGGTGCCGGGTTTCTGCTCATCTTCCCTAAAAGTTTAGAATCCAAATTTAGTTCTTTTTAAAGGGCATGTCCACCCCAAAATTTAACTTTTGATATGTGGTAGGGCATGCTCCCCCAGCCCCAACCGCATTAATATAATTGTTAGAAAGTCCCCCGATTCTTACTTACCTGCCCTCTCTCCCCTGCTGCAGTGTTCAGGCCCTCTGCTTGCATGGAATTGAAAGCAGGGGGCGGGACCAGCAGCTGCGTCCGTGATTGGCTGAGAGGCAGGGAGGGCTGCACTGAGCATGCCTCAACCTTGATGAGGTTGAGGAAGTCTCAGGCACAGCATGAGTCACACACTGCTCCTACACAGCAGTTTCCTGGACTTTGGAGGGGCACAGCAGGGGAACTATTTTGAGCAGGAATGTAAGGTAAGGATTGTTTTAAACTACTTGATGTGGCCAGTAAGGGGTTAAATTTTAGTTTTGGGGGTGGACATGCCCTTTAAAGCTCCTCATTTCACATTAGTCCCCCTTTTACACCTTTTATAATTTATTCCTTTTTATTCCATATAAAATTTTACTACAAGAAGGATATGGTTCATACGTTCAGAGAATACACAAGTCGGATTAGAATCAATATTTATTTGAATTTAATACATTTTACATTCTTATCCCTTTTAAGTGAAAGTCTGTGTAACTGCTAGTGGGAGTAATGAATGTTAAATTCTGCTGCAGTTATTGTGTATAGAGCCCTGTAGACTGCATAGCTTGTGTAATTTATACCTTACAGAGAATAATGCATCATGTAAAAGCGGATGGGTGGCAGTTGTGGTGGTTCTCGGTGGTGTTTTTAGCGTGGCATAGTGGGGTTTAAATTCAGGATTACTTAGTCCATTCAAACTATACCATTCACTGCTGTTTTACATTATCATTTATTTGGTTTATTTTCTCATCTGTTTTTCCACAGTTCTCAGTCTTCCTTGGGTTGATCTTCTTCCTGGAACTGACTGCAGGGATTTTAGCCTTTGTTTTCAAAGACTGGATCAAAGATCAGCTTAATTTCTTTATCAACAACAATGTGAAGGCATATCGTGATGATATTGACCTCCAGAACCTCATTGATTTTGCTCAGGAATATGTAAGTGCTATTGAAATCCAAAAAAATTGAAAGTCTTGTGGATTTGATCATGTTTCATGTAATCGGGGGTAATGGTCATGAGGAAAACTGCAATGGTCTTTAGGGCTTTGGTAAGAGTGCCCTCTTGTGGTGTTCTAAATACTTTCCCATAATGTCTTTACAGATGAAATGCTACTATAGCCATAATACAAACACCAGATAATATTGTTATTGTTAAATTGATCATGTATATTACATTACTGATCAATATTAAGCTCTTACTGAAAAGGCATTTAAGTTTATGCAAACCATTGATTCTTAAAAGTGCAGCTCAATATATAGAAAAGGGTTGTCTAAATTTACATCCCAAATGATCAGTGTTTTAGTATGCTTAAAATTTTTCTTCCATTACTCCCTCTGCCAATTAATAGTACCTGGCGTGAGGACCTAAACAAACTGCCATCGTCACCCCTGGGTACTTTACCTATTAGTGGTTATACTTACATGACGTTTTCCTCACTGCTCCAGTCCTTTTACTGCTTGTCCCTACATTCTGCGATGTAGTCAATGGAAAGACATGCTCTACAAAGACACTTCGTGTAAGTATAGCAGCTGATTAGTAAAGTACCCAGTGGTAAGGGCCTAGCAGTTTAGGTCCTCTTCCCAGGTACTATTTAGGTGTTGAGAGGGAAGTATAATTGTCCCAGTAGATAGATGTTGCCATTTTGGGCTGCCTTTACATAATATGTTATCTGTGGTCACATAAATGGGTTAAGTCTCCTAAAAAGACTTTTTAAACTCTTAACTGACTGTTTTATCATTTCGATATTCGGAAGCTGGAGTTGGCCTTCTTTAGAACTTGTGTGTTTATTATGTTTTTAATTCGTACTGTAACTACACCATAAGGATAGAGTAGTTTGACATTTACAAGACCAGATAAATATCCTAACTATTCTGACTTATTTACTCCCCCCCTAGTGGTCCTGCTGTGGAGCACATGGGCCTAATGACTGGAACCTCAATATTTACTTTAACTGCACAGATTCCAACCCAAGCAGGGAGCGGTGTGGCGTGCCATTCTCCTGCTGCGTAAAGGACCCTGCGGTAAGGGATGTTGTGTTTATTGGATGAAGTGTAAAACAAGCCTGCTAGTTTGTCCTTTTGTTTTGAAATAAATATATATTTGTAATTTGTAAAGCAACAGCAATCCAAAGCCTATGGTATTATTTATGCCTGTGTAAAGTAATTGCTTATTAAAGGGGAAGTTCACTTATCAAAATCATTTATCTAAATTACACATACCTAAGTATTCTACATATTGCCTTCATTTTTGAAAAACCAACAGATTTCATACACTTTGCTTTAGTTGGTAGTAAGCTGCCATTAGTGGTTTTACAGTAATTTCTGTTGGATGAGTTAAACATTCTCCTATACCTCCTGAGAAACTGAATCAGCAGAGACCATAACGGAAACTATTAGGGGTCCAGTAATCAGATAGTCAGTAGTTTAGAAGCATTTATTTATTCACAGAGAAATCACTAGATAGGAAGATTATGGTCATTGAAATAAAAATACTTTTTTCTCAAAAGCATATACATTTTTGCTAAACGTCCCCTTTCTAGTTAAGCCTAAAGGCTCATACACACGTGCAGTCACGGAGGCCGACCCATGACGCACTATCATCAACAAGCCCTAACTGAACGTCTATTTTGGCCGACAATGTGCCCATGCACTGCACAATTAGTTTCCGAAACGGACGATTGCACATGTGTATGAGCCTTAAAGGGGAAGTTCAGTGCAAATACATAAGCTTTTCAGAAAAAAGAGCAGTATTTTTTAATCCCAATGACCTTAATCTGCCAATTCAGCATTTTGTCTGTGTATAAATAAATGCAACTGAAATACTGACTTCCTGTTTGCAGGACCCCTAGTATAGATCGTTATGGTCTTGCCCTTGACCCAGTGCCTGGGTTGATTCAGTTGCTCAGTAGAGATCTGAGCATCTTTGACCCATCCAACAACCAGTCAGTAGAAATTACTGTTAGGAACATTCCAAGGAAGTGGTGCATCCTGGGAAGAAGGACCTGAAATGTCAGCTCACTAATGTCAACAGCAGGGAACAGCAAAGGGTATGAAATCAACTGATTTTTCAAAATGGAAGAGAATATGCAGAAAAACTAAGGAGGCATTACACAAACTAACAATTTAACAAATATTGATAATTTCCACTTAAGTTCCCTTTAATAAATGCCCAGACAGATAAACAATGCTGCTAGTGGGCTCTAGATAAATCCAAACCAGCTGTAATAAACTGGGGTATGATCAAGGCACAACACTCTCTATCTTTCAGTTCCCTCTGTAAAAAAACATAACCCAGTTGTACAGAATGGTATTCAGAGAAGGACACATGGCTCTCCCCTCATCTAAATTCCCTGTTCATATAAATTCAATCACAAGTTTTCCTGAATAGATTCTAAACTAAAAACATGGCTCCTCCCTACCATGTGTACAGCTCTGTGTCCTAGCCAAGGCACGTGGCTCTTTCTCCCCAGTGCATGCTCTGTGCAGCGCCACATACTAAAGCGAACACGCAACTCCTTCTTTCCTTCTTTGTCTTCTGTGCATAAATACAAAAGTATAGCACTACATTCAACAAAGACACACAGCTCTCCTAAACCCCTCCCACCTGGCGTGTCTAATCAGAGAACACCGCTCAATTGACCCTTATTCCTTCTTTGTGTAAATACAACCAAGTTGTTCTGCACTGTGTTCTAAACACTTGTCAGTTTCCCCTGTGATCTATGTATTAATATTCCAGTCACTTGTATTCCAGTGTGTTCTAAACAAGCCGCATGGCTGTAACTCGCCTCATTCACTCTCTGCACGATTATAGCTGCTTCAAGCTAGGCTTCTCTCAAAGCACTAATCTAGGTTGGTTTCACCATATAAATTGAAAATAAGGCTGATAAAGTACCAAGAGGGAACTATAGTGTTCGTAGTCATGTGGTAGCAGTAAGTCATATGGAACTGGAATTGCTGGGTAATCTACAACATGGTCTACCAAAGTTTAAACTACATCATTCAATCTGCTATATGGAAGGTACCAACAAGTTACCACCATTAATTTCTCTGGATGTAATTAGATTGTAAGCTCTATGGGGCAGGGACCTCATTTCCTCTTGTGGCAAAGCTCTAGCACTTTTATTTATATATTTATGTATTTATCCCCCTTGTATGACTTTATTGTATTTTATTACTGTACAGCGCTGCGTCCACAAGTGGCGCTTTATAAATAAACTATACATACATACATGTAAAACCTTCTTAAACCAAGTATTCTTAGCTTTAATTTCTTTTCTTTTTCCCCCCCCAGAACCCTTTGGTTATAGTGTCTTGTTAGGGCAAGGATGTCCAACCTGCAGACTTTTGCAAAGGACAACTCCCAGCAGTCTGCAGCCAGGGAATGTTGGGAATTGTATTTTTCAAACATTGGGAGAACCTTACGTTGGACATCCTGCGTTAGGGAGAATTCAATTGCCACAATCTAGTCCGGTCTCTATTTTGTTGGGTGAATGACTTATTTTTATTTATTAGCTTTGCTTCTACAATGAACTTCTCTTATTCCATTATTACCTACACAGGAAGATGTTCCCAACACTCAATGTGGATATGATGTGCGACTAAAACTGGTAAGTAATTGTTTTTTCATAAATGCCCTCCTAAGTTTTGCATTGCCCAAGTCTACAAACTTTATAACCCATGAGGATGCCTCCCTTCCTTCTGGATTTACCTCTCTTCAAAGCTTTAATTCCCTTGTGCGTTATCTGCCAAGTGTTCAGTTTGTGGAGTATTCATATTCTGCTGATCTGCTGCATGTGTTGTGTGTAACGGCAAGTGCTCCATCTAGTGGTAGAAACATGAAAGGTAACGGTTTTAGGGATGGTAACCAGAAGAACGTTTTTTAGAGTGTGCCTTACTCTTTTGTAATAAGGTTGACTGGTGTGTGTCTCCTTGGACACTGGGACTGAGCAGGAACACAGTATTTTTTTTTTATTTTTACAGGATCATACAGAGATTTTTCCAATTGCCATGCATAAGACCAAAATAAATGCATTACATTCACTTGCGTTTTTTTTTTTGTTTAGTTTTTTTTTTTCTAACAAATTAATGCTTTGTGTATATAAGTAACAATCCACTGTTTTTGTGACTATTTGATCACCATGAATATCCTGATGCTACAAACAAGGTTTTAATGACTAGTTTGTAAAGAAATAGTTATTAGTACATAGGGGTAATATTTCTAACCAAACCACCAGTAGGGTGGAAATATGGCTTAGAACTTTAGGGGGGGGAAACAGAACAGGCACTGTTTTGGGCCTGTCCTGTGGGTGCTTGCCACTCCAGATGTTTGGAAACTACAACTCCTAGCAACCAAAGCATGCTGGGAGTTGTAGTTTCCAAACATCTGGAGTGCCAAGAAATTGGGGATTACTGTATGGAATTACTGTCCATTTAAAGGACAATTAATTCCTCAAAACAATACAGAATCATGAGAATGGTATCTGTTGTTGAAAAGATTGCCTTCTGATTTGGTATTGTTTTGAGGCTTTAGTTGCCCTTTAGATGGACAGCAGAATTCACATACAGTAGTCCCATACTGGATTTGGCTATTACTGTATGGGATTACTGTATGGGGATTCTGCTGTCCATTTAAAGGGCAACTAAAGCCTTAAAACAATACAGAATCATAAGGCAGTAGCGGTCATCATTTCTACACTTAGCTTATGCTCGAGTCAATCAGTTTTTACTTTTTTCAGGTAAAAATAGGTACTTCGACTTATACCCGGATCGACTTATTCAAATATATACGGTACTGTGAACCTGTTGCTCGGTACCTGCACACAGTAGAAAAACCATACCCATTTTGATTTAACACCATCGACATGCAATTGTCTTAGGGATAACATTTTTTTGAATACATCATTATTTAGAAAACATATTGCAGGTTTTGTAAAATGATATGATATACTTGTATATCCCTAAAAAGTGTTTTTTTTAAAACCATAAAGCATAGTTCATAATTTGTTTAAAATTCAACCCCTTCCAAGCTGTATACAGGAACTAAAACGCTAGGTTCACACCCCTGGCAGTACAGCAGGTAGTTTGAATACTCACTATCTGCCAGTTCCAAATCTTTCCTGTTTTGCCTCCTCCCTATGGTGATTCAGGGGATGGTCTGCCTATGGGAGGACACCCTTCTTGGAGAGTGTATTCTCTTTGGTCATGCTGCCGTCCTAGTGAAGGGGTGAGCTTGACTGGAACAGAACCGCATGCTCTAAAACATTTTAAACACTAATATAGTACCGTATATACTCGAGTATAAGTCAAGGTTTTTAGGCTTTAAAAAAAGCCGAAAAATCCTACCTCGACTTATACTTGAGTCATTAACTTCAAATCCGGGAGCTGCACGCTTCCTGTCCTTCCGCATCCACTGTACTGTGGCGACGTCACTACTCGGCGCCAGTCTTACCCGGTGCCTAGTAGTGACATTGAGCACCTGAACAGTGAGTGCGGAAGAGACAGGAAGTGTGCGGCTGCCAAATTTAAAGTTAGTGCGGCAGCCATTCAACTAGGACAAGGACTAAAGGCAAGTCCTCTCCTCTACTGGGGGTGGGTGGGGGTAGGTGCAGTGCTGCCACTGAAGATTTTTGGAAACTACAACTCCCAGCAACTAAAGCATGCTGGGAGTTGTAGTTTCCAAACATCTGGAGTGGCAAGGAATTAGGGTTTAGTGTATGGGATTCCTCTCCATTTAAAGGGCAACTAATGCCTTATACAATACAGAATCTGGAGGATGGTATCTATTGTTAATGATTGTCTTCTGATTCTGTGTTGTTTTGAGGCTTTAGTTGCCCTTTAAATGGACAGCAGAATTCCCATACAGTAATAGCAATACTGGATATGGCTATTACGGTATGGGAATTCTGCTGTCCATTTAAAGGGCAACTAAAACCTCACAACAATATAGAATCAGAAGGCAGCAGTGGTCATAATTTCTACCCTCAACTTATACTCGAGTCAATCTGTTTTTACCCATTTTTCAGGTAAAAATTGGTACCTCGACTTATACTTGGATCGACTTGTATTCGAGTATATACGGTATGTTCTTTGGTTCTCCTTTAATTATTTCATGTTTGCGCTATTGATTGTCTGGCTCACAGGGAGCAGAATTTATATGGAGGTTGGGGGTTCCAAGGCATCTCGTTTTTGTTTTGTTTTTGAATAGCGTCCTTAGGGAAAAATTATTTGCTTGACCTGTGGCTTAAATTATTCTTATTTTCTATTTTTTTGCCACAGGAACTTGAACAACAAAGTTACATCTACACTAAAGGGTGTGTGGGTCAGTTTGAGAAGTGGCTGCAAGATAACCTGATTGTAGTGGCTGGTATATTTGTTGCAATTGCTTTGTTGCAGGTAAGTAGGTCTCTCTTTTTTAATATAACATTACAGGATATCAGATTTATGAGATTCTAAAACCCTTGTTTGCTTGTTATGGATGCTGAAAATGGTTATTTGCTTAAATATTATCCCCATACCAACATTCCCAGTTTATAAATTACTTGGTAGTCTGTCATACATAAATATACATACTCCTGAACAACCTTGATTTACCAACAGGACTGATTGGCCTTAACAACTGATTTTGCAGATAAATCGGTGGGGAGTGATTGGTCAGTTGCTAGATTTCCAAATGATCCCTAGCCAATCCACTTGAAAGATCAGAATAGGTATCATTCAGGCAGAATTTATTTCTGTGCTATCCTGCTATCCTTGAATTTCATCCATCTCCTAAATCTCCATTTTTATTTTTCAGATTTTTGGTATATGTTTGGCTCAGAATTTAGTAAGCGACATCAAAGCTGTGAAAGCAAATTGGTGACCCATGGCCGTCCTTGTCCTGAAGTTGGATTTTTCTTAACACTGGAGCCTGCCTTTTTTTTGTTTTGTTTTGTTTTGTTTGCACTGCCTGGAAACATCACACAAACTCTCTAGCATGGACATTTGAGAGACACATTCCCCCCTCAGTAGTATTTTGTGGAGAGCCAGTGGACTGGAGTGGTGTGGTTTCATAGAGTCTGTTTTATTCTGTGCTTTACAAATGCTGAGGAGCATGTTTATTCAGCAATCCACACTTTCAGCCCAAGCTTCCTTCCCTCCCTGGACCTGGAGGGGCTGGCACAGGAAGCCATGGTGTAAATAAGTGCACGTGCGATGTTAAAAGGCGGTGGGACTGTGATTTATATTTATATATATAAATATCTATATTGTAAAAATGTAAGGACTTAAAGCACCATGTCAGTCCTCCATTTGATTGGAGAGGCCCCAGGGCTCTGAATTTCAAAGGGGCTGTATTTGTCTGAACAATCCCCCTCTCTCTTGGTGCTCAGTGAAGGGATGAGGTTTGGTGTACCAGCCAGAAAAATCACTATATTGTCTGACACTGGAGGCATTGTAGATTTATCATTTTATTTTGTATTAACATGTTTGGTCTCCAGAGCTGCATATTTTAAGTTTATTGGTAATACTACTAATTTTTATTTAGACCGTGTATCCCACAATTTGTTGGCAGTAGAAGTATGCTTATGCTGGCCATGGCAGTAATTAAGTAGTTTAGCTGCAACATCATCAGCTGTTAGAGGGAGCTCTGGTAATACACCATTGCTTTCATGTTTAGGATCCATTTACCTGCCCCAGTAAGGAATGCTGCCCTCTACTGGAAAGCTCTTTTAATACCAAAGCTGCCACTGTGGCAATAAGAGGTCCTGCTGCATTAAAATGACAACTTGCTGCCCTGCTAGTATTGCCTTACAGATTTTGCCTCTATGTCTATGTTTATTTCAGGTCAGTGGCAGTCATTTCAGCCCTATTTGATCCAACATTTGTCATTTACTGGATATTCCCATTTTACTGTGCATTCAAACATTGCAAAGAAATAATATACATCTGGCACCTACATTTATATCTCCTATTTATGATCTAGATTGTGTGTGCCCCAACTCGCCTCTCACAACTGTTGTTAAACCTTATCTTGCAAGTTTACATCTGTCTTCAATGAAGATGATATTATGTTGTCTTGTACGTTTGTTTAATGAGAGGGTTTAAGTATTGCACAAATTCAGACCTCAGCTCAGAAAGTTTGTGTATACTCATTTGAACATTTTTGTGTGTTGGTGGCGGGAATCATTTTGTTTAAACAGGTCCCTGCAACAAACATATACAGTATGTTATTTGGCACTAGTACCTGTTACCTACATCAAATGCTAAAGTACTTAGATATTTTGCTGCTAAAAATATATCTGCTGCCCATCGTTACCTTTAAAGATACATTCCAAGAACAGGTCATTTTCAGTTTATTACATAGCAGGGAAATTAAAGAAAAGTACAAATTTACCTAGATGCATTCACTAGGCATATCCCATTACAATTACTAGGGATCACTGGATCATAGTTCAGTAGCTGGAGTGTTGCTGGTTGGACATCCCGATATTGAACACAATAGAAAATTCCTTGGTTTTCTCTCTAGGTAAGATTTTGACTCGTTGATATGTTATTTTTGGATTTTTTATTGGACGGGCTTATTTCGTTACAGTCACATGTTTCCTATTAGACCAATTCATTTCTGGAGTTCACCCTAAGGTAAATGTCCATTAAGGAGAATATAAGCCTTGTACAGTCTGAGTTGGTCAAGGAATTGGCAATCTGCAGGCAGGTTGGGTATAGCTGCCCATGCTTTTTTTCTGTTTAGTTTAATTAAAGAAGTGACCAAAAAAAACCCCAGGAACATTTATAGCAAAAATTGAAAAGGGAAGAAACAGATTTTTAGTTATTTGAGGAATGTAATTGTCCATGATCTATTATAATGAAAGGTCAATATTATTAATAAAAAATACCTTTACTTTGACTTTATTGGGCTTTTCCAGCAAAGCCATGGACACTAATGAGAATTAAAAGTTGTGTTTTTTTATAGTCCTTTAAGCTACAACCCCCCCACAACTGTAATATTGTTGTTTCTTGATCATTAAACATTTGTTAATTTTTTTATTGCATTTTGTGTTCTATGGGTCCTTTTACAGTTAAAACAAAATGTTCAGTATAAAATGAAAATCTTGGTTGATTTTTGGGAACTTTAAGGCTTTTTAGCAAGATGGTTATATAGCTAAAGTTCTCAGTGACCTGTTACTTAATGCAGTCTTCATAAAAAGAAATAAAGACATCAAACTTAATACTAATTATTTGGTGAATTAAAGGGTCACTATACTCACTCAAACAACTTTACATTATCTGAAACTACAATTTGAGAGAAGTAAAATTGTGGTACTCACATATTTATGTGTGCTTGATTTGTCATTAAATTATTAGTGAGTGCTCCTAATTGCCCCCACCCTAATTGCGTGCACTAATTGGGCCACACTAGTGTGCGCGGCTTAACCCTTACTCACTGCCTTCTTGTAGTGTCTGCGACACTTATAAGTTCTGCTCAGCCTCACCATGGACACTGCTCTGCTTACACATCTCCCCTTCCCACACCCTTCTTTCTTTTCTCTGCTGATTCTCTTAAATGTTGCAGAAAGTGTGCTAGCAGGCAGCCAAAGATCCTAGTAAGAAGTCCGGTATAGAGAACATTATAATTTCTGCTTCTGGGGTGACAGGTCTTTTCCTGTAAATATGATTTCAAATGATAATTTCTCATTATGTACAGCTCAGCTTTAAAAAAAAAAAAAAAAAGTTTTGGAGTAGTGGGATCTGGCTGTATCTAAATGTATACACTTTAATAAGTTATCAGAAAAACAGCTGAAACAACTAAAAAGCACATTAACTATTCTGGGATAATGAGCATTTCTTTTTTTGTGTGCAAATAAGATGTTAGAGATAACGTTATTTTAGAAGCTTAATATTTCTGACACAAGGTGGCGATGTTGCCTAGCAAATAGTTTGTCTTTGCAGCCGCAATGAAAGATACTATGGCTGCAAATTACCCTTTCCCTCTCAATACCCTGTAACCATATTCCATCTTGTGTGCAGATTTAACTATAAGGTTTTAAAGAGGGATCTCATTTTTGAAAATTAAATCCAGCTTTTTTTCAGCATTCAAAAAAGAATACGATTGTTTTTCATTGGATACGGTCTATTTTACAAAACATGGATTAACACCGGTCAATAGAATTGGGTGTCATCTCCTCCTGGGCTTTTTACTTGTCCTGTGGGTTCTAGGTGCAGTTATCTTACTCTACATGATTTTGTTTATTTCTCCGTGTAAGTAATTATTTCCGCCTCATGATTCAAAACATTTAATGATATTTCTTGCTCAGTGAGCATGGTTATCTGTAGTTGTATCATTGTGGTAGAAGTGAGGGATTCTGTAAATTCTAAAGCTGACCTTCTATGAACAAGATGTCAGAAATGACTGAACTACCCAGCTATCACCAAACCAAGGGGCCATATGTTGGAGATTGTAGTGACAGTCATGCACTGGGTCACTTTTAGCTGTGTTGTCAATTAAGTCCTCCAATCTGGGCTTGTGTAAGGTCTGACAGGGGGTGAAGGTTTCGATCACCCTCCCACTTTTTGTGGGATTCTGTCATTTTGCCCACATACTGAGCATTAATTTTGTATTTACTGTGCACAAATGTCTTGCCTGCAAATCTGGGCAAGCTTTTACATCTTTATGCTTATTTAATGAGATCAAAGCTGTTTCATGGGATTTTACTTTTTATTTCATTTAATAGAAAAGAATTGTATATACTAAAAATACCACTTTCTGAAAAGGGAAACGTGTCCAAATCTGAAACGTTTAATTTAATAATAACCCTAGGAATCCAAAGTCTGTTTTCTTCTATTCTCTGCAATACGACCAACCTGTTATTTGGCTGGTTTTATGGCAGAAAACACAAACATGCAATATTTAGGGAAAGAGCAACAAGCTTCATGCAACAATAGACAGACATTTTATTATTTATAACAATATATCACTAGTTGAAGTCCTAAAAGGGATATAGCTGTGTGAGAGAAATAGGAAATGACATAACAAAGACATGGCTGAAATTGTGTCTACATCACCAGCTGGAAATAATGGGAGGCATTGAACATATTTCACAGTTTTATATTTTTGCCATTTAGTTTTATTGAAGAACGGGAGGTAAAGGAGCTGTGTCTTACCTCCTGTTCTTCAATAAAACCTGCAGGAGCCAGGAGAGAAGGTAAGGTAATTACCTGATCGATTGTTCCTCCGCCGCATAGTCTGACAGGTCCCAACGGACTCTGTCTTCTATGCGCATGTGCGATCCATGCATAAAGAAGACGGTGTCAGTCGGGACTTGTCAGACTACGCGCCGGGGGAGCGAGCGGGTAGATACCCTTTAAATAATACCAATGTCTGCTTGGTATGTCTTTTTTTACTTATTGAACATGGTATTTTTCTATACACGCTATGAGCAAATATATGCCTTTCATTTTGTGCAGTGGTTCACTGGTCACACCCTCAAATCAGAGAATTTCCTAGCAACAAGGCTACTTGCATTTAGTATAGTTTTCTGATTATCGTATGTGGCACAATGACATTCTTCAAAAAATAATCTGTATATAATCTTCAAGGAAAAGTCTTTGCTTCTTAACTCCACATTTAAGGGAGCTGATATTACCCATAGACATCCTTTTATCGGTGCATATGATATTCATAGGGTGAATGCTCGGGACTGTGTTTATGCAGATCTTTGAAAGATGACAGACAGGATCTTGCAGATCTTGTCTGTCATCTTTCAGAAATCTGTACTGTGTGTACCTAGCTTAAGGGCTAGGCCCCACTAGCGCGTTTCAGGTTGCTATTTGTGATTCAATTGCACTAGTGGGAGCATGTAGTAGCCTATTGGACCAGCCCCACTACATGTGCTGTGCTTTTGTGCGGTATCAGAGGCATGCGATCACCTATATGGTTCACTCCAATAGGGTTTAGTTGCCAAGCCCTAAATCTCCTTTAAAGTTGAAAGAAAGGGCATCCAGGCTCGTTTTGCACCTGTGCATGATACAGAGGACCTGGTAGATAACTGCCGATACACTAAAAGCAGCACAATTCAATGGAATCTTGACAGTAGTACCAACAGTGAATTCTGGTACAGACTTATCCTATTAATTATGGATTCACTGCACTAAATCTGGATTTTGGTGGTTAATGATTACTTTAGATGCATTTGCAATGCATATGTAACGCTTCCTATAAACGATCAGCTGTGCACAATGTCTGTTAAATGCAGGAAAACAGTTAATGTACAAAAAATACGGATGCACGTTAATCAATGTTAGCCAGGGCTATAGGCTTTCACTGCAGCTCCACCTGCTTTCTACCCACAATCCATTAGATTTCCAGATGTTTGTAAACTATAACTCCCAGCATTCCTTAGCTATAGAGTGTTTGTAGGGGAATGCTGGGATTTGTAGTTTTTAAACCATCTGGAGATTTACTGGTTACCTGTCGTTGTAAGGGCTAGGTCCCACTATCATACACAAACAAGGCACGCAGGATTTTTGCAATGTGCTGCTGTGCGTGATATTCTATGTATGCTGCGCTTCAGGTCACATCTGTGTTATTGGCATGCATAACGGGAACTACTAAATAGCGGTCTTGTAGCATTGCAGACATCTTGGGTATTGGACCAATCTTATACCCCACCCCTAAATCTAATTGAACCAAGATCCAATCAAATTCAAAATTTAAATTAGACCAATCAGATTTTAAAGGTGGGTTTGGGAGACACTATAAAATGCAAGACATCTGAATTGCAGTTTAGTGCTGGCTTAGCAGCTATACTGATAGGTTGTAGTCTTGTATTTAGACATAAGGTCAACAACATTTAGGGGGAGATTCAATATGGCCCAATTCTGTCTAAAACCCACGTTAACCCGAAGAAATTTCGGGTTAATGTGGGTTTTAAATGGATTTTAGAGCACAGCTCCATTTCCAAATGAAATAGCGCTGTGCTAATGATCCAAAACCCCAGGTTGTGGAGCGTTAAAGTCGCGCTCCTTACCTTAGCTCGATCCCGTGATGCAATACCTGAGGTAATCTCGTTTTCGTCAGTTATTGTATCGCGTAATCAGGCTAAGGTAAGTAACGTGGCTTTAGATATTGGGTCTCCCCTTTAGTTTACACCTGGCTGGGTAGGCCCAATGAGCTACCTTCAGCCCTGGTGAACCCAGTGGCGTAGCTACAGACTTATGGGCCCTGATGCAAAATTCGGTCATGGGCTCCCAACACCGCCGCAAACACAAATCTGCACCGCAAACTAAAAAATAATTTCCATAAAAAACATCCAAATTCATATTTTTTTTAAAGGCACATATTTTAAAACAGACACTTTCCCCATACACCAAGCAAAACTATTCAATCAGATTCAAACAGTATTTCTAAACTTCTAAATTTAAACCTTCTAAAACAACTAACTAACTGATGCTAGTAAAATGCTTGGCACAGGTAAAAGTGGTAAAATGTTTTGTATATAACCACTGGTAAAATAGTTGGCACAAAGACTGGTTAAATGCTTGGCATGCAGACACCGATAAACTGGTTGGGAAACTGGCACTGCAAACAGCCAGGCACTAGTTACATAGACTTGGCACATAGACTATGGTAAAAATGCTTTGTACACAGACCACTGGTAAAACAGTTGGCACACAGACTGGTAGTTTTGGAACCTTAGCACAAAATGGGGCCCCTTCTTGGCCAAGGGCCCTGGTGCGGTCGCATCCCCTGCACCCCTGGTAGCTACGCCCCAGGGTGGACCTTAGATCCTCATTTTTTGATGATTAGTATTAAAACAGCACTGCTAGCGCTTTAAAACAAAGCATAGATAAAGGGATTTCATTTTAACCACTGGCTGTTTGAAAGCCGTTTAGAGTGAATCCCTTTCCTTTTGGAGCAGGCCCTATCAAAAATCTTTATATCTTACCTTTTTTAATTGCTTAGCCAGAAATCTGATTGTTTTTTTTCTCTGGTCATATACCTTGCAACAATATATAACCGTAAAGGAAAGTAGCGGCATGGTAGCAGCATACTATTTTTTTTTTTTTTTACAAAAACATACAGCTTCTGGGCATTGAAAAATAATATTTACATGGAGTCAAGGGAGTTAGGGAGAGTTTTCCCCACAATGTCCTTGCTCATTATACAAAAAAGGGGGGGAAAAAAATTCTGGGTAATTATAATGTTGATTTTGCATTTCTGGTATGATAATTAGAATTTCTTAGCAGTAAAGACAGCAGTGAGCATGCTCCAACCCTAAACCCAGACGGTGGTCAGATGATCTGGTGATCGATGGCTTCCCCCATAAGACACATACAAAATGGAGGACCACAGTTCCCCTTTAAAAAAATAGAATTAAAGGGCATGTCCACCCTTATAAAAAAAAAATTATATAACGTAGGGCACCCCTGCCCACCCCCAAATGCTGTGTCAAAATGTTAAAAAAAGATTTAGAACTTTACTTACAACCCCTCAATCCTCTGGTGCATTGATCTAGCTCCCTGCTTGCCAGAACTTACAAGCAGGGGCCGAACCAGCAGTCGCATCTGTCATTGGCTGAGAAGCAGCCAATCACAGACCTGGCTGCCATCAATGGAGAGTGCCGCGGGAACAGAGGGCTGTAAGTAGCATTCTAAAACTTTTAACAAAATGACATGGAAGTTGGGGGCAGCCAGGGCAGGCAGGCATACAGGCATGCCTTACACTACAGAAAAAGGAATTAATGCTAGGTGAATGGCTAGATGGATGGATCCGGATTGTGGGGGGGAGGGGAAGTGCTCCCCTTTAGGCAACACAGGAGGCAGAGACCTTTTTGCAAGAAGACACCTCCTACTCTTCAGTTTCCTGGACTTTGGACAGACACTGCAGGAGAACCATAAGGAGCAGAGAAGTAAGGATTTTTTTAAAACTTCACAGTGGAGTCAGTAGTGGGTTAAATTGGGCAAGGCCATACTGCATCACACCAGAATCACACACGCAATGGCACCCAATTGTGTGTGCGTTTCTGGTGCGATTTTCGTGTGATTACACATGCTCCATTTCCATTATGGAAACGCATGCGATTGCGGGAAAAAATTGTGATTGTTTCCAAAACGGAAATGGATGCACAATCACACCGGAAATTGCAGGAACTTTTGCATTCCAGCGATTTCCACTAAAAAAAATTGCAAGCACAATCACATACGCAAAAACGTACAAGTGTGGTCTATACCTAAGTGTTCCTTTAAAAAGGCTGGGCGATAGGTTTATGTAGGAGACCAATTGGTTGGAGGCAATTTACCAACATGTCCCATCGTCCTTTCATACAATTTGGCAAAAGAACAACTGACATCAGTCCCCAGAGGCCATAAAAATCCCACTGATATTTCACACTGACTGACCAAAATATTGGCTGGTCAGTGCAAAATATCTTCTCGTGTATACCTAGCCTGAAATGGTAAAGCACTAAAAACAACAGGGATAGAGTTAATCAGCACTAGTTCACACCTGAATGTTTTTCTTGTAGAAATCCCTGTCAATACACATTAGTCTTTGCTGTTTTTGCTTTCGAGCACAGTAGGTGGCAGTATTCTGTGAAAATGGCAAAACCAATAATAGTAAAATACACGCTTTGTGACAGTAACGCGTTTTAATGCAGATTGGTTTCCTGATCTATAACTCCTTGATCCGTTATTCTCTTGCAATGAACAATGATGCTATTGAGGTGTATATCTAACCCATATTTAAAATCTAGACACACACATTTTTTAAATAGAAGCTTTTTAATCTTAAGTTTGCATCCAGACAATGAAGAGCAGACAACAAACCTGTTATCCAGAGCCGTACAGCAATAGTTACTGGAGTTTTGCTTGAAAAATCCCATATATCTTATTTAGGATTTTTAAAGCAAAACTCCAGTAACTATAGCTGAACGGTACCTGAAACATATACTATAAGGGCCATATTTAAAAAGTCGCGGTATCGCTTTTTAGTGATACTGCGACTTAAACGATCGGTATTGTAAATTTACGATTGTTAAAACCATCAGAGATTAACGATTGGATTAACAATCGTAAATTTACGATACCGATCGTAAATCTACGATAACAAAATCGCAGATTTACGATCCCCAAAGAATACCATTGCGGTAGTTTACTACCGCACAGTATTCTACGATCGAACGTTCGTTAATTAACGAACATTCAGTCGTTAATTTACAACCGCGATCGTACATTTACGACTGCGATCGTACATTTACGACCACGATACTGCGACTTTATAAGGGTCGATTATAGTTTGATCACACTAGTGTTATTGATATCATAGTCCAGTGATGGCGAACCTTTTGGAGACCGAGTGCCCAAACTGCAACCCAAAACTAACTTATTTATTGCATAGTGCCAACACGATAATTTGAGGTGGCCATACATATATCCGATATTACTTACCTGAGCGAGCTCTCACACGAAGTTCAATTGATCCTACCGGAACCGCCTCTCCCGTTCTTTACGATCTCATAGAAGAACAGGAGAAGCGGTTCCAGCAGGATCGATCGAACGCCGCGTGAGCGCTCGCTCGGGTAAGTAATATCGGTTGTATGTATGGCCACCTTAAGAGTGAATACCGAGGTTTTACTTTAGAAAAAAAAACTGCGATAGACATAGACAGATACAGTGATACAGTAGATAGAATCAATTATAGATAGTCTGTTAACCTCTTTATTACCACACAGGAGTTTGAGATCCAAAACAGGGACTCAAAAAGAGGCTTTAAAGCACAAACTTACAATCAATTTACTTTTATTTTGGGTAAGAAATCCCCTTTCCCCATGCTTGCCTGGTGCATCCCCCTTCCCAAAGAAACTTAAGGTTCATACACACGTGCTACTGTGGGTGCCGTACATGGCACGATTATCGCCCGAAATGGGCGTGCATACATATCGCACATGGCGGGTCGGCACCCACTGCTTGCTGCCCCTCCACTGATGCTGCTACGTACCTTTTCTGTTCATGGGCAGTGGAGGCTCGTCTGATAATGACAGTCAGCCATTGGCCGTGATGTCACTGTCATGGTTGTGACTGACTGTCTTACCCGGAAGTGGCAGAGAGCCGTGGCAGTGGATCGTGGAGATTTTAAGTATGAATACTCACTCTGGGAACATTTAGGGGGAGATCCAAAGCCGGGCGCCGCGTAACTTACCTTTGCTAGATCCCGCGATACAATAACTGACGTAAACGGTATTACGTCAGTTATTGCATCGCGGGATCGGGCTAAGGTAAGGAGCGCGAACTTAACGCTCCACAGCCTTTACCGTTAAGTTTCGCGATACGAGGTAGCGCAAAACTTAACGGCAGGGGTTTTGGATTGTTAGCACAGCGCTATTTCCAAAAACATTCGGAAATGGTGCTGTGCTCTAAATTCCGTCTAAAACCCACGTTAACTCGATTTTTTTTCGGGTTAACGTGGGTTTTAGACGGAAAAGGGGCATATTGAATCTCCCCCTTAAAGTTTTAAGCAAAACATAACCTAGCTTTTGGGGGTCCCTGAATATGTATGCATGTATAATTTTATTTTTATAGCACCACTTGGGTACTTGAGAACTTTATTTGATTCTGTTTTACAGCTCAGGTATGTTAGCAGAAAGCAGCCTTAGCACAGGTCTTGCCTTGTTACAGTCCAAAACCAGACTGACTTGGGCTGCATGTGAGCTGCTTTTTATACCCAAGGTCTCCCAGCATGCTTTGCATAGTAAATACAGCAATATCAAAAATAATACAAAGTAGCTATTACTATAACATTTCCATAACAACAATCTTTTGTTACATACAGATTTGACAAAAAGGTCTGCATAGTTAAAAGGAATAATCATCTTACAGTAATACAAACAACATTGGCAAATCCATGTGCACATCTGACAGTCATTTAGGGACACATTTAAAAAGGCGTGCTTTCGTTAATCAGTTAATTTCGATCTGTTTAGCAATTGTAAATTTACAATCCTTATCGTAAATTAATGATAATGACTGTAAATTACTTATAAATTACTTATAAATTAATCTATTGTAAACCTACGATGACGCAATCGTAGATTTACGCTCCCTATGGAATGCTTTATAAATATAGCTCTAAGACACACACCTATGTGCTTAAACAAACTGTCAAAGTGTGTATACAAAACCTTTCAGGTATAAACTCATTATATACATTTCTATATGCTAAGTTTTAATGATTATATTTAATGCATTGCAAACACAAACAAAATGAAAACGTGTTTAAATGCTTAACTTCCTGTTATCTGAACAGATTTAGCATGGCTTTTAACCCCCAGCATTGCCATGTAGGAAACATGTGTACTGTGTAGGATAGATGAAAGGGAAAGTAAGGAACAAGAAAAGATAAAGATAATTTTGCTGGCCAGCAGAAATAGAAGAGATAGGAAAAGAGAAAAGATTTATCCCTACAGACACACAAGGAAAACAACATTAAAGGTGACTCACAGGTACGCAGCGCTGTATATGTGTACATGATAAAATACAGATTATACAAACGGGGATAAAGCTTCAAAGTTTAAGATTATATATATATATATATTTATATATATATAAAATAAGTTTCTTGTGTATTGACATATTAGGAAAGATATCCCTACCCCAAAGAGCTTACAATCTTGGGGGAGGGAGTAATTATTAAATGTTTTTATTAGAAAAATATTAAAAGCTTTCATTAGGGATGGACATACCCTTTAAGCCAAGTAATTTGACATTCCTCACCTTCTTAGCATGCTGTGGCAGACACAAGGCAGAGGGCTCAGGGACTGATGTCTCCCTGCTACAGACAGCGTTACACTTGGTTAGCAGAAAGGGGAGCCGACCTGACTGTGTCTCTGGCTTTGTGGTAAAAAAAACCAAGAAAGAAACTCTGGTGAGTTTTTTTTTTGTAGTTGAGTGTCCACAGAGAAGGCCCTAAGTACAACCTTTGGCACGCATGCCTCAGGTTTGCTAACACTGTCATAGTCTAATCTTTCTGCAAGGGTCACCCTTTTTTCTGTATTGCTACATGACAAGATCTGTATTTAAAGGATAACTGTGTTGCCACAATGCATTTTTTTTAAAGAAAGAGTAATGGTATGCAGCCCTCCCCATAGATTTTTTCCTGATTTCGAGCCTCTCTCTGCCTTCAATTAGCCATGCAGTGAAGGGGAAGTAACAATTCTGTCTGCCACTCACTGTCACTCAGAGCTAGCATGCAAAAAACCACTTCTCCACCCATCCTTGATCAGCTTGATTATGTAGGCTGTATCCTAGCAACCGGACAGTTCAAGTTTGTTTAACCTGTAGAGGAGGAGGAGAGAAGTTGTAACAGACATTTCCACCAGCCAATGACAAGTGTTATTTTAATCAAGGACCTGGGCTCTCTAGGAGGCGGGCTTTTAGCACTCATCTTTGCTGTGCAATATCTAAGCGAGGGCAGCATGGTTGTAAATGTGAGTAAGTGATTTCAGCTGCCCTGTGTGTGGACATGTAATGGGGGTGATGTTTTTTTTTATATTGTTGTCCTTTAATACAGATGTACAGTATTACTTAATTTACTTCCCATTTATTTTGCTTGGTGGTCACAAACATTTAATTATTATTATTATTACTGTGGATTTATATAGTGCCAACATCTTCCGTGGCGCTTTACAGTTGCAATATGCATGAGAAACATACATGTTACATACAAGGTTAGTGCAATTAATACAAAGTGCAAATTATTTAAGTGCTGGTCCAGCAGCATTCATTGTGGTAAGTTACAGCATTAATGTGGTACAATAGGAAGGATGGCCCTGCCAGAGAGCTTACAGTCTAGAGGAGATGGGGATGAAACATAAGGTGAAGCAGATCAGTAGCTGTAACGAAGTTGTTAGTGAGTTATAACTAGCGGGTCTGCGATGGGTCAGTAAGGGGTAGGAGTGTCCAGGTCCAGATTGTAAACTTACCTAATTAACATAAACATATCTGCACCTTCTGAATTTATGATTATAATTTCAGGTTATTGTTAATGACTAGCATTTTCTCATTATATTTTCTTTTAAATACCCATTGGTACAGCTACAAATGGCCATAGAGCACAGATCTTTTCATTAGGGAAGTTCAGGATAAGGTTTGGCTGCTGACTAGAGAAGGCAGTTTTGCTCCATATTGTCTGGTAGCATGTTGAACAAGATTCAGGCAGTCCAGATAAAATGTGCTACTGCACAAATTGTATGAAGGTAGCACAGATCTGTGACCTTTCCAGGCTCAGACTTTCATATTCCATTTTTTCCCTGTCTTGCAATTAACAAATGTAGAGTATTTTAGCACGTTGCATCTGTTCCCCTCACCATTTTTGACACTGCAGCACCCAGCTGACTCAGGCTCACATATATTAGCGCTGCTAATAATTACAACTGCTTAATATTCAGAGGCCAAGCTCTGTAAGTTCAGAGCCAAGCATGAAACCTACAGCCTACCAGACTTGCAGAAAAATCTGTCTGCACTGTGCTAGGAAAACATAATGAGCTCTCTTGTTGTGAAATACAATTCAATTTAACTTCCCTTCTGACCAGGGATCTTGAACAAATATGACTCCAGCTGTTGGTGAACTGTAACTCTCATCCTCCCTGTGGGGCAGTGGCGTAACTAGGAATCACTGGGCCCCCCTGCAGTGGTTTTCTGGGAGGAGGCTATATCTGTCATAGGAAAAATGAGATGATGGGGCCCCTGCGGTTGCTCCCCCTGCTCCACTTGTAGTTACCTCCCTGCTGTGGGGTGCTGAGATGTTGAGTTCCTCTACAAATGCAGCCCTAATATTTAGTTCAAATCTTTAGAATATGTTTAAGGGTTAAAATCCCTTACATGAAGGAATGGTTCTACCTTTACCTGTTGTGAAACTTAGATTGTAAGCTCTTCAGGGCAGGGATCTCACTCCTAATGTGTCAAGGCAAGCCACACTTACATCAATTAATTTATAATTCATATATATGTATTCTTACTATGTATAAAATTGTATTTAATTTTTATTTATCTGTATGATTGCTTACACTTATCCCCCATTTGTATACTCTGTATTTTATAATGTACAGCGCTGCGTACCCAAGTGGCGCTATATAAATAAAATTATACATAAAACACAAATGTACATTTCAGTTTAGTTCCCTTTACAGTCCACAGCTCAATAACTGTGATGAGCATGGAAATCCGCACTAAATCATCTCTGGGAGGAAGAAGGCCCATTTGTGCTATGATTTGCACAATTTTGCATTATTGGGGCACATGCAATTCGCAACAAATGGTAATACATTTTTCAAATTTATGCTGTCTGCATGCATTGACGTGTTAAAAATAAAGAAAACTCAGACAGATGTAAAAATGAATTGCATTGCATTTGAAACCGCACTTAATTACATTGTGTATTTTCTTTGTTATTAGTGGGGCCTAGGCCTTGGTGTCAGGAGCGTAATGATTGGGTCTGTTTAAAAAACTGGTTGCACGTATCTTTATTGAGGACGCGTGATCAGCAAAAAAGCTAGTTGCGGGCCCCCTCGGTCCCCGTCCCCATTGAAGGCAGGGCAGAGGCGTAACTACAGGGACCCGGGCCCCCCGCGAGATTGGAGACCGGGCCCCTAACCTACCCCCTCCTCGATCAGCTGTTTTTTTTTAAAACAGCTGATCGTGCCTATGAATGAAACATACAAACGATCAGCTGTTTAAAAGACCTGACCCGAACTTCCGGTTTGGTTCCAGAAGTTCGGGTCCGGTCTTTTAAACAGCTGATCACAGCAGAGTGGGCTTGTGGCAGGCTCTACTACTGTCCGAGCCCCCCTCGGTGGGGGCTGCTTTAGTGTAGCTACCATACTGCTTGGTGTTGTGTCACTTTTGTGGCTATTACAGTAAAACTAAATCTACACTGGGACCCTTATAGGTATTTATCAAGGGCAAGAACAGAGAAATAAAGGGGGTACTGGATCACTGCCTTGTGCTAATTTTGACTGAAACTTCTTGTTTTATAGTACACATACGGGGTTATTCAGTAAAAGTTCTTATCGTTTAAAATGGTGCTAATTTTGCCCCAACCAATCAAATGTTAGCTTTTCAAATGTTACATAAGTTCTGATTGGTTGGGGCAAAATTAGCACCATTTTAAACGATAAGAACTTAAGAACTTTTATTGAATCTCCCTGATAGTTTAATAATTGATATTCACCTGGTGTTCTGCAAAAAGACTGGGTATCAATTTTATCAATTACAATAATCAAAAATAGAAAAAGTTCCCAGGTGAAATAAGAGATGCTATTTTACTCAGTACCTTGTCTCCAAGTGTTGATACATAAACCACAATGTTTAATGGGTAAATTGCCCTTTTTTCTATTGCATGACCGAATTAAATGACTGCTTACTTGCTATATATATATATATATATATATATATATATATATTTTTTTTATTGCTATAGTCTGCTAAATTTGACCAATGGAGATGATCTTCGAAGATTTGTTAAAATTAACAAATCCGTGTTTTGGCAAAATTATTTTTGACTCCAGCAGTTGTATTATATTAATGTTAAATTCTTTTGGCAGCTTCCTTGTGTATTCTCAGTAGCCGGAGTGAGGCAGGCAGACAACAGACAACTTACTTTGTTTCTGTTAAACAGAAAAAATGAATTGCCCCTCACTGTGTAGTACTGGTGTAGAGACCAGCCCTTTCTTAGGACTGCTTCATCTTAGGGTGGGGATGACTGGCTACCAGCATTAAGAATGGAATCATCTCTAAATTATTCTATTAGCAATTTCTAGTTTATTAATTGGTTTCTGTAGACAAAACCTCCAATAAAAATATTCACAACAGGCCTGATGTTTTCTAATGCAAATGCTTCTTAACAATATTTGAGAAAATGCTCCTTAGTATTCTAACAACGTTCCCTTCTTATACCTATTAGTATGTTCTTATTATAAGAAAACCCATTCTCTGTAATGGAACTGATTTAATTAGCCAACAATCTAGATATCCACTACAAGTGACAGTATGTGCACTGCCCTGTATGACAGACTGTCTGTAGAATCATCTTCATTTTTGTCTGTAAAATGTAGGCCCACAGTTAACAAAGGCTAAATAACAGGTAATTGCATCACATAAAAACTGTATATCTCTGCCAACTTCACCTGCATTACTGCATTTTGTACCTTCCTCCACAGATGCCACAGCACACTCGTCCAATATTCCTTCTAATGGCAATGTAAACTCTGACCATGTTTCATACTTACTGTTCTCTGGTTCACTGAACTAAATGTTCCAAGTTACAATGAAAACATATTTCAGTAATCCAACAGCTCCTTGCCGCTACATTTCACCCCTAAAACAGCAAGTTATTTACACAGGTGTTATAAGTAGTTTGAAAGCTACATTTCTTATAATTATACATATGACCCCAGTCACTTGGAGTTAATTTTATTGCAAAAAATTGATATATTGTGAAATAGTGGTTCTATTTCATGAAAGTTCTCTCTTGTAGCTATGGTTGACCAGATATTGAGATCTATCTATCTATTGTCTATCTTCATTTGTAGGGAATTAACATTATATTTGAAAAATAATTGGGGATGGGGGGTTCCAATAGCAATCTAGTCCGTATTGGAATGTGATAACACTAGCAATATGTTTACTTGTTAATATTAGAGAAATATACACAAACACATGTAAATTATGCTTTGGAAACCAATCAGTATTTAATATTGATCAATTGTTTACACTTGCAAGTGGTCCAGTCACATTCAAAAGTGAATGGCAAAGACAATTTCTCGCACATATTCTTATACTTCTCTGGTCATGTACACATTAGCCTTGGAAGCTGTCCAATACAAATCAAAAAATTTAACAACCTCCCATATAACTTTATTTCTGAGGCTCTAAGTATCAGTTCTGTCCAACTGTTCAACCATCCCAAACACTTCTCACTTATCCATATCTTACTAGGCCAATAATAAGGCAACACAGAGTTACAAAGATATTTAACCCATTATGCAGTATTGTATTGTTACAGTTCTACTACAACTTCTATGAAAAATGGGATCTTTACTGTCTGTTCTCACTGTATGGGATTTTTCATGTCTGTTCTCACTGTATGGGACCTTTACTGTCTGTTCTCACTGTATGGGACATTTACTGTCTGTTCTCACTGTATGGGACCTTTACCGTCTGTTCTCACTGTATGGGATCTTTACTGTCTGTTCTTACTTTATGGGACCTTTGCTTATTATTAAATTCCAATAACGTTGGTATAATTTGCACACTAGAAAGCCCTGTATGTACTGTATGGTTGGCCTATATGACAGTCAGAATGTTATATGTACACTTATGCCCTTAGGAACATTTATTTTAGTAAAGTTAGAAATGTTAGGGGCTGATATAATATCAGGTATAAATGTTAACCTGTGCTATTAATTTGTTTAGTATGAAATCACAATGGCAAAAGTAGTTGCTCAAATTTACTGTACGTCTAAGCTGAAGAGAAGATAAGACGGTACCAGATAAGATTTCATTTTCAGTAGATATTTTACCATTTGCATTGAAATAGTAATGTGATATAGTTAGGGTAGTCTTATACTGTTTGAACATGCCTAAAAAACAGATATGATGGGGAAAACAGATTGCACTAGATTGCTCAACCAAACATATGCTTTGCTGTAGATGTTCATATTTTTCTTCACTTAAGATGTGTTGGGATATTGTTAGAGGGAATTTCATATGGTTAGAGGTTTGTTAGGTTAGGTTAGTTAGGGCCCTGCTAAAAGAGTCTACCTTGACGTGGTGGCAGGGCTTACAAATCTTTTGGCCAAAATCTTTTATTCTTCAGGAATTATGGTGGGGATAAATGCTTATTTGAGGAATTGTATAAATAAATACCTCTTTGAGGCCAAGGGCCATATTTATCAAACATCTTTATCGTTTTTTTACGATCTGTTTTCTACGATACCGATCATTATTTTACGATATAGATCGTAATGCTACGATATCGGCATCATAAATCTACGGTGGCGATATCGTAAAATAATATCGTAGAATAACGACTGTTATTTTATGACGACCGCGCTGTTCAAAGGAGCCGCGCGGTAGTCGTAGAATAACGCACATAAGTACTTTTATTATGGGTGATATGGACAAGCATTAGTAATTGTTTTACTCTTCTTAATTGGGAATAATATGCACAAAACATAGTGATGTATTTTCCATAGTAATGTATTTTCCATAGCAATGTATTTTCCATAGTAATGTATTTTCCATAGTAATGTAATTTCCATAGCAATGTATTTTCCATAATGTATTTTCCATAGCAATGTATTTTCCATAGCAATGTATTTTCCATAGGAATGTATTTTCCATAGTAATGCATTTTCCATAATGTATTTTCCATAGCAATGTATTTCCATAGCAATGTGATTTTCCATAGCAATGTATTTTCCATAATGTATTTTCATAGCAATGTATTTTTCCATAGTTATTATTCATAGTAATGTATTTCCAAAGCAATGTATTTTTCATAGCAATGTATTTTCCATAGCAATGTATTTTCCATAGCAATGTATTTACCATAGTAATGTATTTTCCATAGCAATGTATTTCCATAGTAATGTATTTTCCATAGCAATGTATTTTCCATAGCAATGTATTTTCCATAGTAATGTATTTCATAGGAAAATGTATTCCATAGCAATTGTATTTCCATTATTTTCCATAGCAATGTATTTTCCATAGTAATGTATTTTCCATAATGTATTTTCCATAGCAATGTATTTTCCATAGCAATGTATTTTTCCATAGCAATGTATTTTCCATAGTAATGTATTTTCCATAGCAATGTTATTTTACCATAGCAAGATATTTTTCATAGCAAGTGTATTTCCAAGCAATGTATTTTCCATAGCAATGTATTTTCCATAGTATGTATTTTCCATAGCAATGTATTTTCCATAAGTAATGTATTTTCCATAGCAATGTTTTTCCTAGCAATGTATTTTCCACAAGGAATGTATTTTTCCATAGTAATGTATTTTCCATAGCAATGTATTTTCCATAGCAATGTATTTTCCATAGTAATGTATTTTCCATAGCAATGTATTTTCCATAGCAATGTATATGTATTTTCCCTAGCAATGTATTTTCCATAGTAATGTATTTTCCATAGCAATGTATTTTCCATAGCAATGTATTTTCCATAGCAATGTATTTTCCATAGCAATGTATTTTCCATAGTAATGTATAGAAATGTATTTTCCATAGTAATGTATTTTCCATAGTAACAACAAATTGTTACAACAAATATAGGGGGAGAATCAGTGAAAAACCCATGCTACCCAGTATTGGGCAGTATTTGCAAACCCGATAGTTCCAATACTGTGGTTTATTATAATATTACAGGCAACACTTTTATGTGTCATACATTTATGCCCGTGGGTGTACAATACTGCCGCGGTGGTGCAATACCACTGTGATATTGTATAGGCGATTCCGTGAATTAGTATTAAAACATTGTGTGGTATTTTATGACGCGGCCATAAATGTATGATCGCTGACATAAATGTAAAAACAATGCTTGTTAAAGGCACGGTATTGCGAAATAGTGATTTATAAATACTGCCCATAGTATTGGGTTTATGTGGGTTTTTCACTATGTTTATGGTGCCTGTATTGTTTCCAAAAACAAAACAATGAATGATTTGTATTTTACATCCCCCAGAACCCTCCTCACTGGCTGCTAGTCAGGGTAAATGTGCAAAATGACTTTTTTTGTATAAATAAATACCTCTTTGAGGCCAAGGGCCATATTTATCAAACATCTTTATCGTTTTTTTACGATCTGTTTTCTACGATACCGATCGTTATTTTACGATATAGATCGTAATGCTACGATATCACCATCATAAATCTACGGTGGCGATATCGTAAAATAATATCGTAGAATAACGACTGTTATTTTATGACGACCACGCTGTTCAAAGGAGCCGCGCGGTAGTCGTAGAATAACGCACATAAGTACTTTTATTATGGGTGATATGGACAAGCATTAGTAATTGTTTTACTCTTCGTCATATTGGGTTTATGTGGGTTTTTCACTATGTTTATGGTGCCTGTATTGTTTCCAAAAACAAAACAATGAATGATTTGTATTTTACATCCCCCAGAACCCTCCTCACTGGCTGCTAGTCAGGGTAAATGTGCAAAATGACTTAGAAATAAATATACAGTATTTCTTGCTGCCACAGGGTTTTCATGGTTCTACGATATTGGAGCTAGCTTGAGATTTTTTGATTCTGGGAAAATTATTCAGTTTTTATGCTTTATAAATAGGTTACATTATTACTGACTGAAATGCCACGTATGTCAAACTTCTATTGAACTGCCGAAACCAACTGAAATGCCTTCAAGCAGCCACTTTATAAATGTTTTCAACCATTTTATGTCTTAATGGCAATTTGACCTTTTTTGTAAATAGGACCCTATTGTGTAAAGAACTGATATTCACCTGGTGTTTCTGCAAAAGACTGGGTATCAATTTTATCAATTACAATAATCAAAAATAGAAAAAGTTCCCAGGTGAAATAAGAGATGCTATTTTACTCAGTACCTTGTCTCCAGGTGTTGATCATAACCCACAATGTTTAATGGGTAAATGCCCTTTTTTCTATTGCATGACCGAATTAAATGACTCTTACTTGCTATATATATATATATATTATATATATATTTTTTTTTTTATTGCTATAGTCTGCTAAATTTGACCAATGGAGATGATCTTCGAAGATTTGTTAAAATTAACAAATCCGTGTTTTGGCAAAATTTTTTTTGACTCCAGCAGTTGTATTATATTAATGTTAAATTCTTTTGGCAGCTTCCTTGTGTATTCTCAGTAGCCGGAGTGAGGCAGGCAACAACAGACAACTTACTTTGTTTCTGTTAAAACAGAAAAATGAATTGCCCCTCACTGTGTAGTACTGTTGTAGAGACCAGCCCTTTCTTAGGACTGCTTCATCTTAGGTGGGGATGACTGGCTACCAGCATTAAGAATGGAATCATCTCTAATAATTCTATTAGCAATTTCTAGTTTATTAATTGGTTTCTGTAGACAAAACCTCCAATAAAAATATTCAACAGGCCGATTTTTCTAATGCAAATGCTTCTTAACAATATTTGAGAAAATGCTCCTTAGTTCTAACAACGTTCCCTTCTTATACCTATTAGTATGTTCTTATTATAGAGAACCCATTCTCTGTAATGGAACTGATTTAATTAGCCAACAATCTAGATATCCACTACAAGTGACAGTATGTGCACTGCCCTGTATGACAGACTGTCTGTAGAATCATCTTCATTTTTGTCTGTAAAATGTAGGCCCACAGTTACAAAGGCTAAATAACAGGTAATTGCATCACATAAACTGTATATCTCTGCCAACTTCACCGCATTACTGCATTTTGTACCTTCCTCCACAATGCCACAGCACACTCGTCCAATATTCCTTCTAATGCAATGTAAACTCTGACCATGTTTCATACTTACTGTTCTCTGTTCACTGAACTAAATGTTCCAAGTTACAATGAAAACATATTTCAGTAATCCAACAGCTCCTTGCCGCTACATTTCACCCCTAAAACAGCAAGTTTTTTACACAGGTGTTATAAGTAGTTTGAAAGCTACATTTCTTATAATTATACATATGACCCCAGTCACTTGGAGTTAATTTTATTGCAAAAATTGATATGTGAAATAGTGGTTCTATTTCATGAAAGTTCTTCTCTTGTAGCTATGGTTGACCAGATATTGAGATCTATCTATCTATTGTCTATCTTCATTTGTAGGGAATTAACATTATATTTGAAAAATAATTGGGGATGGGGGGTTCCAATAGCAATCTAGTCCGTATTGGAATGTGATAACACTAGCAATATGTTTACTTGTTAATTAGAGAAATATACACAAACACATTGAATATTCTTTGGAAACCAATCAGTATTTAATATTGATCAATTGTTTACACTTGCAAGTGGTCCTCACATTCAAAAGTGAATGGCAAGACAATTTCTCGCACATATTCTTATACTTCTCTGGTCATGTACACATTAGCCTTGGAAGCTGTCCAATACAAATCAAAAAATTACAACCTACACCTCCATATAACTTTATTTCTGAGGCTCTAAGTATCAGTTCTGTCCAACTGTTCACCATCCCAAACACTTCTCACTTATCCATATCTTACTAGGCCAATAATAAGGCAACACAGAGTTACAAAGATATTTAACCCATTATGCAGTATTGTATTGTTACAGTTCTACTACAACTTCTATGAAAAATGGGATCTTTACTGTCTGTTCTCACTGTATGGGATTTTCATGTCTGTTCTCACTGTATGGGACCTTACTGTCTGTTCTCACTGTATGGACATTACTGTCGTTCTCACTGTATGGGACATTTACTGTCTGTTCTCACTGATGGGACCTTTACTGTCTGTTCTCACTGTATGGGACCTTTACTGTCTGTTTCTTACGTTGGGACCTTTACGTGTGTTTCTCACTGTAGGACCTTTACTGTCTGTTCTCACTGTATGGGACCGTTACTGTCTGTTCTCACTGATGGGACCGTTACTGTCTGTTCTCACTGTATGGGACCGTTACTGTCTGTTCTCACTGTATGGGCTTTACTGACTGTTCTCACTGTATGGGACCTTTACTGTCTGTTCTCACTGTATGGGACCTTTACTGTCTGTTCTCACTGTATGGGACCTTACCGTCTGTTCTCACTGTATGGGATCTTTACTGTCTGTTCTTACTTTATGGGACTTTTGCTTATTATTAAATTCCAATAACGTTGGATAATTTGCACACTGAAAGCCCTGTATGTACTGTATGGTTGGCCTTATGACAGTCAGAATGTTATATGTACCTTATGCCCTTAGAGACATTTATTTTAGTAAAGTTAGAAATGTTGGGGCTGATATAATATCAGGTATAAATGTTAACCTGTGCTATTAATTTGTTTAGTATGAAATCACAATGCAAAGTAGTTGCTCAAATTTACTGTACGTCTAAGCTGAAGAGAAGATAAGACGGTACCAATAAGATTCATTTTCAGTAGATATTTTACCATTTGCATTGAAATAGTAATGTGATTAGTTAGGGTAGTCTTATACTGTTTGAACCCAACCAATCAGATGTAAGCTTACAAATGTTAAATAAGATCTGATTGGTTGGGGCAAAATTAGCACCATTTTAAACGATAAGAACTTTTATTGAATAACCCTGATAGTATCTCATAATTAAAAATATATTTAATGCTTGTGCAAACCTCATTATAGTACATATTGTCCCATGTATCCTTGTTCTTTTTTGTCCCCGTAAAAAAAAATACAGTTAATACTGTGGGCAGTATCTCTAGTAAAGGGAATAATTGATGTTATATGAGATTTTAAGCAAGATAGTTTAATTATTTTTATAATAATACTGGTATCAGGGCCATTAGCATTATAGGGACAAGCACCATTGTGGGCTTTATTACTCACACTTAAACTGTCTGCACCTTGGGACTATCAACCTGGCACCCCTTGCACTCCTTAGCAAGGGGCACCGGGGTTCAGCAAGCTGCTAGCAGGGAGAGTCAGGAGTGTGAAGATAATTAGCTTATCACTGAAAGAAGCAGCAAAACAGCAGTCACCTGTAAAACACCCCCCCCCCCCACACTCCCCTGTGGTTTTACAAACTGGTACCCCATTAGGTCACATGCCCAAACTAGATTTCTGCATTACAGCAGCTTTAGTGATTGAAGAAGTTAAGCATCCCATAACTCCTCTGCCTTGAGAAAATCCGGAATTTGGAAATTATAAGTAATACACAACGTAACCAATCGGATGGTAGTCCCATCATGGCCTCGAGCCCTGTCATTGAGTGCCTTCTGTGGGTTTATTATTTACTCTGAAAATAAATTGGCTAAATACTGTTTTAATTCAATTGGTAAGAAAATCCTTTAGTAGAATTGAATTGATTCAGGTTTTTATTCCCTATAAAACAAAAGACCACTTATATTTACGCAGACAATAGCCTAGAGGTCTCTCTATTGTGCCAGTCTGCCAATCCTCCTATTTCTTCTCTTTCTTATATTAACTTATTTCTTTTCATACATCTGACCCTGTAGGTTATGTTGGGTCGTTCCCATTGTCGTTTTTACTTCAGTCTCCTCCTTTACAGTAAAACGGTCTTTTCTTTATATCTCTGTGGGTTCCTCAGGCTTTTATAGCTCTTGACAGACAGCTGCTATGTAGACCTGCTCATTGTTTAAAGCTTTTACAGGCCAGGTAATAGAGGCTGCAACCCTGCTGAAAGACGGGACACCCTGCAAAGGATTCTAAGAACATTCAAGCTAAAGCAAATACGGCTTTCTATAGAATTACAGCTAATAAGAAAATCCATAATGTGCCCCATGTAGCAGGATTTTTTTTTCATGCATGACTGCTAAAATGACTTGTGCTTTGATAGTGATTATTGCTGCATTAACCTCATCCCTGACACTGTGACACCATGACCCCCACATTCTTACTCACCATCAGACATTGCTCCGTTAATTAACCATTTCACACTTTCAGAATTGTTTAGCTACTTCAGCACAGCAAGGACTCCTCCAGAATAACAAGGCTATAAACAGCCTTCTTACTTTTAACATTGCAGATATATTACAATAGCCTATTATAGTTGTTTTTGCATTTACTGTATGTGAGTCAGTCCCAGCACTATACATATGTAAAATTCAAACTCATCTTATATTAGCTAACAATATTTGTGGGGCTTCAGTTGTGGCTTTCTAGGTAGTAGGTACTAAAAGGGTCATAAATAGGCAGTTTGTCATACAATCAATCAAATCCACTCCCTTGACCCTAGGGATAAATGGATAATTTGTAGACAGTGTTTGGTATCTGTGAACTGACAACCTGATATACATTATTATTTAATAGGGGAAAAAAAGGAAAACAAATATTTATTTTCAATAACTTAACTGCTAATTGCTTAAATAGTGCCCAAAACTAAATTTGAAATCCATATTATTCTGGGAGATAGGACACACTTCTTCCAGTGTTGTAGAGGAGAGGAGTGGTGAGCTTTCAAAGATGCCACTCATGCTGTGACTGACAGCATGCGCATAGAAGACAAGGTCCGTCGGGACCTGTCAGACTACGCGAGCGGGTAAGTTCTTACCTGCTCTCCTGGCTCCTGTGTATTCTATTGAAGAACGGAAGGTAAGGCACAGCTCCTTTACCTCCCGTTCTTCAATAGAACTGGATTACGAAAACTTAGAAAAACGAGTGGAAATACCCTTTAAGACAGAAATAACAGTGATGGCGGCAGTACAGAAATGCCTTGCATTGCCTTAAGGGGGCGATAGAGGCTCTTGTTATATAGCCCTATTAATATAGTAACATAGTAATTCAGGTTGAATAATGACATACGTCCATCTAGTCCAACCTTTTCACCCTCCTTTTTAACCCTACCTAACAATTGATCCAGAGAAAGGCAGAAAACCCCAGCTTTTCAGTTTTGGAAACTTATCTAGCCCACTTTTAAAGCTATTAAATGAACTTGCCATTACCACATCTGCTAAAGAAACGTTTCCTAACCTGAAGATGCAACTTCTTTTCTTTCAATCTTAATGGATGTCCACGTGTCCTCTAATATGACCGATTAATAAACAATGCACCTGACATTTTATTATACGGCCCATTAATATATTTGTATAAAGTGATCATATCACCATGCAAATGATGCTTGTCCAATGTAAAGAGCCCTTAAAAATATCTGCTGGTGTGGGGCGGATCGGACGAAAGATGATCGGACGTGTCGGTAAATTCCAATTGATCATGTGGTTCCCTATGGGACCGCACAATTGATCGTTCACACTTTTGGCCGCATCCAAATTTGCATCGACCGATGGACAAATAGTCCCTTTGTGTGTAGCCAGCCTAACATGTCTAATCTACCTGCATAGTCAAGCCCTCTATTTCCTATATTATTTTAGTTTCCCTTCTCTGAACTGCTTCCATTTCCATGAGGTTCCTTTTGTATATGAGATTTTAAAACTGCACCTCATATTCCAAATGAGGCCTTACCAGTGCCTTGTAAAGAAGGAGGACAATATTTTTTTCTCTTGAATCTATACCCCTCTTTATATAAGACAATATCTTACTAGCTCTAGTCGTAGCTGTCCTGTCTGGCATTGTTTGCTGCAGATAAGTCTGTTATCTACCAGAACCCCCAAAATCTTTTCCCATTAGAGATTCACTCAGGACAGAGTTATTTATGGTGTAGGTGGCACCAGGATTGCTATACCCCAAATGCATCACTTTACATTTATCCATATTATGGGCCATATTTATAAAGGCGATACCTTAAACACGATACCTTACATGTACAATAGCGCCCATACATGTACGATCACCCGCAATGGTATACTATGGTGGGCGTAAATCTATGATCACGGTTGTAGATTTACGCCCACCATAGTATACCATTGCATTAGTTTACTACCGCATGGTATTCTACGAACAAACAGTCATAGATTTACGACCATTCGCTGTAAATGCACTATTGCAGCTGTACATTTAACAAAAACCTGCGGTATCGCAAATGTAATAACCAATTCACTATCCATGTACAAGTGTTATTTTCTAGGCCAACAGTCCTCTAGTTGCCTATGTGGCACAGTATTAAAAGCTTTAGCAAAATCCAAGTATACCACATCCACTGCTATGCCTGAATCTAAATTCTTACTAACTTATTCTTTAAAACCAAGTTAATTTGTCTGGCACAATCTATTTCTCCTGAATCCAACCTGACTACAACTAATAAGATCAGTTCTGGAGACAAAGTCAAGGATATGATCCCGTAACAAAGTTTCCAGCACCTTCCCTACTACTGATGTTAGTCAGTGATGTTAGTCTTTGTATTTGTAATGATGGTTCCTGTGAAATGTCTTCACTGAGAACCAACCAATAAAAAGTTTTGTGTTGCTGGGCTGAAAGTCTGTGTAAATGATCCTTCTCATTTCATTTGTAACCAAGAATTTTATTCTTTATTCCTGCCCACCTCCCAAGAGATCCACCGTGTTAATCGGAGTGAATGCAGTACTTAGTAAGATATGCATGTGTGATTAGCTATTTATTGTTTTATTGTTTAGGTTCTTTTCAGATGATACAGTATGTTCAACAAATATAAAACTGCTTGCTCTGTGTGTAGGAAGCTCATAAACATAATGATAAGTTATCTTTTCAGTAACTGATTTCAAGCTAAATGCACCAGATTAATCAGCAACAATGTTATTACTTCCTCAAGATAAGATAAGGGCTGCCCGTGCTTATAATGAGTGATGTTATAATATCTTGTTTCAGTAATTTCTTAAAGGGGTTCCTTTAAATAGGAAACCCAATGCCTTGGATCAACCTTGGATGTTTATCAACATAATTAACCCTTTAAAGAGTCAAAATGTAATTCTTCTATTTACTCTTTAGGATTTGAAAACTTAATTTGATATAGATCAAAAGGGTTACGTTTTATGGCATTTAGGAGGGAACCTGAGGACTCGGGCCAAGCTGTATGGTGTATGCTCTGTGCTAGAGATGAATGAAACCGGTGCGCTAGTTGTTCCGCAGTGTATTTCTCAACAGCGTACCTATATAAATGTGCATCCTCTGGCAGGACACCTGGGAAAGTGATAATATATGTTTCTTACTGGTTCCTTTCGGTTCATTAGCCTGTTTTCTGTGCCCAAAGGCTGTTTTTACCTAAAAAAAAAAAAAATTCCCGCTACCCTAACACACTACAATTAGATCTAAATATGGGTATTGACTCACCCATAAATGTCTGGTTGTACAATGATTCAGATAGACTGAGTGACCAAATCTAGAACTGAATTTATTCCCTTTTTTCATAAATTGTATGTAAAATGTCGCACTTGACACTAAGTAACTCAGTTTCCCAGTTGGTAATGTGCAGTACCAATACAGTGCTCAGTTGCTGCGTATAAAGCTTCTCTCACAGGACCAAATTATTGTAATATGGTGAGACATTCAACTCCTGAAATACAATTCACCAATCCACAAGCATCTCCCCTATGGCCTGACATTTTTAATATATAGTTCCCATTGCCATATAGAATTTAATTCAAACTCCCCCTCCCTAATAAGGATAAGCAGATTCAAACTGTCAGTAGCAGCAACTTAAAATTGTATGATGGATAAAGGTGGATTAGGACTGAATGGAAAGAGTTAATGTGGGCTTGGTATACTGGTTACGGGTATTTTAAATACTAGTGCATCACTGGTTTTCATTTACATGCCGAGGTAAAGTACCACTATTTGCTGCTGTAGCTGCTGTATGTAGATACAGTTATTAGTATTCACCTAAAGGTCTATTTTATGTGTTATTTATGGAGCAGCACAGTGGCTCAGTGGTTAGCACTGAGGCCTTGCAGCATTGAGGTCCTGAGTTCGAATCCCCTACAATCATAAAGACATACTGATAGGTTGTGTGTGTCAAATAAATGTGCTTTGGTTGTAAGGTCATCGGGGCAGGAAACAATACAAACGAGGATTTGCCCCCTTCTTCATGCAAACAACCCCCCCGAAACGTTGTGATTGGATGTGTGGTCACAAATAACGAATCACGCTTTATTGGAGTGCGACCCTCGTTTGTATTGTTTCTTGGGCTTTAATGTTCCCAAGGGAGTAACCGAGGTGTCTGCACCCTTGTTGGAGTGCACTCATAACTTTGTTTTTTGCTTTCTTTGGGGCATACTTAAAATTGGTATTTGCGGCCTGGAATTTTGACATTTAGGAACACTAATATCGGGACTCTGCCCAGGCATTAATTTTTTTCTGCTGCCTTTTTGGTGTATTTGTTTTTATTACAATTGGCTGGCCAGCCCTATTGGTATAATAAATATCTATGATAACAGGTACAGTATATAAGAACTTGAAATATATGTATTGGATCAGCACTTCCAGGTAAGTATAATATCCAAAGTGAAAATCGAGGTGCACGAAAATTAAAGGGGAAGTCTGCGTCCCTTTAAATGTATAGAGAAAAGAAAAATACAGCACTCTCTAGCAGAAGATCAGGTTTATTGTGAGATTGTCATGAATGGCATGTCTGCAATGTTTTGGGGTTATCCATCCCCTTTCTCAAGCCACAAACATTATACATGCCACCATGATGTACATATTTATAACTATAATAAGACCAGTCATGTGATTCTTATCCAATAATCAGGAAGCCATAATGCACCACATGACTAGGTCCTCAAATAATGTTACTCTCATAATTAACTCATTAATTAATTTGGCTTGAAAAAGCCAAATTACTGTTGTTTCTATTTCTTCTTCTTCTTCTTTTTCTTCCGTTTTATTCTTTCGCTTTTTTGGACCGTATCTCCTCCCACAGTTTTTGAGCTAGAGACATGAAATTCGGTACAGACGTGCGGGGCATATAGGACAAGTGTGCTATCTTCTAGCTAAGGAATTCGCAGAAGCATTACGGTGTTATCGGCGAATTTACAGACATTTTTTCCCCATAGACTATAATGGTAACAATCCTCAAATGTGGATATTTCAAAACAGTTTGTTTCATGGTCATAAATACAAATGGTGATACCTCCAACCCCTCACACAGACCCAGGTACACTCACCTACTGACCTACCTTTCCATTACCATGGAAGCCATGTTTAAAGGGTAACTAAAGTCAAAAAAACTCATTTAGATTTATCCTCAATAAAAGATAGTTTTATGGTTATAAACACAAAAAAGGCATACCCCCTCAACCAGACCCAGGTACACACACCTACTAATCTACTTATCCATTAAAGTGGCAGCCATACATATAGGGTAACTAAAGTAAAAAAACTAATTTTGACCAATCATCAAAAAAGTTTTTTTTTTTAACTCTCAACCCGACACGGGTACACACACCTACTGATCTACTTATCAATTACTATGGCAACCATACGTAATGGGTAACTAAAGTTAAAAAAAAACTCATTTTGACCAATCATCAAAAAAGTTAGTATTTTATCCCCCAACCTGATATGAATACACACACACCAACTGACCTACCTTTAATGCATGTGACATATTTAAAGGGTAAGTAAAAAACAACAATGTCCTTAGAAGCACACTTAGAAGCACCCTTGTGGCCCTTTGGGGCTTAAGGGGTCCTGCAGCTCGAAACCTCCTTAAAAGGACCTTTTCAGGCCTCTGCGTCTTCTTGTCAGCGACACCAACTCTGCTGATGTCGCCAACGCCAGGCGATGTCACTGCGACAATAAACTGAAAAAAATGGCTTACCTTTATCCTTTTCTATATTTTTAGTGCTGTCAGGAACTTGATCCCTTTTTGCTCTCAGTGCTCCCTGTCACTAGATCTCCTCATGTTCTGTTCAGCGTGTTCCTAGTTAGTATGCATGTCTCCTCTCTATGTATCCACCCCCTCCCAAAACTGAGGCACAGATAGAGGGTGGAGGATGTGCAGTGGAGATGATCTGTGCCTTACTACAGCCAATAGCGTTCACCCAGTGATTTTGTGTTATAGTGAAAGTGATACTGCTTTGCTATGGGAAGGTAAGCAGCACTGGGACCTGTAATAACTGCTTGAATCAAGCAAGATTTTCTTTTAGCTGTAGGGGTTTGAAGGTGAGTGTGTGTGTGTGTGGGGGGGGGCTTTGTAATTGATTTCTTTAGGTACAGAGCTACATCGGGACTTAGGCTGGGTACATAGATCCAACGGTATCGGGGCTTTATCGGTACTGTGTACCTTGTTTTTCCGAACGAGCGTGCGGCCGCCGAACGATCGGGTCTGCCAAACGCTCAGTTGGAAAAGAAGGAAAATTTCTCTTCGGCCGTGGTAGAGTCCCTATGGGGGAGTCAGCCAAGGCAGATGGAACACAGAGTCCCGAGAGTTCTACCTATGCTGTGCATAGAGGGAGCACTCGGGACTGTGTGCATGCAGATCTTTGAAAGATGACAGACAGGATCTTGCAGATCCTGTCTGTCATCTTTCAAAAATCTTTAAAGTGTGTACCCAGCTTTAAGTTACACAGACGGTAGGTAACTACAGGATTGGGTTTATCTGCACAGAAAGCGTACAGAGAAACAGATAATGCTTATTCCCGTTCCTGATCTTAATGCTGAATCAATTAGCCATGCAGTGACAGAGAAATAAGCTTTACTTTAATAGAATGAATAGTTTCTACATGTAGTGTGCCAGGGGGAGGGTCTGGGTGATTGACAGTTCTTTACTGACTAGCTGTGCCTCGCCCCCTTTAAAAAGTAAAATTCCTAGAGCTAAAAAAAAGCAAGGGGTAAAAAGGACAGAGAAGGGGAAAAAAAGCAGATTTAAGATTGGTGGTAATTAATCCTAATTACTGTGTGATTAGTTAAAAAAATGATTTGCCCCAGTTTACATGCCCTTTATAGTCCCCCATAATGAGTACACTCTTCAGTCCTTGCCAACTGCATATGAAGCTGACTCACTTCCTCAAGACTTTTTTCCTGCAGAGATTAAAGGGTAAGTGTCACTAACTACTAATTTTTGTTGTAGAAATTAATGGAAAAATGTGTTTAGCGTTTTCTACTTTGCTATTTACAAGCTTTTTATTATTAAAGAGATTAAAGGGGATGCATGGCAATTATAATTTTTAAAGGGGAAGTGTATCATATACAATGTATCTCTTATTAAAGAGTTTAAAGGGAAATACATTATGGGAAAGAGAGTCATTATGTGTCCACATTTTTTCTGGAGATTAAATAAAGATTAAAGAGAAAACTTGCCATTTACCATTCACCATTACCAAACATAAATCTTGGTGCACAAAATTTAATTTTTAAGGCAAAAAGCCCCCCCCCCCCCCCGTTTCTTTACTTTTTATGCATTTTAATGCATTTTATGTACTAAAAACATACACTTATGCTTCAAGCTGTATTTGGTCAACAAAATGTTTCTTTTCACCACTTTTTGTATACAAAAAATATTCTTTTTCAATTTTTCAATCTTCTGTGCATTTTGTTCACAAAAAATATTTTGGTGATAAAAATATATGTTTTGGTGCTACAGTTGTTTTTTGTTGACTAAATATATATTTTGTTACCACTGAATTTCTTTTGGTCAACTAAATATACAGGGAGATTCAATAAAAGTTCTTATCGTTAAAAATGGTGCTAATTTTGCCCCAACTAATCAGATATTATTTAACACTAGCCAGTTAAGCCCGTTCTAAAAATGGGCGCTAGATATCTCTCTCTTGTCCGGTTCGCGGACTTAGCCAGAAGAAGAAAAAAAAGGCTGCGCCGCTACACACACATGCACAGCAATGCACAGGAGCCCTCCCACTCTCCTCTCACGCATGCGCATACACGGATTCACGGACGCAGGTTTAGCATTTTATTATATAGGATTTGAAAGCTAACATCTGATTGGTTGGGGCAAAATTAGCACCATTTTGAAAGACAAGCAGGGAGATTCAATAAAAGTTCTTATTGTTAAAAATGATGCTAATTTTGCCCTAGCCAATCAGCTGTTAGCTTTTAAATGTTATATCTGTTGTATTCAATTAGATCTTTGATAGTTTAGTTCTTGAAGACGTTTCGGTTTCGCTAGTTATCCGACTGGCTTTCTCAATTCAGAATGACTTGTACAAGAATCTGTGGCAATTATGTACCCTGGAAAATCCCAATTAGCATATCACAGCCAGGTGTTAAGGGTGTGATTGAATAGTGGCTAAGAGGTGTTATAGGAACGCCCAGGGTAAGGTGTCAAAACAGCATTGTACATGGCAGACAGTTGGTTTCGAACCCCCCCACCTCTATTCAGGCTTGGTTTCTTTATTTTCACATAAATGGCTTTCTAGACACCTCTCTTGAACCAGTCACGTTCCTTTGCCAATATGTTAACATTACAATCTTCAAGGTTATATCCTTTTTCCTTAAGATGCAGGTACACGGCTGAGTCCTGACCCGAGGAATTGGCTCTTCTGTGCTGGGCCATACGTTGATGCAGTTGCTGTTTGGTCTCCCCCACATACAAATCAGAGCATTCTTCACTGCACTGCACTGCATATATGATGTCGCTTTTCTTGTGTTTTGGTATTGGGTCTTTCGGATGTACCAATTGCTGCCTCAGTGTGTTGTTCGGTTTAAAGCAGACAGGGATACAATGTTTTTTGAAAATTCTTCTTAATTTCTCGGAGACCCCTGCTACATATGGGATGACCATGTTCTTTCTCCTGTCTTGCTTTCGGTGGGGAGTGATTGTGGTCAGTGCTAGATTTCCACATGATCCCTAGGCAATCACTGAAAGATCAAGGAATAGGTAATCATTACAGCAGATTTATTTCTTTTTTTGTGCTACTGTATCCTTGAATTTCATTCCATCTCCTATCTCCATTTTTATTTTTCGATTTTTGGTAGATGTTGGCTCAGAATTCGTTAAGCGACATTCAAAGCTGTGAAAGCAAATTGGTGACCCATGGGCCGGCCTTGTCCTGAAGTTGGATTTTCTTAACATGGGCTGCCTTTTTTTTGTTTTGTTTTGTTTTGTTTGGCCACTGCATGAAACATCACACAAACTCTCTAGCATGGACATTTGAGGAGAAACATTCCCCCCTCAGTTAGTATTTTTGTGGAGAGCCAGTGGACTGGAGTGGTGTGTGGTTTCATAGAGTTAGTTTATTTCTCTTTACAAATGCTGAGGAGCATGTGTATTCAGCAATCCACACTTTCGCCCAAGCTTCCTTCCCGCCCTGACTGGAGGGGCGGCACAGGCAGCAATGGTGTAAATAAGTGCACGTGCGATGTTAAAGGCGGTGGACTGGATTATATTTATATATATAAAATATCATATTGTCAAAAATTGTAAGGACTTACAAGCCAATGTAGTGCCGCCATTTGATGGAGAGGGCCCCAGGCTCTGAAATTTCAAAGGGCTGGATTGGTCTGAACAATCCCCTCTCTCTGGTGCTCGTGAAGGGATGAGGTTTGGTGTACCAGCCAGAAAAAATCACTAAATTTGTCTGACAACTGGAGGCATGTTAGATTTATCATTTTATTTTGGATTAACATGTTTGGTCTCCAGAGCTGCATATTTTAAAGTTTATTGGTCAGTACTACTAATTTTTATTTAGACCGTGTATCACACAATTGTTGGCCAGTTAGATGGTATGCTTATGATGGCCATGGCCATAATTAAGTAGTTTAGCTGCAACATCATCAGCTTTAGAGGGAAGCTATGGAATACACATTGCTTTTCATGTTAGGGATCCATTTACCTGCCCCAGTAGGAATGCTGCCCTTACTGGAAAGCTCTTTTAATACCAAAGCATTGCCACTGTGGCAATAAGAGGTCTTGCTGCATTAAAATGACAACTTTGCTGCCCTGCTAGTATTGCCTTACAGATTTGCCCTCTATGCTATGTTATTTCAGGTCAGTGGCCGTCATTTCAGCCCTATTTGAGCAAACATTTGTCATTTACTGGATATTCCAGTTTTACTGTGCATTCATAACATTGCAAAAGAATAATAGCCATCGGGCACCTACATTTATATCTCTATTATAGATTTAGATTGGGGTGCCCCCAACCTGCCTCTCACAACGGTGTAAACCTTATCTTGCAAGTTTACACTTGTTTCAATGAAGATGATATTATGGTTTGTCTTGTACGTTTGTTTAATGAGAGGGTGTTTTAAGTATTGCACAAAGTCAGACCTCAGCTCAGAAAGTTTGTGTATACTATTGAACATTTTTGTGTGTTGTGGCCGGGAATCATTTTGGTTAACAGGGCCTGCAACAAACATATACAGATGTTAGTTGGCACTCGTACTGTTTACCTACATCAAAATGCTTAAAGTACTTAGATATTGTGCTGCTAAAAATATATCTGCTGACCATCGTTACCTTAAAGATACATTCCAAGAAACAGTCATTTCATTTATTACATAGCAGGGAAAGGAAGGAAAATTAAAGAAAAGTAAAATGTACAGCTGCATTATAGGCATATCCGATGACAATACTAAGGATCACTGGATCATAGTTCAAGTAGTGGAGTGTTGCTGGTGGGACATTCCCCGATATTTGAACACAATAGGAAAATTCCTTGGTTTTCTCTCTTAGGTAGATTTTGACTCGGTGATATATGTTATTTTTGGATTTTTTATTGGACGGGGCTTATTTCGTTACAGTCACATGTTTTCCTATTAGGACCCATTCATTTTCTGGAGTTCACCCTAAGGTAAATGTCAATAAGGGAATATAAGCCTTGATACAGTGCGGAGTTGGGTCAAGGGAATGCAATCTGCAGGCCAGGTTGGGTATAAGCTTGCCCATGCTTTTTTTATGTTAGTTTTAATTTAAAGAGTGACCAAAAAAAACCCCCGGAACTTTATAGCAAAAAATTGAAAAATGGAAAGGAAACAGATTTTTAGTTATTTGAGGAATGTAATTGTCCAATGATACTATTAATAAAGGAGAAGGTCAATTTCTTAAGTAAAAAATACCTTTACTTTTGACTTTATTGGGCTTTTCCAGCAAAAGCATGGAACACTAAGCGAAGTAAAAGTTGTGTTTTTATAGTCCTTTAAGCTACAACCCCCCCCACAACTGATATTGTGTGTCTTGATCAGTAAAAAAACAGTTGTTTAATTTTTTATGGCATTTTGTGTTCTATGGGTCCTTTACAGTAAACAAAATGTTCACAGTTAATAAAATGAAAATCTGGTTGATTTTGGGAACTTTAAGGCTTTTTAGCCAGATGAAGATGGTTTATATGCTAAACGTTCTCAGGACCTGTTACTTAATGCAGTCTTCATAAAAAGAAATAAAGACATCAAACTAATTACTAATTATGGCGGAAATTAAAGGGTCACTATCTCACTCAAACAACTTACATTATCTGAAAACTACAATGTGAGAGAAGTAAAATTGTGTACTCACATATTTATGTGTGTTGATTTGTCATTAAAAAATTATTAGTGAGGCTCTAAATTGCCCCCACCCTAATTGCGTTGCACTAAATTGGGCCCACACTTAGGTGCGCGGCTTCGTTCTTACCCTTAACTCACTGCATTCTTGTAGTGTATGCGACACTTATAAGTTTGCTCAGCCTCACCATTGGGACACTTGCTCTGCTTACACATCTCCCCTTCCCACACCCTTCTTTCTTTTTCTCTGCTGATGCTCCTAAATGTTGCAGAAAAAGTGTGCTAGCAGGCAGCCAAAGATCTAGGAAGAAGTCCGGGATAAAAAATTATCATTTCTGCTTCTGGGGGTGACAGGTTTTCCTTGTAAATTGATGTAAATGATTAATTTATCATTTATTGTACAGCCAGCTTTAAAAAAAAAAAAAAAAGTTGAGGGTTTTGGAGTAGTGGGATCGGGCTTGTATTCTAAATGTATTACACTTTAATAAGTTATCCGAACAAAACAGTGAAACAACTAAAAAAAGCACATTTAACTATTAGGGTAATGAGCATTTCTTTTTTTGTGTGCAAATAAGATGTTAGAGATAGATAACGTTATTTTAGAAGCTTAATATTCGACACAAGTGGTGGCGATGTTGCCTAGGCAAAATAGTTTGTCTTTCAGCCGCAATGAAAGATACTATGGCTGCAAATTACCTTGCCCTTCTTCAATACCCTTTTAACCAATTCCATCTTGTGTGAAGATTAAACTATAGGTTTTAAAGAGGGATATCATTTTTGAAAAATTAAAATCCAGCTTTTTTCAGCATTCAAAAAAGAATACGATTGTTTTTCATTGGATACGGTCTATTTTTTTTTCTACAAAAAACATGGATTAAACACCGGTCAATAGAATTGGGTGTCATTCTCCTCATGGGCTTTTTACTTGTCCTGGGGGTTCTAGGTGCAGTTATTCTTAACTCTACATGATTTTTGTTTATTTTCTGCCGTGGTAAGTAATTATTTCACGCCTCATGATTTCAAAAACATTTAATTGATATCTTGTCAGTGAGACATGGTTACTGTAGTTGTATTCATTGTGGTAATAGAAGTGAGGGATTCTGTAATTCTAAAGCTGACTTCTATGAACAAGATGTCTCAGAAATGAACTGAACTACCCAGCTATCACAAACCAAGGGGCATTATGTTGGAGATTGTTAGTGACAGTCATGCAACTGTGTCACTTTTAGCGGTGTTGTCAATTAAGTCCTCCAATTGGGCTTGTGAAAGGTCTGACAGGGGGGTGAAGGTTTCGATCACCTCCCACTTTTTGTGGGATTCTGTCATTTGCCCACATACTGAGCATTAAATTTTGTATTTACTGTGCACAATGTCTTGCCTGCAAATCGGGCAAGCTTTAAATCTTTAGTGCTTATTTAATGAGATCAAAGCTGTTTTCAGGGGAATTACTTTTTATTTCATTAATAGAAAAGAATTGTATATACTAAAAAATACAAAAATTCTGAAAAGGGAAACGTGTCCAATCTGAAACGTTTAATTTAATAATAAACCAGGAATCCAAAGGTCTGTTTCTTCATATTCTCTGCCCAATACGACCAACAGGTATTGGTGGTTTTATGGCAGAAAAACAAACATCAATAATTTAGGGAAGAGCAACAAGCTTCATGCAACAATAGACAGACATCTTTAGTAGTTATAAACAATATATCACTAGTGAGTATAAAAGAGGATTTATAGCTGGTGAGAGAAATAGGAAAATTGGACCATAACAAAGAACATGGCTGAAATTGTGTCTAACATCACAGCTGAAATAATGGGAGGCATTGAAACATATTTCACAGTTTCATTTTGGCCATTTTTTAGTTTTATTGAAGAACGGAGGTAAAGGAGCTGTGTCTTTACCTCATGTTCTTCAAGAAAAAACCTGCAGAGCCAGGAGAGAAGGTAAGTAAATTACCTGATCGATTGTTCCTCCGCCGCAATTAGTCTACATGTCCCAACGGACTCTGTCTTCTATGCGCATGTGCGATCCTGCATAAAGAAGACAATGTCAGTCGGGACTTGTCAGAACTACGCTCCGGGTGGGGAGCAGCGAGCGGGTAGATACCCTTAAATAAGACCAATGTCCTGCTTGTATTGGTCTTTTTGTTACTTATTGAAAATGGTATTTTTATATTACACGCTATGAGCAAATATATGCCTATTCATTTGTGCAGTGGTTCACTGGTAACACCCTCAAATCGAGAATTTCCTAGCAAACAAGGCTAACTTGCATTTAGTATAGTTTGCTGATTTATCGTATGTGGCACAATGACATTCTTCAAAAAATAATTTCGTATATAATCTTCAAGGAAAAGTCTTTCTTTCTTAACTCAATTTAAGGGGAGTGATATACCCATAGGACATCCTTTTAACAGTGCATATGATATTCATTTAGGGTGAATGCTGGGGACTGTGTGATGCAGATCTTTGAAAAGATGACAGATCAGGATCTTGCACGAACTTCTGTCTGTCATCTTTCAAAAATCTTTAAGTGTGTACCAGCTTAAGGTAGGCCCCAATAGCGCGTTTCAGGTTGCATTTGTGATTCAATTGCACTAGGGGAGCAGTGTAGGGAGCCTATTGACCAGCCCACTAATGTTTCTGTGCTTGTGCGGTATCAGAGGCATGCGACTCACCTATTATGGGTTCACTCCAATAGGGTTTTAGTTGCCAAGTCCCTAAAAATCTCCTTAAAGGAAGCAGAAGGTATCCGTGCTCGTTTGCACCTTGCACTGATACAGAGGACCTGGTAGATAACGCCGATACACTAAACAGCACAAGTTCAATGGAAATCATTGACATATACCAACAGTGAATTCTGGTACAGACTTATCCTATTAATTATGGATTCCACGACACTAATCTGGATTTTGGTTGGTTAATGATTAACTTAGAGCATTTGCATGCATATGTAACGCTTCCTATAAAACGATCAGCCTGTGCCAATTCTGGTTAAATGCAGGTAAAACAGTTTATGTACACAAATAATACGGATTCACGTTCTCATGTTAGCCAGGGCTATTAGCTTTCAGCGTTGGCAGCTCCACCTGCCTTTCTACCCCAATCCCATTAGATTTTCCAGAATGTTTGTAAACTGATAGACTCCTCGAGCATGTCCTTGGGGCTATAGAGTGTTTGTAGGGAATGCTGGGATTTGTAGTTTTTAAACCAATCTGGAGATTAACTGGTTTACCTGTCGTTGTAAGGGCCTAGTCCACACTATCATCACCAAACCAAGGCCGCAGGTTTTTGCAATGTGCTGCTGTGCGTGAGTAATTCTTGTATGCTCGCTTCACGGTCACAATCTGTGGTTAATTGGTCATGCATACCGGGAAACTATAATAGCGGTCTTGTAGCATTGCAGGGACATCTTGGGATTGGACAATCTTTGACCCAACCCCTAAATCTTAATTGACCAGATCCAATTCAAATTCAAAATTAAATTAGACCCCAATATCAGTTTTCAAGGTGGGTTTGGGAGACATATAAAATGCAAGACATCTGAATTGCAGTTTGTGCTGGCTTAAGCAGCTATACTGATAGGTTGTAGTCTTGTATTTAGACATAAGGTCAACACATTTAGGGGAGATTCATATGGCCCCAATTCTGTTCTAAACCCACGTGAACCCGAGAAATTTCGGTTGGTTAAGGTTTTTGTTTAATGGATTTTAGCGCACACAGCTCATTTCCAAATTGAATAGCGCTGTTGCTAATGATCCAAAGACCCCAGTTGTGGAGCGGTAAAGTCGCGCGCTCCTACCTAAGCTCGATCCCTGAGGCAATACCTGAGTAATCTCGTTTTCGTCAGTTATTGTATCGCGTAATCAGGCTAAGGTAATACACGTGGTTATTTTCTTTAGATATTGGGTCTCCCCTTTAGTTACCTGGACTGGGTTAGGCCACACTAGACTACCTTCCGCCCTGGTGAACCCAGTGGCGTAGCTACAGACTTATGGGCCCTGATGCCAAATTCGGTCCATGGTCTCCCAAACGCCCCCGCAACACAAATCTGCACTGCAAACTAAAAAATTACATTTCCATAATAAAACATCCAAAATCATATTTTTTTAAGCGCACATATTTTTAAAAACAGACCACTTTTCCCCATCACAACCAGCAAACTATTCAAAATTCAGATTCAAAAAAGTATTTCTAAACTTTCTAAATTTAAAGCCTTCTAAACAAACTCACTAACTGATGCTGTAAAGTAAAATGCTTGGCACAGGTTAAGTTGTAAAATGTTTTGGTATATAACCACATGGTAAAATAGTTGGCCAAACTGGTTTTAAAATGCTTGGCATTGCAGCACCCGAAATACTGGTTGGGAACCTGGCACTACGCAAAGCCGCACTAGTTACATAGACTTGCGCACTAGACTATGGTATAAAAAAATGCTTTGTACCACAGACCACTGGTAAAAACAGTTTGGCACACAGGACTGGTATGTTTTGGAACCTTGCACAAAACTGGGGCCGCCTTTTGGCCAAGGGCCCATGTGCGGTCGCATCCCCTTGCACCACCCTGGTAGCTACGCCCCAGGTTTGACCTAGAATCCTCATTTTTTTGATATTAGTATTAAAAAGCACTGCTAGCGCTTTAAACAAAAGATAGATAAAGGGATTTCATTTTAAACCACTGGCTGTTGAAAAGCCGTTAGAGTGAATCCCTTCCCTTTTTTTTGGAGCAGGCCCTATCAAAATCTTATATCTTAACTTTTTAATTGCTGAGCCAGAAATCTGATTGTTTTTTTTCTGTGGTTCAATACTTGCAACAGATATAATACCGTAAGGAAAGTAGCGGCTGGTAGCAGCCATACTATTTTTTTTTTTTTTTACAAAACATACGCTTCTGGGCATTGAAAATAATATTACAATAAGACTGCTCCTTCTTAGCAAAGGAAGGGAAAAAAAGTTACAAAAGAGGAGAGGAGTTAAGGGAGATGGGGAGAAAGAGATTCAAGAGAGTTTCCCACAATGTCCTTGCTCATTATACAAAAAGGGGGGGAAAAAATCTGGGTAATTATATGTTTTTTTGCATTTCTGGTATGATAATTATAATTTCTTAGCAGTAAAGAGCAGTGAGCATGCTCCAAACCCTACACCCAGACGGTGGTCAGAGACTGGTGATCGATGGCTTCCCCCATAAGACACATACAAATGGAGGACCAAGTTTCCCCTTTTAAAAAAAATTAGAATTACAGGGCATGTCAACCCTTATAAAAAAAAATTCTATAACGTAGGGCACCCCTGCCCACCCCAAATGCTGTGTCAAAAAATGTTAAAAAAAGATTTCGAACTTTAGGTAACCCCTCAATCATCTGGTGCATTGATCTAGCTCCCTGCTTGCCAGACTTTACAAGCAGGGGCGAACCAGCAGTCGCATTCGTGTCATTGGCTGAGAGCAGCCAATCACAGACCCTGGCTGCCTCATGGAGAGGCACCGGGAACAGAGGCTGTAAGAGCATTCTCAAACTTTTAACAAAAATGACATTGGGGAAGTTGGGGGCAGCCAGGGCAGGCAGGCATAAGCATGCCTACACTACAGAAAGAATATATGCAGGTGAAGGCTAGTATGGATGGATCCGGATGTTGTGGGGGGGATGGGGAAGTGTCCCCTTTAGGCAACCACAGAGGAGGAAGAAGACCTTTTGCCAGAAATAGACACCTCCTACTCTTCATTTCCTGGAACTTGGACAGACACTGCAGGCAGACCATAAGGAGCAAGAAGTAAGGATCTTTTTTAAAACTTCAGAGTGGAGTTCAGTCAGGGGTTCAATTGGGCAAGGCCCATACTGCATCACACCAGAATCACACCGCAATGGCAACCAATTGTGTGTGCGTTTCTGGGTTCGATTTTCGTGTGTTACCAGCTCCATTTCCATTATGGAACCATGCGGATTCTGGGAAGGAAACAATTGTGATTGTTTTCCAAAACGGACATGGATGCAGCAATCCAACCGAAAAATTGCAGGAACTTTGCATTCCAGTCGATTTCCACTAAAAAAATTGCAAGCACAATCACTACGCAAAACTGTACAAGTGTGGTCTATACTAAGTGTTCCTTTAAAAGTCTGGGCGATGGTTTAATGTAGGTGGACCAATTGGTTGGAGCAATTTACCAACATGTCCATCGTCCTTTCATACAATTTGGCAATAAGAAACCACTGACAATAGTCCCCAGAGGCCAGAAAAAAATCCCCATGTAGTTCAACACTGACTGACCAAAATTTGGCTGGTCGTGCAAAATATCTCTCGTGTATACCCTAGCCTGTGAATGTAACAGCAAAAAAAACAACCGGATAGAGTTTTTAATCAGCACTAGTTCACCACCTGACATGTTTTCTTGTTAGAAACCCTGTCCAATACACGATTAGGTCTTTGCTGTTTTGCTTTCGAGCACAGTAGGTGTGCAGTATTCTGTGAAAATGGCACAACCACAATAATAGTAAAATTACAGCTTTGTGACGTAAACGCGTTTTATGCAGATGGTTCCTGATCTATAACTCCTTGATCCTTATTCTCTTGCAATGACAATGATGCTATTGAGGTGTATATCGAAACCCATATTTAAAATCTAGACCACAATTTTAAATAGAAGCTTTTTTAATCTTAAGTTTGCATCCGCAATGCAGAGCAGACAAAACAACCTGTTATCGAAAGAGCCGGTACAGGGCAATAGTTACTGGAGTTTTGCTTGAAAAATCCCATAACTTATTTAGGATTTTTAAAGAAAACCCAGTAAACTATGCTGAAACGGTAACACCTGAAACATATACTATAAGGGCCATATTTAAAAAGTCGCTGTATCGCTTTTTAGTGTGGATACTGCGACTTAAACGATCGGATTTAATTTACGATTGTTAAAACCCATCAAGTTAACTATTGGATTAACAATCGTAATTTACGATACGCGATCGTAAATCTACGATAACAAAATAGCCAGATTTACGATTCCCCAAAGAAGTACCATTGCTGGTAGTTTTACTACTGCACATTATTTATACGATCGACTTCGTTAATTAACGAACATTCAGCGGTAATTTACACCGCGATCGTACATTTCCGACTCTGCGATCGTACATTTACGACCACGATACCTGCGACTTTTATAAGGCATTATAGTTTGATCACCTAGTGTTTTGATATCATATACCCGTGATGGCGACCTTTTGGAGGACCGAGTCCCAAACTGCAACCCCAAAACTAATTATTTATGCATAGTGCCAAACACGATAATTTGAGGTGGCCTACAATATATCCGATATTTACTTACCTGAGCGAGCTCTCACACGAAGTTCAATTGACCCTGACCGGAACCGCACTCTCCCGTTCTTTACGATCCCATAGAAGAAAGTGAGAAGCGGTTCCAGCAGGATCGATCGAACCGCGTGAGCGCCGCTCGGGTAAGTAATATCGGTTGTATGGTATGGCCACCCTAAGATGTATATACCGAGGTTTTACTTATATAAAAAAAACTGCGATAGACATTAGACAGATACACTGATTACAGTAGATAGATCATTATAGATAGTCTGTTAACCTCTTTATACCACCCATGATTTGAGGATCCAAAAACAGGGACTCAAAAGAGGGGCTTTAAATTTTGTTTTTTCCCAACAAACTTACAATCATTATTACTTTTATTTTGGGTAGGAAATTCCCCTTTCCCCATTGCTTGCTGGTGCATCCCCCTCCCAAAGAAACGTTATAAGGGTTCCCCATTACACAAACGTGCTACTGTGGGGTGCCGTACATGGCCACGATTATCGCCCGAATGGGCTTGCATACATATCGCAATGCGGGGTCGGACACCCCTGACTATCTGCACCTCCACTGACTTGCGCTACGTACCTTGTTCTGTTCATGGGGCAGTGGAGGCTCGTCTGCTAATGACAGTCCAGCCATTGGCCGTGATGTCACCCTGTCATGTGTTTTGACTAATGTACTTACCCCGAGAGTGGCAGAGAGGCCGTGGCAGTGGATCGTGGAGATTTTAAATGTATATACTCACAAACTCTGGGGAGAAATTAGGGGGGAGATTCCAAAGCCGGGCGCCGCGTAACTACCTTTGCTGATACCCTCCCGCATAACAATAACTGACGTAAACGGTTAATTACGTCAGTTATTGCATCGCGGGAAGTCGGGCTAAGGTAAGGAGCGGAACTTAAACGCTCCACAGCCTTTACCGTTAAGTTTCGCGATACGAGGGTAGCGCAAAACTACGGCAGGGGTTTGGATTGTTAGCACAGCGCTATTTCAAAAAACATTCGAAATGGCGCTGTGCTAAATTCCGTCTAAACCCCGTAACTCGATTTTTTTTCGGGTTAACGGGGTTTTAGACGGAAAAAGGGGCATATTGAATCTCCCCCTTAAAGTTTTAAGCAAAACATAACCTAGCTTTTGGGGGTCCCTGAATATGTATGTATGTATAATTTTATTTTTTTAAGCACCACTTGGGTACTTGAGAACTTTATTGATTCTGTTTTACAGCTCAGGTATGTTAGCAGAAAGCAAGCCTTAGCACAGGTCTGCCTTGTTACAGTCCAAAAAACCAGACTGACTTGGGCTGCATGTGAGCTGCTTTTTATACCCAAGGTCTCCCAGCATGCTTGATAGTAAATACAGCAATATCAAAAATAATACAAAGTAGATACTATACATTTCCATAACAACAATTTTGTTACATACAGATTTGACAAAAAGGTCTGCATAGTTTAAAGGAATAATCATTTACAGTAATACAAACAAACATTGGCAAATCCATGTGCACATCTGACAGTCATTTAGGGACACATTTAAAAAGGCGTGCTTTCGTTAATCAGTTAATTCGATCTGTTAGCAATTGTAAATTACAATCCTTATCGTAAATTAATGATAATGACTGTAAATGTCTTAAAAACAAAAAAACTATTGTAAACCTACGATGACGCAATCGTAGATTTACGCCTCCATGGAATGTTTATAAATATAGCTCTAAGACACACACCTATGTGTCGTTCTAATAACAAACTTGTATCAAAAGTTATATGCTAAGGATATACAAAAACCTTTCAGGTATATACGAACTCATTCAGCCTATGACGGCCATTTCTTGGGGCATAGGATAGTAGCGTATGCAGTTGTTAATCAGGACTTATATTTGCAATCGCCCTGAAATATGACTAATTTATTCTAACCAAAACAAAAATGAAAACGTGTTTAAATGCTTAACTTCCTGTATCTGAACAGATTTAGCATGGCTTTTAACCCCCAGCATTGCCATGTAGGAAACAGTGTGTACTGTGTAGGATAGATGAAAGGGAAAGTAAGGAACAAGAAAAGATAAAGATATTTTGCTGGCCAGCAGAAATAGAAGAGATAGGAAAAGAGAAAAGATTTATCCCTACAGACACACAAGGAAAAACATTAAAGGTGACTCACAGGTACGCAGCGCTGTATATGGTACATGATAAAATACAGATATACAACGGGGATAAAGCTTCAAAGTTAAGTTATTATATATATATTATATATATATAAATAAGTTTCTTGTGTATTGACATATTAGGAAAGATATCCCTACCCCAAAGAGCTTACAATCTTGGGGGAGGGAGTAAGTATTATTAAATGTTTTTATTAGAAAAATATTAAAAGCTTTCATTAGGGATGGACATACCCTTTAAGCCAAGTGATTTGACATTCCTCACCTTCTTAGCATGCTGTGGCAGACACAAGGCAGAGGGCTCAGAGACTGATTGTCTCCCTGCTACAGACAGCGTACACTTGGTTAGCAGAAGGGGAGCCGACCTGACTTGTCTCGGCTTTCGTGGTAAAAAAAAAAAGAAAGAAACTCTGGTGGTTTTTTTTTTTTGTTCCAGAAGCCCAGACTTGCACGCATGCCTCAGTTTGCTAACACTGTCATAGTCTAATCTTTCTGCAAGGGTCACCTTTTTTGTATTGCTACATGACAAGATTGTATTTAAAGGATAACTAAGTGTTGCCACAATGCAATTTTTTTAAAGAAAGAGTAATGGTATGCAAGCCCTCCCCATAGATTTTTCTTTTTCCTGATTGTCGAGCCTCTCTCTGCCTTCAATAGCCATGGCAGGGAAGGGGAAAAGTAAGTAAAATTCTGTCTGCCACTCACTGTCACTCAGAGTAGCATGCAAAAAACCACTTCTCCACCCATCCTGATCAGCTGATTATGTAGGCTGTATCTAGCAACCGGGGACAGTTCAAGTTTGTTAACCTGTAAGAGGAGGAGGAGCGAAGTGTAACAGACATTTCCACCAGCTCAATGGACAAGTTGTTATTTTAATCAGCGGGAGGACCTGGGCTCTTAGGAGGCGGGCTTTAGCACTCATTGAGTGTGCATATCTAAGCGAGGGCAGCATGGTTGTAAATGTGGAGTAAGTGATTTCAGCTGCCCTGTGTGTGGACATGTAATGGGGGTGATGTTTTTTTTAATTGTTGTCCTTTAATACAGATGTACAGTATTACTTAATTTACTTCCCATTATTTGCTGGTGGTCACAAACATTTAATTATTATTATTATTACTGTGGATTTATATAGTGGCCAACATCTTCGTGGCGCTTTACAGTTGCAATATGCATGAGAACATACATGTTACATACAAGGTAGTGCATAATACAAAGTGCAAATTATTTAAGTGCTGGGTCCAGCAGCATTCATTGTGGTAAGTTACAGCATTAATGTGGTACAATAGGAAGGATGGCCCTGCCAGAGAGCTTACAGTTAGAGGAGATGGGATGAAACATAAGGTGAAGCAGATCAGTAGCTGTAACGAAGTTGGTAGTGGTTATAACTAGCGGGTCTGCGATGGGTCAGTAAGGGGCAGGAGTGTCCAGGTCCAGATTGTAAACTTACCTAATTAACATAAACCTATCTGCACCTTCTGAATTTATGATTATAATTCAGGTTATTGTTAATGACTAGCATTTTTCATTATATTTTCTTTTAAATACCCATTGGTAATGCTACAAATGGCCATAGAGCACAAGATCTTTTCATTAGGGAAGTTCAGGATAAGGTTTGGCTGCTGACTAGAGAAGGCAGTTTTGCTCCATATTGTCTGGTAGCATGTGGAACAAGATTCAGGCAGTCCAAGATAAAATGTGCTACTGCACAAATTGTAGAAGGTAGCACAGATCTGTGACCTTTCAGGCTCAGACTTTCATATTCCATTTTTTCCCGTCTTGCAATTAACAAAAATGTAGAGTATTTTAGCACGTTGCATCTGTCCCTCACCATTTTTGACACGCAGCACCCAGCTGACTCAGGTACATATATTAGCGCTGACTAATAATTACAACTGCTTAATATTCAGAGGCCAAGCTCTGTAAGTTCAGAGCCAAGCATGAAAACCTACAGCCTACCAGACTTGCAGAAAATCTGTCTGCACTGTGCTAGGGAAAACATAATGAGCTCTTCTTGTTGTGAAATACAATTCAATTTAAATCCCTTCTGACCAGGGATCTTGAACAAATATGACTCCAGCTGTGGTGGGAACTGTAACTCTCATCCTCCCTGTGGGGCAGTGGCGTAAACTAGGAATCACTGGGCCCCCCTGCAGTGGTTTCTGGGAGGAGGCTGCTATCTGTCATAGGAAAAATGAGATGATGGGGCCCCTGCGGTTGCTCCCCTGCTCCACTTGTAGTTACCTCCCTGCGTGGGGTGCTGAGATGTTGAGTTCCTCTACAAATGCAGCCCTAATATTTAGTTCAATCTTAGAATGTTTAAGGGTTAAAAATCCCTTACATGAAGGAATGGTTTCTACTTTACCTGTTGTGAAACTTGATTAGATTGTAAGCTCTTCAGGGCAGGGATCTCACTCCTAATGTGTCAAGGCAGCCACACTAATCAATTAATTATAATTCATATATATGTATTTTACTATGTATAAAATTGTATTAATTTTTATTTATCTGTATGATGCTTACACTTATTCCCCATTTATACTCTGTATTTTAAATGTCAGCTCTACCCAAGTCGCTTATATTTAAACACAAATGTACATTCAGTTTAGGTCCCTTTACAGTCCAAGCTCAATAACTGTGAGAGATGGAAACCCACTAAATCATCTCTGGGGGAAGAGGCCCATTTGTGCTATGATTTGCACAATTTTGCATTATTGGGGGCACATGCAATTGCAAACAAATGTAATCATTTTTCAAATTTATGCTGTCTGCATGCATTGACGTGTTAAAAATAAAGAAAACTCAGGACAGATGTAAAAATGAATTGCATTGCATTTGAAAACCGCACTTAATTACTTGTGTATTTTCTTTGTTATTAGTGGGGCCTAGGCCTTGGTGTCAGGAGCGTAATGATGGGTCTGTTTAAAAACTGGTTGCACGTATCTTTATTGAGGACGCTGATCAGCAAAAAAGCTAGTTGCGGGCCCCCTCGGTCCCCGTCCCCATGAAGGCAGGGCAGAGGCGTAACTACAGGGACCCGGCCCCCCGCGAGATTGGAGACCGGGCACCTAACCTACCCCCTCCTCGATCAGCTGTTTTTTTTTTAAAAACAGCTGATCGTGCCTATGAATAAAACATTACAAAAGATCAGCTGTTTTAAAAGACCTGACCCGAACTTCCGGTTTGGTTCCAGAGTTCGGGTCGGTCTTTTAAACAGCTGATCACAGCAGAGTGGGCTTGTGGCAGGCTCACTACTGTCCGAGCCCCCTCGGTGGGGGGCTTTAGTGTAGCTACCATACTGCTTGGTGTTGTGTCACTTTTGTGGCTATTACGTAAAACTAAATCTACACTGGACCCTTATAGGTATTCATCAAGGGCATGAACAGAGAAATAAAGGGGGTACTGGATCACTGCCTTGTGCTAATTTGTACTGAAACTTCTTGTTTTATAGTACACATTACGGGGTTATTCAGTAAAAGTTCTTATCGTTTAAAATGGGGCTAATTTTGCCCCAACCAATCAAATGTTAGCTTTTCAAATGTACATAAGTTCTGATTGGTTGGGGCAAATTAGCACCATTTTAAACGATAAGAATAAGACTTTTATTGAATCTCCCTGATAGTTTAATAATTGATATTCACACTGGGGTTCTGCAAAAAGACTGGGTATCAATTTATCAATTACAATAATCAAAAATAGAAAAGTTCCAGGTTGAAATAAGAGATGCTATTTTACTCAGTACCTTGTCTCCAAGTGTGATAAATAAACCACAATGTTTAATGGGTAAATTGCCTTTTTCTATTGCCTGACCGAATTAAATGACTGCTTACTTGCTATATATATATATTATATATATTATTTTTTTTTTATTGCTATAGTCTGCTAAATTGACAATGGAGATGATCATCGAAGATTTGAAAATTAACAAATCCGTGTTTTGGCAAAATTATTTTTGACTCCAGCAGTTGTATTATATAATGTTAAATTCTTTTGGCAGCTTCCTTGTGTATTCTCAGTAGCCGGAGTGAGGCAGGCAGACAACAGACAACTTACTTTGTTTCTGTTAAAACAGAAAAAATGAATTGCCCCTAACATGTGTAGTACTGGTGTAGAGGACCAGCCTTTCTTAGGACTGCTTCATTCTTAGGGTGGGGATGACTGGCTACCAGCATTAAGAATGGAATCATCTCTAAATTATTCTATTAGCAATTTCTAGTTTATTAATTGGTTTCTGTAGACAAAACCTCCAAAAATAAAAATTCACAACAGGCCTGATGTTTTCTAATGCAAATGCTTCTAACAAATATTGAGAAAAGCTCCTTAGTATATAACAACGTTCCTTCTTATACCTATTAGTATGTTCTTATTATAAGAAAACCATCTCTGTAATGGACTGATTTAATTAGCCAACAATCTAGATATCCACTACAAGTGACAGTATGTTGCACTGCCCTGTATGACAGACTGTCTGTAGAATCCTCTCATTTTTGTCTGTAAAATGTAGGCCCACAGTTAACAAAGGCTAAATAACAGGTAATTGCATCACATAAAAACTGTATATCTCTGCCAACTTCACCTGCATTACTGCATTGTGACCTTCCTCCACAGAGGCACAGCCACACTCGTCCAATATTCCTTCTAATGGCAATGTAAACTCTGACCAAGTTTCATTACTTACTGTTCTCTGGTTCACTGAACTAAATGTTCCAAGTTACATGAAAACATATTTCAGTAATCCAACAGCTCCTTTGCCGCTACATTTCACCCCTAAAAACGCAAGTTATTTACACAGGTGTTATAAGTAGTTTGAAAGCTACATTTTTATAATTATACATATGACCCAGTCACTTGGAGTTAATTTTATGCAAAAAATGATATATTGTGAAATAGTGGTTCTATTTCATGAAAGTTCTCTCTTGTAGCTATGGTTGACCAGATATTGAGATCTCTCTATCTATGTGCTCTCATTGTAGGGAATTAACATTATATTTGAAAAATAATTGGGGATGGGGGGGGTTCCAATAGCAATCTAGTCCGTATTGGAATGTGATAACACTAGCAATATGTTTACTTGTTATATTAGAGAAAATACACAAAAACACATGTAAATATGCTTTGGAAACCAATCAGTATTTAATATTGATCAATTGTTTACACTTGCAAGTGGTCCAGTCACATTCAAAAGTGAATGGCAAAGGACAATTCTCGCACATTATTCTTATACTTCTCGGTCATGTACCATTAGCCTTGGAAGCTGTTCCAATACAAATCAAAAAATTAACAACCTCCCATATAAAACTTTATTCTGAGGTCTAAGTATCAGTTCTGTCCAACTGTTCACCATCCCAAACACTTCTCACTTATCCATATCTTACTAGGCCAATAATAAGGCAACACAGAGTTACAAAAGATATTTAACCATATGCAGTGATTGTATTGTTACAGTTCTACTACAATTCTATGAAAAATGGGATCTTTACTGTCTGTTCTCACTGTATGGATTTTCATGTCTGTTCTCACTGTATGGGACCTTACTGTTGTCTCACTGTATGGGGACATTTACTGTCCGTTCTCACTGTATGGGACCTTTACTGTCGTTCTACGTATGGGACCTTTACTGTCTGTTCTCACTGTATGACCTTTAGTCTGTCTGATCTTTCTGGTATGGGACCTTGTACTGTGTGTTCTCACTGTAGGGACCTTTACTGTGTTCTCCACTGGATGGGACCGTTACTGGTCTGTTTCACTGAAGGGACCGTTACTGTTCTGTTCTCACTGTATGGGGACGTTACGTCGGTTCTCACTGTATGGGGACCTTACTGACGTTCTCACTGAGGGACTTACTGTTGTTCTCACTGTATGGGACCTTTACTGTTGTTCTCACTGTATGGGACCTTTACCGTCTGTTCTCACTGTATGGGTCTTTACTGTCTGTTCTTACTTTATGGGACCTTTGCTTATTATTAAATTCCAATAACGTGGTATAATTGCAAACTAGAAAGCCCCTGTATGTACTGTATGGTTGGCCTATATGACAGTCAGAAGTTTATATGTACCACTTATGCCCTTAGGGAACATTTATTTTAGTAAAGTTAGAAATGTTAGGGGGCTGATAAATTCAGTATAAATGTTAACCTGTGCGATTAATTTGTTTAGTATGAAATCACAATGTGCAAGTAGGTGTCAAATGTTATGTACGTTAAGTGAAGAGAAGATAAGACGGTACCAGATAAGATTTCATTTCAGTAGATATTTTACCATTTGCATTGAAATGTAATTGATATAGTTAGGGTAGTCTTATACTGTTTGAACATGCCTAAAAAAAGATATGATGGGGAGAAAACAGATTGCACTAGATTGCTCAACCAAACAAGGCTTTGCTGTAGATGTTCATATTTTTCGCTTAAGATGTGTGGGGATTGGTTATGTTAGAGGAATTTCATATGGTTAGAGGTTTGTTAGGTTAGGTTAGTTAGGGCCCTGCTAAAAGAGTCTACCTTGACTGGTGGCAGGGTTACAATCTTTGGCCAAAATCTTTTATTCTTCAGGATTATGGTGGGGGATAAATGCTTATTGAGGAATTGTATAATAAAATACTCTTTGAGGCCAAGGGCCATATTTATCAAACATCTTTATCGTTTTTTTACGATTGTTTTCTACGATACCGATCATATTTTACGATATAGATCGTAAGCTACGATATCGGCATCATAAATTACGGTGGCGATATCGTAAAATAATATCGTAGTAACGACTGTTTATTTTATGACGACCGCGCTGTTCAAAGGAGCCGCGGGTAGTCGTAGAATAACGCACATAAGTTACTTTTATATGGGTGATATGGACAAGCATTAGTAATTGTTTTACTCTTCTAATTGGGAATAATATGCACAAAACATAGTGATGTATTTTCCATAGTAATGTATTTCCATAGCAATGTATTTCCATGTAATGATTTTCCATATAATGTAATTTCCATAGCAATGTATTCCTAATGATTTCCATACAATGTATTTTCCATAGCAATGTATTTTCATAGCAATGTATTTCCATAGTTAATGCATTTTCCATAATGTATTTTCCATAGCAATGTATTTCCATAGCAAGTGATTTTCCCATAGCAATGTATTTTCATAATGTATTTCTCATAGCAATGTATTTTTACCATAGTTATAATGTACCATAGTAATGTATTTCCATAGTAGCAATGTATTGTTCATAGAATGTATTTTCCATAGCAATGTATTTTCCATAGCATGTATTACATGAATGTATTTTCATAGCAAGTATCCATAGTAATGTATTTTCCATAGCAATGTATTTTCCATAGTAATGTATTCCATAGTAATGTATTATAGAAATGTATTCCATAGCATGATTATTATTTTCCATGTAGTATTTCCATAGGCAATGTATTTTCATAGTAATGTATTTTCCATAGTAATGTATTTTCCATAGCAATGTATTTTCCATAGCAATGTATTTTCCATAGCAAGTATTTTCCATAGATATATTTTCCATATATTTCAGCAAGTATTTTCATAGCAAGGTATTTTTCCATAGCATGTATTTCATAGTAGTATTTCCATAGCAATATTTTCCATAGTAATGTATTTCATAGCAAGTATTTTCATAGCAATGTATATGTATTTTCCCTAGCAATGTATTTTCCATAGTAATGTATTTTCCATAGCAATGTATTCCATACAATGTATTTTCCATAGCAATGTATTTTCCATAGCAATGTATTTCCATAGTAATGTATAGAAATGTATTCCATAGTAATGTATTTTCCATAGTAACAAACAAATTGTTACAACAAATATAGGGGGGAATCAGTGAAAAACCCATGCTACCCCGTATGGGCAGTATTTGCAAACCCGATAGTTCCAATACTGTGGTTTATTTAATATTACAGGCAAACTTTTATTGTGATCATACATTATGCCGTGGGTGTAAATACTGCCGCGGTGGTGCAATACCACTGTGATATTGTATAGGCGATTCCGTGAATTAGTATTAAAACATTGTTGTGGTATTTTATGACGCGGCCATAAATGTATGATCGCTGACATAAATGTAAAAAAATGCTTGTTAAAGGCACGGTATTGCGAAATAGTGATTTATAAAACTGCCATAGTATTGGTTTATGTGGGTTTTTCACTATGTTTATGGTGCCTGTATTGTTCCAAAACAAAACAATGAAGATTTGTTTTACATCCCCAGAACCCTCCTCACTGGCTGCTAGTCAGGGTAAAGTGCAAAATGACTTTTTTTGTATAAAATAAATACCTCTTGAGGCCAAGGGCCATATTTTCAAACAATCTTTATCGTTTTTTTTACGATCTGTTTTCTACGATACCGATCGTTATTTTACGATATAGATCGTAATGCTACGATATCACATCATAAATTACGGTGGCGATATCGTAAAATAATATGTAGAATAACGACTGTTATTTATGACGACCACGCGTTCAAAGGAGCCGCGCGTAGTCGTAGAATAACGCACATAAGTACTTTTATATGGGTGATATGGACAAGCATTAGTAATGTTTTACTCTTCGTCATATTGGGTTTATGTGGGTTTTTCCTATGTTATGGTGCCTGTATTGTTTCCAAAAACAAAACAATGAATGATTTGTATTTTACATCCCCCAGAACCCTCCTCACTGGCTGCTAGTCAGGGTAATGTGCAAAATGACTTAGAAATAAATCTACAGTATTTCTTGCTGCCAAGGGTTTTCATGGTTCTACGATATTGGAGCTAGCTTGAGATTTTTGATTCTGGGAAAATTATTCAGTTTTTATGCTTTATAATAGGTACATTATTACTGACTGAATGCCACTATGTCAACTTCTATTGAACGCGAAAACCAACTGAAATGCCTCAAGCAGCCTTTATAAAGTTTTCAACCATTTAGTGTTAATGGCAATTTGACTTTTGTAAAATAGGCCTATTGTGTAAAGAACTGATGATGCGTATTGTCACGGCATAACAGGTTATCATTGGGATTGCGCGTAGCTTGTTTTTAGGTCAGTTCTTTGCTAGGGAATGAGTTCAATACTCTTACTATACAGACGAAGGACTACGAAAGGGCTTTTATATAGATATGAAAACATTATAAACCTTAGCCGCCCTGTTTTTTTCTTGCTCTCACAGTTTACATTCTTAATCTTGAAACTGAGTCCGTTTAGTCTTGCTTGTAGTGTTTTCTTGTGCTTCTGTGTTCTTATAGTGCTTAACAACTAGCCTTTTTTAGGTCGTTACAGACGATAGCCATCTGTGCTCGTTACTGAGTCGCTCCTTCTTATTCTCTAGAAAACAAATACCCCGATGTATTCCACTGCCCACGGTGTTCCCGTTACTGATCCACACCCAACTTCCTCTTAACTTTCCGTAGTCCTTGAGGTTATGCCAGTATGCATGTGACGTGCTGTGTTAAAAAACCATACCTACTGCCTTCATGTTTGTGTTGCCATAACTGTCTATACAAACCGTAATTTGCTAATAATGGTTCCATAACTTGGCCGCTGGTGCGCCACACCTTTGGGGGTTTAGTCCACAAGTGACCCTGGTTAATGGATTTCCACATGGGTTCATAGGGTGGGCAGTACCGAGCCAATCACTGTGCCCACCCAAACAGTTTATTATTTCGCAAAGGCGCTGATGGACAACTCTTTTTTTAGTTTTTTATATAAGACAACATCATGGTATCTCCATTTGTAAAAAAAATCTGTATTCAGTTTTATTGAAGAACGGGAGGTAAAGTAGCTGTGTCTTACCTCCCATTCTTCAATAAAATGTTCAGGAGCCGGGAACAAAGGTAAGGAACCTACCCAATCGCTCGCTCCTCCACCGAGTGCTCTGACAGGTCCCGACGGACTTAGTACTCTTTGTGTATGCACATTGTGCATGCGCATAGAATACAGAGTCCGTTGGGACCTGTCAGAGGACGCGGTGGAGGAGCGAGTGATCGGGTAGGTTCCTTACCTTTGTTCTCGGCTCCTGAATGTTTTATTGAAGAACGGGAGGTAAGACACAGCTCCTTTTCCTCCCGTTCTTTAATAAAACTGAATACACAAAAAAATATAATATTTTTAATATATATAATATACAGGGAGATTCAATCAAAGTCTTATCATTTAAAATGGTGCTATTTTGCCCCAACCAATCAGATCTTATTTAACATTTGTAAGCTTAATCTGATTGGTTGGGGCAAAATTAGCACATTTAAACGATAAGAACTTTTATTGAATAACCCTGATAGTATCTCATAATTAAAAATATATTTAATGCTTGTGCAAACTCATTATAGTACATATTGTCCCAGTATCCTTGTTCTTTTTTGTCCCCGTAAAAAAAAATACAGTTAATACTGTGGGCAGTACTCTAGTAAAGGGAATAATTGATGTTATATGAGATTTAAGCAAGATAGTTTATATTTTTATAATAATACTGGTATCAGGGCCATTAGCATTATAGGGACAAGACCATTGTGGGCTTTATTACTCACACTTAAAACTGTCTGCACCTTGGGACTATCAAACTGGCACCCTGCACTCCTTAGCAAGGGGCACCGGGTTCAGCAAGCTGCTAGCAGGGAGAGTCAGGAGTGTGAAGATAATTAGCTTATCACTGAAAGAAGCCGCAAAACAGCAGTCACCTGTAAAAAAACCCCCCCCCCCCCCCACACTCCCCTGTGGTTTTACAAACTGGTACCCATATAGGTCACATGCCCAAACTAGATTTCTGCATACAGCAGCTTAGTGATTGAAGAAGTTAAGCATCCCATAACTCCTCTGCCTGAGAAAATCCGGAATTTGGAAATTATAAGATACACAACGTAAACCAATCGGATGGTAGTCCATCATGGCCTCGAGCCCGTCATTGAGTGCCTTCTGTGGGTTTTTATTTACTCTGAAAATAAATTGGCTAATACTGTTTAATTCAAATGGTAGAAAATCCTTAGTAGAATTGAATTGATTCAGGTTTTTATTCCTATAAAACAAAAGACCACTTATATTTACGCAGGACAATAGCCTAGAGGCTCTCTATGTGCCAGTCTGCCAATCCTCCTATCTTCTCTTCTTATATTAACTTATTTCTTTTCATACATCTGACCCTGTAGGTTAGTTGGTCTGGTTCCCATTGTCGTTTTTCTTCAGTTCCTCCTTTACAGTTAAAACGGTCTTTCTTTATATCTCTGTGGGTTCCTCAGGCTTTTATAGCTCTGACAGACAGCTGCTCTGTATGTAGACCTGCTCATTGTTTAAAGCTTTTACAGGCAGGTAATAGAGCTGAACCCTGCTGAAAGACGGGACACCCTGCAAAGGATTCTAAGAACATTCAAGCTAAAGCAAATACGGCTTTCTATAGAATATACAGCAATAAGAAAATCCATAATGTGCCCCATGTAGCAGGATTTTTTTTTCATTGCATGACTGCTAAAATGACTGTGTTTGATAGTGATTATTGCTGCAAGTAACCTCATCCTGACACTGTGACACCAGACCCCACATTTTTTTCTACTCACCATCAGACATTGCTGCTCCGTTACTTAACCATTTCACACCTTTCAGAATTGTTGCTACTTCAGACAGCAGGACTCCTCCAGAATAACAAGGCTATAAAAAGCCTTCTTATTTTAAACATTGCAAATATTAAAATAGCCTATTATAGTTGTTTGCATTGACTGTATGTGAGTCAGTCCCAGCACTATACATATGTAAAATTCAAAAACATCATTGATATTAGCTAACAATATTTGGGGGCTTCAGTTGTTGGCTTTTCTAAGGTAGAATAGGTACTCACAAAGAGGTCATAAATAGGCAGTTGTGTCATACAATCAATCAAATCCACTCCTTTGACCCTAGGGATAAATGGAAATTGTAGACAGTGTTTTGGTATCTGTGAAGGAACAACCTGATAGTACATATTATTTAATAGGTGAAATAAAAAGGAAAACAAAATAGTATATTTTCAATACTTAACTGCTAATTGCTTAAATAAGTGCCAATAACTTAAATTTGAAATCCATATTATTCTGGGAGATAGGACACACTTCTTCATTTGTAGAGGAGAGGAGTGGGAGCTTTACAAAGATGCCACTCTCGCTGTTTTTACTGTGATGGAGAGCGCATGCGCATAGAAGACAAGGTCCGTCGGGACCTGTCATCAGAATACGCAGAGCGGGTAAGTTCTACCTCTCTCCTGGCTCCTGTGTTTCTATTGAAGAACGGAAGGTAAGCACAAGCTCCTTTACCTCGTTCTTCAATAGAACTGGTTACGAAAAACTTAGAAAAACGAGTGGAAATACCCTTTAAGACAGAAATAACAGTGATGGCGGCAGTACAGAAATGCTTGCATTGCCTTAAGGGGGCGATGAGGCTCTTGTTAATAGCCCTTAATATAGTAACATAGTGAATTCAGGTTGAATAATGACATAAGTCCATCGTCCAACCTTTTCACCCTCCTTTTTAACCCTACCTAACAATTGATCCAGAGAAAGGCAGGAAAACCCAGCTATTTAGTTTTGGAAACTTATCTAGCCCACTTTTAAAGCTATTAAATGAACTTGCATTACCACATCTGCTAAAGAAACGTTTCCTAACCTGAAGATGCAACTTCTTCTTTCAATCTTAATGGATGTCCACGTGTCCTCTAATATGACCGATAATAAAACAATGCACCTGACATTTTATTATACGGCCCATTAATATATTTGTATAAAGTGATTCATATCACCATGCAAATGATGCTGTCCAATGTAAAGAGCCCTTAAAAATATCTGCTGGTGTGGGGCGGATCGGACGAAAGATGATCGGACGTGTCGGTAAATTCCAATCGATCATGTGGTTCCCTATGGGACCGCACAATTGATCGTTCACACTTTGGCCGCATCCAAATTTGCATCGACCGATGGACAAATAGTCCCTTTGTGTTAGCCAGCCTAACATGTCTAATCTACCTGCATAGTCAAGCCCTCTATTCATATTATTTTAGGTTCCCTTCCTGAACTGCTCCATTTCCATGAGTCCTTTGTATATGAGATTTTAAAACTGCACCTCATTTCCAATGAGGCCTTACCAGTGCCTGTAAAGAAGGAGGACAATATTTTTTTCTCTTGAATCTATACCCCTCTTTATATAAGACAATATTTACTAGCTCTAGTCGTAGCTGTCCTGTCTGGCATTGTTTGCTGCAGATAAGTCTGTTATCTACCAGAACCCCCAAAATCTTTTCCCATTAGAGATTCACTAGGACAGAGTTATTTATGGTGTAGGTGGCACCAGGATTGCTATACCCCAAATGCATCACTTTACTTTATCCATATTATGGGCCATATTTATAAAGGCGATACCTTAAACACGATACTTACATGTACAATAGCGGCCATACATGTACGATCACCCGCAATGGTATACTATGGTGGGCGGAAATCTATGATCACGGTTGTAGATTTACGCCCCACCATAGTATACCATTGCATTAGTTTACACCCAGTGGTATTCTACGAACAAACAGTCATAGATTTACGACCATTCGCTGTAAATGCACTATTGCAGCTGTACATTTAACAAAAACCTGCGGTATCGCAAAAGTAATAACCAATTCACTATCCATGTACAGTGTTATTTTCTAGGCCAACAGTCCTCTAGTTGCCATGTGGCACAGTATTAAAAGCTTTAGCAAAATCCAAGTATACCACATCCACATGCTATGCCTGAACTAAATTCTTACTAACTTATTCTTTAAAACCAAGTTAATTTGTCTGGCACAATCTATTTCTCCTGAATCCAACCTGACTACAACTAATAAGATCAGTTCTGGAGACAAAGTCAAGGATATGATCCCTAACAAAGTTTCCAGCACCTTCCCTACTACTGATGTTGTCAGTGATGTAGTCTTTGTATTTGTAATGATGGTTCCTGTGAGAATGTCTTCACTGAGAAACCAACCAATAAAAAGTTTTGTGTTGCTGGGCTGAAAGTCTGTGTAAATGATCCTTCTCATTTCATTTGTAACCAAGAATTTTATTCTTATTCCTGCCCACCTCCAAGAGATCCACTGTGTTAATCGGAGTGAATGCAGTACTTAGTAAGATATGCATGTGTGATTAGCTATTTATTGTTTTAGTTTAGGTTCTTTTCAGATGATACAGTATGTTCAACAATATAAAACTGTTGTCTGTGTGTAGGAAGCTCATAAAAATAATGATAAGTTATCTTTTCAGTAACTGATTTCAAGCTAAATGCACCAGATTAATCAGCAACAATGTTATTACTTCCTCAAGATAAGATAAGGGCTGCCCGTGCTTAAATGGTGATGTATAATAATCTTGTTTCAGTAATTTTAAAGGGGTTCCTTTAAATAGGAAACCCAATGCCTTGGATCAAACTTGGATGTTTATCAACATAATTAACCCTTTAAAGAGTCAAAATGTAATTCTTCTATTTACTCTTTAGGATTTGAAAACTTAATTTGATATAGATCAAAAGGGGTACGTTTTATGGCATTTAGGAGGGAACCTGAGGACTCGGGCCAAGCTGTATGGTGTATGCTCTGTGCTAGAGATGAATGAAAACGGTGCGCTAGTTGTTCGCAGTGTATTTCTCAACAGCGTACCTATATAAATGTGCATCCTCTGGCAGGACACTGGGAAAGTGATAATATATGTTTCTTACTGGTTCCTTTCGGTTCATTAGCCTGTTTTCTGTGCCCAAAGGCTTTTTTACCTAAAAAAAAAATTCCCCTACCCTAACACACTACAATAGATCTAAATGGGTATTGACTCACCCATAAATGTCTGGTTGTACAATGATTCAGATAGACGGTGACCAAATCTAGAACTGAATTTATTCCCTTTTTTCATAAATTGTATGTAAAATGTGCACTTGACACTAAGTAACTCAGTTCCCAGTTGGTAAGTGCAGTACCAATACAGTGCTCAGTTGCTGCGTATAAAGCTTCTCTCACAGGACCAAATTATTGTAATATGGTGAGACATTCAACTCCTGAAATACAATTCACCAACCACAAGCATCTCCCCTATGGCCTGACATTTTTAATATATAGTTCCCATTGCCATATAGAATTTAATTCAAACTCCCCTCCCTAATAAGGATAAGCAGATTCAAACGTCAGTAGCAGCAGCAACTTAAAATTGTATGATGGTAAAGGTGGATTAGGACTGAATGGAAAGAGTTAAGTGGGGCTTGGTATACTGGTTACGGGTATTTTAAATACTAGTGCATCACTGGTTTCATTTACATGCCGAGGTAAAGTACCACTATTGCTGCTGTAGCTGCTGTATGTAGATACAGTTATTAGTTTCACCTAAAGGTCTATTTTATGTGTTATTTATGAGCAGCACTGGCTCAGTGGTTAGCACTGAGGCCTTGCAGCATTGAGGTCTGAGTTCGAATCCCCTACAATCATAAGACATACTATAGGTTGTGGTGTCAAATAAATGTGCTTTGGTTGTAAGGCATCGGGGCAGGAAACAATACAAACGAGGTTTGCCCCCTTCTTCAGCAAACAACCCCCCCGAAACGGTGTGTGGATGTGTGGTCACAAATAACGAATCACGCTTTATTGGAGTGCGACCTCGTTTGTATTGTTTCTTGGCTTTAATGTTCCCAGGGAGGAACCGAGGTGTTGCACCCTTGTTGGAGTGCACTCATAACTTTGTTTTTTGCTTTCTTTGGGGCATACTAAAAATGGTATTTGCGGCCTGGAATTTTGACATTTAGGAACACTAATACGGGACTCTGCCCAGGCATAATTTTTTCTGCTGCCTTTTTGGTGTATTTGTTTATTACAATTGGGTGGCCAGCCCTATTGGTATAATAATATCTATGATAACAGGTACAGTATATAAGAACTTGAAATATATGTATTGGATCAGCACTTCCCGGTAAGTATAATATCCAAAGTGAAAATCGAGGTGCACGAAAATTAAAGGGAAGTCTGCGTCCCTTTAAATGTATAGAGAAAAGAAAAATACAGCAATCTCTTGCAGAAGATCAGGTTTATTGTGAGATGTTCATGAATGGCATGTCTGCAATGTTTTGGGGTTATCCATCCCTTTCTCAAGCCACAAACATTATACATGCCACCATGATGTACATATTTATAACTATAATAAGACCAGTCATGTGATTCTTATCCAATAATCAGGAAGCCATATGCACCACATGACTAGGTCCTCAAATAATGTTACTCATAATTAACTCATTAATAATTGGCTTGAAAAAGCCAAATACTGGTGTTTCTATTTCTTCTTCTCTTCTTTTTCTTCCGTTTTATTCTTTCGCTTTTTTGGACCGTACTCCTCCCACAGTTTTTGAGCTAGAGACATGAAATTCGGTACAGACGTGGGGGTGGACAAGTGTGCTATTTCTAGCTAAGGAATTCGCAGAAGCATTACGGTGTTATCGGCGAATTTACAGACATTTTTTCCTCCATGACTATGGTAACAATCCTCAAATGTGGATATTTCAAAACAGTTTGTTTCATGGTCATAAATACAAATGGTGATACCGCCAAACCCTCACACAGACCCAGGTACACCCACCTACGACCTACCTTTCCATTACATGGAAGCCAGTTTAAAGGGTAACTAAAGTCAAAAAACTCATTTAGATTTACCTCAATAAAAGATAGTTTATGGTTTAAACACAAAAAAAGCATACCCCCTCAACCAGACCCAGGTACACACAGCTACGAACTACTTATCATTAAAGTGGCAGCCATACATATAGGGTAACTAAAGTCAAAAAAACTAATTTTGACCAATCATCAAAAAAGTTTTTTTTTTTAACTCTCAACCCGACACGGGTACACACACCTACTGATCTACTTATCAATTACTATGAACCATACGTAATGGGTAAACTAAAGTAAAAAAAAACTCATTTTGACCAATCATCAAAAAAGTTAGTATTTTATCCCCAACCTGATATGAATACACACACACCAACTGACCTACCTTTAATGCATGGGAAATTTAAAGGGTAAGTAAAAAACAACAATGTCCTTAGAAGCACACTTAGAAGCACCTGTGGCCCCTTGGGGCTTAAGGGGTCCTGCAGCTCGAAACCCCTTAAAAGGACCTTTTCAGGCCTCTGCGTCTTCTGTCAGCGACACCACACTCTGCTGATGTCGCAACGCCAGGCGATGTCACTGCGACAATAAACTGAAAAAAATGGCTTACCTTTATCCTTTTCTATATTTTAGTGCTGTCAGGAACTTGATCCCTTTTGCTCTCAGTGCTCCCTGTCACTAGATCTCCTCATGTTCTGTTCAGCGTGTTCCTAGTTAGTATGCATGTCTCTCTCTATGTATCCACCCCCTCCCAAAACGAGGCACAGATAGAGGGTGGAGGATGTGCAGTGGGAGATGATCTGTGCCTTACTACAGCCAATAGCGTTCACCCAGTGATTTTGTGTTATAGTGAAAGTGATACTGCTTTGCTATGGGAAGGTAAGCAGCACTGGGACCTGTAATAACTGCTTGAATCAGCAAGATTTTCTTTTAGCTGAGGGGTTTGAAGGTGAGGTGTGTGTGTGTGGGGGGGGGCTTTGTAATTGATTTCTTTAGGTACAGAGCTACATCGGGACTTAGGCTGGGTACATAGATCCGACGGTATCGGGGCTTTACGGGACTGTGTACCTTGTTTTTCCGAACGAGCGTGCGGCCGCCGAACGAGAGGGTCTGCCAAACGCTCAGTTGGAAAAGAAGGAAATTTCTCTTCGGCCGTGGTAGAGTCCCTATGGGGGAGTCAGCCAAGGCAGAGGAACACAGAGTCCCGAGAGTTCTACCTATGTGCGTGCATAGAGGGAGCACTCGGGACTGTGTGCATGCAGATCTTTGAAAGAGACAGACAGGATCTTGCAGATCCTGTCTGTCATCTTTCAAAAATCTTTAAAGTGTGTACCCAGCTTTAAGTTACACAGACGGTAGGTAAAACAGGATTGGGTTTATCTGCACAGAAAGCGGACAGAGAAACAGATAATGCTTATTCCCGTTCCTGATCTTAATGCTGAATCAATTAGCCATGCAGTGACAGAGAATAAGCTTTACTTTAATAGAATGAATAGTTTCTACATGTAGTGTGCCAGGGGGAGGGTCTGGGTGATTGACAGTTCTTTACTGACTAGCTGTGCCTCGCCCCCTTTAAAAAGTAAAATTCCTAGAGCTAAAAAAAAGCAAGGGGTAAAAAGGACAGAGAAGGGGAAAAAAGCAGATTTAAGATTGGTGGTAATTAATCCTAATTACTGTGTGATTAGTTAAAAAAATGATTTCCCCAGTTTACATGCCCTTATAGTCCCCCATAATGAGTACACATCCACTGCAGTCTTGCCAACTGCATATGAAGCTGACTCACTTCCTCAAGACTTTTCCTGCAGAGATTAAAGGGTAAGTGTCACTAACTACTAATTTTTGTTGTAGAAATTAATGGAAAAATGTGTTTAGCGTGTTCTACTTTGCTATTTACAAGCTTTTTATATTAAAGAGATTAAGGGGATGCATGGCATATTAATTTTTAAAGGAAGGTGATCATATACAATGTATCTCTTATTAAAGAGTTTAAAGGGAAAACATTATGGGAAAGAGAGGCATTAGTGTCCACATTTTTTCTGGAGATTAAATAAAGATTAAAGAGAAAACTTGCCATTTACCATTCACCATTACCAAACATAAATCTTGGTGCACAAAATTTAATTTTTAAGGCAAAAAGCCCCCCCCCCCCGTTTCTTTACTTTTTATGCATTTTAATGCATTTTATGTACTAAAAACATACACTTATGCTTCAAGCTGTATTTGGTCAACAAAATGTTTCTTTTCACCACTTTTTGTATACAAAAAATATTCTTTTTCAATTTTTCAATCTTCTTGCATTTTGTTCACAAAAAAATATTTTGGTGATAAAAATATATGTTTTGTGCTACAGTTGTTTTTTGTTGACTAAATATATTTTGTTACCACTGAATTTCTTTTGGTCAACTAAATATACAGGGGATTCAATAAAAGTTCTTATGTTAAAAATGGTGCTAATTTTGCCCCAACTAATCAGATATTATTTAACACTAGCCAGTTAAGCCCGTTCTAAAAATGGGCGCTAGATATCTCTCTCTTGTCGCGTTCGCGGACTTAGCCAGAAGAAGAAAAAAAAGGCTGCGCGCTACACACACATGCACAGCAATGCACAGGAGCCCTCCCACTCTCCTCTCACGCATGCGCATACACGATTCACGGACGCAGGTTTAGCATTTTATTATATAGGATTTGAAAGCTAACATCTGATTGGTTGGGGCAAAATTAGCACCATTTTGGAAAGACCAGCAGGGATATTCCAATAAAAGTTCTTATTGTTAAAAATGATGCTAATTTTGCCCTAGCCAATCAGCTGTTAGCTTTTAAATGTTATATCTGTTGTATTCAATTAGATCTTTGATAGTTTAGTTCTTGAAGACGTTTCGGTTTCGCTAGTTATCCGACTGGCTTTCTCAATTCAGAATGACTTGTACAAGAATCTGTGGCAATTATGTACCCTGGAAAATCCCAATTAGCATATCACAGCCAGGTGTTAAGGGTGTGATTGAATAGAGGTGTTATAGGAACGCCCAGGGTAAGGTGTCAAAACAGCATTGTACATGGCAGACAGTTGGTTTCGAACCCCCCCACCTCTATTCAGGCTTGGTTTCTTTATTTTCACATAAATGGCTTTCTAGACACCTCTCTTGAACCCAGTCACGTTCCTTTTTTTTTTGTTAACATTACAATCTTCAAAGGTATGTCCTTTATCCTTTGGGTGCGGATTTGGTGCTGAGTCCTGACCCGAGGAATTGGCTCTTCTGTGCTGGGCCATACGTTGATGCAGTTGCTGTTTGGTCTCCCCCACATGCAAATCAGAGCATTCTTCACTGCACTGCGTATATGATGTCGCTTTTCTCGTGTTTCGGTATTGGGTCTTTCGGATGTACCAATTGCTGCCTCAGTGTGTTGTTCGGTTTAAAGCAGACAGGGATACAATGTTTTTTGAAAATTCTTCTTAATTTCTCGGAGACCCCTGCTACATATGGGATGACCATGTTCTTTCTCCTGTCTTGCTTTCCCCCTTCACTGTCGGTATTCGTGTTCTTTTCTTTCCTTCTACTTTTTTTAACAAATGCCCAGTCTGGATAACCACAAGTTTTAAGGGCTCCTCTGAGATGTTTTATTTCTTTAGCCTTCGCCTCTGTGCCAGTGGGCAAGTTCTCAGATCTGTGTTGCAGGGTTCTGATAACACCCAGCTTGTGATCTAAAGGGTGGTGGGAGTCAAACATCAAATGCTGATCTGTGTGTGTTGGTTTTCTGTAAACCTCTACCTCCAGTTTACCATTTTCCTTGACTTCTACCAAGCAGTTCAAGAAAGCCAGTGTGTTGTTTTGTACCTCTTCCCTTGTAAATTTGATGTTTTGGTCTACCGTATTAATGTGTTCTGTGAAAGCTTGTACTTCCTTCTGGTGGATTTTAACCCAGGTGTCATCCACATATCTGAACCAGTGGCTGGGTGCTATGCCCTTAAAGTTATTAAGAGCCCGTTTTTCTACTTCCTCCATGTAAAGGTTGGCCACAATGGGTGAAACTGGAGATCCCATAACACATCCATGTTTTGCTTATAGAACTTATCCCTGTATTTGAAATAGGTGGTATTCAGGCAGTAAGTCCAGTAAGGAACACACCTGTTCTGGTTTGAGATCAGTTCTGCTGGTAAGAGTGTTGTCTTGGCCTAGCCATTTTCTCACCATTGGCAAAGGAACTTGACTGGTTCAAAAGTGGTGTCAAGGAGGCCATTTATGTGAAAATAAAGAAACCAAGCCTTAATAGAGGTGGGGGGGTTCGACACCAACTGTCTGCCATGTACAATGCTGTTTTGACACCTTACTCTGGTCGTTCCTATAACACCTCTTAGCCACTATGCAATCATGCCCTTAACACCTGGCTGTGATATGCTAATTGGGATTTCCAGGGTACATAATTGCCACAAATTCTTGTACAAGTCATTCTGAATTGAGAAAGCCAGTCGGATGACTAGCAAAATGTCTTGATCTAATTGAATACAACAGATATACCATGACCTGGATGAATGAGAACCTTCACAAGCACTTTTACATGTTAAATAAGATCCGATTGGTTGGGGCAAAATTAGCACAATTTTTAACAATAAGAACTTTTATTGAATCTCCCTGAAGGTGCCTCATTTACCCAGACTTTCTAGGCAAATATATGGAGGTAAAGTCACGCTAACCAGTTCGCTACTGGTAAGCACGACTTTAACTCCATATTAGCGTCAGCTGCGTGGGTTATGCAAAAATCACCCGTGCATCCGGCGCTCTCGATTTAATATCACGTTTGTGCTAGTTTTAGTTTTTAGTGCAGCAGATAGCTGGCGTTAAAATACCGCAGTGGGTAAATTACCCACATTCTCAAATGCGATATTGAATCGCCAAGAGGACTTTTACCCAAAGCGAAAGTGTCTCTGGGTAAATGAACCTGAAGAACTTTTATTGAATAACCTTGATTTTTCTAACCAAAACATTGTTTTTTGATGACAAAATGTCTTTTGTTACCACCAAGTTTCTGTTGGTTGACTAAATAGAGTTTTCCCATCAAAATGTTTTTTGATGATGAAATGCGTTGTGTTACCACCAAAGATTGTCAGCCGTTAGTGTGTATTTAGAAGGCCATTGATATATTGTTGAGCCAGAAGATCTGCTTTATGGAAGAATCACAAAGGCAAATAAAAAAAATCAAGATATTCCTCTATTTTATAATATTCACAGATATCAAAGAGAGAGTATTTGAGATTATAAAGGTGACTGCTAGGAGGGATCAAAGATATTTGCATTTTATTTTCGTATCTAACAGAAAGGTTTCTTCTGGCTGTGTATGATAAGGAAAGACATTACTGTAAAAAGTATATTATCCTAAATCTATAACGTTACATTTAGACTAAACTTTGTACACAGAAATAATAATGTATAATGTAAAAACTTATATAAGTATGAAACTCATGGACCGATATACATTCCAGCAGCCTATTGGCACAAAGACCCACCCATAAATATAGGCCACACCTCCAAACCAGGCCCATTTTTAGAGGGTGCACTTATTATATTTATGCTGAAGTTTGCGACCTGCAAAATTATGAACTGATTAAAACATTAACCATTAACCATTAATCCACTCTGCGACCTCAGTTATTTACAGATTTAGGGTTGCGATATATGATTGTGACTCATTTCAGATATAATCTACAACTAATCTGTTGTTATTATAACATTAAACTCTGTAAATAATGATCTGGATAGAGTAGGTAATCAGAGCTGTATGGGTAACCAAGGTGAATGTGTGTCCAGATACCTGCTCATCTGTGAATTTTATAACTAACTTGATGTATTTACTGCTTCTTTAATGTTGTATATAACAATCTAGATAAAGTCAGTGGCCGCTGCTATTTCAGCAGCTAAAACTGTTGGATACATCCCTACTTAGTCATCAGTGAATGATACAACTGATATTGGCTCTTTATAAGCAGCTGGTATGAATACAATAATTTACTGTACACCTTCTAGTAAGACAAATATGACTATGTTGATGAAGCTTCCACCACCCCTTTCCCTTTTCCATGCCCAGATGAGTAATAATGAGTACCCAGAAAATAAATTGTAACTTCCTATTGATAAGATGGATATCAAACAATTGTCTAAAGAGAAAGAGCACTTGGCTGATCAAGTCCTCCACACGGTAGAAGCAACATTTAGTATATACAACAGCCCACACCAGAAATAAACAGACCTAGCAAATAGCACAATCTACATACAATACCATACTAACAGAAAAAAAGTTAATAGAAAAAAGGTTGTTATATGGATCCAGTGTGTAAGAATGAGAAATGCAAAGTTTGCTCATCGTAATTGTAAGTTTGGACCTTTCAGACTGGGGTTACCTTGACGTGGTTGGAAGGCTTTTCATTCATGTGATCACAGTAATGTATACTAAAACCCCTTTGTTTATAAAGTATGCCAGTGTGCAGATAATATGATATTGTATGGGGCCTAGGAATGTGCATGTTTGTATAAATGTTTGACCAGATCAGTAGCACTTCCGCTAAATGTAGTTGTAAATTAGCCTAATTGGAGTGTTTCCACAATTCTTGTATTGTATTCTTGTATTATAGAAAAGAGTTTTTTAGTAAACAGAATGACTTTGAGTATGGTCATCAATCCGCTAAAGTGTTAGCAAGATTGGCAGTCCACCTGATTAGAATATGATTACATCTCTGAAAAACACAGAAGGAACAAGGACTAATGATAAGGATATTCTTGAAAGCATTGCTGATTTTATATCCACCTATATAGCTCTTATTTTACAGCTTCCCTGGATTCCCTAGCCAGATTCTTAGCAGGTATACCTATCCCAAAACTCACCACACAAGATTCTCAACTACTAGAGGCTGAGATAGCAGAGCCCGAGTTATGGGACACACTGGGTACAACCTAAGTCTTTATCTTAGGTCTATATCAAGGGGGTCCCTGCAAGAAATGATTCCCATTTACCTTTTTTTAATCAAATACTGATCCATTTTATCATTTCAATCAGTTTTATTAATCAGAAGGAAATCTGGCACTATGAAAAAAGTCAATCAGGTGCTGTAAACAAACTTTTTAATTAATTAAGATTGGCTGCTACACAAGCAGACATTGCTTAATATTCCTGCCAGCAGAACAAATGATCCCCACACTAATAGGTGGCCTGTTGGAAGGGAATTATAGCACCTGTGCTGCTTTTTTGGCCCAAAGATTTTATAGTCCATTGAAGACTGCATGGTAGAGTGCAGTTTACCTATGGGAAGAGGTATGGCTGATATTTCTGTCTGACCAGGCAAAGCATCAACCAATATTAGAAATAACCACCTTTAATTACTCCACTACATATAGGTGTGACCAAGGGAACTGGACTCACTTAGTTCCCTAACATAGAAACTGTACTGTAAATCAGATGGAAACTACCAAACGCTGAATAAAGTAAATATGGTCCAGCAATAATATAGAATTTAATATAACATTACAAAGAAAACCCTTAACATAGGCAATATAGACTTAAAAGAATAAAAGTAATAATAGCCATATACAGTGTAAAAATAAAAATAACATCTTCCGCGGCGCTTTACAATTACATAGTCATACATTACATACAGGGTAACATGTTATACAAAGTCATACATATTACATACACAGGTAATGGACCAATGGAAACATTTTATTGGACCAATATAAAGGGACCAGAATAACTACTAAAAAATCTTTTTTATACCTTACCTTAATGCTATTGTGGATCCTATTCTCATTCAGTGGGTTTTTCTGGTGAAACCAGGAATGGAGGATTTTTTTATTTTGTTAAATATTCTAGTTATGACAAAAAAGACATTTCTGATGCTACAAGCTGCAAAGTATTTTTAAAAAAATACCCAAGTGTCATAAAACAAATGATTTGTTATGAAATCTCGGACATGAGCAATGTGGCTTTCTAGAATCAGTTGTGGAACTTGTGGAAGAGTAATATCCGTTAAATACTATGCACCTGTAGTCTGCGTTTCAGGATTTTCAGAGTTTTGCATGTTGCAGGAAAATAAAAATTTGTGCTCAGTAACATTTACTGTCACGCTCCCTTCATTCATGTACGTATAAAGGGAAATGTACATGCAGATATGGATACTTTGTGGCACATTAATGCATGAGCGCAAAAAATTGATTGAACAGAACGATCTTGTTCTTTTATTCAGTGATAAAGAACATAATAAGCACGAAAACTTCTACAGAAACACAGAATTTAAATTGTTTTATTTATATATATATATATATATATATATATATATATATATATATAAATACTGGTCTGCAAATCCTCCTTCCATGCTTACAACTCTGACCACAGAGGAAGCTGGCATTGCACATATACTTTTGGAAATATTAAAGGAGAACTAAACCTATATTTTTACACTCCAGAATCTGAAATATCCCATCTAAAAACACCAATAAATTGTAAAATCCCACTACAGTAAATAAATGTAACCCCCTGAAGAACTGGATGAAATAACTGTTTGTATGTACAGTGACTGGCCACACCCCGGATCTCAGTCACATGCTCCCTTGCCTAATCTGTCCTGTAAAAGATAGAGGCTACTAGTGGGCATTACCAACTATACTAACTGTAACAAGTTCCTGCAGTTTCTGAGGACTGAGTATGTGTAAAAAACACAATGGTCAGTGACCACACTGTGTGATACCGGGATGTTGGGAAATAAAACACAAAACTCATGTTACAACCAAATGTAGCAATCATATCAAAATAAGAGTTGAGATGCAGATTACTGGTTTTATATTAAGGTGCTTTTTCTTCAGAAAGAGTGTTGCTCTGAGGCTTTCATTGTCCTTTAAAGCAGCAGTTTAGAGTGCAGGATTGTTGTCTTATCTTCTTCAAAAGTTATCACTTTACATTTAGTTCTCCTTTAAATTCCAAATACCATAAATAAACTTTTGTGCACCCATGGACAAATTATTATGAAAATGGAATGCTTGATTGCCTTAACAAAGTAATCATTTTTGCAAACCACGTTATTTCTAGGAACTATAATTTGTCAATGCGGGTTATTTTTAGATTCCATCTCCTTAATGAGAATCAAAGGAGTAGATTCTTCACACCTGCATGCAATTAGAATCATAGAAAATTCAAATAAAGGAAGCATAAAGAATTGCATGAAAAGATATTCATATAAACATACGTTCTCCCAACTTAATCAAGTGACTAGCAACTACTACTGTTTAGAAGCATCACAAATGGAATTATTTAATATAGAGTTCCTGCTCCCTTACATAAATCTGAAAAAAGTTTTTCCTAGAAACGCGGTACATTATACACGAATGGCAGGTTACCTCCTTTCCCTATCATCCCATCAGTTCAGTATGCTGGGTTACATAAGAATAGAACTGGTTGTTCTTAGTAACAAGGCTTACAAGCCAACAATTTTCCTGTTAAAAGGGCTAGGCCACACTGCTGTGATTTTTCTGCGTTTGCGCTTGCGTTTTTTTCAAATCATTAGAATCGTGGCAACGCACCGAAAATGTGTGTCTTCATGTGCGTTGCGATTTGCGTTCCGCATTTTTAATCGCAATCGCATGCGTTTTCCTAATACTTAATGTAAAAAAACGCATGCGCAAACGCAACAAAATCGCACATGAAATCACATGCGATTCCGTGTGCGAATGCGTTTGTGTTGCAGTGTGGCCGTGCCCTAAGTCCTGTTTTGAGCTGTTATGGTGAGGAAGGGGTCTCTGTGCTATCACAGCTCATTTTAATCTAGAAGTTCAGTTAACGAGCATGATGGCTCGTTATGGAGACTTCTGACAGACCATGATACCTTCCTAATAGAGATGGCCGAAACTCACTAGTTTCGTTCCGTTTTCGGATTCTCAGATCTAGGGAAAAATTTTCAAATGTACAGAGCGATTTTCAATCATTTTCAAAAATAGCCTTGAAAATACTCGAAAATACAACCGTAGACCATTTGAAAATTATCGAAAATGTGCTCCGAAATCCCATAATCCTGACGATTCAGACGGATTAATCATTCAGATTTCTGAACCGAGAAACTGAGGAGTTTCGTGTCGGACCCGGATCCCATCTCTAGTAATCATTTGCCATAGTTATTTTGGTGCTTCCTGAGTGTAGCGCCATGGAGAGCCACCAGCCATGTTAACTTTGCATGGAGTGTGTTGGGCATTCCTTTACTTTCTTTTTCCCCATTGTGCTATGGGTTCCCCCTCCACAATCTTTAAGTGACAGCTCACTATGCACATTTCTGTAAATTCATTTTGAGTCTTTTTTGGTAATTTACTCAAAGAAATAATTAAAAGTCCATTGATTCTATAATGTTAGAAATTCCTTCTTTTAAGGGTATCCAGACTCCGTATTTAGTACATGCGTATGCTGTAAAGCGAGTATGTGAGGAGAAATAGTTGAGAAAGTGTCAGGGGGCAAATAGACTGAAATAGTGCTGAACCTTTTATAATTTTTTTAAAATATAGTCCTTTAAGGTAGGTAAGGTATTTGGCCTTGTAAACCATATATAAGTAAATGAAGATGAAAGAGAAACTTTTAGGTAGTTTCCATGGTAACTAGCTTGTGAATGTGCTGCAATACTGTATATTAGGCTTAGGAAGGGCATTATGTATGGTCTTATAGATCAGAATGGTATCTGTTAACAGACTGCAAGGCCTTATCAAAATAAGACAGGTTATTCAGAGTGTGCCATTCAGGTGATATCACTAGTACAGATACTTGCACACTTAAATGAATATAGTAACATAATTACCTATTTTAATTTGCATGTTCCACTGGCATTCACATCCTGTGTATATACTGAACCACCACCTGTAAACCAGTTACCGTATGTATTAACAGAGATAATACAGGGTAATGTACAAAGAGAGCTTACATTTTTTATTTCCTGAATACTAGAAATGCAGTTGATCAATTGGACCACATATTAATTCATTGTTATCGTTTTAAAAGAGAATTAAACTTGTTTTTTCAATCCTGATGTAAAATTTGTGTATTATATCCTTATGTAAAAAAAATAAAATGTAAGATTCTTCTCTAGTAAATTGCATTAACGTTCATGTAAGAAATAGGTTTTGTAATTAAAGAGGAACTGTGGTCCAAAAATTACTTTAGGTAAATTGATAGGAATTGCTCCCCTGAGAGTTTTTGCAATTTATTTCCATTGTTTATTTTGCATAGTTTTGAAGATATTTACATTTTTGTGTCCCCTGCACTTCCTGCTTCCTGCTCTGAAACCTGTCAGTCAATCTGCCCTGTGTCTCCTCCCCTTTGCAGCCCCTCAGTTCTCACTCTGCCTGAAAAGGCTGTTTTCACATAGTGAGAGAGAAGGACTGTAGATTCCCTTACCTTCTCTGTAGCTGCAGGTCCTTCACACAGCAGAGAGGGGGAGGGACTTCCTGTCTCCCTCACACTGAGGGAGTCTGAGCTCGCCGGCGGCACTGTGCAGGAGAAGCCTTATGAATGTCAAGTGTCAGCCTTCCACCCATAACTTTCTGGTCAGTCATTTCTTTATATCTTGGGGTGTGGAGCACATAGAGAGGTGGTTGATGGCTCGTTTTAAAGGCAGGAAACTGGCCTTTCATTTAAACTCAACTTGTTTGTAGACCACAGTTCCCCTTTAAGGAGGCTTTCATGTTGTTGCCAGTACAACTCACAGCCCATATAAGAGCCTTGTGAGTATATGCACCTATTGGATGTTTTTTTTTTGGTTCTATTATAGCAAAAGATAAACAGGAAGATGTAATAAAAGTTCTTATTGTTAAAAATGGTGCTAATTTAGTTCCAACCAATTAGCTTTAAAATGGTACACAACATCTGATTGGTTGTAAATTCTATCAAGGAGATGTAATAAAAGTTCTTATCATTAAAAATGGTGCTAATTTTGCCCAAACCAATCAGATTTTATTTAAAATTTGAAAGCTAACATCTGATTGGCTAGGGCAAAATTAGCACCATTTTTAACAATAAGAACTTTTATTGAATAACCCTGTATATTTTTAGAAACACACAGCTCATGAGGTTACAGGTTCAATTCCCTATGCTAACTTAAGACACAGTAAAGGTGGGTTTACACATTAACGAAGGGACGATACTGTTGAATCAGACAGTATTATCCCTTGGCCGCAGTTGACCAATATACTTTTTACCTTTAAATCACACACTTATCTTAACTTTTCTTCTGACCTTACTCCACAATACAACACGTATATCCCAAAGAAGGATACAGACTACTTTTTTGGAGGTAAATTAAGGCCACAGCTTTATTAAACTTTTTTTATTTTAGCCATAAAAACACTTACACCAGCTACTGGTCCATGAGAGAGAAAACACCAGCTGTGACATAGCAGAGGAAAACAATTGCTGCACAAACATGATGTGTTTAACAACAATACCTTCTACAGTATATCTATAAATAACATTTATTTATTTTCTTTACTTTTTTAATGCAAATTAGCAGACAATACATAACACATACAATGAATAGCATATAAACTTGATAAACCACCCCTTGGGCGGGAAAAACTTCTTGCTCTGTGCCAATTCTGTCAAAGACTGGAAAATTAATTTGCTTTCTCCCCCCAGCCCAGAAGATGTCCTAACCAATAAAATACCTTTCATATTTTCCCACCAAAACAGTGTCCTGTCATTGGCCCAGCGGCCACGTCCCAGCAGTCCTTAGACAGGTTGCTGGGCAAACTTTCACATTATTGTGTGTAGTGTATTTCCGAACGATTGCGAGGCTGATGAATTTTCAGTCGTTCAGAATGCCTGAAAATTTCCCTTGCCTGCGGTCTTCTCCCAGCATTTTAAAGTATAGGAAGTTGCCCGTGGCTGGGGGAAATCTGCAGAGTACTAAGCGTTCTTCCTATACTTTACATAGGGACAAAGCTCGGGACTGTAAGTAATGTGCTTGTTAGAAAATGACAGACAAAATCTTGAGGATTCCCTAACAATGTTTTTTTTTTTTGTACAACGCTCTGATTGGGAAACATTGTGTGATCACAATCACTTGTGCACGGCAACGCGCTCTTACGCGTCATCGCAAGCAGTAACGAGTGCACAGGAGCATGTTGCAATGTGGCCTCACACTTAGTGTTATTCAATCTCCCTAAAAGTTCCAACATTTACTGACATTCTATATGTTAGTTCTGGTTAGATAGTAGTTTAAGAGCAACCCTCTTTCTGAAGGTAAAGCACCTTAATATAAAAGCAGTAATCTGCTTTTCAACTCTTATTTTGATATGGTTGCTGGGAAATTTACCTTTGTAACATGAGGTTTGTGTTTTATTTCCCAACATCCCAGTATCACACTGTGTGGTCACTGACCATTATGTTTTTTTTACACATGCTCAGTTCTAAGATACTGTAGGAACTTGTTACATCTGGTACAGTTGGTCACACCCACTAGAAGCCTCTAGCCAACCTAACAGGACAGATTAGGCAAGTGAGCATGTGACTGAGGTCAGGGGTGTGGCCAGTCACTGTACATACACACAGTTATTTCATCCAGTTTTTCAGGGGGTTACATTTATTTACTGTAGTGGGATTTTACAATTTATTCGTGTTTTTAGACAGGATATTTCAGATTCTGGAGTGTAAAAATGTGGGTTTAGTTCTCCTTTAATGCTTTGCTTTTCAGAAGACAGAATACATGAGATTGCAGGTTCAATTTCCCAGACTTATGAAAAGCAAAGGATTAAATTATTGTTAGGGACAGGACCATTCAAATATGTTTACACAAAAACTAAACTGAAATCCCTATTCTGTGTCAGGGAGACGGAGAATCTCTGAGGTGTAACATGATTGGTTGTCAGCTTCTAGGGAACAAGGCTGCAGCTTCTTTGTTTTGATCTGTTAAAGGGCATGTCCACCCCCAAAACTATAATTTAACCCACTACTGGCCTCACTCTGTAGTGTAATAAAATCCTTACCTTGCATCCCTGCTCCAAATAGCTGCCCTGCAAAGTACCAAAAACTGGCCCCCAGGAGCCTGGCAGAGTCCATATAGGACTCTGCCTCCTGTCTCTCCTCTGGGAGAATTTTGCCATGCGCAATGCAGCCCCCCCCTCCCTCTCCCACCTGTTTTGCTCTCCCTCCCCCTAGCATAAAACACCTTTTCTGAAGTGTAGGGCTCCCAACCATAACCAATATATTAGTTTTTACAGAAACTCCCCCGAAATCAACTTACCTTACCTCTCTCCCCCGGTGTTCTCCCCTGCCGGCAGCCACGTCCGTGATTGGCTGCCTCTCAGCCATCTCAGCCAATCATGGACGCGGCTGCCGGTCCGGCTCCCTGCTTGCAGTTTTATGCAAGAAGAGGGCCGGGACAGTACACCGGAGGAAAGAGGTAAGGTGAGTAATGATCGGGGGAGTTTCTGTAAAAATTACTATAGTGGTTGGGGCTGCGGGAGGGAGCCCTACACCACCCCAAAAGTTATTAAATGGGGTGGACATGCCCTTTAAGCAATAGAGACCATGTGAAGTGTACTGCATACACTTTGCAAGGTGTCACCCAGCTAAAGTGGAATAAGTGAGCTGACCTCTAGTACCCACATGTTAATTTCATAAATCACTCAGTAGCCACAGCTAAGGGAGAGATGTGACACAGCTTGTTGAATCTTTGTGAATGTTAGCGTGACTTAACTCCATGTTAGCTCCGGATGCGCAGGTTACACAAAAGACACCCTGGCGCTCAAGATTCAATATCGCATTTGCGCAAGTCTTAGAGCATGATTTTAACACCGACTAATAGCCAGTGTTAAAATCACAGCGTGGGTAAATCCCTTTTGGGATTTACCCATGAGCGCAAACACGATATTGAATCACGTTCGGGAGATTTACCCAGAGATTTCTCCCATTTTTTCCAATTTGCAGTCTGGGCTGATCTTTGAGTGAGCAAGACAACAATTGCCTTTCAGGATGATTTTAAAGGAATAGTTCACTCTCAAATTGAACTATTCCTTTAATATACTGATTGAAGATCGGGAGGTTAAGGAGCAGTGCCTTACCTCCCGATCTTCAATCAGTATTGCAGGGCCCGAGAACGAAGATGGGAGCTAACTTACCACCACGGCTAAGCTGGAATCTCCGACCGCTTCACTCTCCTGTACAGCCATAGCACGCATTACTCACTATATTAAATGAATAGTTCAATTCGAGAGTGAACTATTCCTTATAAAGGTAAAATTTCTCGGCTTAAATCAAGCATATACAGTAAATAAATACTGACTTCCTGTTTGCAGAACCCCTAATAGAGACTGTTATGGTCTTGCCCTTGAATCAGGGCCTTAGGTTATAAGCTTTTGTTTTGAAATGGCTAGGGCCCATTAGCTTGGCTCCTAAAGTTCTGTTAGAGGTGGAAAATCTCCAATACGGCGGTATCACGTCTGTACAGAATTTAATGTCTTTAGCTGGACAACTGTGAGAGGAGATACAGTCCAAAAATGTGAAAGAATAAAGGAAAGGAAGAAGAAGAAAATATTTATGTTATACAGGAATTTAATGCCCAGTTGAAAGGGGAAATGGAAAGAAAGAATTGGCTTTTAGAAAAACCATAGGGAACAGAACAGGCCTACATAAAGTATAAAAACTGTAAAAAGGATTGCAAGAAAGCAATTAAACTAACTAAGGGCTAGGCCACAATATCGCACTTTTTTTAACGTATGTGCATGCCATTGCACATGCAATTTTTGCTAACATTGCAATCGTGGCAACACATGTGATTGCGTTTCCGTTTGCGAAAAGCAATTGCATGTGATCACCATTTTAATGCGCAATCGCATGTGATTTTGTATCTCAAAAGGAGAAATCGCATGCGCAAACGCAATAGAATCGCACACGCAAAAAGGTGACAAAAAATGTGGGACCATTAAATACATTAAGTAATAAGGGTTAAGATGGTTATAGAAATAAAGGATGCTGAAAAGGTTAAACAGTTTCCCCCCCTCTGTATACACTATAGAGTCCTAGTCCAATTGAGCCATTGCACACAGCCAAAGCACAGGATCTTCCAGCTCCACTGCGGCCAACGAAAGCTCTCTTGCATGCTAGGAGGAGAAAACTCCAGGTAGATGATTGGCCGTGATGTCATACATCATTTTTTGTGCATTCTCACTATATGGAGTGCAACTAACAACCAAAAATATTACACATACAAAAATAATGTAAGCAATTCAAAAATTAAAATTAAATTAAAATTTACACTGCCATTTTATTGATACACTACAGTCTATGCTTCTTTATGCATACATGACCATGGCCATTTCATAAAAAGCACAGCCACCACTGTGTGGTTTGATTTCTCTAGCTAAGTCCTTCTAACACTAATGTACTTGCTTTTTATGAGGCTTGTTTCCTAGAGGCTGACTATCTGGTCTCAACCGCTTCCTGATTCTAATCAACTATAGCGTGCATGCTTGATAATGCACGCTATAGTTGATCTGAACAAGGAAGTGGTCGTGAATTTTCAGTACTGCTGCGGTGGATTGTGCAAAAGGTAAATATACTCACCTTCGTCCCTGGCTCCTGAGATATTGATTGAAGAACGGGAGGTAATACATAGCTCTATAACCGATCTTCAATCAATACATTAAAGTAATAGTTCACTTTTCCTTTAAGAACTATTCCTTTAAGTACTGAACACCTGGCCTTACAATGCACTTGATGCCCTTTGGATTTAACAAAATCTACTAAGATTTTAAAAAATTCCCTTTTAATCTTCAGGTTCAGAAAGGTTTTCATGGTATCGACAGTGTAACTGTAAAATTCTAGAATCAGCTTCAGCAAAGGAAAAAAATTGACACTGGTATTAACAATGTGCAGGGTTAATCCCAACTGCCATATTGAATTTATTTTGTATGCCTCCACTAAAGTCCTTGTGGCTTTATGTTGCACTAATCTTTAATACAATATATACAATATATACAGTTTCCATTGCATCAATTACTAAAAATAGTTTGTATTCTCAGCTTGCCAAGTTGATTCTTGCTGGACAACTGAGGAATGTAATTATTAAACCTTCGAACAAATGAGGAAATATTGTCCTCTGGTCGGAAGAGAAATAATTTAGAGAGGCCCATCGCCAACTACACAACAAATCTAATAATAGGATTTTAGTTCCAAATCCAACGGACCTTTTTAAATCCAAGCTTTTGCATCTCCTGGATGATGCTTATGAGGAAAATCTTTTGAGACAAAAAGAGGGAGAGGCCCTATTTCAAGAACATCCAGTGGTCCCGACTTACTATCTCGGGCCTAAGATCCATAAAGATGTAAACAACCCACCTGGGCATCCCATTATAGCAGGGATTGGGGGTCTTTTAGAACCTCTCTGTAAGTATATTGATACTGTGCTTCAACCTGTAGTGCCCCTCTTAAACTCCTTTGTTCGGGATTCGTCCCATTTTATTGAGTTGGTGCAGGACTTGGTGCTAGACGACAATCATTGACAATTACTGGTTACGTGCGAGGCGTGTGGAGGCTTTATACTCCGACATCGCACATAAGGATGGCCCGAGAGCCGCTCTGTATTTTTTTTCATCTGTTTGGTCTAACATCAAGTCCCCGCTATGAGTTGACACTTCGACTGCTGGAGTTCATCCTAAAACACAATAATTTTGTTTTTGACCATAGGTACTACCTGCAGGTGAGGGGGACTGCCATGGGGGCCAAGTGTGCTCCCTTATACACCAACCTGTTTCTGGGTTGGTGGGAGAGGGAAGTTGCGCTTAGTGACCCGTTGGCTCCCCTGAACTGGCATGTGGCCCTATGGGCAAGATACATTGATGTGTTCTTTCTGTGGCATGGATCTCGAGATGAACTCCAGCAGTTTATAAGTGTTAAATCAGAATGATTATAACATTTTCCTCACTCACCAGGTATCAAGGGAGAATTGTACATTCCTGGACTTGACTGTTATATGTAGGGGGGATCATCTGCATCTGGTGACAGAAACATATAGGAAACCTACAACCTCAAATACCTTGCTTACCAGTGCTTACCCCAAGGCTCTGGTAAGAGGAATTCACAGGAACTGTACGGACGATAATGATTACAATACAGCAGCTAGGGATTTAGAGAGAGGTTACTCACATTGTTTGTTAACAAGATGTAGAGAGCAAGCGGCTGTACAACAGCAAAATGACCTTGTGAAAAAAAGAGACAGTATTAGGGATGACCCAGATATGTTTCATAACCACTTATAACAATCAATGGGAAAATTTGACGCATCCTCACAGAAAAATTTAAGGTTTTGACCTGTGACCCTGAATTGGTCCTGAATTGACCCTGAACGAAGGTGAGTAATTTGGAAAAGGGCAAGCAAATATTAGGGGTGGCGCATCATTTCCTGAAATACCATAAGAGGTCGGTTACTGATTTGAGATGTCAGGGTATTGCCAGAGTACAATTAATATCAAGAGAAGGCAATGTGCGAGATATACTCCTTAAAAAGGAAGTGCAGTGGATATATCAACTTAAAACCTTGTCTACACTTGGTCTTAATAATGAATGGGATTTAAGCTCCTTTGTTAAGCTAGCATTCTTTAGAGACTCTGGTTAATGCTGTTCTATTCAAATTTTGTATATCCCTTTTTTTACACAGACCCCACTGAACTGATAGGCACGGACTTGTTTTATGCCAGCCATGGATTATTTCTGAAAGAAAAGGACTGTAACTCTCCTTGGGACTTCAATATGCAAATATTAGTTATGGATTTGTAACCCTTCTTTGGAACTATTGTGGATTTGCTACTGCCAGAACCAGGATATGGAACATGGTATCTGTGCTTGATTCCCATATTATTATGTGATACGAGTATGTGATATTATATGAGTGATACACAGTAGGGTATTGTATACAGGCTAATATCCTACATCATGATATTTGGATTACATAATCTTTTACCGTTATGAATAATATTCTACAAGTTACTTACCTAGATTACTACTTACGAGATATTTAACTGCAGTGTGGGCTGCTTCAGTGCGGCTGAGGCTTGATTTGCTGCCTATAATTATAGATAATTGAAGCTACTTCTTTTTGGCAAGGGTGTTAGGTCCCTGGAGTTTGGATTTACCCTAGCTTATTTCCAACATTACCCCCTTTTGTATATAAAGACATTCACATGGAGAGACAATTACCTACCTATGTTAGGTTATGTTAGCTTTATATATGTGTACATAATATTTCTTTACCTTTCTGTTTTAGGAGGTCTTTGTTGCTTTGTTGTGGGGTATTGTGCGGGGGGGGGGGGGGGGAGCTTCAGTGCCATCCATACTTTATACGCATACGCGTTTCACCTGGTCTCTGTCCAGGGCGCCCTCCAGTGACATCAGTGGAAAGTGCTGCAAGTGCTATCAGGGTTTCTATGAAACATTGGTTATTCATGGTTCAATGCACTCCTCTTTTCTAAGGCGCTGGATGTTCCACACACCAAGTAAGTGTATAACTCACGCCACTTGAGGAAGTCCATCTAGGACGAAACATGTTAAGCATTCGTCTCATTTTTAAATTGCTCTCTCTGCCTTACCCTGACGTCTCACTGACCTATTCAGGAGTGGTCTGTTGGTTTGTTTATTGCTTGCCTTTGGGGACTTGGTGTTTATGGTGCTTATGGTGTTTATGATAAAGGGTTAACCTATACAAGTCTGGAGGGGCTATAACAGCCCCTCACCATTGATATATAGCGGTATACATATTGAGGTAATGGTCTAGGAGTGTGTGTTTTCAATATTTCCACTATACACTTTATTTGGAATATATTGATTGTGAATTGGAAATAAAGTATTGATTGTTTTTCTGCATACCTGTTTTGTTGCCTCTTTATAACCACTGCTGTTCTTCTTAGGTTTATTGTATAAGTGTTAGTGGGTGTTCACCACAGGTGTGTGTCGTTTTATTGCTAAAACAATCGAGCAACTGTGCCCAAGATACTTTGCTTGATTATAGATTCTTGCTGTGCTAGAATAATACATATTAAAAATCAGATAGGTTAATACAAAATGAATACACCACGTATCTCTATTCTTGGATATGTCTCCACATGATTCTGATTACTTATGTATATGTAGTTAATGCAATGCTATTACCTATTGTAAGTTAGAATGAATAGATATTAGATATAACAGCAAAATTCCAAGTATAGAGGGGTTCAGGCATTGATATGGTGAAAAATAGGTGAATTTATTCCTCCATTAAGAGTAAACAGACAGGCAACGTTTCGGGCCCACGCTCAGCCCTTTACCAAGCCTAAATTCAAGTGACCACATCCAAACATTTATGTTCAAACAGTGCAAATAATATCCGCCCACAGCTAATTGGGGTAATTAAAGTTTTCTAGTGCAACAAAACCATTTAAAGTGACAGTGCTTTCTCAAAAAAGTGACAGTGTATATATATATAGAAATGGAGCTATAAAAAAGTGATTGATATACATTCCTCATTACTGTTATAGTAAGAGCTCATTTAAAAATGCTTATAAAATACAATAATAAAAATGCGATGAAAATTTATTAAAATTAAATACACAATAATATACATAGTTAAACGGGAACTAGTACCAAATAGAGTATTACTAACTCATACCATATCATTAATCCTATATAATCTTTTGAAGAGAGAAAAGGGCAATTCCACCATGTCTTGTTATTGATTCATATGTCCAGACTATCCCTTTAAGTAAAGGTATGGACAACAAAGTCCACTTGTTGTCTGTGTCTGTGCTTGATCCCTCACCTGTGCTAGCCACTCTTTCTTTGTCCCGGCCGACTATTTCCATAAAATCCACAGGAGCTCGTGCCTATTACGTTAGCCCGCAACCTTCACGATCAGCTGTTTTTAAACAGCTGATCGCACGTATGAAGGAAATGTATGCGCGATCAGGTGTTTAAAAGACCGAACCCGAACTTTCGGAACCAAAACGTAAGTTTGGCCAGGACAAAGGGTCAGTGGCTAACACAGGTGTGGAGCAGGCACAGACACTGGCAACATGTGGACTTGCATCAATGAAGCTCATCTGGGAAACACAACACAGGTACATGATCATGTTTTTTCTTATAGCAATGATCCCACTTCAGTTAAAATTTGGGTATAGATGCCCTTTAAGTACCTAGTGGGTGTGGCTTAAATGGTAAGGGGGAAGGGGTGTGGCCTCTGATCTCCTCAAACCCTAGAGATGCCCCTGCTAAAAACCCTGTTGACCCTGTTGAAGCAGCAATAAACAGTAATACTGATTGCAAAACTATGTTTTGCTTGTGTCTCCCTGCACTTGTTTTGGTTCCAGTTGGAGTATAGCGTGTAGCGGACGCACTGTGGGGATTGACACGCAAGAAATGTACTAGCCACACTTAACGAATTCCTTGTAACTTTGGAGTTCCCTGCTAAAAAGCAAATAACTTTCAAAACATAAAAGGGATATCATTATTATAAGGTATCAATCAAGACAATCATCATCATCAACAAGTGAAGAAAATATGTTCCAACAGTGATGTCCATCCAGGAAAGGAAACTGGTCAGGGGGGAAGCCACCATAAGCCTACAGCAACTGCTGTAGCAATTTAAATAACTGCAAGATTTCTAAGCAACTGTACTGTTTGTTTCCTTCACGTGACCAGGAAGCCTGCCGGCGGTGTGTGTGTGCATGCTGTAGGAGAAGCGTGCCATGGGTGGTGTGTGCATGTGGCACGTGCGGGGGAGGTGCGCACTGCAGGTGGTGTGTGCACACAGGGTGCAGGGGCAAGCGCAGAATTTTCAAGGGGGGTATTCTTAAATGGGTTACCACTGAACAAGCCCAGAAGGAAATTTATGATGAATACATCCATTTGTTCTATATTGTATGGATCATATACCGTAATAATGTTGTATTTATTCTCCACTTGCCATTGAAGAGGTAAGAAATATACCATTAACCAGATATTAATTGTTAGGAAGGAAAGATCACGCAAGAAGTAAGTGAGAGAACAGACTACACAACACCAAACCACTTGAGGTAGAAACTGCTCTGATTTATTGTCACATTACACTCTAATTTATACCATTTACAATTGCTAACATATGTCATTGTTAATTAGTTACATATTTAGTCATGTGATTACATTTACCCAATCAATGGTTATAATTTAGCTCCAGATCATTGAGAGTTAAAACATTGTTCCCCTTATTCATCAACTTAATTTTGGACTTTAGTGGACTTTCCAACTCTTATTTGTGCACTTATTATGTTAATATTCAATCACCCTTTATGACAGTTATCACTTGGTCTTATCATCCTTTATACAGCTTTCAGATGTCACATAGCTGTAAATCAGAATGACCTGCTTGTTATTAATTATTAGCTTACCTTTGCAATTGCAAGTCCAATATTCATGGACTTATTTCTAATATATGAATTATTGTATAACCCAAATTAACTATAAATGAAAATAAGACCACCTTAACATTCCCCACTTATGGTCATAACCATGTAATCAATAAAACTAATATTTCCCCTAAGATGAGCAATGACAGCAAGGCTACTATACCCCAGAGAGAGACTGACTTGTCACTGAGATCGAAAATCCCCTTCCAGACCATGATTCACATCATTAGCCTAAAAAAAGATTCAAGATCCACCCTGTGTCATTGACCATCCTAACTACCCTTAATTTAATCCAAATTTAAATTATTAAACGCTTGCAAGAAAATATATTTGTTGTGACATACACCTAATAGATTCCACTCTGTCTGTCGTTTAAGTTGTCTCTTTCCTAACCTTATATACTTCATATATGTTCCTTTCTGATTTGAATATGTATATGTTTTCTTTAAAGCTTGAGTTTTATCCCATTTACACTTATCATTAGTAATAATACCAAACGATACATATTTATCATAATTACAAGTCCAATTAACAACTTCATTTAGATGAGTAGTCATAGTCCCGTTCAATTGTCCCTGTTCATTAATAGTAATTAATATAGAAAACATCTCCCACTTTGAAAGGCATATTAATACAGGAGTGTTCAGAAAATCTAATATAAGAGCTATTGTCCATAAACACATATCCTTGGAATGATGTAAATCCAGTAGTCATAATGAAGACCATAGCCAAAAAATGCTAGAATTTGTGGGTTACAGATCAGATTCTTGGTAGACATGTTGGTTTTCTGAGCAGATGGTACACTCACAGCAATGGTCAAGACTTCTTGGAACTATTCTGACATGATAGAGGGTATGTGGTTTACTTTTAGTTGCTCTTTTCACAATACAGAGAATTACCTATTAAAAGCATATATCAAAATTATAAGTAAATGCAATAAAATTATATATCCTCCTATCTGTCTGATAAAGGTACCAATACTAGAGAATATATTTCCTATTGCAAATCCCTTGAATGGATTCCACCCTTCATGACTTATTTCTCTAGTTTGTTTTTGTAGTTCTTTAATTTATCTGATATGACCTTCTACTATCTCTTCATCATCATCTATCCAGGTACAGAAATCTTCCTTACTAATAGCTTGGCACATTCCTCCCTGTGAGGCTAAAAGATATTCCAATACTAATTTTTCGAGCTAATTTCCTTATTTGAGCGATTTCAAGAGTGTTAGCCATGATTGCTGCTGTGGTTTCATTAAACATAGCATCTATAATTCCTGAAAAATTATTTAACCATTTCATCATTTCAATTCCCCAACCTGTCCACGATGGAAACCAAGCCCATGCATAATCTCTTTGACTGAAAAGTTTCCTTTTAACCAGATTATGATGAGGGAGTAAATATTTATTTGTAGTTACTTCTTCTTCATGTACTATGGCTAACGCTGGTGCAAGAGTGGCTATAGTGTATCTTCCACATATAAATTAATATGGCGCTTTTAACATGATGACCCCTTCATTGAATCTCCCATTAGCCACAAGTTCATGAGCTCCAGCACCAATCATAGCAATCCCTAAGCCAGGGATTGTGGGTTCGAGTCCCATCTGGGGTGCCATCTGAAGAGGTAAGAAATATACCATTATCCAAAGATTAATTGTTAGGAAGGAAAGATCACGCAATAAGTAAGTGAGAGAACAGACTACACAACACCAAACCACTTGAGGTAGAAACTGCTCTGATTTATTGTCACATTACACTCTAATTTATACCATTTACAATTGCAAACATATGTCATTGTTAATTAGTTACATATTTAGTCATGTGATTACATTTACCCAATCAATGGTTATAATTTAGCTCCAGATCATTGAGAGTTAAAACATTGTTCCCCTTATTCATCAACTTAATTTTGGACTTTAGTGGACTTTCCAACACTTATTTGTGCACTAATCTTATTATTCAATCACCCTTTATGACAGTTATCACTTCTGACAGTTGGTCTTATCATCCTTGTGCAGCTTACAGATGTCACGTAGCTGTAAATTAGAAGTCAGAATGACCTACTTGTTAACAATTGCAAGTCCAATATTCATGGACTTATTTCTAATATATGAATTATTGTATAACCCAAATTAACTATAAATGAAAATAAGACCACCTTAACACCATGATTATCATCACAGCCAGTACAGATATCCCCTATACTTTTGTTATAAACTATATTCATTAAGGCCAACCAACTGATATTTCCGTGTATCGGTCAGTCGGGGCAAAAAATCTGACATGATTTCAGCGGTGGCAGTGAATGATGTTGGTCGCCCATTAGTCTGAATCAGATGAACAGGCAATCTGACATGTCGGTAAATCATCGCTAATCGTGTGGTCCATAGGAGTCATTTGCCATGGGCTGACCACTCGTTAGCGCTGAACGGTAGGGACAAAAAATGTGTTTGTGTGTACCCAGCCTAACGTTCTGTTTTAATGTGTCTTTCAGAGTCAGAGCTGTGACACTGATGGCGGGTCTGACAGAATTTGGTGAATATTGTCAGTATTGGGACCTGTCGGGCAAGACAGAAAATTTCCATAACTGCCTTTACTATAGTAGAGGGAGACGATAACATTGAACCATGTATGGGCACATTGAACAATCATTCAGTATAAAGAATGAAAAGAACTATCATTCCTGTGTATATATGATATATTTCTAATGCAATGTTGACAGTCAGCTATACAAACACCTCCAGGATTTCTTAGGGTAAGGTCCCACTATCACGCTCAGCAGCGCATGCAGGATTTTTGCGTGAAACCTGATGGATAAGATATCTGAATACACTATATCCTAATGGTATGAACCTGGATTAGGACCTGTATTTGTTTTTATAGACACACTGATCCTCATAAATACATTGATTTGCATCATCATCCTGTTGATTTTGATTGTGTTAAAGATCGCTCATAATGTCCTTCTGTCAGTGCCTATGTATATTTAGCTAGTCTGTATCCTTGGGAACCCTGTTTTCTCTGATGGAAACGTTTACACTGCTTTATGTACATTTTAAGGTCTATGATGTAACTTCCTATGGGGGGTATATAAAGATTGTATAAAGATGGTTAAAATGGTGGCTCACAGCTTGATAAAGAGGCTATTATGTACCCATACCCATAGATACTTGGAATGCGACTCGATATTTCTATAAATATATGCTTAACTAGCAAAAGTGTGCCAGTTGGTGCACAATTGAAGTTGTGTGTGTGTATGTTTTGCTATGAGTGGATATAGAATCTTTACACAGGTATATTTTAAACTGTTACTGTATATACTCGAGTATAAACCAAGGTACACATTTTTAAATGAAAAACCTATTAAAACTGAGTATAAGACAAGGGTAGAAACGATGACCCCTACTGCCTTCTGATTCTGTATTGCTTTGAGGTTTTAGCTGCCCTTTAAATAGACAGCAGAATTCCCATACAGTAATCCCATACAGTAATAGCCAAATCCAGTATGGTTATTACTGTATGGGACTACTGTATGGGAATTCTGCTGTCCATTTAAAAAAGCAACTAAAGCCTCAAAACAATGCAGGATCAGAAGTCAAAAATATATACCACCCTCCTTCTGATTCTGTATTGTTTTAAAGCTTTAGTTGCCCTTTAAATGGACAGCAGATTCCCCACACAGTAATAGCCATACTGGATATGGCTATTACTGTATGAGAATTATGCTGTCCATTTAAAAGACACCTAAAGCTTTGGCACTCCAGATGTTTTGGAAACTACAACTCCCAGCATGCTTTATTAGCTGGGAGTTGTAGTTTCCTTACATCTGCACCCTCACCTCACACCCAATTCAGTACCTTCTGTGGACATTTTTCTGTGGGCTTCCTTCTGTGACATCAGGTTTTGGGCATCCTTCTCAGCAGCGTGACTTACTACTTGAGAAATCCGGCAGCCACTCGCTCGCTCCCTGTAAGATGCGCCGGCTGATGTCACTACTCGGCGCCGGGCAGTGACGTCAGCCGGCACATCTTACAAGGAGAGAGCGAACGGCTGCCAGATTTCTCAAGTAAGTTCCTGACTCAAGTATAAACCAAGGGCAGGTTTTCAGGCTGATTTTTCATCCTGAAAACCTCGGTTTATACTCAAGTATATACGGTACAGAGTCACCAGCTTCCAGAGGAACCAAATAGGATAATACTGCAGGTCTGAGAGTAGACCCAGTATTACAGTAAATCCTTGGTATACCTGCTTGGCTTTACCACTAAGCAAAAGGCTAAGGACTTGCCAGCGAGCACCTTCATCCCAACCATTAATAGTGGCTGCCAATTCAAATTGTTCTAGCCAATCAGTCCACTCCCTAGTTCCCCTATCAAATGTATCAGGTTTAAAAATAGGTTTGGCAATTGGGCCTGGTAGAGCTGCTGAGTCTAATTGGGGAATTTCATCTGCAGGTACATTGTCATGAGGATTTAAATCAATACTTTCAGTAGCAGCCTCCATAGCTTAATATAGAGAACAAACATACAAAGGAAACGGGCAGAATAAATGGCATTACCAGCACCGCTGCCACCAATTTGTACCAGATCACTGCTTTATAAAAGGATTATGGGTAGCGTGGCACACAGTGGGTTACTCTGGTGGTTTGGCACAAAGCAGACAGTGCACATAAACAGGTTCCCCACATAACATGTGCAGTAATTAGGGGTGCCCTGTCTATGGTACACCACTTTGAATATTGACCAGGCCTGTATATTGTGTGTCCTTGTAAGTTGGTGTAAACTTATCTGTTACCTCAGAGTTTGTATCCAATAAGGTAAATTGTCTGTCCAATAATCTGTCCTCCCAACAGGTGGTAACAGGATCTTATACACAGGATCTTATACACAGGATCTTATACACAGGGTCAAGTAAGTTTATGTATTTTGTATATTTTGTGTTGTACCTAATATATACATTTACTGATGGTCATTTAAATGGTAATAGTGAGATAGTACACATGTACATATACAACTTTCCTATATGTAATATCCTATACCCACCCACATTGGTAGCTCCTAAAAACTCAATGCAATCTCCTATGAAATTATAAATATATTTATATAATATAAGGGATATATACTTAAATGCATTCATCACAAGGTAGATCCTCACAGTTCCAGTCACTTGAGAAATCCCTAGCAACCTCTGGTTAAGAATCTCTTACCTTTATTCAATAAAAGCTCTTATCGTTTAAAATGGTGCTTATTTTGCCCCAACCAATCAGATGTTAGCTTTCATGTGTTACATAAGTTCTGATTGGTTGGGGCAAAATTAGCACCATTTTAAATGACAAGAACCTTTATTGAATCTCCCTGACTGTTCTTAAAGGGCAACTATAGTGAAAAAAATACTTTGTCTGTATACAATGTATAGATCACTTAGTATAAGCTGCCTTACTTTCATGTTTCTGTGTGGCTTCGTTTCTTCACACTGGCAGAAGTTTGTACCAATCTGTGTAGTCCCCCTCCCCTCTCTGTCTACTCCCCCTCAAGCAGTGATGGGCTGTATACAGAGTCCGAGCATTGTCAGTTGAAAGGACTTTAAATGAAGTGCTGACATCCTGTTGACCCCTCCCTTCCAGAGCTAAACTGCAAGCAATCAAAGTGTGGAATAAAGTAGCAATATGCTGAAGGGAGGGGCAGAGGGGGAGAGAGGAGGACAAGTGGTGCTGAGATTCTTTACAAGTAAGTTACTGAACTCTGCCTGTTCTCTAACTTTGCTAATTGTTATTTACTTTTTACCTAAAGTTCATATCTCTCCCCCTGCTTAGCTGAGATCATAATCACTGAAGAGAGAGTCAGTGTAACAGCAGCTTGTAGTGAGACCTTCACAAAAAGTGACTCTGCTTGTTGTCCTGTTACATTTCAGTTGCTTTAGTCTATATATTTCATAGATTGCACTGTGTGTCTTGTTTGGTATATAGTCTGTGTTACTGTATTATATATACTGTATTAGTGTTCCATTTGAGTCACTGGTTTTGTATGTATATAAGATTTTTTTGGGGGGAGGGGCTGTTTTATAGTGTATTATGCTCATATTGCTGGGTTAATGGTTTATTGATTGTGTTTAGCACTACAGCATTTGACTATATGTTGCACATGGTACACATAGTGTGGGTGAGAGAGTGTGTGACAGTACTGCAGGGGAGCTTTGGATTGTGTGGGTGTGTGCCTTTGAGTGACAGATGAGGTGTAGCAGCTCCTACAAATCACAGCATATTCAAAGGCTTATATCTCGGGGACTATGTAGAATTTAAAGAAACTAAAGGTACCCTGGTGGATGGGATGACTTATAGGATACATTAGAAGAAATTAAAAAAAAACAATTTTCTCACTATAATTGCCCTTTAAGGACTCGCCTTAGGTATGATCATGTGTTCAAGGTGAGTAAAGTAGTTAAAACAGGAAAGTTAGTCTCAAGGAAACTAGTCACAAATTAGCAGGGGCTTTTAGCTTATAAAAGGCAGATACTAGAAGAGAGGGACTCAACTGAAGAAAATATTACTAAACTAATTGCTTTCATTATCCATAGAGAAGGGCAGCTTTTAAAGCAGCATATCAAAGGGAATAAAGCATGTAAGCAATGTGAAGTACATTGGATGTGTACCAGGGCCGGCCTTTGATATGGGCGACCTGTGCGACAAAGTTGTGTATCAGTGCCACAGCCCCTCTAGTTACGGTCCTCCAGATCAAATATATGTATCAGCACCTCACCACATACTAAGCCCCAACACATATAAGCTTTACTTAAGATGTCTGTATGCGGTGCTTTTCTGTCTGTGCATTTAGTACGTTACTTGTTACATAATGATGTACGCACCATATATACAAGCACGCACCGAAGATACTGAAAGACAGTAAGCGCAGATGGGGTACTTGATTTGAAGGCAAGCAGCATTCAACAGAGTATTGGGTGTGCCCAGGGGTGTGTTTTTTTTGGGAGGGGCATCAGTAACAAATCTTGCACAGGGTGCTATCTACCCTAAGGCCGGCCCTAATGTGTACTAGGTTTCTATTTTGTGCGACTGTTCTAAATGATCATCTTGAGTTTGTGGCAATTGGGGGATCTTCATATCACACAATGCTTAACATCCGCCAGTAAGGTTCAGTAAGCCACAAATGTCTTGTGTATGTGTGTGCTTTGCAGTCAAGGTTACCTTCCCAGGCAGCCACAGGGAATTACTCCAATCTATGACAATATCAGTATGAAAGTATTGCGCAACTCATCATTCAAAGCAGAACGTGGAGAAGAGGTATTTCACTTGACTGGGAGAATAATGGGACCCATTTATCTGGAATGCCTCGACCTTTCATATCTCTCACAGTGTTTTACGAGCCGCATCTATCACAGCATGAGAAGACACACGGTTAATCAGAAATTATGGAGAAAATTGGATTGGGGGATAAAGCTGATTTGGCAGATCTTGGAACCCTGAAATTAAGAATTTTCAGGGGTTCTGCTTCATTACTGTGTCCATTACTGAATATATATACAGGGGCAATATACAGGCTTCTGCTAGTCTTTCTAGCAACTTGCTGAACATGTGAAAGTGAATTAACCATATCTGTGACTAAATGCAGAAGCACCACATCTATATATATATACGGCTGGATCCGTGGCCAAAATGCGTTGACTTGTTTGTCACCGATTAAAAGCTTTGTTATAAGAGTTATCCATGTTCTGATGACGGTCCGCCATGTGGACGGAAACATGTCAACAAAGTAAAGGAATTATCAGGGAGATTCAATAAAAGTTCTTTTCGTTAAAAATGGTGCTAATTTTGCCCCAACCAATCAGATTTTATTTAACATTTGAAAGCGAACATCTGATTGGTTGGGGCAAAATTAACACCATTTTAAACGATAAGAACTTTTATTGAATAACCCTGTATATGTAGCAAGTCCCGTGAGTGCGTCCTCATTTGCAACAATATATATATATATCTATTGGACGGCACCCGGGCATTTCATGTAGAAGGGAGTGCCGATTCCTATCGTTGGGAATTATAAATATATATATATATATATCTATATATACAAATATATAAAAGGAGCACTCCTGGGTCTTCTCAAGTAATTTTATTCAATTTATTCACTTCATAGTGCAAAACGACAGGCAATGTTTCGGTCTACACACTCAGACCTTTCTCAAGCCATACTGTGCTCACACTGAATCTCCCTAAATAGCTTTCCAAACTCCACCCACCATTGTGACATCATGTTGCTTTGATAAAGTGCATCCTAATTAAAATACATCATTTAAAGTGTTATTCACTGTTATAATACATTCTCATTGTGGAACTGTAATAAAGTGCAAAACATTGTATTACTTAATATTTAGAATTGGTGTCCATTGATTTAAAAATATCATAAAAGTGTAAAAGTGCTACTAAAACATTCTTTTTACTAAAATAACCTTAAAAATTTAATCAGTGAAATCATAAAAGAAATATTCTTAACTATGAACCTACATTTTACCTATCATTGAGAAAACAAAGTGAGACATACTCATTAAGACCCTTAGGCTGAACTGTATCTAAAAAACGTATCCATTTCATTTCACATTGTAAAAGCATTTTAGACCTATCACCGCCCCTTCGAGGCATGGGGATATGGTCAACACCTGTGAATTTGAAGTCAGAAAATTTATAGCCAATGGTGGGTGGAGTTTGGGAGGCTATTTAGGGAGATTCAGTGTGAGCACAGTATGGCTTGAGAAAGGTCTGAGTGTGTAGACCGAAACCTTGCCTGTCGTTTTGCACTATGAAGTGAATAAAATTACTTGAGAAGACACAGGTGTGCTCCTTTTTTTGTATTTGGCTTATATGAGATGAAGAAAAGGATTGCACCCGGGCACAATACACCAGCTACAAGTGTGTGCCTGCAACAATTATATATAATATTCTGCACCTTTAGGTCCATTGACGGAAATGGACCTGTTTATTTATGAAGATCCCAAACTGTTGACTGCCATATTGTCATGGTCAAAACCCCAATCCACACCACTAGACCATAACTAACAGATTTACTCATTATCCTATTATATTAATCAATCATCTCTTGAATGCCATAACATAATTATAACATTTTATTTTTACTTATTATATATTAAGGAAATCATTCAGTTTATTTTTATTTTCTCCAGGATCCTACACATTTACATTTGAATATAGGAAGAAGCATGACAGAATTATTAAAATATAAGAACACCCAAGCTGGCCTGCCATGTTTATGTACAATATAATTATAACACATAGCACTTTCTGTAAGCCCCATCATGTATCTACAGTTATTTCATTTTAAAAACGCTTGGATGGGAGTCCATTTAGCCGCTACTGCATCTGCAAAAGTTAATGTCCCAGAATGCCTTGTAATTTGATATGCTGGGCCATTAAATAGTATTGCAACGCATGAAGCAGTTTGTTCTTCTGTGACCATTAAGGCACAAAAGACATTTAATAAAAGGAGCAAAGGAAAAAACAACAGTAAAAGGAAAGGTTGCAGCTTTACCGTGTTTTTTTACTACTAAAATGTGGGCTGAAAATTATGAGATAGAAACAGAAAAATGAACACAAATAATTCCCAGGCACACTCTTTTACATGTTTTTATTCAATGTTTCAAATTCATGCAGTACATCTTCATCAGGAAAGAGTAACAAATAAAGGGCAATCCAGCCTTTAAACCCTTCATTATTCCTAGACCTTCCCCCCAGTGCTTCCACCCCCTATATACATACTATTGAATCAGTTATATTTCTTACCCCATTTTTAAATTGTTGGAAATGATTTGATCATATACAAATATTTACCCCTGTAAAGGATTTAATAATAATTATTATAGTTTCCCTTTATACTTAAATACCCCCCTCTGAGCTGCTCTCATCTCTCTTTTCAAGCACAAAGGGATTTAGGGATAGGTCCCACTATGTGCGTTGTGTTGTCCGGTTTGAGTGCATTTAGGACAATGCATTTTGTCCGTGTTCCGGTCAGTTTGCAGGTTAACAGACATGCCATTTTCTATGCATTGGTCTGCGTGTGTCCGTGTTTCTGGTCCATTTGCATTCCTGCACATTTTTTTGAAAATTACAGGAAATATTGAAGAAAACACAAAAAAAGTGCAAAAAATAAGTTTGTCTCCTTTTTATAACTGTAGTTGACCAGTGAAAAGGTATCATCTGATTGGTTGCTGCAAATTAACAGCTCAGGCATATATTTGCATCTATTATTAAATAAGCCTGTATATGTGTTTCTAACTTCACACTGACTCTCTTCTCTGAATTCCCTCTTACAGTTTGCATATGCTTTATCAGCTCCTCACGAACACTGCACTTCCCTGTCGTTCAAATACAGATAAAAAACACTTACAAATCCCCTTTCCACCTTCTGCCCATGTTAAACCCATACTAAAAAAGCCCTCTTTTTAGCCCGGTCTCTCCCTTACTGATAGCCTCTAAACTGCTAGTTTAGTCTTCTCGCTTATCACTAACTACCTTCATGCTCATAACCTATTGGATCCCTTGCAATCTGGATTCCATCCTGCGCATTCCTCCGAGATGGCTCTGTTTAAGCTTCTGAATGATCTGCAGGTTGCAAAGGCCAATGGTCACTTTTCTATTCTTATCGTTCTTGACCTCTCCTTTCTACACAGTCGATCATTCCCTCCTAATGCGGATACTTGATGCTAACTCCAGACATCCAATCACGTGTCTCCGACTGCTTCCTTGCCATCTCCTGGATGTCGCAATGCTGCCTCAAATTAAATCTTTTTAAAACTGAACTGATCATTTTCCCACTAAACCTGGTCCTGTCCCATCTTTCTCTATTTCTGTTGACTATACCCCCATTTTCCCTATCCAATCGGCACCCTGCCTAGGGGTAATTATTGATTCCTCTCTCTCCTTTTCTTACCACATTAACTAGAAGCCTAGTGCATTATCCAACTAATTTGCTTACATTTAACGTTACCAGTGAATTGCAACTTAAAAAGCCTGACAGTGAATTTAAAGCAATTAGTTCAATAACTTGGCCAAATTATTTTAAGCCCAGCAACCACATCACGGTTTACTTTATTCTGCTGGGTCCTAAACTTTAACCTTAGTAAATTTTACCTTCGTAAGAGACGTAATTCTCAAACTTTATCTTTGTAACAGTGTCTGCCTTGAAAATCCCTGTCACTCGTTTGCTTACTGTCTTGGGACTGACTCTCCAGCTTTAAGTACTTGAACACATGGCCCACTGTGGGTGGAGTATTCATTTCCCAGAGGCTTGGTCAAAACCTCCAATGCAACAAGCAGTTGGTCTCTAGTTGCACTCTAGTTGTGTGGATGTATACTACCCCATCTTTGTATATATTTTGCTAAAACTTGCCACTTTTTCCTTCGCAATATAGCAAAAACCTGCAGTTTCCCTTCTCTCCTGACCACCGCTATGCTTATGCATGCTCTCATCCTATCGTGCCTGGACTACTATAACCTACTACTTAGTGGTCTTCCTGCTTCCCACCTCTCTCCCCTTCATCCATACTAAACACTGCTACACATATTGTTCTGCTCTATAATAAACAGGATCCCAATTGTCCTCTCTACCGGATAACAACCTGGCTCCCCGTTAAAAATCGCATTGTATATAATATTCTCCTAACATTTAAATCCCTTCGCTCTGCTGCATCCCCTTATATTTCCTCTCTAGTGTCCCCATATGTCCCTGCCTGCATCCTTCAATCATCACAGAACCATCTCCTATACAGCATATGCAAACCGCTGGCATGTTATTAGCCAGCGGTTCTGGACACATGCATAAGCAAACGGACATAAAGGAGTATTTTGCATATCTCCGCCCCTTACTCTGGGGAACATGGTAGTAAGAAATTACTTCTTGTTTCTTAGGTTTTGTGGGCAATGCTATTCATATAGCATGAGACTGCAAGATGCCTTCTGTTATAAGAAGGTGTTTCTCCATAAATAAGCTATAAATACAAACATACATACATACTGAACCTTAACAAATTCAGGCATTGAGAATTGTGCTGCTCTTTTCTGCTGTATGTTTCAATACACCTTGATTTAAAGGGCATATCCACCCCCAAAACTATAATCCCCCCAACTACTGGCCCCACCATGTAGTGTAGTTTAATCCTTACCTCACATCCCAGCTCCATAGGGTTCTCCTGTAAACCCCCCCCAAAGTCTCAACACTAACCACCAGGAGGATAGCAGGTCTCTGCCTGCTATCTAGCCTCCGGTAGATATTTGCCATGCGCACTGCAGCCCTTCTCCCCCCCCTCCCCCCATCCCTCTCACATCTCCTCTCCCTCCCCCCCTCCCATTCTAATCCCTCCCCTAGCGTAAACCCCCTTAATATGCTGCTCCCCCATGTCTCCCAGCCCCAACCGCATGTTTGTTTTTTTCAAAAAGCTCCCCAAACTCTTACTTACCCTCTCCGCTTTCCTCCGCTGCAAGATGACCAGCAGCCGCGTCCGTGATTGGCTGCCGCTCAGCCAATCACAGACGTGACTGCCGGTCCCTCCCTCTGCTTGCATTCTCACAAGCAGAGGGGCGGCAGTGCGGCGGAGGATCGAGGGGAGGTAAGTAAGAGTTTGGGGAGCTTTTTGAAAAAACAAACAGGCGGTTGGGGCTGGGGGACATGGGGGAGCAGAATATTAAAAGTGTATTTTAGGGGTGGACATACCCTTTAAATCTTTATAAAGAAGAAGTAAAAGTTTAATTTTCTCTGTGCATTGACAATGTTTAGCTATTATGAATGATGCATCATTTACCTTTATATTCTGGAGCCTGTCAAAGTTAGTCCTAAAGCTTCATATAAATCACTCACTCATAGTGTTAATTTATGTTTTGGTCTAAAGATTGTAACAGTTTCATTTTGTCTGACCCTACCAAAAAATCACAGCTGAAAAGTTATAAGACTGAAAATATATAGAAGAATTTAGCGAGCTGCAGTTACTGCTTTATTGTAACATTTTAAAATCACAACACTGAATCCAGCTGTACATTTTCAACATACAAAAGAGGGGAGGGAGGTCCACACCGAGGCTCCGCCTTACGTGTTTCGTTGTAAGACTGAAAAGAAGCTGCAGTCCATGTCAGGTGCAACAAGTTTATATTTGGGCAATATGGGACCTAAAGGCAAGTGATATATGGTTTGATTTAACTAAAAATGGACAATACCCAGAAAATGTAATCTAAAGTATACAGGGTTAATTAATAAAAGTTCTTATCTTTTAAAATGGTGCTAATTTTGCCCCAAGCAATCAGATGTTAGTTTTCAAATGTTAAATAATATCTGATTGGTTGGTGCAAAATTAGCACCATTTTAATGATAAGAACATTTATTGAATCTCCCTGTAAAGTTATGTCCCAGTATGCACTAGGGAATTGTCTAAAAATAGTAAAACAATAATATTCTTCTGCTTTAATAAAGTAACATATAGTTAATGCAAGATAAAATGACTATTGATTATTTCTGCTTTTTTAAAAGTCAAATTTCAATAAGTAAAGATTTAACTTTTCTGATATTTGTGGAAGTTTCCCTTAAGAAATAAGCTGAGAAAGCATTTAGACGTATATTTAGGGAAGTATAACAAATGGAGTTTGTGAACAGTGGAGCAATTACTGGTTTTCCCGCAAGTGCAATGTCGCTTAGAATTTATAGCAGCATTGCAACATTATAGTAGTAAAAGCAATAGCAGTTACAGTATCTGCAGAACCGTCACGTTAATGATTTAACGTAGACTAAAATGTGAGTGTGTATATGATTAGCGCAAGAACATCAGGCGCTTTAAAATACAGAAGTTAGCAATCTGCTTCAAAACATTCTGATTTTATGTGCAATAAATAAAAATGAAAGAAATTACCACCGTGCTGATTTTTGTTACCTTGCGTTCTTGAGGATGAAAAAAAAAAAAAATCCCTGAAATCACAAAAATGAGTAATCCTTGTTATGGTTGCTATTCAACAAGTACAGAACTCTATAAATTCTAAATGTGACTCGAACAAATGTGAATGTTGACAAATAGGATATAGACACAATAAAAATTGGTTGGCACTCTTAGGAATAAACGCTGGTAACAGTTTAAAGACCTTGTGTAACATAACCAATGTTCAGCCAGGTACCAAAAGGAATATGTTTATTATCAAGGTACCTTCAATGACAGGAGGATATATATCACATCTATACAGAGTTAGAAAATACACCTTTTTCCTTAACTTTATTGACATCAGTAATAAAACATCTGGCAACATTACAACAGTGGATATCCACACTTGTCTATGCTCTTGTAGATAACCATCTTTTTGACAACCCTACCCTTATGGTCAGTGGCAATTCTGTAATATTCTGGGCATGCTCACTAGACAGTAGTCACCAATCATAAGGCTCCTGCACAATCAGCTATTCGTCTACACAAGAAAGCATTTAATACTTGCATATCACCGCTTTGCCCTATAAGTTATGAGAAAGTCTAATCTTAGACAAGAGTTTTAGGATTCCCGTTTTTTCTTCTTGTGGTAAAAGCTGATAAATAATCATTATATCACAGTTACGGTCACCTAAAACCCCATTTCAGGTAGCCACGTTGGTTGTTATTTCTTAGGATATAATAAATGTACTTGATAATCTTGGAAGCAAGCCACTTGATTGGTCGGGTTGCTTTGAATCTGCTCTAAAGGTCAGATCTTTTCACGAGTCTACAGGTGTATCATAGCTATTTATTTGCAGCTCTGTGTTTATTAGTAAGCCGCTAAACTTGGCCAAAGTGTGAGAAGCACAGTCATTAGGATTCAGAAGTTATAAATGGAGTTATTAACATTTATGCTTACAAAATATTTCTCAAGTCTGGTTCCTGTCTGTTGGACTCTATTACCTACACACCATCTGTTAAAAAATATACACATTCTCCCTGACTCATCATTACAATAAGCCTGTTTGCCGAAAATAGCTTCATAGAACAGATTGTGTAAAGGTTCTCCTTGTTCTATCACAGGGTTAATGACTGGTTTGGGACGCCTTCACAAACTTAAAATGGCCTGGTGAATCTGGCTTCTGTTTAGTTCTTACAAAGACAAAGGAATATTCCGCTCAATGGTAAAGATGTGGGGGAAGTAATAATTGTAAGAGAAACAAAAGTCGAGGTAGGCAAAGCTCTTATAATCATTGAAAACCATTGTGGTATTCTACTTCCGGATTGTATTCCACAACTGAACATTCAAAGATTTATGAACATTTGGTCATACATCGTACATTAACGATAACATGCATTATCGCAAACTTGCTACACTGTGGGTTTTTGAATATGGCCCTAGGTTAAGCTATGAAATGACAGATTAATATCTGCCAAAACGGCCAATGAATGACTACGATCTAACATCTGAACATGCAGTGATAGAAATTGTTAAATGGTCCATTCAGTCAAATAGGTTATTGATGTCGGGGAGCGATAATATCTGTAGCGATAAAGTCTGTAGTGAAATCTATAGCGAATTGCCTTAAGCCTCATACACTGGTGCGACGCATGATGTGTACGGTGTGTGCACGGTGATTTCGGCCATTAAACGTGCGGTGTCAGCCGTTTGGTTGATGATCTGCCCGACCGGTCGCCCTTTTCGGCTGACAAAGTGCCCATAAACGGCACGATTAATAACAATAATTTCAAAGATAATTATCTGCATGTTTGTACTTAGCTTAAAACCTCGTATACACGAATGATCTTTGCAGCGACCCACAAAAGCGCAGAAGGGCCGTTTCGGATGATAATTGCATGTGTGTATGCATTCGGTTGGGGGTTGTTCGTTGATCCACCATGGTGGAACAACAAAAAGACCCCCAACCGAACATATACACACATGTGATTTTCGCCTGAAATGCCCGTTCGGCGCAACTTTTATTGTGATCAGAGGTCGTAGGTCATTTAGACAGTTCCCTGGATTTACTGCTTTAAACTCAAAATAAATTTTGCCAAATTGCAGTGGTGTAATTAAAAAATCACCAGGCCCCCCTGCAAAACTATAACGGGGCCCTCTACCTGCTTCATCTACAGTACAACAGTTCTTTGTGGCAAGGGGCTGAAGAAGAATTTGGGGATCCCCAGCCCCAGTGGCTGCTACTGTAGTAGTTACATTTCTGCCTAATTGCTAGTTTCTCTGTAGACATGTAGGCATGTTACAGCAGGACAGTTATGATGTTATGAGGGTGAGGTAGAAATTATTGCTGTCTAGCGTAGGGACCAGCTGCTTTTGTTGCCACTTCCCCATGCCACCTGGCAGCTAATATTCCTTGATTGTAATGAGGTCTGGCCTGAATTTAAAGTTAGTAGTAAACCTGACTGTGTACTCAGCTTTCACTTGGTCTCTCTCTAAATACAGAGATCAGTCTTATAAAGCATCCAATCACAGCCTAATATCTATTATAACTATTTTATACATCCCTTATAAGTAGGTGAATTGTTAATTGGACCAGATCTCTACTGAAGGTAAATTCACAGCATTTGTCTAATATAAACTTAGAAAACGTGTACTGCTGCTCTACTCACAATCCTATACTGTATGTAAAGTATTGAAAATATACAAACTTCTTGCAGATGTAGCCACGGGTGAATTTAAAACCAGAACTCATTGCTACAAGGTATAAGTGTAAAACCAACATGCTACCTGTTTATTCAAAACTCCCACTTTTTATTAAAAAATATTTTCTTTTGTTGTGTTTGTAACTTCTCCTTGAGAGCTAAAAAGGCAGTTGGTAGATTCAGTTCCATACAGACAGGACATCAATGAGCAATGGCAATGAAAGGGTCTGCAGATAATCCAGCTATGATTACATTGTTTTCTGTACCAGGTTTCCTAGGTACATACCCACTACCACACTGCCAGAAGCAGCAGATTGCCACGGTTATTTGTTATACTGTAAGCCTCAGTTTTCCCCGGATCTAAAGGGATTATGCTATTAGAACAGTGTTGCCAACTGAACGTGTTTCCAGGCACGTTCTGCTTTAGTCTAATTACTCTATATTGCAGATTTATATTTCCTGATTACAAATCTGAAATGAAAACTTCTTAGTGTCTTTAAACCTTTCAAATAATAGACAACCAAATGCAACAAATGTTACAAACTGTACATTAAGGTTGCAGCCACACAACAACGAAAGGTAACGTGTGTGAAAATCATGATCGCTTTTCCATTTGTGTGCAATATTGTGGAATCGGAGAGCATGCATTTCACAAAAAAAGATGATTGGCATGCACTTCAAAAATGTGTCCATCCACATTGGAATGCATTGCTGTGTGATTCCAAATTTGACCTAGCCCTAAGGGCCCATGCAGAAATGTAAGGGTCTGTGATCTACCAAGTTACTATCAAGAACAGAGAAAAAAATACCATCAAATTATAAATGGAACCTTTGCTTTGGGGATTCTCGGTACCATCCACGTCCACTCTATTTAAAATCGTAACTTTAAATTGGGTTATTTCTAGGACATTATCTGCATAGAAAGGGACATATTGAGCCTAATACCGAGCAGTATAGTCCCCACTGAAAGTATATTTTTTTACTTATTGCAATCCAGTAAGTCGGTCGAATATAAGATCGGGAGAGGCGGTTCCTTCAGGATCGCACAAACATCGTGTGAGCCCTCGGTCGAGTAAGTAATATCGCACATATATATGGCCACCTTAACTGTGGTCTCCAATTCTTCCAAACTAGTGATAATTATATATAAAGCCTTCCATCACACCTTCAAAATAAACCTAAATCACATCTCTAGTAGAGATGTCCGAACTTCGCAAAATCCAGTCCGCTCGAGGATCCGCGAATTTTCGAAAAAATTCGAAAATCCGAAAATCCGCGAGCGGACCCATTACAATCAAAAATTCACTTGAAATTACTATTTTTCGTATTTTCGAAAATTTTCTAAATTACGTAATTTCGAAAATTTTCGAAAATGCAAGGATTTCTCTTATTTTCATAAATAAGTATTTTCGAAAATTTTCGAAAATGCGAGAAAACAGTATTTTCGAAAATATGTATTTTCGAAAATGCGAGTAATCCTCGTAATTGCGAAAATTTTCGAAAATACTTATCTATGAAAATAAGAGAAATCCTTGCATTTTCGAAAATTTTCGAAATGACGTGTTTTTCCCATATTTTCGAAATTTTCGAAAATCCGCGAAAACCCGTAATTTTGAAAATTTTCGAAAATAGGAAAAATCGCGATCGGAAGTTCGGAAGGCGGAAAATCCAGAAAAATCCGCCGTTCGCGAACGAGATAAATCCGCGGCGGATCGCGAACCGGCCATCCGTAATCTCTAGATAAACTTTGTGAGAAGTTGTTGCTGCAAAAGTTCAGCAATATTACTTCCTGGTTGAACTCTTCCTGTTTTCAGCCATGTGACCAGCTTGTAGTCATGGGACCAGCCTGCCTGCATTAATAGGCTCCCCTTCTCAACTGTCAATTTTTCTCCCCAGGTACTTCCTGATTTCCCCAGCATTAAGTCTTTACTGAGCATGCTTCTCCCCCGGGGCAGAGGGCCTAGCAGAGGTAAGGTGATGTCACTCAACCTACTGGAAGCAGGAAGTTTGAACATTCACCTCAATGTCATTTCTCACAGGGTGAAGCCAGAGGTGTGATTGTCGGCTCATTATAAAGGAAATACTACAGGCTTTAATTTAACCCTAACTTGTTTGGAGACCACATTTGTCCTTTAAGGTGCGCTAGTGACAAGTGAAGAAAATTCCTATTTGTATTCAAATCCACCACAGATCTATTTTTTTCAGGCCATCTCTAACCAAAAGACTGATTGAGATCCCAAGAATAAACCCAAGTCAGTATAGTATGCAATTATGCAAAAGTATATAAAGGATTGTAAAAGCAAAGGAAATTTACAGCACTTTTATGTTTAATGTGTGCTCTCTCTTTCATATCATTATAAGAGATTTTTATGGTTTATTAGTCTAATCAAACTACAGCGAAATAAATGATCTGTTGCTGTAAAACGTGTGTAGCATTGCATTAAATGATGCTGTAAACATGATATGTTTGTTTTGTAGATTTTTTTTTTTCCATTGCACTTTTTAAACTAGTTATGTGACATCTGCATAATTTCTACTAAAGGGGAACAGCAATATGATCTTGTTCTGTGCCTGTAATTTTACTCTAGAGCATCTGGCCTCTCACTGCTATGGGGGAAAAACAGAAAAGCCCATTTGTTACTTCAACATGGAAGAATAAATATTTCAGAAGCATTTTGTTAACCAAGGAAAAGTGATGGAAATAATAAACGGACAGATAAAAATGATAAACGAATGCTTCACACACTGCGTTTTCAGACAAACCGTACAATTAAAAACTGGCTGTATTTCCTATAGTCAGCATTGTAGATTTGGTTTCAACCCTTTAAAAGCTTGTGCAGCCTGCAATGTATGTGTAGGGATTTTCATTGGGTTCTATGCCAAATGTTTACAGTGGTCATAAGAGTATCTGCCATAGAACATCGGAATCAATAATAATCTAAACTCCAATAAACAAGTTTTTTTTTGCCAAAGACAATATATGGTACAATGCAGTTAGAAATGTAAGTTTAAGCATGGAGTTTTTACTATAGACAAGCATCAAGCATTAGTCAGTACTTTCTACCCAGAGTGAGGACCTGAATCATTAGGTCCTCACCTCTGGGTTCGCTTAACTTGCTGCAAATACTTACTTACACTCTGCTTCTGTGAGCCCCGCCCCCTCCTCCCCGTCGGCGACGAGGCCTATAGGAAGACATGCTCTGCAACGAGTGTGTTTTCCTATTGCTCTCGTCGCGCAAGGAGAGGAGGGGGCGGAGCCTACCGGAGCAGAGTGTAAGTATATGCCGCAAGTTAAGCGAACCCAGGGGTGAGGACTTAGTGGTTCAGGTCCTCACCCTTGGTAAAAAGTACTGACTAAGGAAGAGGAGCGGAGGGAAGGTGAGTATAATTGTCCTTTTAATGGCAAAAAAAGGGTAAAAATTTACTTTTTAAAAAAGTACCTGGGGCAGAAATAGAGGATTGATTATTATTATTATTATTATTACCTCCCAATATTTTTTTTTTTGAGGAGCTACAGCCCATACAGTTTTCATCTGCTTGGTTAGGCCTGGGCCTTCCTGTATTGAATGAAGATAGTGCTTACACTTCTTATAGAAATTATATTGGGAGGTAGAAAGAACTGATCCTACCTCCCTGACTTTTCATTTAAATTTTTGAAAAACATTTATATGCAGTATAGTTTTTTTTGTTAAAGGAGCATAATCTTTTATATGTGCAATAATTAATGACTACAATACGCTTATGCAGTGAGACGTAGGTTACACATATAAGGGTTAGGCCACACCAGGAGGTTTCTCACATGCTTAAGATTGCCTTTTGCAGTCCATTAGCACATCAGTGTAAAACAATTGGGGGGGCCACATTATGTGTGCTGTGCGCATGTGATCAGTGATCACCATTTTTTGCAATTCGCATGTGCTCCAATAAAGGAATATTAGTAGAATCAGTGCTGAAGTGTGTTACCGTCTGTTAAGGTTCGTACACACACTCAATATGTGCCCGAGCCACGATTCCCGACACCGATGGCTACACGCGACGAACGTCCGTTTCTGCCGAGAATCGTCCATGTGTATGCGTTCGGTCGGGGGTCATTCGTTGATCCGCCAGGCGTTTCTGTAACTGCTGAGACAGATCAATAATAAATCACACTATAAGTCCTGTGGGTGAGATTTTTCTTAAAGGGCTTGTCCACTCCCCAATTTACAATATTAACAACCTAGTCCTCATTCTCCATAAACCTATCGTCTACAAGGATGGAAATCAGCTGATATATCCTGCAAAAGCCTCCCAAATTCTTTGTGCATCCACCCTCCCAGCTGTCAATCTTGGACATAATGTTGCTAATGTTACGGACTATGATTGATTTTGGTTCCCTCAGCAGACCATCCTGCACATACTGGAGCTCATAATGGGCTGGGTACATCAAAAGGAGATGGCATTTTGGAGTAAAATTTCCTTTTAATATAAGTGTAGAATGCTTATATGATTGTAATGGTAGTATGACATACTCCCAACATTGGGTGTGCTGGGCTGGAACATGCCCTGCCCCCAGACTGCCCACACATGCACATTCCAGCCTCAGGGCAACCCAAGCCTCACCAACCTGGGACAAGTGCCACATCAAAGTTTTTACAGCATACTAATTTACTGTTACCCATCAGTGGCATACCCGTCAGCACCGGGGATTTTAATAGTGTAAACGGCAAATCACGTGTATCTTTACTTCATAACGCACAATCAGCTGTTTAAAAATAGCTGGTCGTGTATTATCTTTGCAGGGGATCGCGGAGGGGTGTGTGTCAGGGGCCCGGCCTCCAATCTTGCAGGGGGGGGGCTACAGTTACGCACCTGTTACCAATGAAATTTCACTGTATTTGTCCCTATTTTATTTGTAAGTGACACAATGCTGAGATATGTCATCTAAGATCAGTTTGCTATGCTATTGGACCTCATTAATGGGAAACATTCCGGGGTTTCAAATTGCAGTGCAAACGGATAAATAATCAATCCTACAACCTTTCCCCAGGTAATTTTAGTTAACTGATTATTTTTTTTAAAATTATATGCAGTAAAGTTCTCCATTAACTTTAATCTTGTTACAAGACTGTTTGAATTGTGCCGTTGTCTGATATCACCTACAATTACCTGCTGCAATCTCCTATGTGTCTTTATCACGTACAGAGCAAAACTACAAGTTCACTTTAGAAAAATCTAAAATACCATCAGGGAGATTCTATAAAAGTTCTTATCATTTTGCCCCAACCAATTAGATCTTATTTAACATTTGAAAGCTGACTCCTGATTGGTTGGGGCAAAATTAGCACCATTTTTAATCATAAGAACTTTTATTGAATAACCCTGCATGTTTATACTCTGGGTCTGACCCGGTCCTTACTATTCTGAACACATTTCTATACACAAACCCATTCAGAAATCACAACTGGCATAATATGATATAATTTCCTGAAATGTGCAGTGTTTTGTAAGCTAATCCCTCCTGAGTGATGTTCTATGCAATATTATTATAACATATTGTTTGCAATAGGGATGTAGACAGTCCACAGACCTCCCAGTTCTGCACCATAATCAGAAAACTCATTCTGTTTGTCACATCACAATCCTGAATTCCATCACTGAAACCTATTTTCAGATACACCAGGCTATGGAAAATATCAAACCCTCCCAAACTCCCTGCTTGTCCATACAGTGTAGTAAATAGGTTTCACCACTTAATTCTTAATAGTCTTGGAAGATCACAGTCACAACCTGACCTGGTGTGCATTATCCCTCCCAGGAAGGTTTATATATAAGGCTACATGTGGAATGAAGTAGTACTGTCCTTAAAGCAGTTCCTCTGAAGCCTTATTGTAAATTCATAATAAGGAAACCTTGCCTGCCGCCAGCACACAGACGATCGCTGTGCAGCCTTTCTCTGGAACACTGACATGTTTTCACACGTTGCATTGGTTTATACAATGCTTTTTAATTTTAGTGTTTCAGTTGCGCTGTTATGAAAAGTGACAAAGCTGTCAGTCTCAAGAAACGTGTCCTAAATTGTAAATAAAATGCCTGCAGCTTGCTACGCTACACATCAGTGCACATTCAAAACAATGAAGAAAATAATAATATAGACAGAAAGAGTAAGAAAAAAGAGTTAGCAATAGAAAATGGCAATATGCAAAACTGTGGGATCAAGAGCCTGTAATTCAGAAAAATGGTTTTCTCTTTGGTGGCATGACACTATTTACTATAGAAAAGCTGCAGATTGGCATTGCTATTCCCAAGTAAGGAACTAAAATGTAGTTGTTTTAATATTATACTTGTATCCCTTTGGTATTGCTAAGTACCAGTTCATTATGTAGTCTGCTTCTTCTTAAAGTGCCAAAACCCCAACAAACAATCACACTGAAAATGTTTACATACATTAATTTCATTGAGTGTATGTACCTTTAAATATGACTCATACTATCATTCTAATTACTGAGATATATATACGTAATATATATATAATATATATATATATATATATATTATATTATTATACATATAGATTACACAAATTTATAATAATTTAATTTATTTTTATATATATATAAAAATATATATACATTAACAGTTGCCAGCATTCCAAAAATATAAATTACACTTTTCAAGAGAAAGTATATATATATATATTCAAATTCAATATATGCCCTGGGCACACTGTTGTTTGTGAAATCAAATCACGCTTTATTCAACGTTTCAACGTCGCGCAGGACGTCTTCATCAGGATATATACTTTATTCATATATATTCATATATATGAATATATATACCTTTAGCTTGAAAAGGGTCATTTTAAAAAGACATTTTAACTGTTTCACTTGGTAGTAAGTCTGGTGTCTATATAAATGTGTCCATAAAATATTTTTTGAATGCTGGCAACTGGAATATCCTGTTAATGATATACTTATAAATAATGCTTAGGTTATAATTGGTGCTTGGCTATGATTCATGGGACTAAAACTTGTGTATTATAGGCAATGATCTACACACTAATTTAAAATACAAGGATATTTAAAGTCAGCCTTGGAATTCCATGCCTAAATAAAAAGCTTGGCCTGTAACCTTATTCTTTTAAATGACCATGAAACTAGGGGACTTTTAATACTCTTATATTTAACAACAGAGTGTACACTATTCAACGTACATTCACTACCGTGCAAGGTCATTTACAGGTAATTTCATGTCTGTGCAAATATAACCTGTGTAACCATGTGCCCCCTTGTGTTAACATGCATGAACTGCTGCATACATCTAGTTACCTTCTAAGGTGACTGTCAGGGACATCTCCATACAGCCAATGGACTGGATAATATGAAGGGAGATATTAAAATACTTTCACCCACCATCAGAAAAAAGCACAAGAAAAAAACCCCATTAGAAAAGACAATGCAAATTGTGGATTTCTAGCCTTTCCTGTTGTAAATACAAAAGTGCTGTATAATACAGTTTGTATAAATAATAGTAATTATCTCTACTGCCTTCCCTATCCAGTCTATACATTTAACAAACACAATGTTCTTTGGGAATAAGATTCATTGTTCCCAAGGCTAACGAACCCTGACGTGTGTAATTGATATCTTCTTTTGGCTTTACAGTACATGAAAATAACAGATTAAATTTGTTATAAAAATGTATGTAAATGTTATAGAGATTCGAATAGTTTAACGATTTTTCTGACATCAGAATCCCATAGTGCATTGCTTCCCCCACATAAATCAGCTGCTCCATGATGTGTAAGAAAGGTTAATGGCTGCTTTAGTCCCAGCATGCCGCGGCTGGCTTGTGCACCTGACACACAGAATTCTGGCTGTACTGTCTGGGCTTCATTCCTATGTGTTTTCCAGACCTGCCAGAGCCCATAAATTCCACTGAGTGTTAGATGGGAATAAAAGGCATTGAGTGATGAAGGACTTGGGCCATTTATCTCTCTGCCCATTGTATAGGACTCAGGGCAAGCAGAAAAGAGCCAAAGAGACAAGATGCCTGTTGCTTGGCATGTTAGGGATGAAATATTGGCTTTTAAATGAAATTCATGCAATATTTAACGTCACACCAGGAGAAGAAGGCTCTTTAAGAAAATATGTAATAAAGTAATTCAATAATTCATGGAGAGTTTGGAGAAGGGAAGGGAGGGAACACCCTTAGTTCTTGTTTTGGGATTTTGACTTAGAAAATGTAGCAAATGGAAACATGAAACGTGCCCGGAGGCAGATAATATTATAGAGCAACGTAACCAGACGGCTAATAAAATGCTGCAGAGAAGGGGGAGTAAGAGACGGAGGGAATTGGAAGAGACTGATTTTAGCACTCACACACGAGGCAATGCAGGGGGATTTTTAACCCTTTGCATCTCGAATAGACTTAATACTGCTGAAGGAAATATGTGTAACAAATGGCCGGACGGCCGGGTACTCACAGTACGCTTTAGGAGGAGGCTGATAGTCCAAAAGGTGCAGGATACAGAGGCTGCTGGGAACTGTAGGCTGGATACTGGATACAGGAGGTAGGTAACTGGATACAGATGAGGTGAGTAGACGAAAACTGGATACAGGCAAGGTAGTCACTGGAGACCGGCAAGGTAAGTACTGGATACTGGCAAGGTAAGTACTGGATACTGGCAAGGTAAGTACAGGATACTGGCTTGGTAAGTACTGGATACTGGCAAGGTAAGTACAGGATACAGTTAAGGTGGTCTCTGGAGGCAGGCAAGGTAAGTACTGGATACTGGCATGGTAAGTACAGGATACAGGTATGGTGGTCTCTGGAGGCAGGCAAGGTAAGTACTGGATACTGGCAAGGTAAGTACAGGATACAGGTATGGTGGTCTCTGGAGGCAGGCAAGGTAAGTACTGGATACGGGCAAGGTAAGTACAGGATACAGGTATGGTGGTCTCTGGAGGCAGACAATGTTAGGTATACGGAGCAGGAGCGGAGCCGGATCCAGGCAGGTGAGTAAGGAGCCAGGGTAGCTAGTGCTACTATCGGGCGCCGGGTCAAGGAGGACGCCGGCTTTTCAAAGCTTGCGCCGCCCGGCGTGGCGGCGTCGTGACGTCATGATGTCCGCGACGCCACCCACCCGGAAGTCCAGAGCGGCGCGGGACCGGAGCGGCAGGTAAGTTCGTGACACTATGGACCTTTTTTTGTTTCTAAATTGATGGTCAGAGGCAGGAACAATGACACAATATCTTTGCGGTAATATAACAGTAATATTACAGGTATCCGAAGAACATTTCCCCCCAAGGACTGAATATTGGATTAAAATAAGAAACATTGAATTTGGAGTATTTAGAAGTGGGCTCCTACTATTTATATCCTGTATCTGAAGAACTGAGCAATCTGTATTATTTGCAAGCTCTCCTACTTTGTGTTTGTACTTTATTCTCTCTGTTTACATTCATGTTACAGTCGGAATTACACATTTTATAAAAAATGTTGAGATATTGACAATTAGAATGTCCATTTGTTTGCCTGTTGGTAATAGGACAGGTACCGTATATACTCGAATATAAGTCGATCCGAGTATAAGTCGAGGTACCCATTTTAACCTAAAAAGGAGTAAAAACTGATTGACTCGAGTATAAGTCGAGGGTAGAATTATGACCACTACTGCCTTCTGATTCCTTGGCACTCCAGATGTTTGTAAACTACAACTCCCAGCATGCTTTAGTTGCTGGGAGTTGTAGTTTACAAACATCTACAGTGGAACTGCACACACTGAACTAACTATCCTGTCCCTGACCCAAATGGCCCCCTTACTCCCCTCCCTGCACCCATCTTCTCATGCAGCCTCTCCCATCAGCCTCTCCATGCCTTCCTTCTCATGCAGCCTTCTCCCATTCAGACTTTGCCAATACCAGGAGTCAGAGACCAGCCATCATCTACGGTAACTTGAATGAGGAACCAGCGTCCGCACCAGGAGTCAGAGACCACCATCATCTACGGTAACTTGAAATGAGGAATCCAGCGTCCGCATGCACTGATGGTCGCATCCACTACGTCACTACTCGGCGCCAGCTCATTTCCTGGCGCCGAGTGGTGACGTCATGGAGCGACCATCAGTGCATGCAGACGCTGGATTCCTCATTCAGGTTAGTTAGTGACTGACTCTAGTATAGTCGGGTTCAGATTCAGGCTGTTTTTACAGACTGAAAACCTCGACTTATACTCGAGTATGTACGGTAATAACCCCGTGACTAAATCTTTATTACTTATTTCAAGCACATCTTGAGCAGTTTTTAGAGACTGCTGCGCTTCATGAACATTGATCAGGCCCTGGGACCGAACAGAAAGTGGAGCTAAGGGCCACACAAAGTTTGACAGCATATTTCGGATTAAACAGGCTAACCCCAGGGGTTCTGTCATCATCCTGGGTACAAGTGACGCAGAGTAGAAGAGGAGCTTAAGTGTGTATAATTGTCCTTTAAAGCTCTCAAACTATTTAACTATGTAATTATACTCCACCCCCCTCCCCCTTAAGATAATTAGTTTGGAAGAGGTCAGCCTGCTATGACTTGACAGTTCTAAACAAAGGTGTCTAGTAAAATAACTTAGCATGTGCAGGTTTGCATCTTTTCTATGACTAGTTAGGCTCAGTACACACAAGCAGATTTTTCGTCCAAACTGACTGATATTTCCGTATATTCAGTCGTAGCGAAAAATCAATGGTGGTTTTGAATGGACATGTCGGATCAAACACAGCCGATCGTGTGGTCTCCTTTGAACTGCACGATTGGTCACGGTGAACTGCTCGGTTGGGAAGAAAAATGTGTCCGCATGTACCCAGCCTAAGAGTGCAAACACTAACACTATGCTGTGAATTATAGAGATGAGACACAGATAACCGTTAGATAGGAATTCTAGATTCCATTCAGGCTAATTTACATGTTAGTTTATCATTCATCCCCCCATGGAACATTATTCTTAAAAGAAATTTAATACAGATTGTGCACAAAATATTCTATATACAGAACTATTCAGTAACAGCTGTAGGCTGCCTTACAGATCTCTTGATCCTCAGAAAAAAACAGAAGTAAAACAGAGTACAGATGACCTTTATAAAAACATGCCTTCTTGTACTCTATACACTGAATTTGTTTGTTTTTCCCCCCATTGTATTTCAGCCATGGAGTTGTGTATAGTCATTTCTTTGTCACTATGGGATGAATACATGTCACATTCTTGCACAAAAGCTGCTGTAGAAATTATCACTGTACAATAGAGAGATCTAGAAGCTCTCCATGGTGCTGAATGGAAACAGTTTTATTATTTATCCCACATTGACAAAGAAATGGCTACACACACATTTTCAACTCCATGATTGAAATAAAACAAATTCAGATGTGTGAACTCCGCTTTATAAAAAGGAAAATTTTCAACATCAGGAATATCATTGTGTTTTTAAATGAGTGGTGACAGTAGGAGTCCATAGGGGGTGTTTAATGTATACACACTGGTAGGAAGAGCTTCCGTGAAGTTCAACAGGTTCTGACACTTCCGAAGAAATTTTCCTTAAAGCTAATTTAATGTGAATAGAAATACATAGTATTATCTTCTACCTGGAAAGCGCAAAGAAATGTACACACTGCTGAGGTTGCAATGTTAAAATTTTGGAGCTGTTGTCTGCTGGTCACAAACAAAGCTGGTTGAATGAAGCACTTTAACTTAACAACTAGAAAGGGAAAGTTTAAGTATAAACTTTGAATTTGGCTTGAAAGACTGCATTTTGGAAGGGATTTTTTGTTTTGTGCTGCAGATTTTAACACTCAATAATGTCAATGAAGAGGACATTGTTGTTTTTTTACTTACCCTTTAAACATGTCACATGCATTAAAGGTAGGTCAGTTGGTGTGTGTGTACTCATATCAGGTTGGGGGATAAAATACTAAATTTTTTGATGATTGGTCAAAATATTTTTTTTTTACTTTAGTAACCCTTTACGTATGGCTGCCATAGTAATGGATAAGTAGATCAGTAGGTGTGTGTACCCGTGTCGGGTTGAGAGTTTAAGAAAAAACTTTTTTGATGATTGGTCAAAATTAGTTTTTTTGACTTAAGTTACCCTGTCAAGTATGGCTGCAACAGTAATGGAGGGTAGGTCAGTAGCTGTGTATACCTGTATACACGTTGAGGGTTAAAAAAACAACGTTTTTGATTATTGATCAAAATTTGCTTTTTTGACTTTAGTTACCCTTTAAAGTATGGCTTCCACAGTATGGATTAGTAGATCAGTAGGTGTGTGTACCTGGGTCTGGTTGAGGGTATGTCTTTTTTGTGTTTACAACCATAAAACTATTTTTTATTGAGGATAAATCTAAATTAGTTTTTTTTACTTTAGTTACCTTTAATTATGGCTGCCACTGTAATGGATAAGTAGATTAGTAGGTGTGTGTACCTGGGTCTGGTTGAGGGGGTATGTTTTTTGTGTTTACAACCATAAAACTATCTTTTATTGAGGATAAATCTAATTTTTTTAAACTTTAGTACCCTTTAATATGACTGCCACCTTAATGGATAAGTAGATCAGAGGTGTGTGTACCTTGGTCTGGTTGAGGGGGTATGTCTTTTTGTGTTTACAACCATAAAACTATCTTTTATTGAGAATAAATCTAAATTAGTTTTTTTACTTTAGTTACCCTTTAAGTATGGTGCCACAGTAATGGATAAGTAGATTAGTAGGTGTGTGTACCTGGGTCTGGTTGAGGGGTATGTCTTTTTTGTGTTTAGAACCATAAAACTACTTTATTGAGGATAAATCTAAATTAGTTTTTTTGACTTTAGTTACCCTTTAAATATGGCTTCCATGGGAATGGAAAGGTAGGTCAGTAGGTGGGTGTACCTGGGTCTGTGTGGGGGGTTGGGGTATCACCATTTGTATTTATTAAAACTGTTTTGAAATATCCACATTTGAGGATTGCTACCATTATAGTCTATGGGAAAAAATGTCCGGAAATTCGCAGATAACGCTGTAACGCTTCTGCGGATTCCTTAGCTAGAAGATAGCACACTCTCTCCTATATGCCCCACATGTCTGTACCGAATATGTCTCTAGCTCAAAAACTGTGGGAGGAGATACAGTCCAAAAAAGCGGAAGGATAAAACGGAAGAAGAAAAAGAAGAAGAAATAGAAAGAACAGAAAGAACAATAGAAAAACATTTGGCTTTTTCAAGCCAAATTAATAGTGTGCTCCCTTGCTGATTCATCAGGTCCAACTGTTGGATTTAATTATAGTGTGCATGTGTGCTATTGTTAAGTTGAATCCGGAAACAGTTGGGAAATGTGAGGTGAATCCGCCAGGGATAATTTGCTTCATTCCTGGTTCCTGTAAAAGTAATTGTAGAACGGGAGGTAAGACTAGGTTCCTTTAAATAGAAATAGAAAAGGGCCACTTTTGAGTGAACTAATCCTTTACAGACAATGAACTGTTAAAATTATTAACAGTAAAGCAGGGAGAGTCAGTGTGTGCAGGTAGTGTAAGCTATTTTACATTGATGGAGGTGTGATAGACAGGACTGCCTCTTGCGTGTTTAACACCTATTGTGAGGGGTGCTTCTAGACCTTTTGGCACCTGAGTCAAAATTTAAAAGCCATCCCCCATATATTCCTGTACTGCAAAAAAAAATAATAGGTGTGGCTTCCTGTGTGTATAAAAATCTGCCCCTTCCTGTCCTCCTGCAGGACTCTGGCATGTGGCATGGAGCTCTGCCCCCTTCCCCCTCCATCTGGATCTATCTGCACTGCTGTAATATTCTAAATAAAATTCTGTAGGTAGAGGACACCTCCAACCATAACCGGTATGTTTAAAATTAAATTAGTGCAAAGGAACAGACCTACTGGACTTTGTTCTTTGGCTTTCTCAATATCTGGCAGCTGCATGTCTGGCCTCTATTGCTACTCAGATTGCGGAAGTAGCATTAGAGCGAGGGGAACAAAGGTTGGTTGGTCTGATTCTGGGCAAGACCCCACTAGCAAGAAAATGTAAGCATGCATTAACTAACACTCATGAGATCGCAGAGCCTGCAAAACAGGCAGGCATTCCATTATAACCAAACACCTATATCAGGGATATCCAATCTGCGGACCTTCATATGTTGTAAAACTACAACTTCCTGCATCTGCAACAAGGAATACTGGGGGTTGTAGTTTTGACATAATAGTGAGCATGATGAAGGATGGTCCGAATTTCAATTTAAAATGAGGCAGGCTGTATTGGATTCAATGCAATTTTTCTAAATTAGTTTAAAGGGCATGCCAGATTAAAAGCACTGGAAAATAACAAATAATTAACTGGGAAAAATAATTCATTTTCCCCACCACCAAATTTCCTGCCCCGCTCCACCCAGTACTATTTCATGCCACCTGGCTGGAAAGAAAATTCTGGAGAGAAGACCTGGTACTTGGTTTTGCTACTTGTGCATATTTCCAAGCAGCAGACACAATTACCTTCTTACAGTCATATTAACCCATGGTGCATTCACCTGAAGAGGGGGCACGTTCCCCCGAAACGTTGTATTTTGATGTGTGGTTTTCAATCGTTTGAATCTACCTCCCTTGGAAGGGGGAGTTTTCGGGAGATCAGCACCCATTTGGGTTTTGTGGGATAAGGACACTATACACCATTATTCTGTAAATGGGTAAGCATGCTTTTAATCAATTCATGACTGCAAGATCCGGGACATTGACATTGGTATTTAGTATAAACAAATCTCATTTCGACCAAAATAAAAAGTGGATATATTTTCAGCATAATTACACTTTTTACCCTATTTTCAAAGTACCCTTTATAAAAAACCCACAGTGTAAAATCCTGAATACAAGTTTGAGTTCTTTTTTTAAGGTTTATGTGATTTGCTGTGTTTAAATGCTTGCCTTGGCTAGAGGCAATTTATAAGGTGGTGGAGACACTGTCCTTGTTTAAGAATATTTATAAAGAGGCAAATATTTAAAAGTGAAGTGAAAATGATTTTTTCTGGACTATTTATCCTGCATTTTGGTGAGTAACAGTGGAAAATCAGGAAATCAGCCTAATTTAAAAAAAAAAAAAAAAATTTTTTTATCAAATTAATCTGCTAAATCTAAGGTGGCAACAATCCCTTTTTGGGATTTCTGGCCTGGCAATCAGGAGCATAATGACAGGGGCCCAGGCCATCCCGCATGCTTGGAGGCTGGGCCCCTGATACACCCCCACTCTTGCCCAATGTTGCGCGTCCAGAGTAAAGATATGCGTGATCGGCTGTTTAAAAGACTGGTACCAGTCGCGCGTATCTTTACTGAGGACTAGAGAGTGTCCGAACTTCGCAAAATCCAGTCTGCTCGAGGATCGCGAATTTTCGAAAAAATCCGAAAATCTGAAAATCCGCGAGCGGACCCATTAAAATGAAAAAAAAAAAATCTCTCAAAATACGAGAAATCTCGTAATTTCGAAAATTTCGAAAATATGTATTTCCCGCATTTTCAAAAATACGTAAAATCCTCGTAATTTCGAAAATTTTCAAAAGTAGTATTTTCGCGTTTTCGAAAATACGTGAAACTCGTAATTTCGTAAATTTTCGAAAATACGTATTTTCATGCATTTTCGAAAATACGAGAAATCCTCGGAATTTGAAATTTTCAAAAACGCGGTTTGGAAAAGTTCGGAAGGCGGGAAAACCAGAAAATCCGCAATATCCGCTGTTCGCGAACGAGATAATCCGCCCCCTGGGCCATCACTACTGAGGACGTGTGACCAGCTGTTTTAAAAAAAGTGATTGCGGCCCCTTCCCGCAATCAGGAATAAAAGTTCCTATTATGTGCTGCCCTATAAAATACAGTATTAAGGCTAAAAATCAGCAGCAAAATATAAGCTATACTGAAAATTATCCATGCTAAAATGCTATACAGAAATGAGACGGGGCTGTTGTCTATTAACAAATAAAGAAAATTCACCTGAAACTTTTCGCTGCATAATTTTCACCTGTGCTGAAAATTCACATCTATGGCAAAGAAAAACGAAAATTTGGAAAATCACAAAGACCATTTTTGATTGGGATGCAAGCTTGCCCTTTAAATAGAAAAGGCACAACAAACATCCAAAGTTCTTGTTAGTGCATAATGTTTTAAAATCTCCGTATGGAGTGGGAGGTTTTTCCATCTAAGTTTGAAATTGCCCTTAAAAGCTATGAGCAGCACAAGCCCACATGTGGGCATGGATGTATGTGGGTATTATTTGGGAATGTGGGCATGTAGGGATGATTGTAACAAAGGCTGGTGAAATGAGGGCTGACTAACAGTGGCTGGTGAACTGGAGGGCTGACTGTAACAGTGGCTAGTGAACTGGGAGTCTGACTGCAACAGTTGGTGAACTGAAGGGCTGACTGTACCAGTTGCTGGTGAACTGGAGGGCTGACTGTAACAGTGGCTAGTGAAGGAGGGCTGACTAACTGGCTAGTGAACTGGGGGACTGACTGTAAACAGTTGCTGGTGAACTGGAGGGCTGACTGTAACTGTCTGGTGAATGAGGGCTGGCTGTTAGGGCTGGTGAACGGAGGGCTGACTGTAACGTTGCTGGGGAACTGGAGGGCTGACTGTTTTTTTCTACTTAGTAAGTAGATGGATAGAAATGAGGTTCTTATATAGCTGGCTTTATTTTCTTGGCGGTAGCAGTGGTACCTTCTGTTTGTAGGGTGGGATATCTGCATACACTTCTACTTACAAATGGATCCATAGTGTTGCTAGTACTGAAACTTGATGGATTTTTCACGTATATATTACACTTTGCAATCTGCTTGACTAAAATATTGTGCCGAGCAATTGATTGGGCAGCAATTCCAACTTGACTATATTCCAGTCCTTAGTTTAGAAGATATTAAATATCTGTCTCAGAAAAATGTAAACTGTCAGTAGCAAAAACTGCCCCTGAAACCCCATCCTCTCCCAGCTGTAAAAACAGCTGTTCGTGCATATGTAAGTAAATGTACACATGAACAGCTGTTTAAAACAACAGGTATTTTAAAAAGCTGATTATGGTACCTGGTGTGCCATTCGGCAGGCCCTCTTAGTCCCCCCCAGCCAATGAGCGGGATATAGTTACGCCAATGAAATGTTCTTTTAGTAAAAATACACAGATCATATTGATCATCTGATTTTTATCTACAATCAGATTGTTTTGAGCTCAGGTGCTGTAAGACTCTGAATGTACAGTAATTTTTATTATAATTCTGACACGCTTCTGGCATATGATTCAAAATGCAAAATGCAAAGTTCTATTCCCTGTACTGATACTGCTGTTCCTGCCACAGGGACTGTATCATGAAAGGAGAGAAGGCACTTCAATAAAAGCAATAGCTGAAACCCACTGAGCACATCCAAGCATAATTTATTTCGCAAGTTTTACTGGTGAAACAAGAGAGTGAACAAACAACGATTAGCATTATGTTTGTGCTATGCCTGCAGCAGGGAATAGAATAATCTACACTGAAAGTCAGAATAAATATCAATAATCAGAAACATTGGAACTGTAGTATAGGTATTATCACTTGTGCTTACTTTCCTAGATTTCCTAGTGATTGTTGAATTTAAACCGTTTAAAATACAGTGCATGTCCCAGAAATACAGGTTAGGGCCGGAGGGACAGACTAGGTCTTCCTGCACCTCTGAAAAGGTGGAAGCCTTTGGGTCATTTGAATTTAAGTTCAGCACAATATAAATACTTTGGGGAAAAAATTCTTATTTCAATGACCATAATCTGCAGTGATTTTTTCTGTAAATGCTTCCAAAGTAGTGACTTCTCATGATGCCTATTGTTGTCCGTTATGGTCCTGGGTTGGTTGTTTACACAGTAGAGATGATAAGCATGTTTGATTCATCAACAGCCAATCAGTAGAAATCTCTGTTTGAATTATTCCAAGGAAAGGAGCATCCTGAGAAGAAGGACCATTGCAGAACTTGAAATGGCATCTCACAACTAAACACAGTCAAAGGGTATAAAATCAACAATATGATAAAAAAACTATAAACTGAAAAACTGTTCCTCAATGATGATAGCACACAGCCAAGTGGGAGCATAGGGAATATTTTCATATATTGCTGCATAAACCTTTCCTTCCATCCTCAGCAATGCCAAAATAAATGTGGGGCCCAGTAAGGGAGGCATACCTCAAGGCTCTGATGTCTGGCGTGACCAGGTGATGAGATTTTGGGTTGACAGCGGCAGTTGAAAGTTTGAAACACAAGAGTTTCTAATAATCTTTGGACCAAGACAAAGTATAGGCTTGCTGGATTCCCTGTGGAAAACTGTGGCTCCAAATGAGAGAATGAGACATGTCCTGTTCCTGGCTCCCATTTGTTGAGATGGAGATGGCCCAGACCTTTTTCATTACTCTAATCTTGCCAAGGTGGCCTCATGAAATAGCTAGCATTTTTTGTGATCGACACAACCATGTGCCTCAGTTGGCTTTAGCAATGTGACTTAACAACCTCTCTCTGGCAAAATGACTACCATATATACTTGAGAATAAGCCGGGTTTTTAATTTTTTGAAATGCGCCAGAAAAGCTAACCTCTGCTTATACTCTGGTCACAGGCATTACTTACCTTGCATTTGGCAAGCCTGGGCAGTCAGGAGCGCAGATGCGTGTAGGCGCGTGCATCCACCAAGTTTTGCCTCCTCTTAGCCCTCACTGGAATACCAAATGGAGGAGACGGAAGGACTGACTCTACTGTCAGTGGAGCAGGTAAGAAAAAGTGCCTCTTCTTCTACGGGGGTTTAGAGGTGCCAGTTTGTTAAACCTTCCCAATAAAAGTTTGTTGAACCTTACCATTCCAGATGTTAGAAACTACAACTCCCAGCAGCCAAAGCATGCTGTGTTGTAGTTTCCAAACTTTTGTAGTGCCAAAGAATTGGAGGTTAGTGGATTTGGCTTATTATATTGCACTAATAAGTTCTTCTACTACTGTATGGGAATTCTTGTATATTATACAAGGGTCAATTTAAAGGGCAACTACATTCTAAAAACAATAACTGAATCAGAAGGCAGTGTGGTCATATTTTTTTACCCTCTGCTTATACTTAAGTCAATTAGTTTTAATAGTTTTTCAGGTAAAAATAAGACTTTGGCTTATACTCGGGTAGCTTTTATTCAAGTATATACAGTAACTTCTGCCCTGCTCTCCTGGGATAACCTCTTGGTGGTGAGCTGTCAAGGCAACTCCCAGCATCCTGCATGAAAAATCTGGGTGTTGTAGATTTCAAAACATCTGGAGGTCAAAGGTGGACATCCAAACATGCTTGTCATGTGCAACAGAAGATTGAACAGTTCTAGGTCCCCATTTATACCCAAAGGAGCATGAAAGGAAGGGTGGTAGCTGGCAAATGGCAAGTAAAGGCCAAGAACAAATATCATGGTGCATAAAGATAAGTTCCCCGTAGCATGCCCAGCATGTATTGATCTGGTGACATCCCTATTCCAAAGATGATATTAAGCAGTTTAGCGAGCAGAAGGGGATCAAACCTGTTAGAAAATGTTTTACCTCCTCATCAGCAACTGCAATATCTTGGCCACATTTCAAGTTGAAATCTGCTCCAGATAGATGGCACCAAGTGGTGAAATTAGTACTCCATGTAGCCATCTACAGTGTATGGCTGGCATAAGGTCAACTTTAAATATTTTACAGTACATGTCCCAGAAACATAAGTTATTGGCTGGAAGAATTTTCTCGCTTTATGCCTTGATTAAATGCAGTAGCTTTATTCCATTCAGTCTTTTTGGCCTTGTCAGATGAATTCCTTTTTACTGTTCATGTACAAAATGCAGCCCACTGTGATGTTCCAAACAGACCTAGTTTTTATCAGACACATACTAGATTTGTATTTATGTCTATATTTGGAAAAAGCTTTATTCATTCTGGTGTGTTGTACGTGGAAAAAAATCACAGGCTTCCCAGTTTCCTGGCCTGAATTTTGCTTTTTGACTGCATATGGGTGCGATATTCAAGGGAATAGGGACCCGCGCCAGCATGCAGGAGACAGTCGGTGAGTTCACAAGTTCATTATTGAATGCTCAAAACAAACTAGCTTCAGTATTCAGCATAAAGATACAAAAACTCTGGACTCGTTTACAGACAGACTGGACTTAATAAGACCAAACATTATAGGCGGCGAAACATAGGTATCCCAACTCTTCTAGAAGTCGGGAGTCTTCTCATTCTGGGGTGGTCTTCCGCACTCCAGCGAGACCATCCAGACTACCACGACTAAGAGGAGACTAGATTCTCCTCCTCTGCCATGCCCTTTTAAGACCACACTCCAGAATGCGAGAATGACCCCAACACCTCCCTAACCCCACCTCCCACCACCCTAGAACAACTGGCCCTGCCTCCACATGACATCAACACCCCACCACCTTGTGATGCCCCCTTTGCCACCCTGCCTAGGAAGGGCAGGTGGGATGTCTGATATTTTCCATCCAGGACCTGTCCATGCAGTCCTGACAAGGTCCATATTTATTGAAGTCGCGGTATTGCTTTTAGAATTACAGAAGACTCTTTTCCCTTATTGCATAATGAGCAAGGGAGTGTGGGGAAAATTCTCCCTAACTCGCTTGACTCCTTGTAAATCTTATTTTTCAAAGCACAGAATGCACAGAATCTGTATGCTTACACATGAATACCAAAAAGAAATATAGACCGTGTTTATATTTATATAAACCAGGGTTGCAGGCAGTGGTGGACTGCCACGTTATGTAAGAAAGTGTAGACGGAGTTCCATTAAAACCACGCTGGAACGCTCAATGGGGGAAATAAGTGTCTCCGCATTCTTTGAAGCTGCTGTCAATCATGTGGGCGGGACTAGCTGCCTTGTCTAGGGCCTGTAGGAGGAGCTGTCTGTGGGCGGAGCCTGGAGCAGCGAGGGAGGAGAGTGCAGAGAAAGTCCCCTGGTCTCTGTGCTGTAACGTAAGTAGCTCTGAAAAAGGAGAGAGACAGGGAATTTGTGTCAATGCTAATGGGATTATATTGACTGGGATTTGCAGGGATAGAAAACTGGGTATGTACAGTATGTGTGTGAGAGAGGGTGTATGTACAGTATGTGTGTTTTTTACAGTATATGTGGAGAGAGAGTGTGTAAAGGATGTGTGAGAGTGTGTATGTACAGGATGTTGAGAGTGTGTATGTACAGTATGTAATGTCGTCACTAATACATTAAATTGGAGGGAGAGAAATCAGGCTTTTGAAATTTTCAGCAATAGCAAATAAGGAAAAAGACTTCTGGGAATTTTCCATGTTTCCATGGAAGCTCTTTGGAACTCTATATCTTAAAAAGATTTTTACAGCATTCACAAGTAAATGCAAAGCCGGAGCGCCAACTACAGACCGGTTTCGGCTTTATTGAGCCATCATCAGTGTAGTGCAGGCCTCTGGTTTTGCAGTGTAACGCGCCTATAGACAGATATCACTAAACATTAAATTGGATAGGGAGAGAATTTTTATCATTATAACGTTTAGCTTGACAGCCATTACACTATGTCATTTTGATTTTTTTTTGGAGAGGCATATTTACCCTTTAAAAGTGACTCGGATGTGTCACTGTGGGTGTGAACTAAATACAAAAGCTGAGTTTGTTTGAATGTAAAAAGTGTGTCCCTAGATTTCCTTTTTGAAATGTTGGTAACTGTGAAAGTTTAGTGGTGGAACATGGAGCTAGAAGGGAACAAAACTGTAAGTGTATGTAAGGGAATGTGCAAGATGAAACAAGAGAGAAAAAAAGCTGAGAGAGAGACAGAATGTGCGAGATATAGGATTAGAGACTGCAGGAAGAGAGAGAGTGGTGAGAGATATAGGATAGAGACTGCTGGAGAGAGTGTGAGAGATTGAGATTAGAGACTGCAGGAAATAGAATGGGGTGAAGATAGAGGATAGACTGCAGGAGAAAAAGTGTGTGAGACAGAGAATAGAGACTGCAAAAAGAAGAGTGAAAGATAGATGATTGAGACTGCAGGGGAGAGAGAGAGAGAAAGGTGGGAAATAAAGGATAGAGACTGCCGGAGAAAGAGAGTGTGTGAGAGATAGACAATGCAGGAGAAAAGAGAGAGATAATGTGAGAGATACGGGATTGAGACTACAGGAGAAAGTGAGAGATAGAGATAGACACTGCAGGAGAGAGAAAAGTAAGAGATAGATAATACACTGCAGGAGAGGAGAATGTGAGAGAAGAGAATAGAGACCTTTACTGACTGTTCTCATGGTAATGGACCATAACTGGCTGTTTCTTATGTATGGGACCTTTACTGTCTGTCTCACTGTATGTGACCTTTACTGTTTGTCTCACTTTATGGAAACCTTTTAGGTCTGTTCTCCACTGTATGGGACCTTTACGTCTGTTTTCACTGTATGGGACCTTTACTGTCTGTTCACACTGTGTGGGACCTTACTGTCTGTTCACACTGCGTGGGACCTTTACTGTCTGTTATCACGTTTGGGGCCATTACTGTCTGTTCTCAAAGTATGGGGCCTTACTCTGTTCTCAATAATGGGGCCTTTACAGTCTGTTCAGTGTGGGACCTTTACTGTCTGCTCTCACTGTAGGGACCTTTACTGTCTGTTCTCACTGTATGGGACCTTTACTGTCTGTTCTTCGTATGGGACCTTTACTGTCTTTCTCATTGTATGGGACCTTTACTGTCTGTTCTCACTGTATGGGACCTTTACTGTCTTCTCACTGCATGGGACTTACTATCTGTTCACACTGTGTAGGACCTTTAATGTCTGTCATCACTGTTTGGGGCCTTTACTGTCTGTTCTCAATGTATGGGGCCTTTACTGTCTGTTCACACTGTGTGGGACCTTTACTGTCTGTTATCACTGTTTGGGGCCTTTACTGTCTGTTCTCAATGTATGGGGCATTTACTGTCTGTTCTCAATGTATGGGGCCTTTACAGTCTGTTCTCACTGTGTGGGACCTTTACTGTCTGTTCTCACTGCATGGGACCTTTACTGTCTGTTCTCACTGTATGGGACCTTTACTGTCTGTTCTCACTGTATGGGACCTTTACTGTCTGTTCTCACTGTATGGGACCTTTACTGTCTGTTCTCACTGCATGGGACTTACTATCTGTTCACACTGTGTAGGACCTTTAATGTCTGTTATCACTGTTTGGGGCCTTTACTGTCTGTTCTCAATGTATGGGGCCTTTACCATCTGTTCTCACTGTATAAAAACCTTTACCATCTGTTATCACTGTGTAGGACCTTTACAGTCTGCTTTCACTTTATGGGACCTTTACTGTCTGTTCTCACTGTATAAAGTCCTTTACCGTCTGTTATCACTGTATGGGACCTTTACCGTCTGTTCTCACTGTATGGGGCCTTACCGTCTGTTCTCACTGTATGGGAACTTCTACGTCTGTTCTCTCTGTAGGGACCTTTATTGTCTTCTATTGTATGGGACCTTTACTGTCTGTTTTCTGTTATGGGACCTTTACTGTCTTCTGTCTCTCTGTATGGAACCTTTACTGTCTGTTCTCACTGTATAAAAACCCTTACCATGTTATCACATGTGTAGGACCTTTACAGTCTGTTTTCACTTTATGGGACCTTTACTGTCTGTTCTACTGTATAAAGATTACCGTTCTGTTTATACTGTATGGGACCTTACCGTCTGGTTCCACTGTATGTGGGCCTTTACGTCTGTTCTCTGTATGGGGACCTTTACTGTCTGTTCTCTCTGTATGGGACCTTTACTGTCTTTTCTCACTGTATGGGACCTTTACTGTCTGTTCTCACTGTATGTGTGTGCTAATGCCCTTAGGAACAGATTCAGAGAAAGATTCTAGAAATATCTAAAAGAATTTTCGAAAATTCTCGAAAGTTTGGGTTCATTCGAACTATTAAAGTTCGATTCAAACTCAGGTTCAAGTTCTAGTTCTAGTCTATTACTATTCCCCAGTTTTACCATTCCCACTGTAAAGAAATCCTTCCTGACCTGAATAAGAAAATTATTTTCTTCTTAAAGGGCATGCCCACCCTTCTGATAAAATTTTGAGATAATGTTTTTCTCCCTCCCCCAGCCCCAACCGCATTACTATTATTCACAGAAAGTGCCAGGATCTTTACTTACCATGCCTCTCTCCTTCGTCGCACTGCCCCGGCCCTCTACTTGCATGGAAAGAGGCAGCCAATCACGGACGCGGCTGCCGGTATTTCAGACCGGCGACACTTTCTGTGAATAATAGTAATGGGGTTGGGGCTGGGTGAGGGAGCAGTATATTATCTCAAAAGGGTTTGGAGCTAGGGGGAGGGAGAGGGAGGGGAAGAATGGCTGCAGTGCGCATGACAAACTTCTCCCGGAGGGGAGACTGGAGGCAGAGTCTTATATGGACTCTGCAATACCCCTGCTGGCCAGTTTTTGGGACTTTGGGGGGGATTACAGGAGAACCATATGGAGCCGGGATGGGACATAAGGATTTTTACACACTACATAGTGGGGCCAGTGGTGGGTTAAATTATAGTTTGGGGGGTGGACATGCCCATTAAGTTTTCTTTTATTGTTTTAGACTAGAAATATATGATTAGGGATGTTTAAAACTGTGAGACGGGGGCTCTGAGAATGTTATGGGAGCTGCAGTGGAATATGTTCTTATAATAATCACTCAGCCACATTTTTATAAGGAAATATTCCACTGCAGCTTCCATTATAATCCATAGCACTTATGTATTATATATAAAACAACACACAAAAAAGTTCATCTGTAAACTACATCCATCTTTCCTTCAATAACATATGAAAAAACTCTATATTGTTTAGTTTCGATAATCAAGATGGTATTATGAAATGTGAATTAGTTAATTGCAAGTGGTGCTTGTAAGTAATAAAACTCATACAGAAGAAATGGAACAACCAGGGTTTAGGTAAGAATTGTATTTATAAAGGCACCCGCTGAATTATTTTAAATGTACAGACAATGTTGTATAATTTACTTTATTTGTTTCAGTAGTGTTTTAGAGATCATTTAATTTTCATGAGTAAGGGAGCACTTTAATGTCTTCATACAATTTTTAGTGTGCTCAATCAGATAAACAAGAGTTCACCGGTCACCCAGTTGAAAGTCGCATTTTGCTGTTAAAACACAAAAAATGTAAATAAATGGAGCACCTAATCTGGATTTTTGCTGTGTTATTTTCCCAGAGAAATCCACAAAGGCATGTCTATATTTGGAGATGATGAATACTAATTCTAATATACTAATGTACTAATGGTTGAATAAAGACATTCGTCTATCTAGTCCAAACGCTTTTTTCTGCTATCCGTATTTGATTTTCTATTTTAGCTAGTTTAATTGCTTTCTTGCACTCCTTATAAGCTTTTATACTTCCTGTAAGACTGTTTTGTTCCCTCTGATTTTAAAATTTTAAAATCCATTTTTTCATTTCCCTTTTTTATCCCTTTGAGCATTAAAGGGAATGTCCACCCCTCTGCACCCAAAGCTGTATCTGCTACGAAAAAACCCAAAAGCAGGACATTGTTTTGTTTAAAATCACTATTTCAGCTCCTAGCCAGAGATATTATACTTACATGCTCCTCCTCGCTCCACCGCCGCAGCTCTGCATTTCCGGGTAAGGCATTCAGTGTCAGCCGTGAGAGTGACATCACAGCCAATCACTGACTGCTATTCCTGGACCAGGCTCCACTGCCGCTGCTCAAGAACACAAAAAGAACACAGCAGCCGCAGTGGAGACAGAGTGAGGAAACCGGAAGTGGCGGTGGATCGAGGAGCTTGTGGGGGCGATGCAATATTTTTTTCCGACGCAGCTTACCTGCCCGAGTTCCCGCGATGCAAAAATCCCTGTGCGAGATTTTGTACATCGCGGGATCTCTGCCAGGTAAGTGCGCCGGCTAACGCCTCCTATTCAGTGGCGTAAAGTTTCGCGCTACATGGTAGCGCAAAACTTTACTAAGGGCGGTTTTGCATCGCCTGCGCCACGCTATTTCCGAGCATTCTCGGAAATGGCGCAGGCAATGCAAACTCAGTGTAAAACCCACGGTAACCTGATGATACATCGGATTGCGTGGGTTTTACACTGACTTGGGCATTTTGCGCCCAATATTGCATCGCCCCCTGTAAGTATAAAATCTCAGTCTGGGAGCTGAAATAGTGATTTTAAACAAAACAATTTCTAGGTTTTGTTTTTTTTTGTAGCAGATACAGCTTTGTGTGCAGAGGGGTGGACAGACACTTTAAGCAATGCCAGAGTAAACCTAATTTTTTTTTACACTTGTTCCCTAAAGGTATAAATTTAGAAATGTATTAGTTTTATATCCCTTTAAAAGCAGTCCACTTCTGCTCAATATCTTACCAGAAAATTATCTTTCCTAAAGTTAAAAGTTTTTGTTTACCCAGTGCTCTTTTGTTTTTTGCAACCTATATTAAATGACAATATATGATGATCACTCTTACCTAAGCTTCCCATTACCTTCATCTCCAAAATGAGCTCAGGGTTATTATATATCACCAGATCCAACAACGTATACTGTCTAGTAGGAACTTCTACCATCTATGAAAGAAAATATTCATACAGAAGATTTAAGAACTTGATACCTTTTGAGGCACTGGCATTTGGTGGCTTATAACATATAACAATAATTCATTTACCCACCTTCTTGCTTCCACCCATATTGTTTCTGCCTTATTGTTTATACCCCTATCGATCTCATCTTTTAAATTTGGTTTCAATTCTTGTTTAACATACATATTCCTCCTTTTTATTAACTCTGTCATGTTTAAATAAGGAGTATCCTTCAATATTTACTGTCCAATCATGTGAATGGTTTCTGCTATACCGATCACATCATACTTTTCCTTTAAAGGTATTAGGGCAATATTTAAAAACCAGTTGTATTGCAAATTTGTGATAATGCGGGTTTTCGTTATTGATCATACATTTATGGCAAATCATACATTTACGGCAATTGGTCATAAATGTATGACCGCTCTATCGTAGAATACCATGTAGTAGTTAGTTATCGCAATGGTTTTCTATAGCGATCATAGATTTACGATCGCTTCAGTACATTTACGACTGCTATTATAGATTTTACGATAACGCCTTTAAATTTACTATCACAATAGTGATCGTTAAAGGCATGGTACCGCGCCCTTATAACTATGGCCCTTAGTTCTAGTTCCTCAGTTTTTGCAGCCAGACTTCTTGCATTTGTAAACATTTTAGATTATTAATCAATTATTAATTAATTTACTTCCATACTTGGAAGTACATGCCTTCTTATCCTCTATGCTCCCCCATCTCCTCACTCCATTATCTTATTAGCCCACTGATCCCTACCCCTCTATCTACCCGTGTAATCCAACATACCCTCCCCCCGATACCTAGTTTAAAATCTCCTCAAACACCCTAGCCATCTTCTCCCCCAAATCAGCTGCATCATCATCATTGAGGTGCAGTCCATCTCTACTAAAGAGCCTGTAGTCAACCGAAAAGTTAGCCCAGTTCTCTAAAAACCCAAACCCCATTTCCTTACACCACCTTTTAAATCATGCATTAAAGGGCATGTCCACCCCCAAAACTATAAATTTAACAACTACTGGCCCCACTATTTAGTTTTAAAAAAAAACCTTACCTTACATCTCTGCTCCTTATGCGACTCCTGTCTCTGTCTGTCCTTTTTTTGCCATAATGTTCCTCTTCCCTGCCCACCCCCAATCACGTGTTTGTTCTATAATAAAAGCTTGCCAATCATACTTATATCCCTTCGATTCTGAGGCTGCCTTCTTAGCCGGTAGCCACATCTGTGGTTGGCTGACCGGCAGCCAATCACAGACATGGCTGTCAGTCTGGCCCCTCTCTGCAGCTTCTGGTTTGCAGAGAGGAGGAGAAGCCGTGGGAGCAAAGGGATGTAAGTATAATTAGGAAACTTTTATTTCAGATCTAACATGACTGTTGGGGGTGGGCAGGGGAGAGGAACATTATGGCAAAAGTTTTAAAGGGTGTGTCCATCAAAAAATTAACTTTCTTTCTAACTGTTTTACTGAAGAACAGGAGGTAAATGTTCTATTTCTTACCTCCCGTTCTTCAGTGAATCTTGCAGGAGAGCAGGAGAACTTACCGGGATCATTCCAGCGCTGACAGAGCCACAGCCGAAATCCCAGACGCCTCCAACACATGCGCGCACAGTGCAAAGGACTGGAGATGCATCGGAGGCGTCGGGGATTTCGGCTGCGGCTCTGTCAGCGCTGGAATGATCCCGGTAAGTTCTCCTGCTCCCCTGCAGGATTCAATGAAGAACGGAAGGTAAGAAATAGTGCATTTACCTCCTGTTCTTCAGTAAAACAGTTAGTAAGAAAGTACATTTTTTGATGGGCATACCCTTTAATTTAGCATGGACATGCCCTTTAATACACCTAAACTCCCATTGCCTCCCACATGGCTGCGGTAGGTCCTTACTTTTAACTTGGCCCTAACTCTTGGAAATCATTTTTAAGAACCTTACCTCCACCTATAACGTTGTTGTTTTACAATTAAGTAATCCCCTTTTTGAAGAAGGAGGTCTCACTGTTTAAAGGGGAACTGTGGTCTCCATACAAGATTTAAATGAAAGGCCAGTTTCCTACCTTTAAAATGAGCCATCAAACACCTGTCTACTTGCTTCACAGCCCAAGATATAAAGAAACTAGAAAGGGAAAGTTTAAGTATAAACTTTGAATTTGGCTTGAAAGACTGCATTTTGGAAGGGAATTTTTGTGTTTGTGCTGCAGATTTTAAAACTCAATAATGTCAATGAAAAGGACATTGTTGTTTTTTACTAACCCTTTAAATATGTCACATGCATTAAAGGTAGGTCAGTTGGTGTGTGTGTATTCATATCAGGTTGGGGGATAAAATACAATTTTTTTTGATGATTGGTCAAAATAATTTTTTTTACTTTAGTTACCCTTTACGTATGGCTGCCATAGTAATGTATAAGTAGATCAGTAGGTGTGTGTACCCGTGTCGGGTTGAGAGTTAAAAAAAAAACTTTTTTGATGATTGGTCAAAATTAGTTTTTTTGACTTTAGTTACCCTTTAAGTATAGCTGCAACAGTAATGGAGGGGTAGGTCAGTAGCTGTGTATACCTGTATCACATTGGGGGTTAAAAATTATTGATCAAAATTTGCTTTTTTGACTTTAGTTACCCTTTAAAGTATGGTTTCCACAGTAATGGATAAGTAGATCAGTAGGTGTGTGTACCTGGGTCTGGTTGAGGGTGTGTGTCTTTTTTGTGTTTACAACCATAAAACTATCTTTTATTGAGAATAAATCTAAATTATTTTTTTTTACTTTAGTTACCTTTTAAGTATGGCTGCCACAGTAATGGATAAGTAGATTAGTAGGTGTGTGTACCTGGGTCTGGTTGAGGGGGTATGTCTTTTTTGTGTTTATAACCATAAAACTACCTTTATTGAGGATAAATCTAAATTAGTTTACCCTTTAAATATGGCTTCCATGGGAAAATAGAAGATAGCACACTTCTCCTATATGCCCCGCATGTCTGTACCGAATTTCATGTCTCTAGCTCAAAAACTGTGGGAGGAGATATGGTCCAAAAAAGCGGAAGGATAAAACGGAAGAAGAAAAAGAAGAAGAAATAGAAAGAACAGAAAGAACAATAGAAAGAACATTTGGCTTTTTCAAGCCAAATTAATAAGTGTGCTCCCTTGCTGATTCATCAGGTCCAAACTGTTTCTGGATTTAATTATAGTGTGCATGTGTGCTATTGTTAAGTTGAATCCGGAAACAGTTGGGAAATGTGAGGTGAATCCGCCAGGGATAATTTGCTTCATTCCTGGTTCCTGTAAAAGTAATTGTAGAACGGGAGGTAAGACATAGGTTCCTTTAAATAGAAATAGAAAAGGTGCCACTTTTGAGTGAACTAATCCTTTACAGAAAACATGAACTGTTAAAATTATTAACAGTAAAGCAGGGAGAGTCAGTGTGTGCAGGTAGTGTAAGGCTATTTTACATTGATGGAGGTGTGATAGACAGGACTGCCTCTTGCGTGTTTAACACCTATTGTGAGGGGTGCTTCTAGACCTTTTGGCACCTGAGTCAAAATTTAAAAGCCATCCCCCATATATTCCTGTACTGCAAAAAAAAAATAATAGGTGTGGCCTTCCTGTGTGTAATCCAAATCTGCCCCTTCCCTGTCCTCCTGCAGGACTCTGGCATGTGGCATGGAGCTCTGCCCCCTTCCCCCCTCCATCTGGATCTATCTGCACTGCTGTAAATATTCTAAATAAAATTCTGTAGAGTAGAGGACACCTCCCAACCATAACCAGTATGTTTAAAACTTAAATTAGTGCAAAGGAACAGACCTACTGGACTTTGTTCCTTTGGCTTTCTCAATATCTGGCAGCTGCATGTCTGGCCTCTATTGCTACTCAGATTGCGGAAGTAGCATTAGAGGCAGAGGGAACAAAGGTTGGTTGGTCTGATTCTGGGCAAGACCCCACTAGCAAGAAAATGTAAGCATGCATTAACTAACACTCATGAGATCGCAGAGCCTGCAAAACAGGCAGGCATTCCATTATAACCAAACACCTATATCAGGGATATCCAATCTGCGGACCTTCATATGTTGTAAAACTACAACTTCCTGCATTCTGCAACCAAGGAATACTGGGGGTTGTAGTTTTGACCTATATAGTGAGCATGATGCAAGGATGGTCAGAATTTCCATTTTAAAATGAGGCAGGCTGTATTGGATTCAATGCAGTTTTTCTAAATTAGTTTAAAGGGCATGCCAGATTAAAAGCACTGGAAAATAACAAATAATTAACTGGGAAAAATAATTCATTTTCCCCACCACCAAATTTCCCTGCCCCGCTCCACCCAGCTACTATTTCATGCCACCTGGCTGGAAAGAAAATTCTGGAGAGAAGACCTGGTACATTGGTTTTGCTACTTGTGCATATTTCCAAGCAGCAGACACAATTACCTTCTTACAGTCATATTAACCCATGGTGCATTCACCTGAAGAAGGGGGCACGTTCCCCCGAAACGTTGTATTTTGATGTGTGGTTTTCAATCGTTTGAATCTACCTCCCTTGGAAGTGGGGAGTTTTCGGGAGATCAGCACCCATTTGGGTTTGTGTGCATAAGGACACTATACACCATTATTCTGTAAATGGGTAAGCATGCTTTTAATCAATTCATGACTGCAAGATCCGGGACATTGACATTGGTATTTAGTATAAACAAATCTCATTTCGACCAAAATAAAAAGTGGATATATTTTCAGCATAATTACACTTTTTACCCTATTTTCAAAGTTACCCTTTTATAAAAAACCCACAGGTGTAAAATCCTGAATACAAGTTTGAGTTCTTTTTTTTAAGGCTTAGGTTATGTGATTTGCTGTGTTTAAATGCTTGCCTTAGGCTAGAGGCATATTTATAAGGTGGTGGAGACACTGTCCTTTTGTTTAAGAATATTTATAAAGAGGCAAATATTTTAAAAGTGAAGTGAAAATGATTTTTTCTGGACTATTTATCCTGCATTTTGGTGAGTAACAGTGGAAAATCAGGAAATCAGCCTAATTTAAAAAAAAAAAAAAAAATTTTTTTATCAAATTAATCTGCTAAATCTAAGGTGGCAACAATTCCTTTTTGGGACTTTTCTGGCCTGGCAATCAGGAGCGTAATGACAGGGGCCCAGGCCATCCCACATGCTTGGAGGCTGGGCCCCTGATACACCCCCACCTCTTGCCCAATGTTGCGCGTCCAGAGTAAAGATATGCGTGATCGGCTGTTTAAAAGACTGGTACCAGTCGCGCGTATCTTTACTGAGGACTAGAGATGTCCGAACTTCGCAAAATCCAGTCTGCTCGAGGATCCGGGAATTTTCAAAAAAATCCGAAAATCTGAAAATCCGCGAGCGGACCCATTAAAATGAAAAAATCCTCTAAAATACGAGAAATCCTCGTAATTTCGAAAATTTTCGAAAATATGTATTTCCCGCATTTTCAAAAATACGTAAAATCCTCGTAATTTCGAAAATTTTCAAAAGTACGTATTTTCATGCGTTTTCGAAAATACGTGAAATCCTCGTAATTTCGTAAATTTTCAAAAATACGTATTTTCATGCATTTTCGAAAATACGAGAAATCCTCGGAATTTTGAACATTTTCGAAAACGCGGTTTGGAAAAGTTCGGAAGGCGGAAAACCGGAAAATCCGCAATATCCGCTGTTTGCGAACGAGATAAATCCGCCCCTGGGCCATCACTACTGAGGACGTGTGACCAGCTGTTTTAAAAAAAGCTGATTGCGGGCCCCTTCCCGCAATCAGGAATAAAAGTTCCTATTATGTGCTGCCCTATTAAAATACAGTATTAAGGCTAAAAATCAGCCATGCAAAATATAAGCTATACTGAAAATTATCCATGCTTAAAATTAGCTATACAGAAAATGAGAAGGGGCATGTTGCTCTATTAACAAATTAAAGAAAATTCACCTGAAACTTTTCGCTGCATAATTTTCACCTGTGCTGAAAATTCACATCTATGGCAAAGAAAAACGAAAATTTGGAAAATCACAAAGACCATTTTTGATTGGGATGCAAGCTTGCCCTTTAAATAGAAAAGGCACAACAAACATCCAAAGTTCTTGTTAGGTGCATAAATGTTTTAAAATCTACCGTATGGAGTGGGAGGTTTTTCCATCTAAAGTTTTGAAATTGCCCTTAAAAGCTATGAGCAGCACAAGCCCACATGTGGGCATGGCATGTATGTGGGTATTATTTGGGAATGTGGGCATGTAGGGATGATTGTAACAAAGGCTGGTGAAATGGAGGGCTGACTAACAGTGGCTGGTGAACTGGAGGGCTGACTGTAACAGTGGCTAGTGAACTGGGAGTCTGACTGCAACAGTTGGTGGTGAACTGAAGGGCTGACTGTACCAGTTGCTGGTGAACTGGAGGGCTGACTGTAACAGTGGCTAGTGAACTGGAGGGCTGACTAACTGGCTAGTGAACTGGGGGACTGACTGTAACAGTTGCTGGTGAACTGGAGGGCTGACTGTAACTGTCTGGTGAACTGAAGGGCTGGCTGTAATAGTGGCTGGTGAACTGGAGGGCTGACTGTAACAGTTGCTGGTGAACTGGAGGGCTGACTGTTTTTTTCTACTTAGTAAGTAGATGGATCAGAAATGAGGTTCTTATATAGCTGGCTTTATTTTCTTTGGCGGTAGCAGTGGTACCTTCTGTTTGTAGGGTGGGATATCTGCATACAACTTCTACTTACAAATGGATCCATAGTTATTGCTAGTACTGAAACTTGATGGATTTTTCACGTATATATTACACTTTGCACTCTGCTTGACTAAAATATTGTGCCGAGCAATTGATTGGGCAGCAATTCCAACTTGACTATATTATCCAGTCCTTAGTTTAGAAGATATTAAATATCTGTCTCAGAAAAATGTAAACTGTTTAGTAGAAAAACTGCCCCTGAAACCCCATCCTCTCCCCAGCTGTAAAAACAGCTGTTCGTGCATATGTAAGTAAATGTACACATGAACAGCTGTTTAAAACACAGGTATTTTAAAACAGCTGATTGTGGTACCTGGTGTGCCATTCGGCAGGCCCTCTTAGTCCCCCCCAGCCAATGAGGGGGATATAGTTACGCCAATGAAACTGTTCTTTTAGTAAAAAATACACAGATCATATTGATCATCTGATTTTTATCTACAATCAGATTGTTTTGAGCTCAGGTGCTGTAAGACTCTGAATGTACAGTAATTTTTATTATAATTCTGACACGCTTCTGGCATATGATTCAAAATGCAAAATGCAAAGTTCTATTTCCCTGTACTGATACTGCTGTTCCTGCACAGGGACTGTATCATGAAAGGAGAGAAGGCACTTCAATCAAAAGCAATAGCTGAAACCCACTGAGCACATCCAAGCATAATTTATTTCGCAAGTTTTACTGGTGAAACAAGAGAATGAACAAACACGATTAGCATTATGTTTGTGCTATGCCTGCAGCAGGGAATAGAATAATCTACACTGAAAAGTCAGAATAAATTATCAATAATCAGAAACATTGGAACTGTAGTATAGGTAATTATCACTTGTGCTTACTTTCCTAGATTTCCTAGTGATTGTTGAATTTTAAACCTGTTTAAAATACAGTGCATGTCCCAGAAATACAGGTTAGGCCCGGAGGGACAGACTAGGTCTTCCTGCACTCTCTGAAAAGGTGGAAGCCTTTGGGTCATCTTGAAATTTTAAGTTCAGCACAATATAAATACTTTGGGGAAAAAAAATCTTATTTCAATGACCATAATCTGCAGTGATTTCTCTGTAAATGCTTCCAAAGTAGTGACTTCTCATGATGCCTATTGTTGTCCGTTATGGTCCCTGGGTTGGTTGTTACACAGTAGAGATTTAAGCATGTTTGATTCATCAACAGCCAATCAGTAGAAATTCTGTTTGAATTATTCCAAGGAAAGGAGCATCCTGAGAAGAAGGACCATTGCAGAACTTGAAATGGCATCTCACAACTAAACACAGTCAAAGGGTATAAAATCAACCAATATGATAAAAAAACTATAAACTGAAAAACTGTTCCTCAATGATGATAGCACACAGCCAAGTGGGAGCATAGGGAATATTTTTCATTATATTGCTGCATCAAACCTCTTCCTTCCATCCTCAGCAATGCCAAAATAAATGTGGGGCCCAGTAAGGGAGGCATACCTCAAGGCTCTGATGTCTGGCTGTGACCAGGTGATGAGATTTTGGGTTGACAGCGATCAGTTGAAAGTGTGAAACACAAGAGTTTCTAATAATCTTTGGACCAAGACAAAGTATAGGCTTGCTGGATTCCCTGTGGAAACTGTGGCTCCAAATGAGAGAATGAGACATGTCCTGTTCCTGGCTCCCATTTGTTGAGATGGAGATGGCCCTAGACCTTTTTCTATACTCTAATCTTGCCAAGGTGGCCTCATGAACTAGCTAGCATTTTTTGTGATCGACACAACCATGTGCCTCATGTTGGCTCTTAGCAATGTGACTTAACAACCTCTCTCTGGCAAAATGACTACCATATATACTTGAGAATAAGCCGAGGTTTTTAATTTTTTGAAATGGCCCAGAAAAGCTAACCTCTGCTTATACTCTGGTCACAGGCATTACTTACCTTGCATTTGGCAAGCCTGAGCAGTCAGGAGCGCAAGCATGCGTGTAGGCGCGTGCATCCACAAAGTTATGCCTCCTCTTAGCCCTCACTGGAAATACCATAATGGAGGAGCAAGGAAGGACTGACTCTACTGTCAGTGGAGCAGGTAAGAAAAAGTGCCTCTTCTTCTACGGGGGGTTTAGAGGTGCCAGTTTGTTAAACCTTCCCAATAAAAAGTTTGTTGAACCTTACCATTCCAGATGTTAGAAACTACAACTCCCAGCAGCCAAAGCATGCTGTGTTGTAGTTTCCAAACTTTTGTAGTGCCAAAGAATTGGAGGTTAGTGGATTTGGCTTATTATATTGGCACTAATAAGTTCTTCTACTACTGTATGGGAATTCTTCTGTATATTATACAAGGGTCAATTTAAAGGGCAACTACATTCTAAAAACAATACTGAATCAGAAGGCAGTAGTGGTCATATTTTTTTACCCTCTGCTTATACTTAAGTCAATTAGTTTTAATAGTTTTTCAGGTAAAAATAAGTACTTTGGCTTATACTCGGGTCAGCTTTTATTCAAGTATATACAGTACTTCTGCCCTGCCTCTCCTGGGATAACCTCTTGGTGGTGAGCTGTCAAGGCAACTCCCAGCATCCTGCATGAAATTCTGGGTGTTGTAGATTTCAAACATCTGGAGGTCAAAGGTTGGACATCCAAACATGCTTTAGTCTGTGCAACAGAAGATTGCAACAGTTCTAGGTCCCCATTTATACCCAAAGGAGCATGAAAGGAAGGGTGGTAGCTGGCAAATGGCAAGTGAAAGGGCCAAGAACCAATATCATGGTGCATAAAGATAAGTTCCCCGTAGCACCTGCCCAGCATGTATTGATCTGGTGACATCCCTATTCCAACAGATGATATTAAGCAGTTTAGCGAGCAGAAGGGGATCAAACCTGTTAGAAAATGTTTTACCTCCCTCATCAGCAACTGCAATATCTTGGCCACATTTCAAGTTGAAATCTGCTCCAGATAGATGGCACCAAGTGGTGAAATTTAGTACTTCCATGTAGCCATCTACAGTGTATGGCTGGCATAAGGTCAACTTTAAATTATTTTACAGTACATGTCCCAGAAACATAAGTTATTGGCTGGAAGAATTTCTCGCTTTATGCCTTGATTAAATTGCAGCTATTATTCCATTCAGTCTTTTTGGCCTTGTCAGATGAATGCCTTTTTACTGTTCATGTACAAAATGCAGCCCACTGTGATGTTCCAAACAGACCTAGTTTTTATCAGACACATACATAGATTTGTATTTATGTCTATATTTGGAAAAAGCTTTATTCATATCTGGGTGTTGTACGTGGAAAAAAATCACAGGCTTCCCAGTTTCCTGGCCTGAATATTTGCTTTTTGACTGCATATGGGTGCGATATTCAAGGGAATAGGGACCCGCCGCCAGCATGCAGGAGACAGTCCGGTGAGTTCACAGTTCATTTATTGAATGCTCAAAACAAACTAGCTTCAGTATTCAGCATAAAGATACAAAAATCCTGGACTCGTTTTCAGATACAGACTGGACTTAATAAGACCAAACATTATAGGCAGGCGAAACATAGGTATCCCAACTCTTCTAGATAGTCCGGGAGTCTTCCTCATTCTGGGGTGGTCTTCCGCACTCCAGCGAGACCATCCCAGACTACCACGACTAAGAGGAGACTAGATTCTCCTCCTCTGCCATGCCCACTTTTAAGACCACACTCCAGAATGCCCCGAGAATGACCCCAACACCTCCCTAACCCCACCTCCCACCACCCCTAGAACACTGGCCCTGCCTCCACATGACATCACACCCCACCACCTTGTGACATGCCCCCTTTGCCACCCTGCCTGGAAGGGCAGGGTGGGATGTCTGATATTTTCCATCCAGGACCTGTCCATGCAGTCCTGTACAAGGTCCATATTTATGAAGTCGCGGTATTGCTTTTTAGAATTACCCAGAAGACTCTTTTCCCCTTATTTGCATAATGAGCAAGGGAGTTGTGGGGAAAATTCTCCCTAACTCGCTTGACTCCTTGTAAATCTTATTTTTCAAAGCACAGAATGCACAGAATCTGTATGCTTACACATGAATACCAAAAAGAAATATAGACCGTGTTTATATTTATATAAACCAGGGTTGCAGGCAGTGGTGGACTGCCACTGTTATGTAAGAAAGTGTACACGGAGTTCCATTAAAACCACAGCTGGAACGCTCAATGGGGGAAATAAGTGTCTCCGCATTCTTTGAAGCTGCTGTCAATCATGTGGGCGGGACTCAGCTGCCTTGTCTAGGTCCCTGTAGGAGGAGCTGTCTGTGGGCGGAGCCTGGAGCAGAGCGAGGGAGGAGAGTGCAGAGAAAGTCCCCTGGTCTCTGTGCTGTAACTGTAAGTAGCTCTGAAATAGGAGAGAGACAGGGAATTCTTTGTGTCAATGCTACTGGGATTATATTGACTGGTATTTGCAGGGATAGAAACTGGGTATGTACAGTATGTGTGTGAGAGAGGGTGTATGTACAGTATGTGTGTTTTTTACAGTATATGTGAGAGAGAGTGTGTAAAGGATGTGTGAGAGTGTGTATGTACAGGATGTTTGAGAGTGTGTATGTACAGTATGTAATGTCGTCACTAATACATTAAATTGGATAGGGAGAGAAATCAGGCTTTTGAAATTTTCAGCAATATGCAAATAAGGAAAAAAGACTTCTGGGAATTTTCCATGTTTCCATGGAAGCTCTTTGGAACTCTATATCTTTAAAAAGATTTTTACAGCATTCCACAAGCTAAATGCAAAGCCGGAGCGCCAACTACAGACCGGTTTCGGCTTTATTGAGCCATCATCAGTGTAGTGCAGGCCTCTGGTTTTGCAGTGTAACGCGCCTATAGACAGATATCACTAATACATTAAATTGGATAGGGAGAGAATTTTTATCATTATAACAGTCTTAGCTTGACAGCCATTACACTAATGTCATTTTGATTTTTTTTTGGAGAGGCATATTTACCCTTTAAAAGTGACTCGGATGTGTCACTGTGGGTGTGAACTAAATACAAAAGCTGAGTTTGTTTGAATGTAAAAAGGTGTCCCTAGATTTCCTTTTTGAAATGTTGGTAACTGTGACAGTTTAGTGGTGGAACATGGAGCTAGAAGGGAACAAAACTGTAAGTGTATGTAAGGGAATGTGCAAGATGAAACAAGAGAGAAAAAGACTGCAGGAGAGACAGAATGTGCGAGATATAGAGATTAGAGACTGCAGGAGAGAGAGAGTGTGTGAGAGATATAGGATAGAGACTGCTGGAGAGAGAGTGTGAGAGATTGAGATTAGAGACTGCAGGAAATAGAATGGGTGAGAGATAGAGGATAGAGACTGCAGGAGAAAAAAGTGTGTGAGACAGAGAATAGAGACTGCAGAAAAGAAAGAGTGAAAGATAGATGATTGAGACTGCAGGGGAGAGAGAGAGAAAAGGTGGGAAATAAAGGATAGAGACTGCAGGAGAAAGAGAGTGTGTGAGAGATAGACAATGCAGGAGAAAAAGAGAGAGATAATGTGAGAGATACGGGATTGAGACTACAGGAGAAAGTGAGAGATAGAGAATAGACACTGCAGGAGAGAGAAAATGTAAGAGATAGATAATACACTGCAGGAGAGAGAGAATGTGAGAGATAGAGAATAGAGACCTTTACTGACTGTTCTCATGGTAATGGACCATAACTGGCTGTTTTCACTGTATGGGACCTTTACTGTCTGTTCTCACTGTATGTGACCTTTACTGTTTGTTCTCACTGTATGGAACCTTTTAGGTCTGTTCTCACTGTATGGGACCTTTACTGTCTGTTTTCACTGTATGGGACCTTTACTGTCTGTTCACACTGTGTGGGACCTTTACTGTCTGTTCACACTGCGTGGGACCTTTACTGTCTGTTATCACTGTTTGGGGCCATTACTGTCTGTTCTCAATGTATGGGGCCTTTACTGTCTGTTCTCAATATATGGGGCCTTTACAGTCTGTTCTCACTGTGTGGGACCTTTACTGTCTGCTCTCACTGTATGGGACCTTTACTGTCTGTTCTCACTGTATGGGACCTTTACTGTCTGTTCTCTCTGTATGGGACCTTTACTGTCTTTTCTCATTGTATGGGACCTTTACTGTCTGTTCTCACTGTATGGGACCTTTACTGTCTTCTCACTGCATGGGACTTACTATCTGTTCACACTGTGTAGGACCTTTAATGTCTGTCATCACTGTTTGGGCCTTACTGTTCTGTTCTCAATGTATGGGGCCTTTACTGTCTGTTCACACTGTGTGGGACCTTTACTGTCTGTTATCACTGTTTGGGGCCTTTACTGTCTGTTCTCAATGTATGGGGCATTTACTGTCTGTTCTCAATGTATGGGGCCTTTACAGTCTGTTCTCACTGTGTGGGACCTTTACTGTCTGTTCTCACTGCATGGGACCTTTACTGTCTGTTCTCACTGTATGGGACCTTTACTGTCGTTTCTCCTGTATGGACCTTTACTGTCTGTTCTCACTGTATGGGACCTTTACTGTCTGTTCTCACTGCATGGGACTTACTATCTGTTCACTGTGTAGACCTTTTGTCTGTTATCACTGTTTGGGGCCTTTACTGTCTGTTCTCAATGTATGGGGCCTTTACCATCTGTTCTCACTGTATAAAAACCTTTACCATCTGTTATCACTGTGTAGGACCTTTACAGTCTGCTTTCACTTTATGGGACCTTTACTGTCTGTTCTCACTGTATAAAGTCCTTTACCGTCTGTTATCACTGTATGGGACCTTTACCGTCTGTTCTCACTGTATGGGGCCTTTACCGTCTGTTCTCACTGTATGGGACCTTTACTGTCTGTTCTCTCTGTATGGGACCTTTATTGTCTTTTCTCATTGTATGGGACCTTTACTGTCTGTTCTCTCTGTATGGGACCTTTACTGTCTGTTCTCTCTGTATGGAACCTTTACTGTCTGTTCTCACTGTATAAAAACCTTTACCATGTGTTATCACTGTGTAGGACCTTTACAGTCTGTTTTCACTTTATGGGACCTTTACTGTCTGTTCTCACTGTATAAAGACCTTTACCGTCTGTTATCACTGTATGGGACCTTTACCGTCTGTTCTCACTGTATGGGGCCTTTACCGTCTGTTCTCACTGTATGGGACCTTTACTGTCTGTTCTCTCTGTATGGGACCTTTATTGTCTTTCTCATTGTATGGGACCTTTACTGTCTGTTCTCTCTGTATGGGACCTTACTGTCTTTTCTCACTGTATGGGACCTTTACTGTCTGTTCTCCACTGTATGTGTGTGCTAATTGCCCTTAGGAACAGATTCAGAAAGATTCTAGAAATATCTAAAAGAATTTTCGAAAATTCTCGAAAGTTTGGGTTCATTCGAACTATTAAAGTTCGATTCAAACTCAGGTTCAAGTCTAGTTCTGTCTATTACTATTCCCCAGTTTTTACCATTCCCACTGTAAAGAAATCCTTCCTGACCTGAATAAGAAAATTATTTTCTTCTTAAAGGCATGCCCACCCTTCTGATAAAATTTGAGATAATGTTTTTCTCCCCTCCCCCACCCAACCGCATTACTATTATTCACAGAAAGTGCCAGGATCTTTACTTACCATGCCTCTCTCCTTCGTCGCACTGCCCGGCCCTCTACTTGCATGGAAAGAGGCGCCAATCACGGACGCGGCTGCCGGTATTTCAGACCGGCACACTTTCTGTGAATATGTAATGGGGTTGGGGCTGGGTGAGGGAGCAGTATTTTATCTCAAAAGGGTTTGGAGCTAGGGGGAGGGAGAGGGAGGGGAAGAATGGCTGCAGTGCGCATGACAAACTTCTCCCGGAGGGGAGACTGGAGGCAGAGTCTTATATGGACTCTGCAATACCCCTGCTGGCCAGTTTTTTGGGACTTTGGGGGGAATTACAGGGAAACCATATGGACCGGGATGGGACATAAGGATTTTAACACACTACATAGTGGGGCCAGTGGTGGGTTAAATTATAGTTTGGGGGGTGGACATGCCCATTAAGTTTTCTTTTATTGTTTTAGACTAGAAAATATATGATTAGGGATGTTTAAAACTGTGAGACGGGGGCTCTGAGAATGTTAGGGGAGCTGCAGTGGAATATGTTCTTATAATAATCACTCAGCCACATTTTTTAAGGAAATATTCCACTGCAGCTTCCATTATAATCCATAGCTTATGTATTATATAAAACACACACAAAAAAAGTTCATCTGTAAACTACATCCATCTTTCCTTCAATAACATATGAAAACTCTATATTGTTTAGTTTCGATAATCAAGATGGTATTATGAAATGTGATTAGTTAATTGCAAGTGGTGCTTGTAGTAATAAAACTCATACAGAAGAAATGGAACAACCAGGGTTTAGGTAAGAATTGTTTTTATAAAGGCACCCGCTGAATTATTTTAAATGTACAGACAATGTTGTATAATTTACTTATTTGTTTCAGTAGTGTTTTAGAGATCATTTAATTTTCATGAGTAAGGGACACTTTAATGTCTTCATACAATTTTTAGTGTGCTCAATCAGATAAACAAGAGTTCACCGGTCACCCAGTTGAAAGTCGCATTTTGCTGTTAAAACACAAAAAATGTAAATAAATGGAGCACCTAATCTGGATTTTTGTGCTGTGTTATTTTCCCAGAGAAATCCACAAAGGCATGTCTATATTTGGAGATGATGATACTAATTCTAATATCTAAGGTACTAATGGTTGAATAAAGACATTCGTCTATCTAGTCCAAACGCTTTTTTCTGCTATCCGTATTTGATTTTCTATTTAGCTAGTTTAATTGCTTTCTTGCACTCCTTATAAGCTTTTATACTTCCTGTAAGACTGTTTTGTTCCCTCTGATTTTAAATTTTAAAATCCATTTTTTCATTTCCCTTTTTATCCCTTTGAGCATTAAGGGAATGTCCACCCCTCTGCACCCAAAGCTGTATCTGCTACGAAAAACCCAAAAGCAACATTGTTTTGTTTAAAATCACTATTTCAGTCCTAGCCAGAGATATTATACTACACATGCTCCTCCTCGCTCCACCGCCGCAGCTCTGCATTTCCGGGTAAGGCATTCAGTGTCAGCCGTGAGAGTGACATCACAGCCAATCACTGACTGCTATTCCTGGACACCAGGCTCCACTGCCGCTGCTCAAGCACAAAAAACACAGCAGCCGCAGTGGAGACAGAGTGAGGAAACCGGAAGTGGCGGTGATCGAGGAGCTTGTGGGGGCGATGCATATTTTTTTCCGACGCAGCTTACCTGCCCGATGTTCCCGCGATGCAAAATCCCTGTGCGAGATTTTGTACATCGCGGGATCTCTGCCAGGTAAGTGCGCCGGCTAACGCCTCCTATTCAGTGGCGTAAAGTTTCGCGCTACATGTAGCGCAAAACTTTACTAAGGGCGGTTTTGCATCGCCTCGCCACGCTATTTCGAGCATTCTCGGAAATGGCGCAGGCAATGCAAACTCAGTGTAAAACCCACGGTAACCTGATGATACATCGGATTGCGTGGGTTTTACACTGACTTGGGCATTTTGCGCCCAATATTGCATCGCCCCCTGAAGTATAAAATCTCAGTCGGGGAGCTGAATAGTGATTTTAAACAAACAATTCTAGGTTGTTTTTTTTTTGTAGCAGATACAGCTTTTTGTGCAAGGGTGGACAGACCTTTAAGCAATGCCAGAGTAAACCTAATTTTTTTTTACACTTGTTCCTAAAGTTATAAATTTAGAAATGTATTAGTTTTATATCCCTTTAAAAGCAGTCCACTTCTGCTCAATATCTTACCAGAAAATTATCTTTCCTAAAGTTAAAAGTTTTTGTTTACCCAGTGCTCTTTTGTTTTTTGCAACCTATATTAAATGACAATATATGATGATCACTCTTACCTAAGCTTCCCATTACCTTCATCCAGATCCAACAACGTATACTGTCTAGTAGGAACTTCTACCCTATGAAAGAAAATATTCATACAGAAGATTTAAGAACTGATACCTTTTGAGGCACTGGCATTTGGTGGCTTTATACATATAACATAATTCATTTACCCACCTTCTTGCTTCCACCCATATTGTTTCTGCCTTATTGTTTATACCCCTATCGATCTCATCTTTTAAATTTGGTTTCAATTCTTGTTTAACATACATATTCCTCCTTTTTTATTAACTCTGTCATGTTTAAATAGGAGTATCCTTCAATATTTACTGTCCAATCATGTGAATGGTTTCTGCTATACCGATCACATCATACTTTTCCTTTAAAGGTATAGGGCAATATTTAAAAACCAGTTGTATTGCAAATTTGTGATAATGCGGGTTTTCGTTATTGATCATACATTTATGGCAAATCATACATTTACGGCAATTGGTCATAATGTATGACCGCTCTATCGTAGAATACCATGTAGTAGTTAGTTATCGCAATGGTTTTCTATACATCATAGATTTACGATCGCTTCAGTACATTTACGACTGCTATTATAGATTTTACATAACGCCTTTAAATTTACTATCACAATGTGATCGTTAAAGGCATGGTACCCGCGCCCTTATAACTATGGCCCTTAGTTCTAGTTCCTCAGTTTTTGCAGCCAACTTCTTGCATTTGTAAACATTTTAGATAATCAATTTTTTAATTACTTCCATACTTGGAAGTACATGCCTTCTTATCCTCTATGCTCCCCCATCTCCTCACTCCATTATCTTATTACCCACTGATCCCTACCCCTCTATCTACCCGTGTATCCACATACCCTCCCCCCGATACCTAGTTTAAAATCTCCTCAAACACCCTAGCCATCTTCTCCCCCAATCACTGCATCATCATCATTGAGGTGCAGTCCATCTCTACTAAAGACCTGTAGTCAACCGAAAAGTTAGCCCATTCTCTAAAAACCCAAACCCATTTCTTACACCACCTTTTAAATCATGCATTAAAGGCGGTCCACCCCCAAAACTATAAATTTAACAACTACTGGCCCCACTATTTAGTTTTAAAAAAACCTTACCTTACATCTCTGCTCCTTATGCGACTCCTGTCTCTGTCTGTCCTTTTTGCCATAATGTTCCCTTCCCTGCCCACCCCCAATCACCGTGTTTGTTCTATAATAAAAGCTTGCCACATACTTATATCCCTTCGATTCTGAGCTGCCTTCTTAGCCGGTAGCCACATCTTGGTTGGCTGACCGGCAGCCAATCACAGACATGGCTGTCAGCTGGCCCCTCTCTGCAGCTTCTGGTTTGCAGAGAGGAGGAGAAGCCGTGGGAGCAGGGATGTAAGTATAATTAGGAAACTTTTATTTCAGATCTACATGACTGTTGGGGGTGGGCAGGGGAGAGGAACATTATGGCAAAAGTTTTAAAGGGTGTGTCCATCAAAAAATTAACTTTCTTTCTAACTGTTTTACTGAGAACAGGAGGTATGTTCTATTCTTACCTCCCGTTCTTCAGTGAATCTTCAGGAGAGCAGGAGAACTACCGGGATCATTCCAGCGCTGACAGAGCCACAGCCGAAATCCCGACGCCTCCAACACATGCGCGCACATGGCAAAGGACTGGAGATGCATCGGAGCGTCGGGGATTTCGGCTGCGGCTCTGTCAGCGCTGGAATGATCCCGGTAAGTTCTCCTGCTCCCCTGCAGATTCAATGAAGAACGGAAGGTAAGAAATAGTGCATTTACCTCCTGTTCTTCATTAAAACAGTTAGTAAGAAGTAAATTTTTTGATGGGCATACCCTTTAATTTAGCATGGACATGCCCTTTAATACACCTAAACTCCCATTGCCTCCCACATGGCTGCGGTAGGTCCTTACTTTTAACTTGGCCCTAACTCTTGGAAATCATTTTTAAGAACCTTACCTCCACCTATAACGTTGTTGTTTTACAATTAATAATCCCCTTTTTGAAGAAGGAGGTCTCACTGTTTAAGGGGAACTGTGGTCTCCATACAAGATTTAAATGAAAGGCCAGTTTCCTACCTTAAAAATGAGCCATCAAACCCTGTCTACTTGCTTCACAGCCCAAGATATAAAGAAACTAGAAAGGGAAAGTTTAAGTATAAACTTTGAATTTGGCTTGAAAGACTGCATTTTGGAAGGGATTTTTGTGTTTGTGCTGCAGATTTTAAAACTCATAATGTCAATGAAAAGGACATTGTTTTTTTTACTAACCCTTTAAATATGTCACATGCATAAAGGTAGGTCAGTTGGTGTGTGTGTATTCATATCAGGTTGGGGGATAAAATACATTTTTTTGTGATGATTGGTCAAAATAATTTTTTTACTTTAGTTACCCTTTACGTATGGCTGCCATAGTAATGTATAAGTAGATCAGTAGGTGTGTGTACCCGTGTCGGGTTGAAGTTAAAAAAAAAACTTTTTTGATGATTGGTCAAATTAGTTTTTTGACTTTAGTTACCCTTTAAGTATAGCTGCAACAGTAATGGAGGGGTAGGTCAGTAGCTGTATACCTGTATCACATTGGGTGTAAAAATTATTGATCAAAATTTGCTTTTTGACTTTAGTTACCCTTTAAATATGGTTCTCACAGTAATGGATAAGTAGATCATAGGTGTGTGTACCTGGGTCTGGTTGAGGGTGTGTGTCTTTTTGTGTTTCAACCATAAAACTATCTTTTATTGAGAATAAATCTAATTATTTTTTTTTACTTTAGTTACCTTTTAAGTATGGCTGCCACAGTAATGGATAAGTAGATTAGTAGGTGTGTGTACCTGGTTCTGGTTGAGGGGGTTGTCTTTTTTGTGTTTATAACCATAAAACTACCTTTATTGAGGATAAATCTAAATTAGTTTACCCTTTAAATATGGCTTCCATGGGAAAATAGAAGAGTACACACTTCTCCTATATGCCCCGCATGTCTGTATCGAATTTCATGTCTCTAGCTCAAAAACTGTGGGAGGAGATATGGTCCAAAAAAGCGGAAGAAGAAAACGGAAGAGAAAAAAAGAAGAAATAGAAAGAACAGTAATTTCGCTTTTTCAAGCCAATTAATTACTGACCAGAATGTTAATGGGTGGGAGCTGACATGTGACGTTCATAAGGCTTCTCCTCCACCTCGTCCCCAGCGAGCCCAGGCTTCAGTGTGTGAGGGAGACAGAAGTCTCCCTACTCTCCCACTATGTGGGAGAGTTCTCACTCTGCCTAAAAAGGCTGTTTTCACACAGTTTTTTCTTGGGTGGTGGTGGGGGGGGTTGGGGGTTCTGAGTGGCCCACAGCACCTGTGGGTGGTGGGCGAGGCTAAGGCACCCGCAAGTGGTGTGGTTAAGGTGTCCACAAGTGGGCGGGGCTAAGATGTCCATGAGTGGGCGGGACCATGTGGGACTGTAAGGGAAGGGGCCAAGGGGGGGCCAGCAAATGGAGGAGCCATGTGGTCCATGAGTGGGCGTTGCAAGAGGAGGGGGCTGCAAAGGGATAGAGACACAGGGCAAATTGACTGTCAAATAGTTTCAGAGCAGGAAGCAGGAAGTGCAGAGGACCTGGTGATGCTGCTGCCATATCACACACAAAAATGTAATATCTTCAAAACTATGCAAAATAAACAATGAAAATAAATTCTCAGGAGAGCAATTCCATCAATTTACTTAAAGTCCTTTTTGGACCACAGTTCCCCTTTAAGTAAGTCCATTTACTTTGTTATTCATTCATATTCTGAAAATAATTTATAGCTGTGTTTATATGATCTTTAAGTGTGTTTTTTTATTTTAGCCCTTTTAAGATGTGTTTCTACACCTTCACTAACTATAAAGGGTGAGAAGGTATCCATAGTCACACATCTTATCATTACTGTTCATGGTAAGAAAAGTCAAGATATCACCTAGACTTCCTAAAGTTTGGTTTGTTTTTGAATTTTCGAACTTCAGTAAAAGTTTGAAAGTTTGCTTTGGGAACAAACAGTTAAAAAAAGTTCTGATAATACAGTAAAATATATTGGGACTTGGGAAATAGTCGGAGGAACACATACATATCACCCAAACTAGTTTAATACTAACTTTCTCACAAGCTATTTTCGAGCTTCCACATTTACGAGGGTTAAAATTTGTCTCTGAGATCTCCAAAACTGAAAAGTGACCCTTGCCTTACCCAAACTAAAATAAGAAACAACTAGAGATGGCCGAACTTCCTGAAGTTTGGTTCTTTTTTTGAACTTCCAAACATCAGTAAAAGTTCGGAAGTTTGAAAACAAACCCATTTAAGTCAATAGGGAGAAATAGTGTATGAAGTTCGGATAAAATACAGAAAAATAGCAATGGTAACTTGTTGTAAATGGCTTTGGCAGCTGGTCTGGGGAACATGTCCATATCAGCAAAACTTATTTAAACACTTCCATCCCCCACGATCAGCAATTGTCGGATTTCCACATACTACATTCGAGTTTTGGCCAATTCGAGGGTTACTGAACGCTACATTTGACGGTTAACAAACAATACATTAGAGTTACCAAAATCGAAGGCTACATTCGAGGGTTACTGAAATCGAATGCAACATTCGAGGGTTACCGCACAATTATGGAGGGTTACAGAAATCGAAGTCTACATGCAAGGTTCCGAAATCAACACTACCTTAGAGGGTTATGGAAATCGAAGGCTACATGCAAGGGTTACCGAATTCGAACGCTACATTCGATTCGAAAATTCAATAATTATAGAATTTTCGATAATTAAGTAAATAAAATAAGTCTGTGAGTTTGAAAAAAACAAATATTTCAGATAGTTTGGTGTTCGTACGCTAACTTGGGTTCGATCCATCACTAGTAATGACCCAACTAGTAGTTGCTATGGGAATGGTTGATCCTCCTTCAGCTCTCATTTTCTCTTCTTAACATTATCTCTTTATTACCCCTAAATTAAAAAGCTGCTTCTTCATCTTGTTATCTTCATCTGGAATGGCAGTTTTGCATTCATACTGTAACAACACCCTGTTTCTGTAGAGCATGTGACCAAAGAAGGAATTGGAAACTTTGTTCCAGAATCAGAAATGGTTATGGGTTGATACTACTGTATTTTTTTTTTTTAATCCTTTACTTATCTTTAAAAATGTTATCCAAAAGCATTTTTAAATACTGTTGTATTCAGTTAGATCAACTGGATTTAAAGTTTAGTTCTTGAAGACATTTCGCTAATCATCCGACTGGCTTTCTCAATTCAATGACTTGTACAAGAATCTGTTGGCAATTATGTACCCTGGAAAGTCCCAATTAGCATTTGACAGCCGGTGTTAAGGACCTTATGAATGCAAGGCATGATTCATAAGGTCCTTACAACTGGCGTCATATGCTAATTGGATGAATGAGAACCTTCACAAGCATTTTTGAAATTCAAACATTACACGCTGGTCATGTGTACTCCTGGGCAAAGTAATGTTTGTAATCAAGAAGAATAAAGAAATATTTGTATAGCTGGTCAAAACAATACAGAGAGTGTACGGACACTAAATCCATGTTGTTTTGTAATTTTTGTAGAAAAAGCAGAAAAAAGATGGTGTCATCAGTTGCTTCATGCTCCTGCAGACATTCTTGATTGAGTTTGACATTTTAATGTTTCAACTTTTAACTTTTAGAAACTGAAAACGGTTACTAATATCTTCATAGTAAGAAAATGTATTTAATCGTGACTCTTCCCTTTCTAATTTCCATTTGGAGTAAGGAAGAATTTCACACACCCTCTTATCTGCATTTTTTGCCCCTAGATCAGCTGGGTTCGTGGGCTAAATTGGATTAGGTGATGTACTATGTACAAATATATCTCATATGTAACTGCTGAATAGAGATGAGGAATCTGGTGAGTTTTGTTCTGCAGAAAGTCCAATTTGAAAGAATTTTATTGTGATCTTACAATTTTACATATTTTGAGTTGTGAAATTAGTGATCTTGAAATAAAACAGATTTGTTTCGCAACCGAGACCATCTCTCTGCTGAATTATGTACTCCTGCAAATTTCCCAATTTAGGCTTGTTTCAATTTTTTTTAAAAGGTAAGTATAGATAGGTGTGTCTTGCAAAAAATACACAACGATCTACAAATCAGAAACAAAACTTAGCAGCATCAGTATTGCCAATTATAATAAAAACTCAAGTGGCGAACAGCATCCATACATTTTTCAGTCTGCAGTTCAGGAAATGTGTGTGAGTTAAAGGTACCAATGCAGGAGCAAATTTCCTTTGTTAAGAAAGAAGTAGCAGGCGTTCTAACAACTCAATCACTTCATTGTTTAGATGTCAGCTGCAAGGCCTTCGCTTAGGGCAAGAAGCTGTATGCAGTGTTAGTGCTTAAGTAGGATTAACAATATTTAAGTATTAATAAGCAGTTTGGTGTTATGTTCTACCACAACATTCTAATTATTTATTTAGCAATTAAACACTGGTTAATCAATGTGCAGGACTTAAACTCCTCTCTTGGCAACTCTAGGTCTCACAAGAGCAGGTGTTATGCTTTACAGAGAAACGTTATAATGGTAACAAAACACATTCAGCTACTGGCTAAATGGTCTTAACGACTGAAAATTGTAACTAGATTTATATATAAGGAATTCTGGTTAGACAGTCTCGAAATTCACACACAGGCACTTCAACAAACTACATACTACAACAAACACTGTGTTCTGTTTAATAAGAAGATATTGTACAGCCCCAAAGTCATTTCTGATTATTGAAAGAAAATAACATTTTTATGCTTCTTCAGGTGTAAGTGATATCTTCTATCTGTAGACTACTGACAAACGATCATGCGTCTAAAAGCAGAGCAGCATTAGCAAATTATTTAAAGAGAGTGCACTATAAAATCAAGTTATGTTGTTTGCAAGCTGCACTTTAAAAATACTTTTGCCATATTTTTTTTTCTTTACCTCCCCTCCAGAGCCTAGCTTTGTGCCTTGGAAGTTTCTGACCTTGTTACTGGTTTTGCTGAATGTTAAGCTCCACCCCTCTGAATTTCCTCTGCTTTCTCCTGTTTGAGCCTCAAACAGTAATGCTTTGAGTTCCGTGCACACACACGTGCACGAACTCACAGGCATACTGTTTGAAGCTCAAGAAGGAGAGTGCACGGAACTCACAGCATTACTGTTTGATGCTCCCTTAAGCAGGGGTGCCCAAATGAGCCCCACTGGGGGGCGCACTAGTGGCCCCCATGCAGTGACTGGGCATGGATGTAGCCCCGCCTTTGATCAGCCCAAGTGCAGCCCGAATGCCCAACCTTGTCCCAAGAATGCCCAAGCCTCACCCCTTGTCCAGCGGATCTGCGGATCTGGACAGGCCACAAAAAACCAGGTGGCCCGCTTGAGCAAGTTGGGCATCACTGCCCTAAGGTGTCCATAGGTAGAGAAAGATTGATTTGTTGTGGGAGGGGCTTATACAGATTATAACACATGTATGGAAATTATAGTTATAAAAGGTATGTCCACCCTTTAAACAAAACTTTACTAGGCCTGGAAACCCCACAAAACCTAGACCTTGCAAGGTCTAATTGCTCAATTCGACCACTTAATATATACCAGCCCTCATTCCCTCAGCTGTCTTCTGCTTGTCTTCCATGCCTTTTCTGTGTACAGAAGAAAGCAGAAGGCTGGACAGCAGCCAATCACTGTATGTGCCCCCATTCTCTCCATTTCTGGCAGAGGTTTCCATGTCCTCCTCTGCATGTGTAGAGGAGGCAGCAGGGGTAAGAACAATCATTCATTGTCTGTGATGTTAGCAGTCACAGCCTTGATTGAATGCATGGAGGGAAGGGCCACCTTACTGTGCCAGAAAGAGGGAATAATTACCCTTAAATACCTGGTTAGTAATACATCTAATGTGGTGAATAGATTAGTAGGAATTGTGACAGGTAACTGATAAGTGACCTTTTTTGCTTTAAGGATGGACATGCCCTTAAGAATTGGCCCTCTTACAGTTACACATCTACACTTAAAATCCACAAAACGCAGGTGCCCTTTTCCAAATAATAGGACTTCTTGTGGAGACTTCTGGTTACAATGCCATCTTTTCAGAGAGGTTATGATTAAAGGTATGTCCATTCTAGAAAGCTGAAAAAAAATAAGTATTTGTCTAGTTTACTAAGGGAACTGTGAAATCGTCTGTTTGTTACAGTGGGAAGCAAGCTTGGCTTTCATTTAACTATGCTCTCTTGTGCTTCCTGCCCTGCTGAATCATTACAGCAACCACAGGAGCCCTCACTGAGAAGACGTCTATAACAAGAAGAACTGGATATAGCACACAGACAAAAAGACTGTAAGCAAGGCTTATTGTGTGATGGCAACTGGTAACAAAGACAACGTCAGATTGAAAGGGATGTTTGGATGGGTGATTTCTGTTTTTACAGGGTCCCTTAATAAAATACAATGTTCTGGTATAAGATAACTAAATAGACAGGTTGTACTAAACATGTGTCTTAAGTATTTATTGGCTGTCAAATGCTTCTTATCATTACTGGTACTGCATCCATTTAATATGTAAGCATTGAACATGTTTTCTATTATAAACGTAGTGATTCATTGCAGATAAATTAAAGAATTCCTTATAAAATATAAAGTGATAAATTCTCAATGAAGAAACCAGTTAGTAATCAACAAATCTGCTGTAACAATGTTTATATATACTGCTATCACTCTACAAAGATAACCAAAGCTGACATTGAATAACAAATGAAAGGGAGAAATTAATTGCGATTTGCCTAAAATAAATATATTATACATTTAGAACATTTTGACCTTATTTTCAGTCTAGTTTTGGCGCAAGATGTCTCCAACTTTAATATGAATCAAATAGACTGGGATATAAAATGGCATGTGGTTTAAAGGAAAACCATATTGTACAATATCTGCCCAATTCCCCCCCCCCCACATACCATCCCTAATAGTACCCAGGGTGAGGGCCTATGCTGCTGGGTAACCAATGGATAACAATATAAATATGTAATATATCTGGGCAACAACAATATAAGAATTTACAAGCAAAAACATGGATGTGCCATGGATCTCAGGTTCACCCATTGTGGCAAACCTTTATATGGAGGAAGTGGAAAAACAGGCTATTAATACCTTTAAAGGGCATGTCCACCCCCAAAACTATAATCCCCCCCACTACTGGCTCCATCATTAGTTGTAGTTTAATCCTTACCTCACATCCCAGCTCCATATGGTTATCCTGTAGTCCTGTAGGACTCTGCCTCCTACCTGGCCTCCTGGAGAAGTTTGGCATGCGTACTGCAGCCCTTCTCCCCCTCCCTCTCCCTCCCGATTTGGATTTCCTCCCCCTAGTGTAAAACCCTTTTTAGCAAACATTGCCCCAGTCCCCCCAGCCCCAACCGCTATGTTTGTAATATCAGAAAATGCCCAGAACATTACTTACCTTCCTTCTTGCCTCTGCCACACTGAACTCCCGGCAGCCGCGTCAGTGATTGGCTGCCGCTTCTCGCAAGCAGAGGGCCGGCAGCATGGCGGAGGCAAGAGGGAAGGTAAGTAAAGTTCTGGGCATTTTCTGATATTACAAACATAGCGGTTGGGGCTGGGGGGACAGGGGCAATGTTTGCTAAAAATTTTTTCTGAAGGGTGGACATACCCTTTAAGACCATTGCACCCAGCTGCTGGTTCAGATATGTAGCTGACACCTGGGTTAATATCCACCACAAGGAAGTACAAGCATTCACAGAACACATCAATGTTGTGGACAAAAACATGGGAAGAGGTAGAAAACAACACAATCGGCTTATATGCCAATTGAGACATATTTCAGGGTATTTATTGCCAACACATTCTTGTACAAGCCATTTACATCTAATAAAGCCAGTCAGATGACTAGCGAGATGTCTTTAAGAACTAAACTTCAATTCCAGTTGATCTAACTGATAACCACAGATTTTGCAATTTCTATAGTAGTGTGGTTGTGCACAATCACCTTCCAGGGAGTGGAAAGAGGGTAACAAATAAGCGCAGGGAACAAAGAAAGAAAAGTATCCCTTATATATTAAATAGTCAGCCTATTTACTCTCATAAGCACCGTTGGATATTATGTTACAGTTGTCATAACTGGTGATTGAATTGTAAAAGATTTTAATTAAAAAAAAAGAAAAGAAAAAAAGAAAATTGTAATGTAGCATCAAAATAACATATTTTAGATGTATTTTGTTAAGAATAAAAAACACATCCCAATCTTTCAGCTTTCTGTGTCCTTGAAGGCACAGGAGCCTCTTGACAAACAGGGCCTTGTCTATTGGTGAGGCAGGATATATATAGAGAATATTAGGATATATATTGGGTGAGGCAGGATATATAGAGGGAATATTAGGATATATATAGACTCACGCAAGGTGGGGGATTAGCCAGAGCATTACACTATCCTCATTTATTTATTAGGTCCCTGCTTCTAAAATTGCTTATCCAGTGTGCCTGAATTAAGAACTTTTCCATTGTTAGACTGTAGGCAACCACATTCTTACAGAGATGTCACTGATTTTTGGGGGGGTGGAGGGATCTTGATCTTTACAGGGTATCTCCACTCATATTAACAACATTTGGGAATTACGTTTTAATGAAGAATGGGAGGAAAGGAGCTGTGTCTTGCCTCCTGTTCCTAAAAAACCCAATAAGGAGCCAGGAGAGAAGGTAAGAAACTTACCCACTCGCTTGTTCCCCTGGCGCATAATCTGTCAGGTCCTGACAGACTCTTTCTTCTATGCACATGCGTATCATATGCGCATAGAAGACAGAGTCCGCCGGGACCTGTCAGAGGACACACTGGGAATTGCAGGAATAGGAAACCATGAGGAAGAAAGTTAAGTGAAGAATGGGCATTATTTTGCTGGTATTTTCTCCTGTACTAAGCACAAATAAGCATATTGTCATGCAAATGTTCTTTAAATTATTGTGCTTGCTAATTTAAGAGGTTAGTGTTTAAGAACATCACATGCTGAGTAGTTGGATGGATTCTGCAATATTTCTGGGCCAATAGCCATATTCCTGAACTTTGTATTTTAGTTTTGCAATCTCATCAATGTATTATTTACTACAGTACTTAGTTAAAGGGACACTAACACCTGCTTAAATATTATACAAATAACTATGCATTTTTTGATGAGTTATTCCAAATCTATTATAAACACATTTTTGCATGTTCTAATCTGATTGTATCCAATCAATTCTGATTCTGATTGGATACAATCAGAATCTTCCAGAAAGCATACCAATCAGATTATTTCTGGAAGAATCTGTTTGTAACAAATTCTGATTAGTTACAATTGGAATTTTTTTTCAGATATACTAACCAATCAGGTATACTAATCAATCAGATTCTTTCCAGTCAAAATTGGTGACAATCAGATTCTTTCAGAAAAAATCAGATTGGTTAGTATACCAATCAGATTATTTCCAAAAGAATCTGATTGTAACCAATTTTGACTGGTTACAATCAGATTCTTCCAGAAAGCATACCAATCAGATTCTTTCTGAAAGAATCCGATTGTAAACAATTATGATTGGATATATTGGTATACTAACCAATCAGTTTTTTTCAAACAGAATCAATCGAGGGTTACCAAAAACGAACAATACATTAGAGGATAAGCGAAAACGAACATTCTGGGTTAGTGAACAGCTTGTATATTAGATAATTATCAAATTGGCGATAATGATCGGAAATATTTCCGGGAGTTCGGAAAACCGAACTAGTTCATACTACTCAAATTAGTTTGGATAGTTTGAGTTCCTCCGAACTCATAAAGTTCGAGTTCGGGTCAATCACTAGTTACAATCAGATTCTTTCAGAAAAAATCTGACTGGTTAGTATACCAATCAGATTCTTTTCGAATCAGAATTGGTTACAATTGGATTTTTTCAGAAATAATCTGATTAGTTAGTATACCAATCAGATTCTTTCTGAAAGAATCTGATTGTAACCAATGCTGATTGGATACAATCAGATTATTTTCAGAAAGAATCTGATTGATATACTAACTAATCAGATACTTTCCCAGTCAGAATTGGTTACAATCACATTCTTTCAAAAATAATCTGATTGGTATTCTAACACGGCTCAAAAAACAGTATGATCAGAAAGAATCTAATTAGTTAGTATACCAATTCTGATTGGTTACAATCAGATTCTTCCAGAAAGCATACCAATCAGATTCTTTCTTAAAGAAACCAATTTTGATTGGATACAATCGGACTCTTTCAGAAAGAATCTGATATACTTACCACTCAGATTATTTTCCAATCAGAATTGGTTACAATCAGATTTAGTTTTTTTACTGCTTAAATACTTTGCAACAATTTCTAACAGTAAAGTAAAATCATGGTATGGTAGCAGAAAGAGAGGATAAACCTAGCACACTTCTTAAAATTCCCTTATGGGAAATCATAAAAAAGGTGTAGTCTCAATATATATACCGTAACAGCCAAAGTAAATATAATCTATCATATATATCATCTAATATTTTTCATTATTTATAATGCAAAAATAAGGTTGGGGGGGGATGTGTGTATTAATATAAAAAGTTTACTTAGGCTGTACATGCCCTTTAAAAATAAAAAATCTAAATGCAAATGCTTAGCTCCAACCTCCTATGAAACCCAGAAAATGTCTAATAATTGGTAGTAAATTTGTATTGTGATGCAAATGTTATGAATGTTATTATTTTAAAAGTTAATTTGGTTACCAACACATTTGATTTTATAGTTGCATTAATTCCTAAGGGATTAGGTTGTTTTTAAATTTCTTACTTTAAATTATGCAGACAAAAGGTGTTTCTATAAAGGGATAAACTGGCCATTGAAAACGCCAGCAATTGTTTGTATTAAAGCTGAAATTACAAACACAAAATAATTAACATACAACATGAGACTGCTCAACTCTAACAATAATTCTTGTTTGATGAATCTTATCCAGACCTTTTTGTGAAATAAATCACATAAATATTAATATAAGGGGAAACAATTAAAATCATTTCTGCCTTATGAGAAATTCAGGGAAAACAATTTAAACAAGATAGCAAAAACTGAATATAAACCAATATAAAAACAATACCTATAATCCATACCCCCTCCTATTCAAATACCCAGGGTGAAGACCTAAACCATAGACTTAAGGTTCGTACACATGTGCGATCGTGGGTGCCGACCCACGATGCCCAATGTGTACAAACAGCCGTTTCAGATGATAATCGTCCCAAGTATGGGCACTTTATTGGACTTTATCAATCCACTGGGTGGCTCTCCGAACGAATGTGTACAAACCTTTAGGCTAAACACCTGTAATCCAAGTTGTGCTTGTGAATGTCTGACCCCTCCCTTCGCCTAGGGCCTAGCCTACTTGAAATGTTTCACAATGAAATAAGCATAGCTGTGATAATGAATTCATGAGTAAATGTCATATGACTTTATTACGCACACCATAATAATGTTCTTAAATTGTAATCACAAAATCAGGTACCTTGCATACTCTGTAAAAGGATATACATATTAAAGGGCAACTGTGGTCTCCAAACAAGTTAGGGTTGAATGAAAGCCTGCAGTATTATCTTTATAATGAGCCGACAATCACAATGTGAAATGTGAATGTTTAAACTTCCAACCTACTGCTTCCAGTAGGTTGAGTGGCTAGCCCCTCTGCCCCGGGGTAGAAGCATGCTGAGTTAAGACTTAATGCTGGGGAAAACAGGAAGTACCTGTGGAAAAAATTGACAGTTGAGAAGGGGAGCCTATTAATGCAGACAGGCTGGTCACATGACTATAAGCTGGTCATATGGCTGAAAACAGGAAGTGTTCAAGCAGGAAGTAATATTGCTGAAGCTTTCCAGCAGTAACTTCTCACAAATTTTATCTAGAGTTGTTATTTAGGTTTTATATTGGAGGTGTGATGGAAGGCTTTTTATATAATCCTTACTAGTTTGGAAGAATTGGAGACCACAGTTACCCTTTAATATGTAAGTGTAAGAAGCACAATATACACATTATATGACAATTGTGTTGTTTCCCTCTCCAAAACCTTTACAGCAGTTCCACAATCTCACATTAATGCATTGCATGAAATGATCTCCTGTGAGGAAAGGAGGGATAGTGAGAATGCCCAGAACGTTTTGCAATTACTCTACGTATGCTAAAATTATGTTCTGTCCTATTGGATATACTGTAACTGTGGAGCTTTGCATCTTTGCAAAATTTTTCTTATTCCATTTCAATCACATTTATCACTCAAGTCTATCTCCATTTCGGCCCATTAAGTAAACCTTTTATTTAACAAAATTGATTCCTCTTAGAGATGTACTACAATAACCATCCACATCCATATCAATCTGTACATTTGTTCGATAACCTCTTGCAAGATACCAAGGGTAATTGTGTACAGTAACCTGCAGTTTTGATGGTTTTAGTGCAAGCATTTCCCTGTTTAATGTAACATCAAGAACTACCACGTCCGGAACTAATTCCCTCCTTCTTTTATAGGACTGTGACTATCACATTTTCAGGGTTATTTACGGATGTGCACTACTGAGTCACAGCATTCTTTTAAGGGGTTACATTTCACAGGTGTATTCAAATATTTAGAAATTTAATAGAATTGTGGGATCCCTAACATTTACATTTCTTAATGCTATTTTTAAACGTTCAAGTAGTGAATTTACTTCTCTCACTTACCAATCAAGGTCAATACATTGGTGGAAATTAATAGAGATGTTTGAAACTGGTGAGTTTCATTTTTGCCACTGTTTTTACTTCTGATGGAATAAATTTTCAAAATTTGCACTTTCAGCTCAACGTCTGGACCTCCCTCATTAGTTTTTGGAGTTTCATTTCGAAATCAGATTTTAGAATTTTCGGAAAAAAATTGATAATTAATCCAATAGAAGTCAATGGAAGCTGATGCTATGTTTGTTTTCTGTGTTCGGTTCAGAATAATCAATATCAAATATTCAACGTTTGATACAGAATATTCTAAGTTCGATATAGAATACTTGATTTTCGACACTGAATATTCGGTATAGAATTATCGCTAAAACCATTGAATATTCAATGGTTTTGGAAAGTTTTGGTTTCATGAATTTCCACGGAACTTCAAAACCGGGTTTGAAACAAGCCAGAATACATACTTATAAATGTTTAATATTTATCATGATATTTGGCATTTTCACAACTAGTTATATACTCTGTGGTTTTAAATCATAGTCAGCGGATAAACCAAACATCTCAAAATACAAACATTCTTTTATAATAAATTGAACAACACATTTATCCTTGCTTACTTATAATCTGGTTTCAGAGCCCGAGTCATCTATTATACATTGCAGCCAGGCTTAATGAATCTGTTTATGGCTGAAGTATCTTATATAAAAATGTAGGAATTACTTGAAAAATGATCTATTTGTTGATGTGACCTTCTCTTCTCATCTACACTAAGTTCATACATTCAGAACATAGACTTCCTTGCAAGAACTGTGTCAGACATGAAAAGGCTAATCTAAGATCATGACTCATTCAGCATCACGAGTGCTAATACATACATGAATGAGTTATGGACCATGCGTTTTGTGAATCACATATATATCTGTCCAGAGCCTTATCTTATTCTTTTTCAGACAATGCTGTCAGCCTCTTCATTGTATACAGTAATATAGCCTGCATAGGTGTAAAAGATAAAGCTATTGTTACTTTAATTTCTTCAGACACTATTTCTGTATAAATTATATTTTAGTTGGTATGTTCTCTGCTAAATACCTATATTTGGACCATTTTTTATACTTGTTACTCTGGAAAGGCCACCAGATGGCAGTGCCCTGTTAATGTCAATGGACATTTACAGACTCTTGCTGGATGATCATCATAGACTGTGTATGGACTTTGATCACCCTTTTGAGGGCCAGACTTGTATTCCATAATGTAATTTCCCTGTTTTCCTCACTTGCACATTACACTTGACAACGGACACTTCATCTGAAACATGTTGTGTGATTTTTACCAATAAACATTGTGATATCTGGTTTAGGCTGCCTTAAAGTTGTATTTCTGGTGTCTCTCTATTTGTCTTTATGATATTACATCTGGCACATGACAATTTGGACCTGGAAGGTGGCACTAGAGGTATATAGATTTGGGGTTCATTGTATTGTTTGTTTCATGGAACTCTAAGGTGACCTCTCTTAAACTTTAATTCCATAGTACCTGGTAAGTTATAAATTCCCTGTGCTTTCTATGGAGTATTAATGGAGAAATAACTTGTACTATAATTTGTGGGCCTGTGCCATTTTCTATTAACAGCATAGGCATCCGATGTAAAATGTAAAATGTTAGTTTTTGCACTACTTTAAAAGCTAGTGTTGCCCTCCACAATCCTTCCCTGCTTGGTTCCTGCGATGCAGTAAATCACTACATTGTGGGAACTTGGAAGGAACAGGAGCAGGGAAGGTAAGTATTACATCGCCCTGTAAGTCTCTGCTTAGTCCAAAGTGACTTCAACGAAGGCCTTGGTTTGTTTTTATTTGCTTTGGGTGGTGTTTATCTATTTATAAACTTAATAAAACTGTGAAATTTCAATAATGTTATAATGTTAAAGGTTGGAGCTGCAATATTCTGTACTGTGAGGTGGGGAGTGATTGGGAGAACAATGCCCAGCGCTCTCTGGTATTGTGATCTGGAAGGATGGATCGCTTAACATTTTAGATTTTGGCTGTACACATGTTAGATCTTTGGTCAAAGCAGTAGCTGGTCTGTGGTGTATATAGTGCTTTAGTCTATGACATAGTAGAGTGGCTATTATTGGGATATAATCCACTGTTAATTACCTTTATAAAGTGCAGAAATCTAATGATGCATCTACTGAATTAAGATTTATCAGGGTTATGCTATGTGGCTAACGCAGAAGTTAACCGTGCAGTCACCGCAAGCAATGTTATATGCCGAAAGCGGCATTCTATTGCGGAACTTTAAATGGCAGCAAATAACTGTCATTAAAAGCGCTGAAATAGATACCGCCACTTAGCGATGCACCGAGTTTCGATATCGACAATCGACATATAAGATCGCCAGCTTGTTTGCACCGGGTTGCCGATAACGGCTCTCGGTGCATCGCCCTGCATGTATTTTGCTTGTTTATTCTTAACACCTTTTCTCCCTTACCTTTTCCTTTTGCTTCTCTCTCCACCTTCTCTTTTCTGTTATGATAGCTGTACACAAGAAATCAATAGGTAAAAGAGCTGCTTGTTTTATCCCTCAAACAATCGCCGCTGTAGATCGATCACTCTGTGTGAGTTATTTATCTTTCAGGGAAGCGAGACGCCTCACAGCCATACAGTAAGCACGTGCAAGGTTATAGCCAACCACAGTGCACACCATAAAATGCCTGTGTATTCATAAGTCTCCAAACATGCTGGCTGCCACACTCTCCTTGTATGCTTGATAATCAAACTGAACTGCATATGCAGCCTTGCATACTGTTAAATCTAATCACACAGGGCTCTGGGTCTATTATATACATTTACAATATATACAGTCCTTAAGGGCTTTCATATTTGCAAGGAAAAAATACTTTAGTTCATGAGCACAGATTTCTATTGACAAAAGGTTTTATGCGATCTAATTTCAGTGTGTGTGTGTGTGTGTGTGTGTGTGTGTGTGTGTGTGTGTAGGTTAAAGCTAGCCATACATGGATCCAAATCTTCCCAATTGAATTTGCAATCAGAATAAGTAATTGAAATGCAACATCCTGCACTGTCGATCTTCAGCACATTTCGGCTTAAAATCTGCTGAAGATGTGGACTGGAAGATGGGGTAAATAGAAAACTATCCATCTGACCCCATTACCGTTTTGCAATTGGCCGCACAATATCTGTTGATTTTTCATCCGAATAGGTTGAATCAATTGAAAAATCGACCCCCATGTATGGCATGCTTGGCCTGCCTTGTCTCAGCCATAAATACAATTGCCAGTTTACCCCAAATACTGCAGGACCAAGCTATATGTACTAAGGAGGCAACCCCTCTAACAAAATGTGTGTGTGGGTCTTACAACCAACCAAAACTAATTGGACCAATCAAATCCTTCTAGCTTGTGCTGGTTGGAAATGGCATTAGGAAATTGTGTGGTAATATAGAAAGCAAGAATAAACTGGTGGATGAGAAATGATTGCTATATAAGTATAGTCCCATGTCTAGAATTCCCTGACCATTATGTTTTACAGAGGCTTGAAATGCTGTCTCAAGGGGTTTCCCTGAGTTTCAAATAAAATCAGCTATTATACCATCTAGATGACTTACCCAGTCTTTAGATGGATACACCAGCGCTTGAAGATCTGTCACAAAGGTGAGCTCAGATTCGGAAGCTAGCATATATTTTTTATATTTCAAAGAAAACATGAACTCAAATGATTTAAAGGATAACTATATTGCCTCAATGCATTTTTAAAAAAAAAAAAAGTCTTTAAAAAGAGTAAAGGTATGGAGCCCTCCCCATACATTTTTTACCTGATTTCAAGCCTCTCTCTGACATCAATTAGCCTTCAATTAGCCATGCTGTGAAGGGGGCATAACAATTCTGTCTGCCACTAACTGTCACTCAGAGCTTGCATGCGAGAAAACACTCCTCCACCCACCCTTGATCAGCTTGATTATGTAGGCTGTATCCTAGCAACCGGACATTTCAAGTTTGTTTAACCGGCAGAGGAGGAGGAGAGATGTTGTAACAGACATTCCCACGAGCCAATGACAACTGATATGTTAACCATGGCCCTGGGCCGTCTAGGAGGCAGGCTTTTAGCACTCACCTTTGCTGTGTGGTATCTAAGGGAGGGCAGCACAACTGTAAATGTGAGTAAGTGATTTCACCTGCTGGAAGTGTGGACATGTAATGGGGGTGATGTTTTTTTTAATATTGTTGTCCTTTAACGACTATAGCTATTAATAAAGGATGCAGTGATGATAAACCTTCCATGTAGCATATTTCCCCCCTGTATCTGTTTCTTAATGAATTCATTAGATTGATGGTAATTTGCAGTGATCATGATATACACATCTTACTACTTTTCCTAAAAATGAGCCCCTGCTAGTATGAACTATGGGTAGATCCAAGGACCAGGAACTTAAAAAAAAACCAGAACATATTTATTGGGGATATTACTTAAACCTACAATAATGTCCCAGATCCAGTTGTTTACAACAAGATATACCTTGTATGCATACAAATGTAGATAAAACCTTTTTTTTTAAATTTGTGTATGTATCTAGAGAACAATTATCACATTACAACAGAATCAGGGCCAAAAAAAGATGTTTGCAGGAAGAGTAATGGATTATTGTGTCAGTACAAACTAGAAAAGGAAAGTAAGTATACAGTTTGATCTTGAAAGGACGCATTTCGGAAGGGAACGTGCCATGGTTGTCTATGTGCACTGCAAGTTTAAAAATATGGAAATAAAATTGCTATGTTAATAAAATAGGGCATAGAAATTACATTCACTTCCATTTTTGTGTGTATGGCTGCCATATAAACTGAAGGAAAAGGAAGCATTGCAATGCTGTAGTTTGACAGTTTGTGAACCAGAGTCTGTGTGCAGGGTTTGGGGGTTTGGGGAATGTTAATGAGTTTAAAGGGTTATTGGTCTCCATGCAAGTGCCCTTTGTTAAAAAGTGCTCTCTCATACCAGTGGGCATGCTCCAACCTTATACTTGGGGGCAGACCAGTTGTGCTGGTGATTTCACTGGTCAAAGTGTTAGCAAGAAAAACTCCCTTTATACTGCTGTAACTTTGGATAGACTGCAGCTAGAAGCATGATCCTGAGTTATTTAAGGGCAGGACTCAGGAGTGTACCATTGTAACCAAAATTTGATAACAAACTTTGGAATGTTCGAGTTTGAAGTTTCTACCCGTTGAATGGAAAACATAAAATCTTTTTCTGTAACTTTACCAATAACTTGGGAATGCTTCCATGGATTCTTTAGGAAGAAGAACCCACACTTCTCCTTGATGTCCTGCACGTTTGAATATGTCTCATTTGTGGAATAAAAGAGAAGAAGAAGTAGAAAGATTAGTAATTTAGCTGTTTCAAGGGGTGTTACTGGTTTTTAGGATTCCTTCTTGGGGAAAATAAAACTGGCCATACACTAAGCAGACATTAGATAGATTTGACATTTGTCTATGGATAAATGTCTAATCTATCTAATGTCTAAAGACTGCATTTTAGAAGACGCAGTTGAAATCATCCAATTTGGCTCATTTATTTTGTAATCACAAGTTGATTGCAAAAAAAGAACGAGTTAGATAGATGAAACATTTGTCTATACATGAATGTCTAAAGACAAATGTCTAAAGTTGTGTATGGGCACCTTAAGACTTTAAAATCATTGACAAAGACTGCACTATATACCGTAGTTTGATATTGGGATTACTTAATGTAGATTCTGAGTGTAAGGCTTCACCCTATCAATAAAAGGAAACTGTTAATAGCAACATCTGGTAGTAGCACATTGATTTTAAATGAGATGGAACATGCACAGTGTATAATAAACAGAATTCTTTAGAGATGAGGATCTAGGTCTTAAGGACATTTAAGTATTTTCAGACCCGAGATTATTCTGTGAATAGGTTTAAATGTTTTGGCTGACCACATATATATTATAGGTGTGATCCAAGATATATCCCATAATCCTTTATGTTTCTGTCCATCTCTGCTCCATCACCAGATTATTGGAACAGATTTCCCGTTTCACTGCCATCTGAAGATTTTAAATGTCTGTTTCAATGGAAATGTGGGAAAATCAGCACTTGAGATAAGTATCCATTTGACCTGCAGTCTGGATGACAGGTGTGTGATAGAATTAGAAAGTAGTAAAGGTGACAGAGAATAGGATGACAGAGAAACCGGCTGTTTCAACCTATTTATGACCTATTTCATTCCCAGATGGTAGGTTATTTTGTCACCCTCTAACAGAATAAAAAACACAAGTAACGGACAAGTATAAAACAATCAATTAGTTTAACAGTTTCATTGCTAACAGCAATTACAAACAAATCTAAGGGAAAATGTACACACTTCATATATGAAATTCCACATAGCTCTCTAATGTAACACAAATGTAATGGTATGCATGATGTGTATGATATTTGTATTTCTGCTTCATGTCACAACACAAAATAGTTTAGACCAAATATTATGGGAGGATATATAAGGGTGAAGGTTTGAATGTCTTTACCCTTTTTTATTTTTTTATAGCTTAATATATAGAGCCAATCATCTGACCTGCAGACACGACTTGTTTCAATCTTGTTAGATCTCATCAGTGCAAGATACAGATTCATGGTTCTATGGCTTTGTGCTCCTTTTGGCCCCTCTCTCCCTAAGCTTTCTAGCTGCCTTTTCTACTGTACACCCAAGTCCTACACCATAGAGTCATGAATCTGTATCTTGCACTGATAAGATCTAACAAGATTGAAACACGTCATGTCTGCAGGTCAGATGATTTGCTCTATATATTAAGATATATTGCATGTTATTAGCCAGTGGTTCTGGACACATGCATAAGCTAAGGGACATAAAGGAGTATTTTGCATATCTCTGCCCCTTACTCTGGGGAACATGGGAGTAAGAAATTACTTCTTGTTTCTTAGGTTTTGTGGGCAATGCTATTCATATAGCATGAGACTGCAAGATGCCTTCTGTTACAAGAAGGTGTTTCTCCATTTTTATGCTTAGTGAAGGGCTTTTGGCCCCTCTCTCCCTAAGCTTTCTAGCTGTCTTTTCCCTTTTTTATTATATCATTCTGTAAATTGACCCTCCACCACAATTTACTTTAAAATATAGAATTGAGATTATGTTTATCTGTTTACATTATTTGAGTATGTTTTAGTGGAATGGGGATAAGCGATATACAGACACCACTGTTAACACAACATTAAATTATGGTGCAGATTTCATCTCTGGTCTCTTCTCCCAGTTAATCCAGGATAGTTATGGATGATTTTAAAGCTTCTGTGCAAGCAATTAGAAATTGAAAGTACCTTTTAAAATATCTAGGTTATAGATTTATTCAGCATTTTGTGTACTTTATCTCCTTTCCCACCATGTTCCTAGATTTCTTGTATACTCTCCCATCAGCTATTTCCTTTCAGAATCAAGCACCTGCCTGGAACCTTTCAATCTCTCACTGCTGTCACACTTTCCCTGCCAAGAACTGTCAAACTCAGCATCTTGGAGTTTTAGAACATTAACAACCTGCCAAATTTAATTTCCACTTACATGCCAGCATTCTCACACTTACTACACTTTTCATTGGTTCTGTGAGTTGTGAATTAGGATATTTGATTGTAAGCTCCTATAAACAGGATCCCTTTAGGGTAATTAAGAATTATTTATAGTTTGGGTAGTATTTCAATGACATTTAACTGTTATCTGCATAAGTGAGCTACAGGTTAGAGTACAAATCAGTGCTGAATATTATACTATATTAATTATAACCAATACGTCTGTTCTGTAAATAATATCCTTATAAATGGTGATTGTCTGTTATCAATGTCACCAGACTCGCTGTGACTTTATTATTGTAAATAAATCACCCCATAGTTTTAAATATTAGAAGTAGAAGTCACATTGACTAAATATTGGCTACCCCACCTGACATGAAACAACATATGGATTGAAACACCCTGTAACATAGAGGAAACATTGGTACTAGGATATTATCAAATCTATCTGGTAGGTTGTTTTCTTTTTTCTCAGATTGTTTAGGAGACTATTTTAAAAATATAGGCAGAGTATTGTGTTTTGTTCATGGGTTCTGGTTGTTTAGGGTATTTGTTGCAAGCATATTGTAATGTGCATGATACAATTTAACTTATTCATAAAGAAAAGAGTGAACAGACTGTTAAAGAAATATCTAGGGTTTAATCTTAGTAAAATAGTTCCAAAAGCAACATTAGAATAATCCGACACTCTTTGTGCCACGTACATATTTATATAGAAATTGCTTTCTTACTCCATTGTAGGATATTTAGAGGAAAATGGGAATTGGGGGCGAAGTGAATATAATTGTGTTTTTCTGATCAAATATTCTGTCTCTGACTTTAAACAGACCATCGGTACTTTTCTCTCCCGTGTAGAGACATTTTACTGGAAATAGTCATGCAGTATATTATTATCACTATCAGTTAAACTCTAGAATGAAATAAGACTATATGTTACTTAGTATAAGAATATTTTTGGCAGAACCTGAAAAGTCAAGATTTTATGATTATTGTTGTAACTGGAGGAGCTGCAGAAATAAATGTAATGATGGATCATTATATCCATAAAGTGTAGTGTTTTAAGGAGTTGTTAAAAGTCTTATAGTTTGCCAGTTTAGCTGGGATTCTCTCTTTTATTATTTTCATTAAAGCGTTTTTCAATTTTTTTTATTCTCCTCTATCTGGAAGACCAGCAGGTTTTTGTATTAATATTGTTATATAGAATCTGTCAGAAAGTAATAGTGTTGATGTTTTTTTGGTTCGGTTTTTGCAATTTATTATTAATTATTTATTATTATCATAAAAATATGATTTTTAAAGCTATGGCTATATTGTTTGTCCCTGGGTTGGTACTGCTTAGACTAGAACCCTTTCCTAGATCTGTAAGAGATTGCTTAGAACCCTTAAAGGGCATGTCCACCTCTCAGAAGAACTTTTTTCTATTGCGTAGATCTCCCTATCCCACCCCCAAACGCTAAGTTTATATGTAAAAAAATAGCTTCTAACATTGCTAACTTTTCGTTGTTCCCCCGGTGCTGTAAACTCAGCCCTCTGCTTGGCTTGCTGGGACTGCAAGTAGGAGGCTGGGCCTGCAGCCACGTCCGTGATTGGCTGAGAGGTAACGCCGGAGGAATGAAGGCAAGTAAGTAATGTTAATAGCGTTTTTTTTTTACATATACACTTAGCGGTTGGAGGTGGGTTAGGGAGAACTGCACTACAGAAAATGATTTTGTCGTTAGGGCAAGGGAGTGAAAAACGTGAGGAGAAGGAGGGGGGAGGGCTTCACTGAACATTCCAAACTTCTCCGGGAGGAGAAACAGGAGGCAGAAACATTTTTGGACACATACAGGCTCCTGCTCTTCACTTTTTTGTAGTTTAGAGACATTGTAAGGCAGCCATTTGGAGCAGGGATGAAAGGTAAGGATTTTTTAAAACTACACAGTGGGGCCAGTAGTGGGTTAAATTAAAGTTTTGGGGGTGGACATGCCCTTTCAGCTGTGTACACATGATCCAATAATTCGGGTCGACCGACAATTCATTATTCTGGTTAGTCTGGTCAAAATATTGGATGTTTTTTGTGGCTGGACGCGACCGACGTACAAATAATCCTTCACAAATGATCGGACATGTCAGAAAACCATAACTGATCCATAGAGTACCGCACGCTCAGTTGTGGCAAACTGTTGGATTCGGCTACTTTTGCCGTAACTGACAGTCCTTCCTCCTGGCCGATGGGTCAGAAATGCCAAACAGTTGGTGAGGAGGAATGATTGGAAGGTGGGTACCCACCTTTAGACCTGGAAATATTGACTGAAGTTTTCAGTGTGACCAACTAATGTCAGATAAATTTAAAATTGATCCATATGTAACAGGCTTCACACCTCTTAAAGGTTCTAAGACAGGCAATTACAAGAAATACACAATATGAGCAAAACATCCACTAAAAAATCTTTATAAAAATACACAACTATAAATTGATTTGCCATTTAAACTATATCAGTTAAGTTGTCTGGGGGAAGGATAGTTAACCCTACAGGCGAACAAACCCACATATTTAAACACCCAAACACCCAAACAGTCCAACACGAACGTTGTGTAAGATACAATTCCAGTAAATAGAGTATTGTTATATGTAACCCTCTGAAGGACTAAATTTTGTGCCACCATATTGCTTTCTTTCCAGTACACCATGACACTTTCTGGCCACATGCTCCCTTGCTTATACTAGTCTCTAACAGGATTGGCTAAGTTCAGCAGGTCTCTGCCCACTACAAGTAACAAGCTGTTGCAGTAGCTCAGAACTTATACTTAACTGTGTGAGACTGTAATGCTGCTAAATAGGGCTCACAAGCCTTATGTTTATGTATGTATTTCCCAACATCCACAACAAAATGAAAGCCGAGATTGCTGGTTTTATAGCATAGTGCCGTGTTTGCTGATTGTTCAGAGGCATTAGTTATCATTTGAGGGCTAGAAACACTAATAGATATTTTCTTGTGATCCAGCACCTGATAATTTGATTGACTCGCCCAGGAATCTGATGAAAAGTCAACAGCAGACCTATCATGATCAACTGATTTTTGGGTCTTTATCCTGATAATCAATCATGTTTGATAGTCTTGACAGAAAGTGCACAGCGTACACATCTGTTTTTATACTGTACGCATTGTGACATTTAGTGTCCCACGTATTCAAGCTCTAAAGTGACTACGGATCGGTATGCATGTAGTAGACCTGAGCTTAAAAAAGAATTTGGTTCTGATTAACCAAAACTGAAAACATTTCCATTCACTGCTAAAATCCAAAATGGTTAAGAAACAGCTTTGTTATGAAGAATACAGAGAAGAACCTGTGGAGCATGTGAAGTTCAAAAAGGAACGTTAAACAGTCTTTTTATTTTCAGCATTTACACAATTAATCATTAAATGGCCTAATGATTCATGCTGAACTGACTCGGGGTGTCTTTACTCCTTACTTTACTCCTTACTTTAATGTATTTTTAGATAAATATCAGGATTCTGGAATAATAAATAAATGCATCGGAAAAACAAAATACCCCAAAGAAATAAATTAATTTGAAGCCATAGAAGTTAAATGGCTTTGTTTGTTTTTCTCTATGCACAGAATCAATTTATAAACCGCGGGACTTGTTGTAAAAAAAAGAAAAAAAATCTATCGACTGAATATAAGAAAATAAATTAAAAACGCAGCTCTTAAAAGGTGCCTGTCCAATAATTCGATTTTTCTTTCTCCCGTCTCACTCTTTTAAAGGCCGCTGCTACCTAATCAATTCGAACCCCCCGGGCCCTGATTACAGCTTTTTCTTAAGTGAAAAAAGCAGAATGATCCCAGATTTTCCTCCCCTGTCCCCAAGAGCTCCAATCACTTGTCACAGCGAGAGGCATTGGTATAGAAAGAAGAGAAAGAGAGGCAAGCTGGGAAGCTAAAGAACGCACACTGATAATGTAATGGTGTGTGTGTATGGAGGGACAATTTGGAAACAGTTGATCATTTGAGGACTGTGCAACCCAGGGTGACCATCTGGCTGTACATTAGTAGATAAACCTCTCCAGTACTGGTTTATATGCTCTGCTCCATAAAAGAATTATGTAAAAGTGATACATGCCACATTTTAGTATTCACAGTGCTAAATACGCTTTTCTGGTCCTTGCTGTCTGGCAGGAATATCAACAGTGGCATTTTTCGTTTTTAAAAAAAAACAAAAAAACTGCAGGTAGTCAGATGACTTTGGTATGTGATGTGAAAAAAAAAAAAAGGTTTGCATCCCCTATTTTAAATTCAAAGTAATAAAGTTTGTAATCAGTTGCCGTCTACACATAGGCAGAAGGGTCGGAAGGGAGCTGGTTCAGGGGTGTAACTATCAGGGCAGCAGGGATAGCCCCCTCCTAGAAAACCACTTTGGATGAAGCACAGATAGGGGCCCCATAATAGTTTTGCTGGAAGGCCCAGTGATTTCTAGTTATGCCACTGGATTGGTTTTTACCAACTGATTTTTTTTAGAGAGGGTTAGTCTTGCTGTGTTTCCCTTTAAAGGACAACAAAAGCCACAGAACAACATTGAATTAGAAAGCAGATCTTCTTGATATAAAAGCAGTAATCAGTTTCTCATCTCTCATTTTGATATGGTTGTTGGGAAATTTACCTTTCTAAAATGATGTTTGTGTCTTATTACCCAGTGTTCCAATATCGCACAGTGTGTTCACTGACCATTATTTTCACATGCTCAGTCCTAAGACACTGCAGGAACTTGTTACAGTTAGTCCCACCCACTAGTAGGCTCTAGCCAATCCTTTTACAAGACAGAATAGGCAAGGGAGCATGTGACTGAGATCAGGGGTGTGGCCAGTCACTGTACATACACACAGTTATTTTATCCAGTTCTTAAGTGGTAACATTTATTTTAATGCCATTTACTGTATTGTTATTTTACGGTTTATTGGTGTTTATAGAGGGTATGTGTTTAGAGGGTAACAATTTGGGTTTAGTTCTCCTTTAATCTATTTGGGTTTAGTTCTCCTTTAATCCCAGTCTGACAGATCACTGCATTGTTTATAACTAGGGGTAGTGAAAGCAAAAGATTTGTTATGCCACTGTTTTAGGTATCACAAATATAAGGGGTCATTCACCGGAGAATTTTGGAAAAGTTGGTCAAATGTTACAAATTGCAATTTTTTTGCCTTTTAGGGCTTAATGGATCCTTGAACCCCTTAAGCTTGAAACCGGGACACCCCTCCCCGGCATTTATAAGTGCCCTTGTGTTACTGACAAGTGCCTTTTGGGACTTAAGGGGTCCTGAGGCTCAAATCGGGACCCCTTTCCCTGGCACTGACAAAGTGCCTTTGTTGGGGGTCTTGCAGCTTAAAACCAGGACCCCCATTGGCTCTTAGAAGAGTCCTTGTGGATCTAATAAGAGCCTTTCTGATAAGGGTGTCCCACAGCTTGAAACCAGGATCACCACTGGTCCTAAAAAGAACCTTTTCAGGTGTCTTGCTTCTTCCTTGAGATTTTTGTCGACAGTGACACCGCCAACGCTGGCAACATCATTGTTGCTGGTGTTGCAGACCTCTTGATTCTGACATTTCTTCTGACATCACTCCGATGACTTCTGAGTTCAGTGGGGGTTTGTATCTCTTTATATAGTTGCTGAAGGACCAAATCCAATTGTGATTGGTTAATATTTCAATGCTTGCAATCACAAGATAATACATTAACCAATCATACTTGAATAAAATATTCAAGTATGAATTCAAGGGCACTTCTAAGTGCTGGGGAGGGGGTCCCAATTTCGAGCTGCAGGACCCCTTAAGCCCCAAAAGGCATACAAACTATTTACCCCCATTGATTCAATGGGTTTGTTTTTGAACTTCCGAACTTCCATACTTTTACTTAAGTTCAGAAGGCTCTTGACGCCATTTCTCCTTGCAATGCCATTGGTTTCTGTCCAGATCACACTAAAATTAAATGAAAGAGTGGCAAAAAAACAGCAGAAACAAAAGCATACAAACATGTTTTACATGCTTTTTCTGGTGTATTTTTACCCACCATCAAAAATGTAAAACTGTTCAAAAATGCAACATGCAAAGTTGCCTTTAGGTAGCATTGTATTTATTTTAATATAAAAATATCTACTTAGATGAAGCATTAGTAAATGGAGTATAGCATATAACGCTCATATTTCAGATGAGCAGCATTGTGAAGAAATAATCTGTAATTCTGCAGGATTATTGCATTTCCATATTTCTGCTGCCCTATTATATAAACACAGGAGGGCTAGAGCATCCACTGGTTATACTGTATGTAGCTATGTGTATCTGGGTCCAGAACTGACTCGGTGAGAGATAGAAACTTCTTAAATTAAACTGATCATTTCTGCAATTTTTGCTGATTTCAGAGGTTTGGGATTACAGCAACCACAGAATTTACTAAGGGTCGATACATTTTAGCTTTATTTAGTTCTCTTTTAATAAATGCCTACTCATAATTCCTGTATGCAGTTTGTACCGTTTTGGACTGGAGATGCTTGTCTGATTAGAATTCAACTCACAGTCCCCATTTAAAGTGGAGTATGTCACCGACTGCACAAAAGATTGTAAGCAGTGGTGGCCTTGAACTGTTAACCTAACCTGATTTTTCACTTGACCTCACTATTTCAGAATTTTTCCTTCTTTCAGATTGCTAGCTTGACCTTCAAGGAAGCCATTTCATATCAGATGATGAGGTTAGATTGACAAAGGTTATTTTATACTCAAAGCCTCAATGCAATAGCAATTGGAACTTGGATACCTCAAATCCAGATCCTATGTTTAAAACTTTTATTCTGTCTGTAACCTTTCTCATCGATTGCCCCAAAATTGCATTTTTGTTCAGTAAATGCCCTCATTTACTGAACAAAAAGTCTTAGTTCCATGGAAAATATTTTTAAAGATATTGTAAGTACAACTAGTGCTAGATATTATGTGTCCTGAGAATCTTTGTTGTCTCCGGGGTACAAAGAGATTGTTTCTATTTTTCTTTTAAAAAATTGTCCTGAGGAAGCGAGTTAGACTTGGGGGAATACATAGCTGCAGAAAAGTGCTGTGGGTATGTAGCATATGGTTATGAAGACACTGGTTACATTGCTTTTATCACAACCAACCATCTTGTGTATATGAACTGTTGCATTGTATTTCTTTAATTATGTCTTGTGCAATAGAGACCAAGACATAAACAAGAGGTCACGATCACCCGTGTTGGAAACAGTTTACTGTATCAGGGGCACTGAAGATAGACCGGTAGCACACTCTAAGAAAATAAGTGTAGTTATATTATCACCTAGCCATTTTGTGTGCTATATAATGCTATGGACTATACCATCTCATCTCCTACTATAACACGTGCTGCTAAATATATATAATGAAATGTACATTAAAATCTATGAATATTTTTTTTACCATAATGTACAGGTATACTGTATATAGCTTTTTTAAATCATGTTTTTATCCAGTTTCTAGCCATACACCTTGTTATCACTGATCCTGTAAGGCCCTTACTATAGAAGCACTTGATGAGAGATTCTTTTGGACCTGTTGGAATTCCCCCTTTACCGGTAAAGTGTGTACTGCAGTTCCAGGTGTTCCCAAGACCTCAGGACCGCCCACAGTCGGCCCCCTGTAATAAAGTATAGGGAGTTGGCCGTGGCTGAAGAAAATGTGGCAGTCCCAAAAATTCTCCCTATACTTTATATAGGGAGGCCACATCTGTAGCCTGATTTTTAAAAAATCTATTTAAAGATTGAATATGTAATATAATAATAGTTTTTAGATACTGAGATTCAATGAATTTGGAAGCTGGCCAGCTTGTGTTTCTTATATTATTAGCATTCTGCTTCCAAACTATTTCTTTTAATTTTAATTTTATTCACCAAAGAATCGTGCATAGAAATGATTAATATTTTCAGTCACCTTACATATAGGTTACTGTTGTTTCTGAGCTCCCTGTGTGAATACCTATGTAGTATTCCCTTTGCGAGAGGCATATGTAATGTTATTAATTACCAGTTCTTGACTTTCTTTTTAAAAAAATATATATTAGGTTTATTTTACTGTATAATCAAAGCCACAATGCAATAGATTGGAATTTGGGTTCCGTAAATCCAAGGCTATGTTTGGAAATGTTTATTCTGTCTGTACCCTTTCTCATTGATTGCCCCTAAATTACCTTGTTGCTCAGTGTCAACTGTTGGGGCCCACCAGCAAATCTGAGGCCAGGAACCCTCCAAGGACAAATTTAGGGGCCCATCTAACATTTCATATGTCCATAATCACTCATTTACATATCTATCTTGCTCCTACTAATGCCTATTGTTTATTAAAATAGATTTCTTACTGTCCATTTGGCTCTGTATTTAGATTTTAGCTGTATTCTCTGTTTTTTAGATGGGCAGTGGGTCTACGGGGTGGTTCCCCTATAACCCTGTGGGCCAGTCCGACACTGTTTTTGCTAAGTAAATGGGGGTCTTAGTTCCAAAATATCGAGCTTTCAAAGGGAAATAGCTTTTAAAAAAGTGTTTTTGTGTCCCATTCCATCAGCATGTAACTGACTTACTTAACATTAAAGGCTTTCTCTGTATTGGGTTCAAACAGTAGCTAGAAAGTGTGGTCTTTACTCTCTTCACTTTATACTTAATTACTATACTTCCGAAACAAAAAAAATCCCACAGACGCATACCGTCTAATGAAATAAACTGCTTTATTATGATATTGTCCACTCTCACACAATGTTTTGGATGTTCTTTTGTCAGGTGTGTTCTATACTGGTTTTAGAAGTTTTAACAACCTATTGGAAATTATGTAAAAGTTCAGATTTTTTTTTACATTTTTTTTACTGTAAACCTCTGTAAAAGTTTCAAAATCTTTGCCAATTGTGGACGATAGAAGGCAACATTTCCCAATGCACCCCCATAGGTCTGGCTACCATATGTGTATAGTTATAACAACTGCTCCATCCTGTAGGTCCCACAAGCCACTACCCCTCCCCCCCATATTTTTGCCTTGTAATAGAGGATGCTGAGGGGGATTTTATAATAGAAGTCAGCACACAATGGGATAGAAAGGAAAAGGATATAATGGAGGGTGCAATTACATGGACTCACCAACAGTGGGGTGTTGAAGTGTGGTGACAGATTTAATTGTGTTAGTAAGCAGGGAGATGATAAGATTTATTTGAACATGCTCATTGGATGGAGAAGTAGGCCAGTAAAAGAAAGGGTTGTCTATTTTCCCCCAACAAGCAGAGTCATGTCACTTCTGGTTTTAATAATACAACGAGCAACTATGTTCCTTTTTGTGATTGAAGATCGGGGGGGAAATGTTCAAGTGAATATTATCATTAATATGATCAGTAGACCCTCTAACAATGTTGCTGCATGTATGGCCTCCTTAAGGCAAAATCCAAAACCCATTTACACTCTGCTTCATGTGTCAAATCAGATCAGTATTGAACATTCCACTAATGACCCACAGTTACTGCTTCCTTACTTTTTTCTGCACACAATGAGTGATATGTATATTTGTTAATAATCTTAGGGCAGATCTTGTTTTTATGTTAGAATAAAATATTTTACTTACGAATGTTTATGATTTGAATTGGGTTTTTAGGTCACCAATCTGTGTATGCAAATATCTGATCAAATTTTCAGCACTGTTTTTCACGTTTTGCTTTATAATGTTTATTTTTAAAAATGTGTGAATGATAATAGACTGGCAATACATAGTATTCCATATGGCCCATATGTTGTAACGAGTAAAATGAAGTCTTGCTTATGTATTTTTTAATTTGCCCTAAAATAAGAAAAGTCTAAGAATTTCCAGGACTAGGTTATCAGACCACTATGACCTGGAAATAGCTGGTGCTGGATCTCCCCAGGATTTCAACACGCTTACCTTAAATTATTCTTATTCCTCAGTGTGTCTTACTGTTAGAACTCCAAGTACTGTGAAGTATGGACTTAAGTTGAAAATGAACGGTAATTAAATGATCTAAGGCTGGGAAGAAATGATTTGAACTCTCGATTGTGAGAGTGAATGTTCTTAAGCTATTGACTGAATCCCAGGATCCGCTGAGTGTTCAGCAGTACAAGTTGCATTATCTTGCCTTGCATGTGGTGTGGGGGAGTGAAGTAAGACTGCTGTGTTCCAGGTGTAGAGCCAAGACTCTAAAGGGTAATTGAATGAAAAGTACATAAACATCTCTCTCAATTCTGTCCCCCCGCTTCCTTCATGGTCAGTGCCTATAAAATGTCACTTTAGTCCTATGTAGGTAACAAATTCACAATATCACATTTTATGTTGGTTGTCTCACCTTCCAGCACATCCAATATACATACAATGTATATTATCTGTATCATTTATTTGTGTATCATTTATTTTTCTCTCCTAATTTGGCTCATTACATTGCTAGATATTTTTAGATTTAGATTATAATAAGATAACATAGGGAAAATGTACTTATGTATAAAATATTCTAAATAGAGAAATGCCACATAAACCATTTATTACAAAACCAAAGAGCCCTTAGACGTAATGCTTTTGTACATGAATTGTTTATTAAAACTGTCCAAAGAGGAAATCTACAAGATGAAAAAAAGCTACAAGAAATGGAAACTTTTCCAAATGTATTGCCAAAAATAATCTTATATTGTATAGAAAAGTAAAAGCAATTATTAAAACTTTTGCACCTGGATCATGTCATGATAACCCATGGCATGGGTTATCATGACAGTGATGAGCTCATCACACTACCAACATTTTAACCACATCCTCTTTTAAGGCCACTCCCATTTTAAAGTATACCTTCATTATATAAGGATATCAGAAGCCACTAAGAAATTCCATGACCATATGAGTATGATACATTATAGTAAAAGCCATATTACTATATAGATCTACATCACTTTCTGTCCTTGTACAGATATTGTAGTTGGTGTGTGTAAGCTTACTGGTTAGTACAGTGGGTAGCAGCTGTACTAAAGGGGTTAATTGATGTTACATGAGCCAATAAGGACAATAAGCATTGTTTCTATGTGTGCTACTTTATGTCCTCTGTCAGTGTCTTAGTAATCACATTTGTGACACCCCTTGCACTTTCTGATGACTTGCCAGCACTGCTGGTGACTCTAAGGCGCTAGAAATGAGGGAATCTGGCCACCTGTAACACACCTACCCTCTAAAATCACCCATGGATCCATATGCCTAACAATTCTAAATTTTATCAACAAATAAGAAAACAAAGTTATCCCAAAAATTATAAAAACAATCTTAAGAAACAATTGAAAATGTTATGACATTATTCAAACCTCTAGAAAACAAAATAACAAAAAAAAAAAGATTCCGTAGATATAGAGTTGTTATATTTTGTGTAGTATGAGCGAGAGCCTGAGAAGATTCAACAAATAGCTTTCTGTAGTGTGCAATACTCTGAAAGGCATCTTAGCCAGAGTGGAAAGGATGTGTTGATGTTTAAATCAAGGATCTGTTTATTGAACAGAAGGATAGAAAGGAATAGCCATAGGGTTTGTATCTTACTCCATGCATGGAACAAGCACAGAGACCAGTGTTGGCAAGCTAAGACATGCAGATGCATACATAAAGCAGAGACATACCGCAGGCAGAAACAGAAATATACCAAGATTCAAGCTAACCACAGAAATCAGCACACACCAATGAGAGTGCTGTGCACAGCACCGCACAGCAAGCAGCAGTAAAAACATCATTATTAGATACCAAAAACAGCACAAAGCCATAATTACATGCGCTCAGTGTGCAATTCAGCACAGCAAGAGGTTATAAATAAAACATTATTATTACAAACTGAAATTACGTGGCTTATGGGCACAACCAATACTGTATCTATTTAGCCATAATGCAGTTACTAGGTTCAATACGCATACTAAGGGCCCTTTATATGAAAATGTCATATAGAAACTGACAAAATGAAATTCTATTCTTTTATAAAGTGGTGAATAGTTATGGGAAAAAAAGAAATAATTAAAACAAATCTGTTAAAGTAGGAAGGAAAATGTATGAAATCCATTAATAGGCAATAAATGACCTAAAAATGTTATTAGGAGTGACTCAATGAATAAAGATTTACAATCTATTTAAAGGGCATGTCCACCATCCCCAACTAAACTTTGCTCAGTGTCGGCTCCACCGTGTAGTGTTAAAAAGCCTTTCCCTTTTTATTCTGGTCCTTATGGTTGTTTTACAGGGCCAGAAAAATGAAGAAAAGGAGCCTGTCTGTGGGTAATCTGTACCTGCCACCTGAGAAGTCTGGCATGCACAGTGAAACTCCCCCCTCCCCCTGGATTCCCTTGGTGGCTGCATCATCTAAAATAAAAAAAAAAAACTTCTTCTATGCTAAGTCAACCCCCCAACCCTAAACACTATCTTTAAATACCCGAAATCAGCCCCTAAATGTACTTACCCAAACTCTTTCCCTCAGCTTCCGCTGCTAACCAGCAGCCGCGTGTCTGCCGGCCCAGCACCTTACCTTAGAAGGATTTTGTGGTTTGGAGGTGGAGATTCCCTTTAATAGAAACTTTGTTTAATGCCTGAAAAGTAACTCTGTGTAATTGTGTTGAAGCGGATGCCTACTGTAGCCCCCACAATAGCAGTGTTAGAGTGTTTATAGAGTGGTTTTTTTCCGGTTTGATCAGTACCTTATAGATAGGGTTCAATAGGAGTCTTTGGCAGAAAAGCAGGTTCATACACATCATGTGTTGTGAGTTGGCCCCCACAATTGCATGTGTGTATGAGCCTTAAGATAGATATGTAAATGAGTGATAATATAGATATGAAATGTAAGGTGGGCTCCTTAGCTCATCCTGGTGGGTCCCTGGTCTCAGATTTCCTTGTGGGCCCCAACGCCTGATGAAGTGTCCCCCAAAAATCATGTTTTTTGTGTAATTCTACAATAAAGTAATCTTTTTGCTTGGGCCCCAACAGTCCAGTCCGACACTGTACATGAAGCAGTCTGAGCTTCAAGGCTGAGGTATAGCTCTGTAAAGTGGTGCAGAATATTGTATATAATAACAAGGTACCATAGTTGGAAATGTATTCACAAAAAGGATTAGTTCAGAGATATTAGCAATCCATTTTCATGAGACATTTTAGAAAGGAATTAGTATTTGTATCTCCTACTTCCTTTACTGTACATGTGGTATGAATGTACATGAAGGTGAGAAACACCTTGAAATTCTCTTTCATTCAGATTTAGTTCAATTCTACAAATATTTCTTAACTTACATTGTCAGACTGAACCATTTGAAAATGTCAGCAAATACAAGAACATTGCATTGGCACAATAGTCTAAAATTCTTGCCACCTTGAGCTATTTCTAGCACTTGAGATCAAATAAAAATGTCTTTATAACAGTTTGAGGGTTGACACCCTTCTGTGCAGAGCTAGAAAACAGCAGGGGACGTCCACAGCAGCAACAACACCTTGCTTAATAAAATGTGTACAAGGAGAATGCTTATTGGAAACATAACAGGCTGGGATTCATATCATTACTTTCTGTACCCAATGCCATGCAGTCTGTTAACAGTTTAATATGCTTGGGGCCATTTCTACTGAATCCTGCAATTTGAAATCTAATTTTCTTATACCAACCAAGCAGTGTGAAGGACACAAAAAATCAACAGACTATTATTATTAGGATTAGTAATTACGACATCTGCCAATGCATATAAAATAGACTTCTTATATTTATATCCTGTGGTTTTAGTTAAAGCATTGAAATTAGAAAAAAATTAAAGGGGGTTAATAAAGGGAGAGGAACGGCATGTGAAATAAGTAAGAAGTGGTGGTGTAACTAGAAATCACTCGCCTCCCGTCCCTGTTTCTTCTAAAGGGTTTTTCTGTGGCTGGGGAGTCTGTAACTGTTGTAGGAAATGTAAGAATTTGGGATAGTTTGTAGTTATGCCCCCGGTAAGAAGGACCAGAAGCAAGATGGTAGAGACAGGTCATCCCAGTAAATGGCACCCCAATGGAAGGTAAAAAAGAAGGAAAAGAGACAACAAAATAAGAAAATGTGGTCAGGGGAAAGAGAAGGAGCTGAAAGGAGGATGGATAGAAAATAGAAATGACCAGAAAAGTAATAAAAAGGTGTTTGACTTCCAAGAGGAAATCAACATGAAAGGGAAATATGAAGTTCAAAAGAAAAAGTATAGATATACTATTTCCACAGATTTCATTTATGTTTAAAGGAACGATACATTCAGGTAAAGAAAACAGATATAACGGACCAGAGAAAATAACATCAAAAGACCAACTGTTGGTAGTCACAACATGTTTATGTACAGTAGTTGTCACAATCTCTACCAATCAATACTGTATATACATGGGAAGGCAAGGAAAAGAGGCAGCAAAATCATTCCTGACTGCAAATGGCAATCAGCATTATTCCCTAAAACTATCAAATAGGTCTATAAACATGAAGGGAGGATTACCCAGAGTCGCAAAGGGAATCACTCACAGCGCAAGTTTTACGGCAGCTATTAATGAGCGCAAACTTGATATTTATGGGCTCATTTACCTGGGTGCGCTGTGAACACAGTGCTTTCTTTTCAGCTCTTAAAGTCACACTAACCGATTTATGATCAGTTAGTGCATCTTTAAGCCTTGGTTTGCAGCGGCTGTGCGAGTACAGAAAGAGGCACTCACATAGTCATCGCAAGCCTGTCATCCAGGGGCTGCGTGGCTGTTTGCATATAAGTATTTAACACCAGCTATCATCTGGCATTAAATACTTACATGTAAACAGCCGCACAGCCTCTGGTAATACTTACGTGGGGGTAAGATTCACGCAGCCTCTGGTAAATCCACTATGGGAGATTTCCCATGAGGGCTTGTGGCTCTGGGTGAATCTCCCTGTTAAAGGGCCCTGTTAAAGTCCACCCTAAAAAAAGTTTGCTTTAAAATGTTTAAAACACCCCCCCAAACCTAAGTTTTGCAATATTCTTATGTTTTAAAGATTCCCCTATAGGGACTTACATGACCCAGTCCCTTGCCGCCTGGGCACCGCTCTCCTGTTCCTGTTTCGAGCAAAAACAGGAGCAGAGGGTTTCTGCGCTGACAGACACTCTACATCCTGGTTGTGGCTGTCAGGCAATTGGGCGTGACATCACGTCGCGCCATTACTGACGCAACCAGGAAGTGGAGCGGTTGTCAGCAGTAGGAGCGGTAAAGGACTGGGTCAGGTAAGGAAGTTCAGGGGTATCCTTGACACTTAAAAATATTGTGAAACCTAGGTTTTGGGGGAACATAAACATTATTAAGCAAAGTTTATTTTAGGTTGGACGTGCCCTTTAATTCCTTGTGCTGGTTGCGCAAATATCGCAAATAACACTCACAACCGGTGCAAGGAATTAAAGGGCATGCCCACCCTAAAATAAACTTTGCTTAAAAATGCTTAATGTCCCCCCTACAATTTGTTGAGATACACACAGGAAATGTTTACTATGATGTATAGGAAGAAGGATAGACCAGCACACCTGCCTACTCAATGCATTAATGGCCCCGCTGCTTAATGGATACTAACAAGTTTATACTGTAGGTGGCTTTATTGTGTAAGTAACTTAAATATTTTTAAAGCCCAAATGCATCACCTTAAATTTATCTACACTGAATCTCATCTGACATTTAAACATTAGTTTGCTAACCTTTCAAGAAGATATCGCCAAGATTATACATCGTGCATTTTAATGCACGCACTTCATAGTTTTGTACCATCATCAAACACATAGAACTTGCTTTTAGCTTCTAAGCCATTCATAAACAAGTGAAAGAGAAGCAGCCGAATAAAGATCACTATTGTACATCAATTCCATCTTTATCTTGCAAAGATGATTCTCCATTTACAACTAAATAGGTAATTTTAGCAGAGGCCAGAAATAAACCAGAGATTTTGGTTTATTGGTTAAAGAATTTTAAATGTCTTCTTAATAGAAGATTAAAATGTTATTATGGATGTATTCATTTTTAAAAAACAAATCCCCTCCAATGCAATATCCCATGTATTACTATACCTATTAACTTGATTTAATCATCAGCTACTTTATGACTGAAATTCTTCCCCTTCCTAAGAAAGAAATGGGTAATTACAGTATCTTCTTTCCCTTTTCTCTGACTTTATCTACTGTAAGTACTGTATTAACTTTATATAATGCCCAATACTCGAGCATGCTTTTAATCAGATATAGACTTGGTTTTCTAGACCTGTCCTAGGCCGGATAGACATTTTAGAAAACAGCTGACATCCTGTCTTACATATAAAAATTTGATATTTCTCTTATGGATAGGTTACTATAACACCTTAATGATGTTTAAAGGACAACTCCACCCTTATAAGAACATCTTTTAGACAGAATGGCCCCTTTAAAATATGTTGATATGTCATAGTTTGTTCTATGAATTCATTACTATATGCCTGCTATGCTTCTGGATGCCTCATGGAAACTGAGCAATTTAGAAACCTGTACTGAGCAGGTACTGAGCCTGGGCATGCTCAGAAGAGGCAGATAGGGGATTAACATTCAGTCATTGGCTGTGATGTTAACTGTCAAATCCATAACTGACAATTACTAACTGGAAGAACCCGGAAGCAGAAACAGGCGAAACAGGACATTGTGCAGGATTTCAAGTTAGACTTATATATTTCAGATTTCAAACTATTACCATTTAGGGTTTTGGGGGGTGATTTACCTGTATGTAAGTTTTCATTTTAGGGCTGGACTTGCCCTTTAAACATCTGGGAATTGATACATGAACAAATATATTAATCTTGGTTTAAAGGGCATTTTTCAGGAATACATATACTTGGATGCTCCAAACTGATTTTGAACAAAAAAATCTTCAAACTTTCACTTATTAATAAATGATGAAATTCAATGAACATCGTTTTACAGCAAGAAAAATTATCTTAAATATGTGCTGCACCCGTACTTAAGGTTAACTACATAGCAAAGCTGCATCTTTTAATGAGTGTCAAGTAAAACAATTAACATCTGTGCATATTAATTAGCTAATTATATCTAACAAGTCCGAGCTAGTCTGGTGTGGTATATGTACTTTAAAGTAAAAAAAAAAAAAAAGAGACAGACTGATCACTTATTACATTTCTAAAAGTATAAATTAGATGTCTACAAGTGGAAGATTTAAACTAAAGGACAACAGAAGAGCTTGAAGGGGAACTGAGGTCCTCCATTTTGTATGTGTCTTATGGAGGCAGCCATTGATCACCAGATCATCTGACCACCGCCTTGGTTTAAGGTTGGAGCATGATCAGAAAGGGGGGCTGTGGGAGCACTCCTATGGCAACATTATTATAACATATAGTGGAAGTGCTACTGATCTGACCAAAACATTAGAACAAACAAGAATAGAGATGATAAATGCACATTCCTGGGCCCCATATACTATCATAATAGCTGTGCTAGTGCAAACAGTAAAAACATGGGGGGGGGGGGGTTAGTTACAATTTTATGCATAAAAGTGAAAAGCCTTCCAACCACGTCAAGGTAACCCCAGTATGGAAACTTCTCTGCAGAAAGATAGACCAAGCTTCCATGTGGTAGTAGCAAACCCCCCATGTTTTTACTGTTTACAATAGCACAGATATTATTATAGTATATGGGGCCCAGGAATGTGCATTGATCATCTCTTTCCTTGTTTCTTCTAATGTTTTAATCAGATCAGTAGCACTTCCAATATATGTTATAATAATGTTGCCATAGGAGTGCTCTCACAGCCCCCCTTTCTGTTTATGTAATGTAGCAAAGTTTCTCTGCAGGAAGATAGACCAAGCTTCCATGTGGTAGTAGCACCCCCAACACGTCCTTTTAATTGGAGGTTTTACACCTTGAATACTAAGCATTGGATAGCAGGCCTCTTCCCTCCTTGTTAAAAGCCAGTAGGCGGGGGGGAAGTGATAGCCTTTAATACTAATCCAATGCAAGGTCAGGGAGACAATCTTCCTACGAAAATGCAACAAAGCAGGGAGTGTCAGCCCAGATAAATGACCCAAGGTAATTGGTTAGGACCTTCCATACTGGCGTTACCTTAACGTGGTTGGAAGGCTTCTCACTTTTATTGCATAAAATTGTAAGTAAAAACATCATGTTTTTACTGTTTGCACTGGCACAGATATTATGATAGTATATGGGGCCCAGGAATGTGCATTGATTATCTCTTTTCATTTAGGGTTGGAGCATGCTCACTGCTGACTTTACTGCTGAGAAATTCTAATTAGCATACCAGAAATGCAAAGTCTCCTTTCCCCTTATTTGCATAATGAGCATGGGAGTTGCTCCTTGTAAGTCTTGTTTTTCAAAGCCTGGCTGATGACGTGGTAAAAACAATATGGGATGGACGAAACACCTTGATGGCTTGTATTGAATATAAGCAATAAATACATTTTTCAAAAAAAATCCCAGTCGAGTGCTTCCTTTAACAAAACAGTGTTGTAAGATATCGGAGTAAGCACTACTATATCCAAATACAAGGATATGCAGCTCAAACCTTTATTCTTATTTACTTTCTGGTGTGTTGCAAAGGAGGAGCAGCAATTTATACATTACACAAAAGACTCCAGCACTCAACTACTCATATAAGCATAAATTAATTAGATAGAATTCTAAAAGAAAAAATTAAACACATGCAAGCAATGAAGGGTAATCACCTGCAGTTAAGTTAAAATGGATACCTTTAGTTACAAATAGTTTGTACAAACATGCTTAAGATGATGCACCACTCCAAGGCAGTATCACAGCTTCAGTTCTAACCTAGTGAGAAAATTACAATCCCCGGGGGGAACAAGACCACACCTGTTTCTCTCTTCATTTAGTATGACCCATGGAACCATGTGAGCTTACAGAGTTTATAAACCTTCTTTCTAACTGGACTGGACTACCTTTACACAGGGAGCAAAGCATACAATAGAGCTTGGCCATATTGCTCTTTATTATTTACATATACAAGGATATGCAGCTCAAAGCTTTATTCTAATTTACTTTCAGGTGTGGTGCAGAGGAGGGCCGGCAATTGATACATTGTTGTGTAATGTATACATTGCATCTGTAATTTAAACTGTAAATAATTAGCAAAGTTTTGGATCTTTTTCAAGCTAAGTTGGTTAAAAAAAGGTCTTCGAACTAAGGCACAAACGTGTTAATTTGCACAGTTTACTTTACTTCTTATGAAGACTGAATATAAGTTTTATTATTTAGAGAGACTGAGAATCCTATGATGGGCACATCGCATGCTTCCTACGCCTGCTTCATGGGTATTTAAATCCAATTAGCATGGCTTCAAATATGCATAGTTTAATGCATATTTTAATACGAATCAGATGAAGAGGCTTTGAAAGTGCACCTTGGATTTGAATATGCATGATTTCACATGAATTGTACAAAATAGTAGAAATTGCGTATTACATTATGTTTTTGATCAAATGAGAGTCAAATGAAATTTATATGCAACAAGGCTGGACAGTGGATGTCTCTGAAAAGTAAATCAGTTTCCCCTCTCCCCACACCGGGGACTTTATAAAGCATGGGCCAGACAAAATGACTTAGCCTCCTCTACATTCCGTTTTCATTTATCCCCAAGAGCTCCCATACTGGAGGGTGCCACTGAATTCCTTGAATTCCAAAGAAATAGATACCCCCAGTGAAATATATATACACATTCATTTAAGGCATTGCGACAAATTAGGAGTCTTTTCATGAAAAGTAATTTATTGCATCAATGCTTTTCCGCCATTGAAATTGGGATTCTGAAGATGAGAATTCATAATAGTATATACACATTAGTCTAATAAATTGCCTTTTATGAAAAGTCCTTTGAGTGGGTTCCTATTGCCTTGGTTATTACTCAAAAAGTTGTATAGCACCCACCACGCTGTGACACAAGGATTTGAGTGTGGCACTTTTACACAAACGTATGGACTGTGTATTTGTATATATATCTATACATCTCAGAGCAGTGGCAAGGGGGGTTGCTAAATGGGTCACCACTGAACAAGCCCAGAAGGAGGTTCATGACCGAATAAATCCATGTGTTCTATTATATATGGATCATATAATATTATATATATTCTCTAATTGCTATGATTATCATCACAGTTGGCCAATACACATATTCCCTCTTTCTTTTGTTATAAAGTGCATTCATTATGGTTGGGTACACACAGATTTTTCAGGTCAACCAACTAATATTTCTGTGTATTGGTCGTCAGTGAAATAGGTATTCGTGTTTATTATACATGCAAGCAATGAGGGGTGATCACTATTTTATTTTTTAGTGGTAGAAAAGAGATAAAAAAAGGAACCTGGGGATACGTGTGAACACACAATATCAAAAGCAATATGGCAAAGCAGCAAAAAAAAAATAATAGCTTAGTAATGTTGTTAGCAGAGGCCCTAGAGTCCTGTTGTAGGCACCCTTTTGGGACTACATGATAAATTATTAAACTTTCTAACACATGCAAACTGTGTTAAGCACTTCTTACATAATGTATTACACAAAATGAGGAAGATTAATATAAAATATAAAATATCAAGCCTTTATATCTATCTATCTGCTTTTAATATTTATAACAGAACCGTAATGCAGGGAAAGGTGGTGTACCGTGTTAGCCAGTCAAAATGTTTATAGGGTAACCCTTTTGAAATAAAAAAAAATAACAAAAGTGGTATAAAGGTGATACCTTTATTGGCTAACTAAGATAGTCATAGCAAGCTTTCAGAACATTCTAGTTCCCTTTTCAAGCTGAATACAATGAAGCTGTGGTGCTCTCGGATATAAATACAACATTAGGCTCACAGTTCAAATAACCATAAAAAAGGAATATCAGTGTGGAAGGTGTTAACAAAGTCATATAAAAGGGGTCTCCAAGGGACAAACAGATAAGGTACAAGATACTGTGGATCAAAGTGGCTGATATAAGAAAAAGGAATTCCATGTAATTAACTGTCTCAATGTCTCTACAGATGTTTGTATTTCTGTCTTGATGCTGGCAGTTCTTAATCTATAGTTTGCCAAACTACGCTTCTTTGTTCCTTCAGCTGTCTGCTCTTGGCTCTCTGCTTGCTGGAAGCAGCAGAGAGGGGCCAGACTGGCAGCTGTGTCTGTGATTGGCTGAGCGTCAGCCAATCACAGACAGATCTGCCAGCTATGCGGACTGCCGAAGGAACGAAGGAGAGTAAGTACGTTTCTTGTGCTTATTTTACAAAACTAACATGGCGGTTGGTGGTGGACTGGGTTGAGATACACTAAAGAAAAGTATTTTATTGCTAGGGGAAGAAGAAGCCATATGGGGATATGGAGGGTGGGAGGGGGGAGGGCTCCCCTGCTCATGCCAGTGTCATCAGGGAGGACAGAGAATAAGCAGAGACCAGATGCCTCTCAGACAACTCCTACTCTTCCCTTTTCATAACTTTGAACAGGCACTGCAGGAGAACCATAAGGAGCAGAGATGTAAGGGAAGGATTTTTTTTAAGACTACACAGTGGGGCCTGTAGTGGGTTCAATTTTAGTTTTGGGGGTGCCCTTTAATGTTTTTTTTTCTACCTTCTATGTAGTCAAAAGCCTGGTGCATGATGTAATATGACACTACATAGGTAAAAGTGTTATAAAATGATCTGCCTTTTTATCATTTCCTATCTATCTTTGTGCCAATAAAATAGAATCCACTCTTGCAGCCTGTAAATTCAGGGCCATTTAGCAGGTGAAATGATAAAATAATAACATACAGTAGCTAGCAGAAATATGAAATAATCTATTCAATAAAGTCAAGTCCAAGGAATTACACTCATATGGGTCAGATTTAGATCAACCTTTCTCATTGTCATCATTGTGTTTCCTTGAACGTTATTGCTTGCCCTTGTGGTGCTTCAGCAAAGTGTCACATTTATTGTAATAAGCAATTGCAGGATGGATAGATCATAGTGCTCCGTGGGTGACAGGGTTCTTCAGGAATGAGTTTTCTATCGTTTCATACTGTGCTGGCTCCAGAAGGAAAAATATAATAAGCCGAGTTCAGTTGATGTTACTAAATTGCAAGGCTTTTATGGTGTTCTGTACAGAGGGGGTGTACGGCAGGAAAGCATGGACAAAAGGGAAAAAAGAGGCGTAAAGATAAGGGAAGTGAAGTAAGAAGTAAAAGGTGAAACAGACACACAAAAAAAAAAAGAGTAAAAAGATATAAATAAAATGAACAGGGGTGGCAGTAATTGGCTTTGTGATGAGATAAAAGCTAACTCGGGGTTAATTTGCAATTGGGTTTGTTAGAAGTATATACGGATATTAACAAAATATTGAAAAAGACACCCCAGTGACTTAATTAAATACTAATTGCATGACATCAAGTAAACAGTTCTTTGGAGTTAACCAAAGGTACTGAATTGTAGCATTCTGTAAATACCTCCAGGACTTTGGAAATAATACCCACAATAAACCACAATCCACACACACCCCATGCCACCTCACCTATTTCACTATGAAAACCTGTTTCTAACTCGTTTTCTCACAGTTTTTCTCATACACATACAAAATACTTGCTCTCACCTAAACACACCCTCTCCTAGTTCATCCCTTTGCCTTGTTGAAGTAGATTAAAAAAAAAAAAAAGAGGGTGACTAGGTTGGACTTGATGGACTATGTTATTATATATATTTCTATTTTCTAAATATATCTCACTATATAGAGGGATAGATATAGATAGATAAACCATAGATGGATAGAAATAGGTAGAAATATAAGTTTGATAGAGAGGTAGATACGTATAAATACAGAGATAGATTAGATGGATGACAGATAGATAGATGAATAGACCGATATAGAGAGAGATAATATACTGGTAGATAGAGATAGATTGGATAGAGATAAATGATGCAGATGGATTGAGATAGACAAATAAATACATTGCAAGATAGATAAAGATAAAATGTACAGGCAGTCATTTTGCTGCACATTGTAACAAACTAGCAGGTGACACATACAGTAAGAGACAAAGCCTAGCTTGGCTGACAATCACACATGTGTGACTCTTTGGTTGGGCATCGTTCATTGATCAGCCAGGTTGGACCACCCACAACACCTAACTGAACGCCCATAAGCGTGAGTTGATCAGTCAAAACACGTTTGTCAGGCGTCATGCCGCAAATAAACCAGGTGTTTGGAGCTTTAGGCAATGTGCGCACTGGCTGGTATTTTGACCTGATTAACCATGGCAAACTATATTTTGGTTGGTCAAGTTGAACTATCACCTAAAAAATTTTCTGCAACCAACATTTTTGCTATAATTAACCAATTAATGAATCAGGCTAAAATTTCACCTAATCAAATGCTTTTCAGTAGGAATGGGCCAATACTGTATTCCCATCAAAAAGACTAACAATCAGGTTTGCCAGTGTGTACATAAAGAAATAGTGGTAGATACTGTAGATATAGATAAAATCAGATAGATACAGAGAGCGGTAGGGTGATATAGATATAGTAATGCTGTCCATAACCTAGGGCATATTTGTAAAGGTTCGTTAAACTTTTCGCCTTCTTTAACGCAGTTCGCTTTTCGCCATACATCGCTGTGGTAACCGCTCAAGCATATTTACAAAATGGTGAAAAGTGATTTTTTTGCGTTAAGTTCAGCCATTCCAATTCGCCAAGTCTGAGGTGGTGAAAACACATCAGTGCCCATTTATTTAGCCTGCCAATGGGTCCATGGAAGGTGTCAGTACATTGTGGAGTGTTTCTCAATACTAATAAGTACCCAGGGGGGTGTTAGACTATTTTCCAGCATTTACTGTAATACGATCTGAGATTTCGCTTTTTTAAGGTTAATTTTTCGCTTTTTAAAGATTTTTTTTTTTAAATGTTCCGATTTTCTTTATTTACCAATAAAGTAAAATGGGGGTCTGAGGGACATATTTATAAAGGGGCATTATTTTTACTTTTTTTTCCCCACCAGCCTTTACCATAATTTTTTAAACTTTCATCTTTTCCTTTCATCAGTTATTTAAAAGGTGAATTTTCATCAAAAGTGAAAATTATCTAGTAGAAAGTAGCACTAATAATGCTGAAAAAGCTCAGCACATATGATGGTAAATAGGTAATACTCCCTGGTGGTTTTTCAAAGTAGTATTAAATTGGTTAATACACACTGAACACCTATCTGTTATTTAAAATAAAAAGTTGGTGTTTTTTTCAGTCAAAGATATAAATAGTACAAAACTCAAAAGGCGAGTTTTCTCAATTTAAATAGGACATGGTAAATAGTGTGAAACTCAAAAGGCGATTTTTCTCTATTTTATTAATAGGACATTTTTTAGCATTGCTTATTTTTAGCAAACTACAGCTAATTACCAAACCAGTTCCATTAATATTGGAACATACCATAGTGCTGTGTAAGATATAGTCATGTTAATGGAACATTCCAGTAAGTAATGATGTTTGGCAAAAATTCTGTTAAAACTGCAAAAAATGCAACAAAAGGGAGAAAAGGGGAAAAAAGGTAAAAATTAAAAAAAGTGACAAAAGATAACTCTGAAATTACACTAGAGAGCAATCTCTCTTTTCGCAGTGATACCACACAATACAATGAATAAGGTGAAAACTATTGCCACACATCGCCTCAGCGATACTTTTCTGCAAAGGCGAAAGCGAAAATGAGCAGTTTTATAAATAAGGTGAAAATAGTGCTATTTGTCATTGTGATGTCCTGTGATAGCGAACTTTTATAAATATGCCCCCTACACATTAGATAGATTTAATGTTTGATGTCTAGAATAGACATTACCTCCCTAAATTCCCATGACATTCACAATATATGTTTTTGCAATCAAATGTCAACCACAAAAGAATTAGGCAAGGCAGTTGTCCTAATGTCACAGGAACGTCAGAAGGTACGTTTTTTAGTGTATGGCCAGTGATAGATACACACAAAAAGTTTGGTAACCTGCATAGTAGCACTTGCACATTATCTCCCCTCTAAAAAGCTTTACATCGCACAGTTAAGTCTAAACATTTCTCACAAACACTGTGCACTGTGCCCAAAAGGACATCCAACTTGACTGCAGTTCCCTACCAACCCAGATTTTGTCCTATTCTGTATCCTGGACATATAGACTTTAAATTGCAAATCCTGGAACTCCCTAAATCCTCAGTCAGAACTAACTGTTCATTCAGCAAGTCGCCAGGGCCCAGTCAAGCAGGTCTCTTTTTCTGGAGCACACTACAGGAACCCTAAAGCTCAAGCCTAAGGGGCCTACCAGAAAAGGCCTCAGAATAATCCACCACTACTGCCATTTGTTTTACATACACTAGTGAAATAAGAAGCACATTACACAGGTGTAAAACATGATTGCTTTCCATTGCGTTTAAAGGACAATTAAGTCATTTTTCAAACCCCCTTCCCCAGATTTTTGCACAAGCTGTGGAGATGTCAGATGCAGCAGGAAGGCGTATCGCTGAGGCACGCTACTTATGTGACCACGCTCCTGCAATCTAGGCAGATGGGAAATGGTAATGGTCCAAGAGCTATGGACAGCCATAAACAAAGATGTAGAGTTATTTTTGTGGATAAGGTATATGGACGACATTTTGATGGAAGGAGATGGAAGGGAACAGAGAGGGAAGGAGAGAGACAGCAGTGCTGCAGGACCGTGGAGAGGAAAGTAGTAACACATCTTATTAATATCTGATATTTAATAAACTATAGGGCATTGCTATATGGGAAGATAAATTACATGCTTATACTAAAGACTCGTATTGTTCAGCTTATCAAAGGAATATGAAATAAATACTCATTTTGTCCTAGGTATCATCAGCACTAGAGGGCGAATAAATTAGATTTAAAACAAGGCAGATGAAAGATGTGGTGCATCCACATTCAATGTTGCTATGTTGTTATCAGCCATTATATTCTGAGCCTCTACAGTGTTTGAAACATTTTAGGAATAGGACCTTAGAGACTTTTGTACATAACTGAAAATCTGCCATTGCTTTTGTTTAAAGACTTCCACTGCTCACTTGCTGTGATTGTCCATTCAGTGGCACCATTAACAAACCAAGATGAAGATTTCAATGTGACTTTTTATGAAACACAGTGTGCTCATTCAACCTGCTTGGTTGATGTAATCTGCATGGAGAGAAGACTGGAAACGACAATGAATCAAAGCTCACGCACCTTTTTCTCATCCAGTAGAATACAAAAATGACTACATTTGGCTCACTCGGGAAGGTACTTTAGTGATAGCATAAAAGTCAACGCTCTCGTGTGACCTGTGCCTTTGTGTGATATAAGAGGTTCTCTAACTATTCTATTGGTAGGTTAACATCTGCTGGGCTTTAAGAGCTGTCACCTTCCAATATGTTTTTGGCAACAGGGCACAGCTATAAATGCTCATGTAGAATATATAAATTGGTAACACAGGGAAGAGGGGAAATCTATCTGCTGGTGATTCTTTAGTGTATTTGCTTGGAATCATGCCAGTGGCACAGCAACCACAACCACAGAGAGACTAGTAATCATTCTGTGCCCATCATATTAACATTGTGCCCATCATATTAACATTCTGTAGAGAATTATTCATTCTGCTAAAGGAGTTCACCAGTTTAAAACACACTTTTCATATGAATCAGCTGAATCAGACAATAACAGCTAAATTTGCCTAAAAAGATTACTTACTATGTGAATATTGTTAACTTTTATGGATGCACTGTACACATTTAGCATGGCAGCTCCCACACACACATTACCTAACACATACAATTTTATGCAAAAATATTCCTATATACAGTATTAGGACAAAATGATTTAATATTTTAAATGATAATAGATAATTATAATAAGGGTCTATTTTTATTTATGCATTTCAGATCCTAATGACATGGGGATGCACCTAAAATCAATTTATTGTCAAACTTCTTAAAAGAAATGAAAAACTGCATTGACATCTCTTCTGGAAAGGGCGGGTGATATTGGCTATATACCCAATTATGGAAAGGGTGGGTAATATTGGATATATACCCTATTCTGGATAATGCAGATAATATTGGATATATACCCTATTCTGGAAAGGGCATATGATATTTGATATAGACCCTATTCTAGGAAGGGAGGATAATATTGCATATATAATGTAATCTGGAGAGGTGGGTAATATTGGATTTACAGTATACCATATTCTGGGAAGGACAGGTAATATTGGATATATCCCAAATTCTGTAAAGGGTGTGTAATATAGGATATATACCTTTTTATGAAAATGTGGGTGATATATATACTGTATTCTGGAAAGGACGTTTAGTATTGGATATATACGGTACCCTATTCTGGGAAGGGAGGGTAATATTGGATATACCGTATATACTCCAGTATAAACTGTCCCGAGTATAAACCGAGATACCTATTTTTACCTGAAAAAAGTAGTAAAAGTGATTGACTCGAGTATAAACCGAGGGTAGAACTTATGACCACTACTGCCTTCTGATTCTGTATTGGTTTGAGGCTTTAGTTGCCCTTTAAATGGACAGCAGAATTCCCATACAGTAGTCCCATATAGTAATAGCCATACTGGATATGGCTATTACTGTATGAGAATTCTGCTGTCCATTTAAAAGACAACTAAAGCCACTCCAGATGTTTGGAAACTACAACTCCCAGCATGCTTTATTAGCTGGGAGTTGTAGTTTCCAAACATCTGCACACTCCCCCTCCCCCACAGTTCAGTGGACTTACTTATTGAAGTGATTCAGTCACTAAGCCGGCGTGCCAGAACAGGCAGGGATTTCCCCTGCTCAGTGCAGGGAACAGCAGCCTGGAGGAGGATTCCGAGGAGTTTTACAGCCAGAACTTCCTTCTTTAGGAGGGCAGTGCGGGGGCAACATGTGAGTAGTGCGCGGCACTTTGCTTAGGCTGATCCATCCATATAGACGCTCGCTGACGTCACTACGCTGCGCCGGGCAGTGACATCAGCCGGTGCGCCAGAACAGGCAGGGAAGAAGCGAGCGTGCGGCGTCCAGATTAAAAGTTAGTACCGGTAGCTGAAAAATGTCTGACTCGAGTATAAACCGAGGTTGGATTTTCAGGCTAATTTTTCAGCCTGAAAATCTCGGTTTATACTCGAGTATATACGTTATACCAAATTCTGTGAAGGGCGTGTAATACAGGAGATATACCTTTTATGGAAAATGTGGGTAATATTGGATATATACTGTATTCTGGATAGGGCATGTTATATTGGATATATACCATATTCTGGGAAGGGCGGTTAATATTGGATATATACACTATTCTGGGAAGGGCAGGTAATATTGGATATATACCAAATTCTGTGAAGGGCGTGTAATACAGGATATATACCTTCTATGGAAAATGTGGGTAATATTGGATATATACTGTATTCTGGAAAGGGCATGTAATATTGGATATATACCCTATTCTGGGAAGGGTGGTTAATATTGGATATATACACTATTCTGGGAAGGGCAGGTAATATTGGATATATGTCCTATTTTGGGAAGGGCAGGTAATATTGGATATATAGCAAATTCTGTGAAGGGCGTGTAATACGGGATATATACCTTTTTATGGAAAATGTGGGTAATATTGCATATATACTTTATTCTGGAAAGGGCGTGTAATATTGGATTTATACCCTATTTTGGGAAGGGCGGGTAATATTGGATATATACCAAATTATGTGAAGGGCGTGTAATATAGGATATATACCTTTTTATGGAAAATGTGGGTAATGTGGGATATACTGTATTCTGGAAAGCGTGTGTAATATTGGATATATACGGTACCCTATTCTGGTAAGGGCAGGTAATATTGGATATATACCTTATTATGGGAAGGGCAGGTAATATTTCATATATACCAAATTCTGTGAAGGGTGTGTAATACAGGATATATACCTTTTTATGGAAAATGTGGGTAATATTGGATATATACTGTATTCTGGAAAGGGGATGTAAAATTGGATATATACCCTATTCTGGGAAGGGGGGGTAATATTGGATATATACACTATTTTGGGAAGGGCAAGTGATATTGGACATATGTCCTATTTTGGGAAGGGCAGGTAATATTGGATATATGTCCTATTTTGGGAAGGCTGGGTAATATTGGATATATACCCTATTCTGGGAAGGCTGGGTAATATAAGATATATACCCTATTATGAAAAGGGCAGGTAATATTGGATATATAAGCTATTTTGGGATATGTGGGTAATATTGCATATATACCATACACTTTTCTGTGAGGGTAATATTGGATATATACCCTATAGTGAGGAGGCAGGATAATGTTGGATATATACCCTAGTATAAGAAGAGAGGGTAATTTTGGATATATACCCTATTCTGAGCAAAAGATAATGGGGCAGGTTGATGCTAAGATATAACTCGTTTGAATCGTACCAACAATGTATGCAATTACAGGACAGCTTGTTTCTGTTAATTAAAAAGGAGGAAGGTGAAGGGAGCATGTTACTCTAACAGAATGTGCACACATGACTCAAGTACTGTGCTCTTATTGTGTCTGGCACAGCGTTGTATTGCTCTGCAGAATAAGTGGGTAGCTTATAGCTAAACAATAAAAAAAGCTGAGATGGAAAATTGGAAACAGAGACAAGAAGTGACACAAATTAAAAAAAAAACTAACAGAAAACACAAGAATAAAAAGAACATGAGCGAATCAGTAATAAAGTGAGTATGTAAGTGATAAGAATAAGATGAATGCTCAAGGTACATGCTGTTCCCACTCTGTGTTTGGTTCAGCTGCTATTAGAAACAAACTATTTTAAGTTAGCAGGTGATGAGCATCTTTTAGCAGTTTTAAAACACTAATTTACAGCTCACTGCTACACTTCACAATCCCATGGGGTATTCTGCCACCTCTCCTTGCCTGCGGGGGGCGCACAATCGAAATGGAATTAATAAATGCCACAAGACAGAGAGCACAGGGCTGCTGTGCGCAAACTGGCAGGAGGCGAGGACTGAATTCAGTGATCCTGTGTTTCTTTCACTATTCAATCCAGCTGGAAGCCACAGTGTAAAGGACAAGATAATCTTAATGGCCCTTATTTCTAATAGCCTCTGTGCCTGTATCTCAGCTGCTACAATTTGTATCTATCAAACTTTTATATAGTTTGATTTTATGATGAGTCCATTAGAGTATATATATATATATATATATATACACAAAAGACACTATCCTCAGCCCAGGTGCTGATCCTGCAGAGAACATATGTACACAAAACCATAGAAGACACAGGGCACTCACAGGACTTTGTAAACCAAAACCAGTGTTTTGAAAGAGGACAGAACAGCAAATATATCTAAACAGAACTTTCCTTAGCTTAGGGTACAAATCGGTTATACAATATGGCAATTGCAAAGTAGAAAGGTACTCACACTATCCCACAGAAATCTAATTACCCCCGTAAACCACAGACAACAGGAATCAACATCATTTATAGGGACCAACATCATTTAGAGGAAACAGGTCAGCGAAATCGACTCATTCAGACCCCTTGGGGCCAATGTGTCCAACTGCCGGATCCAATAAACTTCTTGCTGCAACTATTTTTTGTCCCTCGTGATACCAAGAATAGAAGGAGGGATAAGGTCCACAGCCATCCATTTAAATATTGCAAGTTGATGCCCAACTGATTAAAAGTGACGTGCCACCAACTGCTCACCATGTTTACTACCAGTGTCACTCATTAAACCAAGATCAGACAAAAGCTGCCCTTATGGATGCCCTATGATTGTTCATCTGCTCCATGACAGTCGTAGAGGTCTTTCCTACGTAGTATAATCCACACGGGCAGATTATGATGTAAATCACATATGTTGACGTATAGGTGAGTTTAAAATTGATGGCAAATCTGTTTCCTGAGTGTGGGTGTGGGAAACCTCTACCAACTAAAGTATGGCGACATGTTTGACAGCCCAAACAGAGAAAGCACCCAGTTGCTCTATTTTAGTTGAGCCAGTTATCCTTTGGCACCACTTTAGGTGGTCTCACATCTGTTTTAACCAACAGGTTATGTAAATTGGTGGCTCTCCTGTAGGCACACCTTACCTCAGTGTTCTTAAAAGGAACAGACTTGTCAAATTTGACCACTTCCCAATGCTTGTAAATACTCAACTCTGGGCTGAGTGGGGTATATCCCATTGTGAACGTCATTACATCCTTCGGAGTTTCGGAATCCAATTTGGTAATGTTACCTGCCACACATTTCTGTGCTAGCAATAATTGCTGTTCCAACAAGTCATGCTTATAACCACGGGCGAGAAACCTTTCGGTCATCTCCTCTAATTGTGTCAATGCCACTTCAGGATCAGTATTATTGCATAGTACTCAAAAATTCAACACTCCTAATTTGTTGAACTGGATGAAAGCTGTCTCTGTGAAGTATGGTATTATGATCGGTCAGTTTCCTGAAAAGAGAAGTACACATAGTATTTCCCTTAATAGAGATTCTTAGATCAAGAAAATCAACAGTCACATTATTAATGTTAGCACTGAATTTAATCGGAGTATCCAACCCGTTCAAATTGTCAATACATTTATGAGTGCCAATGTGGCCCCCCCGCCAAATGCTAAATACATTGTCTATGTATCTTCTATACATTGCGATGTAGTCACCATATCTAGGAAAAATGTGTTTTTCTTCAAACCACTGCATATACAAATTGGCGAAGGAAGAGGCCACATTTGAGCCCCTGGCAGTGCCTACCAGTTGTTGATAAAACCTGTTTTCAAATCGAAAATATTTCTTGTACAAAATGAAAAAGTCAAAAGTTCCTTTAAAAATTCAATGGGAGGTCCCTGGTGGCCAATCTTCACCAAAGCCTCAGTGCAGATCTGAACCCCTTCAGACTGGGGAATGACAGTATAGAGACTGCCAACATTAGCCATGATCAAAACCAAAGTGTCTAAATCACCCTAAAAGTTTTTGAGGGATGAAAGCATCTCCCCGCTGTCCCTCAAGTACGAGCGCATAGCCCTCACAGACGGCTGTAAGAAGTGGTCTAAAAATCGGGCTACTGGTTTAAATAACAATCCCTTCGAAGTAATGATGGGACGTTCCGGAGGGGACACTGTGGATCTGTGTATCTTGGGGATGGTATAAATGATCGGACAGCTGGGACTATCATTAACCATGAATCTATATTCATCATCTGTAATCCATCCACCATCTCTCGCCATCTTGAGCATCCCATCTCCCTCTTAAATACAATAGTGGGATCATCATTAAGCAATTTTAACGTATTTATGTCAGACAGTTGGGACAAAAGCTCACCCCAATAATATTCGGGATCAAGGAGGACATTCCCTCCCTCCCCTTGTCAGCAGCTCTTATAACGGTCCCATCATTGGAACTTAGAGAATTCAAAGCCTCTCTTTCACACATACTGAGATTATCTCTCACTTTGAACTTTGGACCCATTTTGACAAGATTCCTCAAGTCATGTAACACCATATTATTGAACACTGAAATGGCTGCCGCCGTATTAGGTTGCTCAAATGTTTTTTTTTACATTTTTTTTAAAATTATGCCCTTTAAAATGGTCTCTTAATTTTAATTTCCGTTTAAATTCAACAAATCAATCTCGTGTTCAAGGGATTTGACATGTGGGACAGGGACAAATGACAAACCCCAAAAGACAAGCCCGCACTGTTAGGGCTGCCAAACATGCTTTGGTTGGTAGAGAATTCCCACACCCCAACTCAGGTAAGAGATTTGCCATCAATTTTAAACTCACCTGTATGTGATTTACATCATAGTCTGTGTGTGGATAATACTACATAGGAAAGACCTCTACGACTAACACACTAAATCCATATAACAGGCTCTTTCACTTTCCCCCCACCCCTTTGGCTTTTTAAAATGAGAGAAGAGGCCATCCAGTTCTTAATATTAAAGGCATAGGACCTCCCATAAAAGGGCGTGTTGGGGGTGCTATTACCACATGGAGGCTTGACCAAGCCTCCCAATAAATACATACAATACAAGAATTGTGGAAGCACTCCAATTAGGCTAATTTACAACTACATTTAGCGGAAGTGCAACTGATCTGGTCAAACATTTATACAAACATAGAAAAGATAATCAATGCACATTCCTAGGCCCCATACAATATCATATTATCTGCACACTGACATACTTTATAAACAAAGGGGTTTTAGTATACATTACTGTGATCACATGAATGAAAAGCCTTCCATGTAGTTGTAAATTAGCCTAATTGGAGTGCTTCCACAATCCTTGTATTGTACTTCTGTATAACAGGTAAGACTCCCATACCACTTATGTTAACCTTATTAACACCTATATCACCCGTGTTCTCCATGTGTCACATGATTTTAACAAATTCCAACTTTAAAGACTTTAACCTTTAGTTAACTAAAATGATCCTGTCGGCGAAGGGTAGACACAGGCTGATCCATTCAGTGTAGCGCAGGCAGTGCCGGACATCTAAGGGCAGGGAGGTGGGAATATTCAACCCTACCTTCCAGTCCCAGGTACTTGTCATTTCTAAAAAGTTAATTTTTACAGTATAGTAGTCCTTTAAAATATCCCATGAACTGTGTGATGAAAATTGCATGCTACTGTATATAGGATAGTTTTCCTATCACTATTAAGCTTTATTCCTGATTGGACAACCATGTAAATAATGTAGGGCCCTGGTAGATGTTAGGACATCTACCAACGTAGGTATGCCTTTTCGATATATTCTTCATTTGTTCCTTAGCCTTTTCCGAGCCAGTATTGTTGTGTAAATTAATTGGGATTAAATTACCCTTCTTTTGATGTAATGGATGGTAGTTGGTTTCAAGCTTATGACTTTGCACTCTCGCTTTGACGTTTCCATTGTGCTTCCGAAAAAGCATACTACCATTTATCAAAGACGGAGCACTCGCTGGAATTGTCCAAAGTACAATTATATTGTTTAAAACACGACAGTCTGCCCGTTTCGGGCAGCTTAGAAGCTGTGATTGGATAAGTGCAGAGAGTTTCTTCAGTTGCACTCCACCATTACCACATGTTCACACCTGGGTGCTTCCAAAACACACATCATCTTCAGGGCTAGGCTACCCAGTGCACAGAGGAGTGCATGATTTGGGCAAAGCAATTGCAATGTTGATTTATGCACGCTTATGTGAGCTTGCGCTGTGCTTCTTTTAATGTTACCCTATTGTGATGCGCACCAAGATGCAGCGGGCAGTGGGGTCACGCACATCCACCAACAATGGCGTGCGATGGCGCAGCGAAAAACACATGTGAAAATGCGATGAAAATTGCCTAGTGGGGCCTAGCCCTTAGGGCTTCTACAGTAATTCTACATGTGTTAGAACTGCGATCAATGTGTTTCAGCCACGTTTCAGGAGGGCAGCCAAAGACGTGGCTGAAATCATGACAGAAGAAAAAAGCCTTGAATGTGATTTTCAAAAATGTATATATAGTAATTCTGGTAAATGATAAAAAAAAGTTCTAATTTAAAGTTGGTTGCTGGTGCTTGCCAAGAGGGTGTGTGTGCCCTTGTTGCTATACAGGCCCTTCTAGCCCAGTAAAATCACATCAAGAACCTATAATGAGTCTGATAGGATACTCTTTACCATGGTGGATCAGGGCTCAGGGGTGAAGGTGGTCTTGGGATCGGGCAATTCATACCAACTAAGCTAAAATTAGAAAATGAATGTGCTTGTTTTTATTTTTTTTTTTCTCTTTTATTTACATTTAAAAAGTCAAATAAAAAAAAAAAGCTAAGTGCATTGTATTATTACCAAACCCCAAGCACTTGGGTGAAATATGTAATTTGCTGTATTATAAAAAGCTTTTATTTATTTCGATGAATTACAATACATCTCTACCAAGGTTGTTCAGGGACGAATATAGCTCTAGAGCCAAATAATTATACACCTTAACCTTAAAATGGTATAAATTATGGTATGTTCATTTTTTTAATTGGACAAATCATTTCAGGCAATCAAGAAATCTTAAAATGACATATACTTTTTTTTTCCAAATTGCAGCAGCAGGTAAATTCCATCACATATGAATCAACTGACAAGTAATTATGTAAGATATATAGTTGAAGAACCTGTCTTATTATATTTATTGACAGGTTTATTCAGTTTATTCCCAAGCTCTGCTTACAATAAAGACAGCATGATGTTAAGTAAATGGAAGTAAGCATTAGTAGTCTCTGTGTGACCTTGATTATTAGAATACGATATCCTAGTCAGCAGTACAGGCTTGGCAGACTGTAGGGATACTATTATAGGACCCAAGAAAATGACAATATACGGTGTCCCATCATGCCCTACGTGTCCTTTACATCTGATACTGAACAAAGAGATTTTTTACAGAGTTCTAAAGGGCCAACGGCACTTTTTGTTCCTGTCATTATGTTGCACTATGCTTACTAAATTTCTCATGACACACTTTAGAGTTTTCTTCCACGTTTGCTATTTAACATAAACCTTTGTTGACATATTAACAAAGGCCGATTGTCAATTTTCAGTAAATAGAATTGTATTATTCATTTTTAATAATGACTTCAAATTGAACAAATGGCTGAACAGTTTTATGTTCCCTTGTCCTGACAGACAAAACTTATTTTATAAAGATTAATATGCTTTGCTAAATTGAATGTGGTTGGCCATAGACAAATATTGCAGCTTTGAAGATTGCATTGATTATGGGGATTAGGGAATGACATGGAGAAAAGAAGGGGGTTTATCTTAGGTGGTGTCTGGTTCCGTATTAAAGCAAACAAAAGTGTTTTGGCATAGAGGAAAATAAATAAATCATTAACTTGCGATTCACAGATGACATGAACTTCACTGTGACCTTGTGAGATTGGGTCTAGGAAAGTACAGAAAAAACATGATTTTTAAATATATTTTGTAGGAGTTAATCCCCATGCAGCTAGGGAATGTGATGCAGTGATGGTGTGGTAAGGTTATTGTTACTAACTCTGGAATTTTATACTTCTCTCAATACAAGTGTAATAAACGGACCATCTGTTATGCAAGCTCTTTGCAGAGAAGACATAGATAGTCATCTTGCAAAGGACTCATTTCTGTTTCTTTTTTTAACTGAGCGTGAATAGCGTGTAGAGGGAGCACTTTAGTAAAACACTGATGCCTTTGATAGTCAGAAAGCAGACTGAATACCAGCAACTAAAACTGTCAATGTATCTCTCAAATATGTGAAAAGACTCCAGTCTTTCTGTGTAATGGACTTCTTCAAATTGCAAAGAGGTTAGCAATTTATTGGAGAATGAGTTTACTCAACCTAAAATCCCAGTCAAACAAACTTTCCATACATAAAAACATGTGTTTTTATGGCTAAATACCAGAAGCTTTTTCACTTTGAGCTCATTTTCTTTGTGCACTTTAGATTTTCCTATCTACAGTATAGCACTTTCTCGTTCAATGTTTTGGTGGATCTTACAATTTTTAGTGCTTTCCTCACAAAAAATATGTGGACAATTGGCTCTGCTAATTTTTCAACACATAATTACCTTGTTTATAGCTGTGCATGTGTTTATCCATCAAAATTATTTTCAGGATTTACCCACACCCGCAAAACAGATATTACATTTGCTGCTGGAGATTTACCTTGAGCGATTGCGGCTTTGGGTAAATCTCCATATATATATTACTCCCATACTTCCTATCTGCATTGCTTTCCCAGAGACAGTCTTTTCCCAGGCAACTGACCCTTCTTCCAGAATAGGCAGTGCCTGGATGGTCTGGGAGCAAGATGCGTCTGGGGATGGGGTATGTTCAGGTCACATCAGGGTCCACTGATAACAAATGTTGGTACAGTATGTACAGTCAGGTTATCTTGCCAGCTGCATCTCTTTAGTAGTTTGTGGCTTCATTTAGTGTAGCAACTTCAGTTCATCTAAATTTGCTTGATACCTTTTAGGGACTAAATTTAGCAGCAGAACTCAATTGCAGGATTGTGGAACACTGAATGAATTTTACATAAATAAAGAAATTAAAATATTTTTTTCCCAATTTGGCTTTGACCTGCTCATGGCTTTCTTAAAGGGTATGTCCTCCCCTAATAAAAACCTAGGATTTGGGGAAACATGAGTAAATTTTGTATTAGGGGTGTTCTTTTTAGGTTTTTTTTTATTGCTTATTGCTGGAAACTATAATTACTCCCAACTATCACTGTACAATTTTTGGTTGATCTGTCCTCTATTTCTTTAGATATCCAGTCTAACCCATCTTACATTTCAACTGTCAATCAAGTGCCTTAGTATCATAAACTCTTCTGTTATGTATAGTTTTGCTGTAGCTGGAATGGTGACAGTTGGTATGTGAACTGCATGGTAGGAAATTCCCTCCCCCAATGCTGCCTCATAGGAATAACTGAGTAGGCTTTCCCTCACAGAGAGTCAGATAGTCTGGCAGGGGGACTCTGCATAAGCAAAACAAATACTGGACTGAAGTCATGCAGTAACACAAAGTGCTGCTTACATATTACAGATTACATATTCATTTATAGATTGAAATGAGGCAAATTCATTTTTTCAATTAAGGCCCCCACATTCTGGGCTTCCTACCTTTTTGGGGTACTTTGAGACTAAATTTTATAATATATATAAATTGTTATTAAATCTATTTAAAAAATCTGAGGAGTGCTGTGTAACTTATCCTCTTTATTTATATTCAATCTATACATTTATATATTGTTTTCTTCTTTATTCTCTTATATATATATATTTTTTATATCTATCTGCTAAGCCCATCCCCCCCCTGGTCGTTTGTTCACCTGGTGCGGTGTGGTTTCTGGATTTTTCCTGTGCCTTTCTAGACGACACAGCCACTCGGATTGCTTTTCGTGTTTTTCAGTCTCTGCATCAAACGTACATCAGCGACGTTTCGGGGAAACAGACTCCCCTTCTTCAGGCAATAGATGATGACAGACAATGTCCATAATATGTACTCACAACAGAATATAAAGCCTGCTACAGGAAGTGACATAATATTAATCCCTCCCCCTTCATCATTACCAATGGGCCATAGAGGCCGCCCTGAAACCTGTACATACCAAATACAGCAGTGTTCAGTTAACAAAAAACAACCTTGACTAGTATCAAAGGATTAGATAGAGATCAAAGTCTCTATTTAATCTATTTGGATACAATGAATTCAATTTGTGGACCCCCACACCTCTCTTTGTCGCAATTTAGACTCCTGTCCGCCCCCTCTAACGGAGGGCTTGACCAACTCCAACACCATATACTTTAAATCGTTTTCATTATGCCCTGCTTCTCCATAATGTTTAGGTACCGGTAGCTTATCATCACGGAGTTTAATGCTCGACCGGTGTTGCGAAATCCTGCATTTAATAGATTGTGTGGTTTCACCTATATAAAGATGTCCACACGGACACCAAAGAGCATACACAACAAATTTACTGTCGCACGTATAGGTGCCCCTCAATTTATATGGCACCCCCGTACTCGGATGTACAAATGTGTTACCCTTATGGACAAATTTACATTGGGCGCAGCGGGCACAGGGAAACATGCCCAATTTCTTAGTGCTTAGAAAGTGTTGTGGCCGATCCGGTTGACTTCTAAACATTGATCTGACCACTTGACTGCCAATTGTTCTACCCTTCCGATATGATACTAAAGGGGGCTGGGAGAATTCTGTCACCATTGGATATGCTTGTCCAAGCAAATACCAAAGTTTGCGTATGGCATTGCCCACATAATTGGTACCAATGCCATAGCCTGTTATAAATGGTATACATTTAGTCGTGCTGCGTACTGCATTTTCATCTCTTGAGCGCACCCGATCTAGGGCATCACCCGTGGTGATGGCTCTGAAAAGACAACAACTGGTTTCTATCAGTAGGTTTAGAAAATAGTTCAGTATGAAAACAGCCTACTCCCTTCTTCACTCTTACATCCAAAAAGCAAATTGTGCTCAAGTCACAATTTAGGGTGTATGTGATAGTAGGATGCAATTTATTTAATTCAGTGTGGAATCCCTCCAGGGATCCAATGTCGCCCCGCCATAGAAGGAAAATATCATCTATATACCTCCACCAGGCCAAACAATGCCCAGTGAAGGCAGACAGATGATAAATAAAATCCTCCTCAAGCCATGCCATAAAGGCATTGGCGTAGGCAGGGGCGGCATTGGATCCCATGGAGGTCCCACGTAGTTGCTGATAGCTGACACCATCGAATGAGAAGTAGCTCTCTGTTAATACAATGCTTAAACATCTAATAATAAAAACTAATTGTGAATCACTGTACTGGCCACTCTTGGTTAATATCCTCTGTACAGCCACAATGCCCTGGTCATGCGGTATAGCTGTATATAGGGATGACACATCCAGGGTGGCCAGTGCGATATCATCAAAGTGTTCAAACCGTAGAGCTCTTAATTTAGTCAAAAAGTCTGTCGTGTCCTTCAAAAAGGATTGCGTGCCCTTCACCAATGGAGCAAGAACCCTGTCCAGCATGGTGGCCATAGGGCTGAAAATCGAACCGATTGGATGTGATGCAAATTTAGCCATTCTACCATGCCGGCTTCCCACAGTGTGCATAACATCAGCACATTTTTCTGGCCACAAAGTTTAAATTGGATCTGTAAACTGGTTCTTTGCCCTTATTATAGCTTGCCTTGCTATGTCTTACTTCTTGGCTGTTGCCTGTTTATTTGTATTTTTCAGATTTGATCCTTTGGCTTTTGGCTTGGATTTTCCCTGCCCTGGTTATGTGTTTGTTCCTGGACTTCGTTTGACAACTGCCAGCCTTGATCTCTCTCTGATTTACAGACTTCTGCTTACTTCCTTGGATACTATGCTTTGGACTTGTGCTTCCTCCTAGGTCCTGACTTCTACTCGCCCTTTACAGATATGTTTAACCTGGTTATTGTTTCTTTATTTCCCATTACTTCTGCTATTCTATCAATTCCCCTATATCTCTATCCACAATTGCACAGTTGTAAGTCCATGTGTACAGGGTGTATGCAATAAATACCAGTAACTAGAGGGTGCACTGCATTTTCCAGAGCTATTGAATCCAGTGTGAAAGAGAAAAATGTAAAAGGAGTTTAAAAATACAGCAATGTGCATTATTCTAGCACTTATCTGATGATAGATTCCTGTATTAAGAAAATGGTAGTCTCTTAAAGCAATGGTTTTGCATGATTTAAGAGATGCATTTGTTCTCTGCTATTACTGCAGTAAGCAATTCGTGTTACATCAAATACTGAGGTGTTCAGACATGCTGCCCCTATGTGGCCTTGTGGGAAATCTGGCCCTGAATGGAGCACTGTTATAAAGTTTATCAAAGTAACTGAATTGCATGAGTAGAGATGGGATCCGGGTTCGACTCGGATCCAGGTCCGGCACAGAACCCCCCGGTTCCGAAATCCAAATGATCCGCCCGTAAAAAGGTGCATCATTCAGATTTGAGAGATTTGGGGCATCGGATCACATTTCAATGAATATCAAATATTCAAGACTATTTTCATTAATCCTCGAAAATAGCCTTGAACATTCGATAATCCTCGCAAATACGATCGGAAACTACATTTGAATTTCTGATCGTATTTTCTAGGATTATTGAACGTTCAAGGATTTTTTCGAGGATTATCTAAATTAAACTTGAACATTAGATATTCATCAAAAAGAGTACTGAAAGTAGGTTCCGTTTTCAGATTTTCGGGATTTACGGAGATCCGTAAATCCGAAAACGGAATGGATCTTACCAGTTTTGGCCATCTCTAGTGGTAAGATATTGTATAAATACATCAAAGGGCAATTTGTGGGGCAATGGAAGCGCACACTGTTCCTCCGAAAATTCTGTTTATTGTGTGATGCAATAAATAAAATTTTCTGAGGAACAGTGTGCTCTTCCATCACCTTCATTTGCTTGTACCCCTATCACAGTGCATGCGATGCGCACCAAAAATGGTGATCGCACCAAAAATAGTGATCAATACGAAAAGGGTTGGCAGGGCAGAGGAGGTAATGGGGCCATCCCCATCCTGTTCTATTTGGCCTACCAAAATAGGCTAGTGGGGCCTACTAGTGTACTTTTAAGTGCAATCCTAAATCCAAATTTCAATGTCTACAGTAAGGAGGAGGCAACTCCTTGGTAGAGTTGCATTTTGAGATGTCTTTTTATGAACATATACAAAAATATACTGTAGAAAATCCTTCTACTTCTCATACACAAAGATTTTTCTTTTTCATCCACTACAAACTGGTACATTGGTACATCACACTGAGGCCCACATTTCTAATTAAACACCCTTTGTGATCATGGAATGGAATACATTATTATTACTCTATAATTACATTACATGATAATGCCCATAGTGCTGTTTAGTGAACTGCTTTGAACAATCTAGAGCACATGAAAGATCTTTCAACTATTTAATAAACGGTGGTAATGCAATTCAATACAGTAACACATTTTGACCAATCAGAAATCAGTGGGATGATACGCTAACGTGCCATTGTGTAAAAGGGTTATAGTCACTCTTTTAGTGAAGAAGCCTCTAAGAATCACACACAAAACATTTTAATTATCTCTCACAATTTTAATTTACTAGGTTTTTATACATTCTTTTTTTCCCTTTACCATCTGTACCTGCCTCTGTGAGAGAACAATGAATGACATGTACCCATATTATGCAGTTTAGAATTAGATAATACAAATAGAAAGTTCAAATGCAGTTCATACATGACTGTGTCTATCATATATATAAATCTCACGTCTTTCAATGAGCAAGGCATCACTTAAGTGTTTAAATGTATAATTAGTGTCAGTTTACAGTGTAGCATACTCCGTATAAGAGACCTTGCACCATCAATAAGCTTGTTCATTATAATGGTATAGCAAGCATTCTGAAGTGCAACAGATCATGCTAAACATACACATATCCAACTACATTAGCACACATTTGCTTGAAAGGTGAAAAATTTACTATGTAATTAATCAGTACCATATGTTTTGTTAGCCATGGGAAGTTAAAAATAAGTAGTAAAATTCTAAGGTTGACATTTTTTAAATGGTTTTATCCATACCACCCGCCGCCGCTTGCCAACAATCGCGGCAATCTCGGAACAGGAGGCTAGGAGGGGCTGACGGGAAGGGGCCGCAGCAGGTGGCCTTTTGGGGCTTAGGGGGTCCCGCAGCTCGAACCGGGACCCCCCCTCCCCGGCCCTTATAAGGGCCCTTGCGGCACTGACAAGTGCCTTTGGCGGGGGTCCCGCAGCTCGAACCGGAACCCCCAGTGCGGCTCTTAAAAGAGCCCTTGGGCGGCGTCTTCTTTCTTCCAGTCCCGGCGACACCAGCTCCGCCGAGGCCGCCGACCCCCGAGAGGTACCCCTGCGGCCGCCAGGGGTACCCCTGGCGGGCGCCGGCGACCTCAACGAGGCCGATGTTGCCAGCGTCTTGATCCGACGCGACGTCTTCGGGCTGGCGACACCAACCCCACCTCAGCGGAGCCGATGTTGCCAGCCGCTTCTTTCTTCAGCCATCTACTGCGATGGCATCTGAGTTCTGCGGCGGAAAGCTTCTCTTTATATAGGTTTGCAGAAATCCATAATCCGTTTCTGATTGGTCAATTTTTTAATACTTGCTGCACTTGCTGCGACCACCTGCTGCGGCCCCTTCCCGGCAGCCCCTCCTAGCCTTCCGTTCCGAGATTGCCGCGAGCAGGGAACAGGTTGGGAGGGGCTGCTGGGAAGCGGCGGCGGGTGGTCTCCGCCGCCGCGGGGGGTTGTGGGCAGGGTGGGCGTGTCTCCCGGGGCGGGTGTGACCATTGCCTGCCCATCCCCGCCGCAGGAGGCTAGTATTGGCTGACTTCGCCACCTTCAAGGTGGCGAAGTAAAACAGCCGATACTAGCAGAGCGAAACCAGTACCGCCGCTTACTTACCAGTAACAGGTAAGTATCGCTGCGAAGGGTTAACGCTTCGTTAACTTTTCCCGGCCGTTTTCGGACTTTTATAAATCGCGTTAAACGCGATTTATGCGTTAATGTCCGCGAAAACGGCCGCGAAAAGTTAACGAACCTTTATAAATATGCCCCTTAATTTATGCTGCATTTGTTTGTGTTTTTTTGCTCACTGTGCTTAAAACACTTTGTAAATAAAAATTTCTTTGAACCAAATTTTTGCATTTATAACGCATGTGATTTATTAGCATAATTTGCCATGTCTGAGACAAAGTTAATGTATGTTTGATTACTTATACACCTAAAAATAGTTTCATTTGTGATTGGAGTGTTTTATAATCATTAATTACTTTAGAAATCTCCCTTGTGTGAATTGTAATATGCCCTGTTGGATATGTTCTTGATTAGTTTGGAATTTAAAGGGTATCTCCACCCCCAAAATGATCTTTTTCTGTAGTGTAGGGTACCCCAGCCTACCCCCACCACCATTTTCATTTTTTAAAACAGGCCCCAGAAATAGACTTATCATCGTTCGCTGTCCCGGCTCTCTGCATCCTGGAAGAAGCAAATAGTGTCCGGCAGCTGCCTCTGTGATTGGCTGAGAATCAGCTGGCAGCTATGCAGAGAGCCGAGGGAGCGTCGTAAGTAAGGGTCGTAAGTCTATTTCTGGTGCTTGTTTTAAAAAATTAACATGGTGGTTGGTGGTGGGCTTGGGTACACTACACTACAGAAGATGTTTTTTATAAGTAGGGGATGAAGCAGCCTAAATGTATCCAGAGGGTGGGAGGAAGGCAAGGCTCCCCATGCTTGTGTCAGAGTCTTTACTGAGGACAAGGAAGAAGCAGACACCGGATGACTCACAAACAGCTCCTACTCTTTCTGGGACTTTGAACAGGCTCAGCAAGAGAACCATAAGGAGCAGAGGAGTAAGGTAAGGATTTTTGAACACCACACAGTGGGGCCAGTAGTGGGTTAAATGTTAGCTTTGGTGTAGACATGACCTTTAAAGAGTCACTATACTCACTCAAACAACTTTGTATATTGTAAAAGTACAATGTTAGGGTAGTAAAATTATTTTACTTACATAGTATAGTATTTGAGGTTGAATAAAGACATACGTCCATCCAGTTCAACCCATCTAGCAATATCCTAATTTCCTGCCTAACTGTTGATCCAGAGGAAGGCAAAAAACCCACCAAATTTATGAAGGGGGAAAAAATTCCTTCCTGACTCCAAGTGGCAATCGGAAATTTCCGTGGATCAACTCTACTTTATGTATCAATACCAGTAACTTGCAACATTCCTTGCTTGCAGAAACTTATCCAGCTTTTTTTTGAAAATGACCAATGAACCTGCCATAACAACGTCCACTGGAAGACAGTTCCATAGCTTTACCGTTCTCACAGTGAAAAACCCTTTCCGAGCTTGAAGCCTAAACCTTTTTTCTTCAAGTCTTAAGTGATGTCCTCGTGTCCTCTGACATGTTCTATTGGTGAACAATGCCCCAGATAGTTTATTGTATGGCCCGTTAATGTATTTATACACAGTAATCATATCCCCGCGCAAGCGCCTTTTCTCACATAATTTTAACTTTTCCAGTCTCTCCTTATATTCAAGCTCCCCCAATCCCCTTATTACATTACATTAATACATTACATGCATGCCTGTAATGGTGCCGTGGGCATCATTTACTTGTCATTGTGGGCATCTAATACCAGTCACTGTGGGCATCATTTCCCAGTCACTGTGGGCATAATTTCCCAGTCACTCTGGGAATCATTTACCAGTCATTGTGGACATCCAATACCAGTCATTTTGGGCATTCTTTCCTAGTTACTGTGGGCATCATACACTGTTAGGCCAGTCCTCCAATTCATTAGCCCCTGCTAGGTCAGCCCTCCAGTTCACCAGTCAGTGCTAAGTCAGACCTAAATTTCACCAGCCACTATTAATTCAAAACAGGCTGGTGAACTGGAAGGCTGAACTAACAGTATCTGATGAACTGGAGGGCTAACCTAACTATTTCTGGTCATCTGGAGGGCTGACCTAACAGTGTCTGATAAACTGGAAAGCTGACCTAACAATATTTGTAGAACTGGAGTGCTGCCCAATAGTGTCTGCTGAACTGTTCATTGCACTAAGTCCGGTATCGAGGTGAAAAGTAAAATTGCCTGAAAGCAAATATCAGGGCGTGCTATGCGTGGTAGCACGCCCTGAACTAACATTCTCCCTCCCTGGGAAGGGAGAATGTTACCACCCACATACCTCCACAGGTAGGGACCCTGCATCCCTTCAGGGCCCTTGAAAGAGCCTTTTGGGGGCTTAGGGGATCAAAAACTGAAACCCCATTGGCTTTTAACAAAGCCCTTGCGGCCTATCCCTATAGGATAAGGGTGTCCGTGGCTTGAAACCAGGACCATATCCGGTCCTATAAAAGACATTTAACTGTCTCTCCACCCCATGTCTTATAAAGGACCTTTCACGGTCTTTGCTGTCTTCTTTTTATCTTCCTTGTCACCACTGCTATCGTCGTCTTCTTGATCTCGGGGTCTTCTATCTTCTTCAAAGTCTTCTGAGACATCAGAAAAATATTTTTATTGTCGCATTATAAATATGACTGAGTGGAAATAGAGGTGGTGATGACTTTCTGCTAGCCATTATCAAGGCTTTATAAATTGTGCTAAATCTCAATTTGTTAACAGTGGCGACAAAAAGTTAACAAACCTTTTTAAATATGCCCCTTAGTTTGTGCCGATATTGCGGCAACATACCATAGGTTTTTAGGGGTAAGTGATCTTATCAACAACTCTCTGAATGACCAGTTATCAATAATAAATGTAGATAGATATACAGGTTCACTTTATTGTCCTCCCTATGCAGCTCTGCACCAATTAAGGATGCAGCCACACCCCCACTGGTAAAATATGCAAATGCAATGACGTGCATAATTTTGTGCAATTATTGCACTACAGGAACTTGTGTGATACACAAAAAATGGTGATCACATGCTCTCTGAAATGCAATAGTGTTGCCTAGCCCTAAAGGGGAATGTTGGAGGGTATGAAATAGGATAATAGGATATTAGGGCTGGGCCACACTTGGGTGATTTTTCTGTGTTTGCGCTCGTGTTTGCGCATGCGTTTGCACATGCGATTCCCCCCTGAATATAGGAATTGCGGCAATGCGCCGAAAACACGCATTTTTGGGTGTGATCCGATTGCGCATCCGTTTGCGATACGCAATCGCATGCAATCGCATTTTTATGCTCAATCACATGCGATTTCCGATCTTAAAAGGAGAAATTGCATGCACAAACGCAACGGAATCGCGATTGCGTATGTGGCGCTGTGTGGCCGTGCCCTTTCACATTTATATATCACTGGCCTTACAAGCATTTATTAGTATTCTATACTCTTCAATATTCCCTTTAAATAGGCAGCATTAAATGGAGCATTAAGATCAGCACCATGTTTCTATAAAGAGCCATTTAGGCTGAGGCCAAACTACAACCAACCTGAATCACATGTGGATTTGGGTGTGATAGTACACGACGGGTGCAAGCTAGCATTATCGGAGCACATGTGATTACTTAAAAAATTAGTGATCACATACGCCCTGGTAAGCGGATTGCAGCACAACACACCCAGTGGCCAGAACAAACAGCGTGCAATTTTTAACATGCGATCAGATCACGTGTTAAAATGGCCAGTGTGGCTTTGCCCTTAGCGTGAGGCTACACTACAAAGTGTGTGTGCTTGCCCTGGTGAAAGTGGCTTCTGGGCGGGGTGGGGAAAAGGTGTGACGGGACCACATGACATCAATGACGTCACCAAAGGGGTGGGGGTGGAATTAGGGGTTGGACATAGCACATGATGTACATTACGTCACAGAAGAGGTGTGGTTAGTGGCGTGGCGGGCAAAAATAGGTGTTCCGTATGCAGGTATTTCCGGGTCCTGGGATTTGGGGTGATCTTGTGGGAGACCACCCCAAAATTCGGGAGACTCACGCAACTCCCAGGAGGGTTGGGATACCTGGAAAGGCATGTCAGTGCATGAGAAAGTGAGTGGCCACATTGTGCTGTGGTCCACAAGTTTTTGTGAATTGCATGCACTCTGATTTCAGACTATAACTGGAATTGCAGCACAAAACATCCGCTAGTGCGTGTTGCCGTGCGCCGTGTTTGTGCAAAAAACTGCTTATTGCACCGCACCTAGTCTGCGCTTAACAGGCGATCAGATTGTGTGTTAAAATGCGCTTGTGTGACCTAGCATTAACCATCCTGTCCAGCGTGACCTCAGCCTAAATAGGAAATATTGGAATATATACAGGGAGATTCAATAAAAGTTCTTATTGTTAAAAATGGTGCTAATTTTGTCCCAACCAATCAGATCAATTTTACTTTTGAAAGCTAACACCTGATTGGTTGGGGCAAAACTAGCACCATTTTTTCAACAATAAGAACTTTTATTGAATAACCCTGATAGTATCTTAAAATCATACATTTCGCATTTTTTCGAATAAATCTGAAAAAAGATGTGACTCCTTTTAAGATAATCTCCATCACTTGAACAAAATCACAATCTCTGAATTTACTTCATATTTTCTATTCAGAATGCTTAGTTGCATTACTTTCTGTGTAGGCAGATGATGTCATCACGTCAAGTGGTACATCATTGGGGAAAACACCTTTAGGGTTGAAGACTAGAGAAACTATACTTTCGACATTACACTGTTTTTACTGATCTATGTTTTTCTAGTGACCATATACCCATCTGAAACTATTGCAGCTAAATGGATGCAGACATCCCACCCTGCCCTTTCAGGCCTCCGGGCAGGGTGCGAAAGGGGGCTTGGCGTACGGGGTGTGACGTCACGTGGAGGTGGGGTGTGATGTCACATGGAGGCGAGGCCAGCATTCTAGGGTTGGTGGGGGGTGGGTTTAGGGTAGAGTTAGGGGTGTTCTGTGGGAGTGGTCACAGAAAGGGGGCATGACTGGGGAGGAGACTCAAGTCTCCTCTCAAGTCCGGGAGTCTGGTCTTGCGGGAGTGCGGGAGACCACCCCAGAATGAGTGAGACTCCCGGAGAATCTGGGAGGGGTGGGATACCTGCAGATGAAAACCTCCATGTTCAGTTAGACATGCTCTGTAGTTTTGAACTTCCCATGGTGCTCAGTTCCTTGAGACCATGGAAAATGTTCAGTCCTTTAGCCTCATTTGTAATTTTATAATACACACTATAGTTTCAATGCAAGTGATTGGTTTCATTGACTAAATATACCTGAAAGGGATGTGCAGTCTTTCCCCCCTTTTTTATATTAATATTATAGGGTAATATATAGTTATTTATTTTTAAAAACTGGCTGGTGTTTGTTCATCAGGTCCGTATTAAAGGTATGTAGATTTGAAATGTTTAATCTCTAAAGATCAACCTCCTATCTGATTACCCCCCAACTTTCACTTTCTATAAGTGCATTTCTAGAAACAACATAAATTGAAATTGAAAACTGCATCATCTAGGGCAGCAATGTCTGCCCAAATAATCCATGGTTAACATGACCCTGGTAGTGGGTTAAACTAAAAAAATTAGAGACAAATACATTCTCTGTATAAATCATTGGTACGCATTTTTCCTCCATTGCCTTTTCTTCTGTTTCCCCAAATACAACTACATCCTATGTGTACATCATAATTGGTATGCATTTTTCCTCCCTTGCCTTTCCTTCTGTTTTCAAGTACAACTACATCCTCTGTATAAATCAATTGGTACACATTTTTCCTCCATCCAAAGTGAAGATTTTTCTAAGTGAAATTGGAGTATAACAAGGGAGTTCAACAAGAACAAAAATGAAAACACTACCACTTGCATTTTCAACAATGTTTACAATTGTGCTCTGCTTATATACTCCCTGGTTCCAAAATCTCCTCATTTATTGCCTGCCTATCCCTATTCTATCTTTATCTCTGCCTCTCTTCTTCCATCCAATTATCAGTATTCCTTCACACTATATCAGCACTTACAAAATGCTGTTCTCAGGAAACTTTAGTATAAATCCTTAGCCCACCTTCACTCCATGTTTATTATTCTTGTTCTTGCTGCTGGGGATATTGCTCTCAATCCTGGGCCCTGCAACATTTCCATCTGCCGTCATCCTCACCTTTCTAACACCCCCCCTTAATTATTCTTTTTCAAGGCTCTAATCTTTCTAATATTAAAACTGTCCCTATTTCACCTTCACTTCTTCCTTTTTCCTGTGGCCTCCTTAATACACGCTCTCTTGCTAACAAAAACACCTTTATTCATGACCTGTTCTGAACGCCTTTCATCTCCTGGCTTTTATGAAGACTTGGATCTCCCGATATAATACTGCAGTTGAAGCCTCAATTATACACGGTGGTCTTTCTCTCATTTGCCTCGTTCCTCAGGATAGGTTAGAGGGGTAGGAATTCTGTTTTCCCCCATCTGCTACTTTAAACTTGTTTCTCTTCCACCCTCTGTTGCTTTTTCCTCATTCGAAGTCCATGCTCTCCAACTTTTCCACCCCTTATGTCTACGAGTAGCAGTTATATATAGACCCCCTTCTGCCTCAGACTTAGCCACTTTCCTTACAGAGTTTGAAACCTGGCTCTCTAACTTCTGACTGTACGGCTATAATTCTATTGTCTTCAATTGTCACATTGACGATATGAAGCAATCCTGGCCTTCTCGCTTTCTCCACCTAACTTCCACCTTCTACCTCCAGCAGTGGACCAACACTAGCACCCATAAGGATGGTCACTTCCTGGACTTGGTCTTTACTAAAGATCTTTGTGATCTGAGAGAAAGATGTGCTGGCAAACAAAAGACAATCTAATTATTTTATCTACTTCCTACTCTCCCCTCTCATAATCCATCTACTGTGCTTGTTCGCAACACCTGAGCAATAGACCTTCTGGCTCTATCCTCTGCTGTGTTTAAGCCTTGCTGCCTTCAACTGTTATACATTTGTATAACTCTTATCTTCAACTATTGACTCCTTTGCCCCACTACAAACTCACAATTGTTGCCCCAATAACCCCCAGCCGTGGCTCAATTCAGAAACCAAATTCCTACGCTACTGTACTCATGCGGCTGAAGAAAGTGGCGCAGTCAGTTGGACCTTTATTGCTACAAGCTCATGTTGTTATGTCTTAATTCAGATTTTTCAGCAGCTAAACACTCCTACTTTAGCATACTAATAAACAATAAGAAAAATAACCCACGTTGTCTATTCTTGCTATTTAACACTCTTGCAGTCCTTTTCTTCTTACATTCTTCATTCCATAAATGCTCCTCAGGATTTTGCCAAATACTTTAGAACTAAAATATATGATATCCACACTCTAATCCCCTCACCCCAGGACAACTCACACTTTCTTCTTTCTGACCCACCACCTGCAGTTCTGAAACCTTTCACCCCTGTTACCTACTGAAATCTTTGACCTTCTGTTGTCCTTGCTACTTACAATGTGAACCCTTGATCCCATGCCCTCCTTCTTACTCAGACAATGTGCTAAAATCCTTTCCCCTGCTCTTGCTCACATTTTTCCCTGACCTCTGGGATTTTACCTGCTGCTTTTGAACATGCGTGCGTCAAACCTCTTCTTACAAAACTCTTTGGACCCTACTTGTCTCTCAAATTACCGCTTTGTCTCCCTTTTACTCTTTATGTCAAAACTCTTAGAACGTCTCATCTCTATATGCATTACTGATTACCTCCATGCTAACAACCTATTGGACCCATTGCAGTCAGGATTCCTACTGTGTCATTCAACTGAAACGGCCCTCTGCAATGTCTCAACCTGTAAACTGCCAAGGGACAGTTCTTTCCTCATTCTCTTTGACCTATCTGCCTTTGATACTGTGGATCATTTTCCAAATTTCAAATTCTCTAAGCTTCTGAAATCAAGCTGTAACATGGTTTTCTTATCTTTCTAACAGATCTTTTTCTGTCTCTTTTGCTAAAAAGACTTCCTCTCAAGTGGGCGTCCCTCAGAGCTCGGTTTTAGGACACTTGCTGTTCTCCCTCTCCACTATCTCTTTGGGAGAAATAATCCGTTCTTTTGGCTTTAGGTATCGCCTATATGCCGATACCCAAATTTACTTGTCCTCCCCCGCACTAACCCCCGAAGTTCAATCCCAAATTTCCGCTCTCTATTTCCTCCTGGATGGCACACCGTCTCCTTAAACTCAATCTATCTAAAACTGAATCAATCCTGTCCCCCCTAAACTAGGACCTAGTCCACCATTCTCTCTCTATTGTCAATATGGTCATTAACCCAATTAAATCTGCACACTGCCTTGAAGTAATCCTTGACTCCTTTCCTTCCATCATCACATTAACAATGTCACTAGGACTTGTCATTTTCTCCTTCGCAATATTGCAAAGATCCGACCTTTCTTCTCTAGCTTCTAAACTACTAAAATACTCATGCATGCCCTTATAATCTCCCATCTTGACTACTGTAACATTTTGCTTTTTGCTCTCCTGGCCTGTCGTCTCTCTCCTCTCTGGTCTATCTTAAATTTGGCAGCTCACATTGTCTCGCTCTCCTCCAGAGAACCCACAACCCCAGAACTGCAGTATATAGGGTGGCTTCCCATGAAACAAAGAATCATATTCAATCTACGGCACCTCCCTACTTATCTTCCCTCTTGGTCACTTATGCTCCTGGACAAGCCCTGTGCTCCTTGCAAGGCAATCTTCTCTACAAACCCCCTATGAACACTACTTCCTCCTATCTTAAACCATTCTCTCTTGCTGTTTCTTACCTTTGGATCTCTCTACTAGAGATGGCCGAACTATATAAATTTCGGTCCGTTTTCGAACTTCAGAGAAAGTTCAAGTCTATGGGGGAGTGATAGTTCAAAAGGTCTGAGTGATTTACAGCTAAACTAACAATAGTAACTTACTGTAAATGGCTGTGGCACCTGGGAAATGGTCTGGGGAACATGTCACTGTCACCAAAACTTGTTAAAACACTTCCTGAAGCCAGGCAGGCAATTAACAATTCATTTGAGGATTATCGAACAAACGAATGATCCTTCCTGTTAGCGAATGGTCCTTCCTAGACTTAGCGAATGGTACATTCGAGGGTTGGATAGTGTACCAGTTAAAGCCACCGCCTTTGACATGGGAGACCAGGGTTCGAATCCTGGCTAGGGGCAGCTATACAAATGTTTGGATTATTATAATAACCATATAATAACCTAGTAATATAATAACCATATAATACCCTATATTATAACCATATAATAACTTAGTAATATAATAACCATATAATATAGTAATGTAATAATATTATATGGTTATTATATTACTAGGTTATTATATGGTTATTATATTACTAGGTTATTATATAACTAGGGTATTCTAATAATCCAAACATTTGTATAGCTGCCCCTAGCCAGGATTCAAACCCTGGTCTCCCATGTCAAATGATTATTATTGTTTCCGTTCTTGGAGAGAAAGCTGAAAAATACTTTAAAATACTGCAATTTTTGTACTTCATTTTTAGATTTTTCTATTCCTATCCAACCCAAAAAATATTTATCCTATGAATAGGGAGCCCCTTCCATTGGACTGTAACTATCCATCAGGATGCCTGTAAGTCCTGTAACAAGGCATGGCATAGTGTGCACAAATGAAAAATCTTGAAAAATAAATTTCCCATGACAAGTGGCCCCTCCCCTTCCAGGGGAATGTAACTATCCATATGGACGCCTGTAAGTCCTGTAACAAGGCATGGCATAGTGTACACTAATGAAAAATATTGAATGCACTGATTTCTAATACCATCCAACCCAATATATATGTATCCCATGAATAGGGGCCCTTCCAGGGGACTGTAACTATCCATATGGACGCCTGTAAATAACAAGGCATGGCATAGGGTGCACAAATGAAAAATGTTAAAAAACTAAATATCCCTTGACAAGGGGCCTCTCCCCTTCCAGTGAACTTTAACAATCCATCTGGATGCCTGTAAGTCCTGTAACAAGGCATGGCATAGAGTGCACCAATGGAAAATATTGAATGCACTTTATACTATACTTCCAAAAATCGAATTTTCAAAAACCACACCTTTAGACAGTGTAATGGTCCACAACTCCAACACATTTTTCAGATTTGAAATCCGAGCTGTAGATTCTCAGAAATCTTCATTTTAAATAACAGCATGTACAGGAAAAGACCTGTCAATCAAACCAGGTATGCTAATTTGTGTCCCTCCAGTGACCTTACCAGGATCTCCCAAAACATGTCAAAACATTTATTAATACAACCCCAAGTAATTAATCATATTGGTCACCTATCTATCTCTCTCTATCTATCTCTACTGAAGGGAGAAGTGTCTCGCACAGCAGCAGCAGCAGCAGCAGCAGCCCCTCCCCCACCCACTTTGACAGCATGTACTTAGAAAGGGAAAGGTGTCTAACAGCAGCAGCCCCATCCATTATCGGCAGTGTCAGGAAGATATGTTAATGAGCTGTATAGTATCGGGCTGAATAGGCTCATTATTATGTAAATGAATGTATCCAGTGTCGGCTGGATTACAAGTGGGCAGTGACTAAGGGAGGTGGGGGCCAGCTTGGAGCAGTTACTAAACATTGAAAATTCACTAACAAAGCAGGCACAGACACACGCGTAAGTAACATCATTGTACTACCCTAACATTGTACTTTCAGATTATACAAAGTTGTTTCAGTTAGTGACCCTTTAATAATTTTCTATTGTTGTTCCTGTGACCCATTAATCACTATGCCACAATAGCTATATCGCATCGAGGATTGCGCCAGTTTAATACCAAGATTGATTCGGATTTCGCACTACGCATTGTAACACACTAGCTAAATTTTATTGCATTAAATGCATGGTCTCCAAATATTTTTCAGGAATTAGGAATATTGCTTTTAACTAAAAACACCCCATTCCCTTGAGAAACAGAACTGAATAGTTTTTTTTTTTACCTGACAGCTGTGTTTTTAATATACACAAATGAAAATCTGCAATAAATTGATTCAAATGTTTATGCTGAATACCACATATTAATCTTGTTTTGTTTGCATTTCCTCTTACAGGTACTTACCAGTAAGCATTTTTTCCCTAGCATCTACAAAATATAAATGTTTACTGGGGTTTGCACATGCTCGTTATGCCCTGATCCAATATGCACAAATGAAAATCTGCAATAAATTGATTCAAATGTTTATGCTGAATACCACTAGTGAGTAATAATATAGGGTGCAATACTAAAGCTGTATACACACACTAGATGAGCGCCACATTTCATGTGCAATAAAAGACAATATAAGTTAATGTAAATTAATAGAAATAAAAAACTTATTCCTGAAAACTTTTTACTATACCAATTATGATAACATTATTTTCTATTGATTCTTCATTAAACATAATAACAGTGTAGAAATTATACCCTCTCGACATTTTAGGGAAGAAAATCTGTTGCGGACAGGGTTTTTATAAGTCATAAGCAAGTGCAGGTGCAATATCAAGATTGTTTGCAGCTGCTTGAGTGCCTTCCAAAGATCCTTTTAAAATCCTTTATGTTTCTTACCGAAGTTTGCTCAACAGCTCAAGTATAAGTGAAGAAAAAAGAACTATAGACATGAGTCAGATCCATATATAGCGTGCCAAACTGGAAATGATTATCACAATGCATTATTCCCAGCTGTATCTGCTTCTAAGATAATTCATTTCTCCTTCGATCTCTGCAAAATGCGATTTGACATAGGCGATAATTGTTCTGATTGATCCTTACTTATCCAGGGGAAGTAAAAAAAGAAATAAAATACCCAGTCATTAAAAAAGGTCACCTTTATTTTTTCTAGTCTTTATTGATGACTGGGGAGTGGGGAATGGTACATTTAGATTTTTTAATAAATCTTTCTATGTTATCCTTACTAGAAGTTTTAAGTAAAAAAAAATCAATTTGTTTCACTGATACATGTGCAATATACAGTATCAAAATATATTGGTTTTCTTATGGAGACAACCTAAAAATAGATTCAAATGTCCATGTCTCTGGTGTCTACAATAAAATGTATTGACTATCGAGCTGATGAAAGTTTTTTCTTTTATGGGATCACAATGATCTTCATTAATAGGAAATAATACTCAAAGGGTATGTACACTGGCAAGTTTTTTTTTTTTTAATTTCCCATTAGGGAAGACTATAATTCATATCAAAAACAGCTAAAAAAGGAGAAAACATTCCTTCCTGACTCTAAATGGCAACCAGAACTGCAGTATATGAATTAATACCCGTAATTCTCAATATTTTTTAGTTTTAGAAACTTATCTAGGCCACTTTTAAAGCCATTCAGTGAACTTGCCATTACCACATCTGCTGGAAGACAGATCCAGTTTCAGTTCTCACTGTAACCTTTCCTAACCTGTATACTTTTTTTGTTGATCTGACCCCTATTTCTTTAGATATCAAATCTGAAACATCTTACATTTCAGCATGTCTGTAAGCAGTTTTGCTGTAGCTGGGATTGTTTGACAGTTGGTGTGCTGTATACTGTATGCAGTTTTGACAGTTGTTATGGGGGAATATAGTCAGGTCAGTGGGCAGAGCCTGAGCAAAAAAAGTACTTTATTAAAGGCATGCAGCATCACACACACCCTAAGAGTAAGTGCTACTTACACATATTTATTTATAGATTAAGATGACTCAGATTTATTTTTTCAGTATACATGTATATAGCCAACTAGACAGTCATAATGAAACACCAATGTGTTCAAGCACAGTCATGTCCAGAATAGTATGGCACGAGTAAAAGTTCAGTTCATGCACTAACATGTAAGAGGCTAGGTCGGAGGGGGAATCGGGACTTACACCACTGCCGGTGATCACAGAGATAGTGTATTATTCAACCGACAAGAGCGCACCACCATCACATCATGGTGAATCTTTAGCTTTGCCTGTCCCATATCTGATACAGCATCACAGACTGGTGTCAGGTCTTAGTCAGCTTCCTAGCGATCAATAGCTATACCTCAGAACGAACGTGGCTATCCACTAGGAAGGATGGTAGCTACAGTTGTGGTAATTGCACATCCTGCAAACATATGCAGACTGGCACCCATTTTTTGCATCCTGACACTGGGGTCCAATATTCAAATAAAGTATGCTATAACCTGTACTCATGTTGTCTACCTAGCCTCATGCACTTGTGGACTTTTTTATGTTGGCAAGACGGACCTCACTCTATGGCTTAGGATAGACGGGCACAGATCAGCCATAAACATGGCCTTTAGAGATGGCAGAACTAATAAACCTCTGGCAAAGTACTTTTTGGGGTTTGGACACAATGTTGCAGCATTTAAATATCGAGCGATAGATCATGTACCATTACCACGCCGGGGAGGAGACACATCAACGCGATACATGTTGGATTAGGACTAAATACAGGTAACCCATTTGGACTGAACGAGAATATTTCTTATAGATGTTTTTTAAATGAGCGTTAATTCCATGCATAGGTCACTTTAGCCACTGTCCACTTTGTTCTGAGGTTATTATATGATTCTATTTAAAATATTTAACATTTTTTAAAAATATGCTCTAGATTAATTTTATATAAAGCGATATTTATACTCAGAACACAGTGATTAAAATTTATATCTATAGTATATCACTTTATTACACTTTTTATCGTATTTAATACTCAATGTTTAATATTTAATAGCATGCACTTTTAAACAATATACATATAATACAATATCTTACATGCACTTTATATTTAGCATGACAGCTTTAGGCTTTATACTTGCACTTTATAAGGCACTTTAATTGGCACTTAATTCTACACAGGCTATAAAGGTATTCCATGTCTGGGATATGTACTCTGTGGGGTTAATGTAGTAATGGTTCTGATGTCCCAATCACTGTGAGGAGTTTCCTCTATTTAAGTTGCACTCACTGTGTGTATTCGTATGTGACGGGAGAAGATAGGGACAGACAGACACTTACCTTTGTAGTAAAGTTCCTTTCTTGCAGCTCCTCCCCCTCCTCTTTTCTTCCAGAGTGAACGAGTCCACCTATTGTTTCTCTATGGTACACAGACATTACTTCCTGCCTAGAATATAGCCCTTTTTTTAATGGCTGCGACACTTTTACCAAACAGCACATAATTAGGTGTAAAGCTGGGTACACACCATGCAATATTTCATATCGATCGACGGAGAGTTAAATGTATTGTCGATTGGGCTAAAATAATTGCATGTTTTTTTGGACGCAACTGGCTGCACAGAATTCTGGAAGATTTAGTTTTTATACATCCTGGAATAAAGCCATTTTTCTGACATACAGACATTAAAAACCCATGGTCATACGAATAATTTCACAAATTTGCTCACTCATGGTTGGCCATAGGTTTCCACAAAAGACATCACATATGGTATACTGGGAAGAAAAACTAAACTCCACTTTAGAGCCTGAAACATGGTCTGGCCTCATCAATATGCATAAATGCTCCATCAATACCATTGTTAGACAGAAGAGCTACAAAATATGTAGATGGTATATGACCCCATCTAAACTACACAAAATTAACCTCTCTCTCTCCCAATCCTGTTTCAGAGGACGTGGTTATGAGGCAGACACTCTACACTGTTGGTGGACCTGCCGAGAGGTACATAAAATCTGGGCCGAATGTTTCCATCTAATGAATGAAATACTGTATCTCAATCTTACCCCAGACCCTTGGGTAGCACTATTTGACAAAACTCCAAGAGGCAGATCCCCTCACCAATCCAAACTAATCTGTAGTATATGTGCGGCAACACGCTGCAATATTGCCTCATCATGGATACAGCCAGCACCAACCAAATAAAATCTTATCGAAAAAATCTGGTGGACATGCCAAAATGAACAAATGCCCCATTCTCTGAAAGGAACATTGAAATCCTTCGATAAAATATGGACCCTTGGCTCTGGAAGATGAGTGATACCCAAACCCCCACACCCCTTAGGAAGACACGAGAGACCAACAACTTACTCAATATCTATTACTATCTCTCCTATCTCTAACACCTCTCTCTCCCTTCACCCTTTTTTTTTAACACTCCCTATTCTTTTCCTACTTGCCTCCCCGATCACCCCAAATAATAACAAACAAGCAAACAGACACGGCTTGGAAAGGTTCTCGTACCTACTCCAACCAAAAAACACTCAAACGAAAATCAACATGTCTATATTTTACAAACTAAACCTGCTAAATATAATTTATAGCAAGTTCATTTAATATATTGTATAGCAGATTTATTCTCATTGTTAAACTGTTAATTGAGAAAATGCAGCTCCTCCATGGAGGGACATCAATCAGCAATTTAAATATGTTATTCAATGTTACTACCAACACAACTCTAAATATTCATTGTAAATTACTTGTAAGCTAATACGCTGTATTGTTATTGTCTTCAAAAAATTCTAAAACTAAATAAAACAAGATTAAAAAAAACCCCATGGTCCGGTTCTAGCGATTCCTCAAACATGCAAGTGATCCATCTGCCCTTCCATCCTTACCTATTACACTATTGGAATAGAGAAGGATTAGGATCACTTGCTTATTTCACCTGCCTGCCAGCTAGAATCCAGAGAGTCTAAATGGCATAAACCTGCAGGTCTGAGAACAGGCCCAGGTAATTCAGCCACAATGTGCAGTTCAAGATCAAGAGCACCATTGGGCAACCTGAGACCCTATACAGGAGATGTATATGCTATGTGTTAGGACATCACAGGATACTGATTGTCTATATAGTTTAAGGAAAGGTGGGGGTTAAAGGAGCTAAAAGCTCCACATGGAGTATAAAATGAAATAGAGACTTCTTATTACAGAAGGTTCCTCACGTTATTACAATAGCATTGCCCTAATAATCTATCATATAAACATGTATTTCTCCCTCCCAGGCTACCTAGAGAAACATGCAAAGTATCATTCTTTATATCCTATTTCCTACATACACATCACTTGTGTGCCTGTGTAGCATACAGAAAGTTTTTTTGATTAGCTAACACTGTCACATGTTTTACAAACAGCACACATCATTGGATGTTTTACTGACATCACCACTTCCTTTCATTATTCTCATATAGACCCCTTAGCAGTCACAGGGGTGTGATTTAATCACCCTTTTTGACTATCCCATATTAAAGTCCACAATTAGCATGACAAAGGTCACCATGATAAACTTTACCCCACATTCCACAAGCCATATTGTACCTTAAGAAAGGGCAACCACTTGTTTTCATAAAAGTTTTAATATAGAATATATAAAAATACCTTTGTCTTAAATTAAGTATAAAAAACAAAAAAAAATAGTTAAAATAAAAATAAAATTATTTTTTTCTCAAAATAAAATCAATTTTTTTTTCAAGTCTGTCCAGTCTCTTTTTTAAATAAAGATTCATAGTAACTATTTCTTTGTGGATGTCCACCAAACTTACATTTGGCTCATGTGCCAACTGTTGGTGGAGTTGTTGTAGCCTGAGAGGATTCTCCTGCTCTGCTGTTGACTTAGAATCTTTTGTTGGTGGATCAGTGGCTAAATGTGTTGAAGTTTCTTCCCCCACCTTTGCTGTTGACTCAGCATCTTCCAGTGGTGGCTCTATGGCTGAGTGTGATGCAGTTTTTCCCTCTGTCTTTACTGCTGGTTCTACATATTCATATTCCATTTGTAGCTCAGTGACAGAGTGTGATGCCGATTCTCTCTCTAACTCTTTCTTAACCACTAACTCATCATAATCCATTTGCAGTTCAATGGCTGAATATGCTGCAGTCTCTTTCTCTCCTTCTACCTTTATTGCTGATTCAGCATATTCCATTGGTAACTCAGTGGCTGAGAGTGCTGCAATTTCTCCTTCTTCTTCTGAGGTGGGTTCTTCCTTTACCGCACACACAACTAGCTCCTCTGCAGCATCTTCCTCTTCATAGATTGACTCTGGGAAAAAAAAGATATTAACTTAGATTTAGTAAACTTTTATTTCATGTCAAATGTCTTAAAGCAGTAATCTCATTATGCTATATCAGAAAGTGTCTTATATTTTCTCCCTGTGCTTGTGTAGGTTCGTATATTACACAGGGCCAATAAAAGACAAATCATGCAGTTGAGTTTGACTGAATATGTCCATTGTCTGCCATCGACTCCATATATTTTAGCACAGAAAACTGATAGCTGCCACCCAACAATGCTCCTTATACAGAATATAGGGAGCGTTGGGTCAGGACTATGTAGATGTTGCCATCTGCAGAGAGAATCCATTGGAATATGTCTGTAATTGGATACAGATTGCTAATGTGTGTTCTCTTCTACATACCAAAAAACACAAGGCAGTTATTTAGTTTTGTGTCTTGGAAGCACAAGTATACATATATCTAAACATGAAATTATTATTATAACTTAATAAACTTCTATGTTAAAATGGAACTATGCTCCCTCACCCCCATTCCACACTTGAATAGTACCCATGGTGATGACCTAAACCACATGTTCCTCACCCCTGGGTTCCTTCTAGTTCAGAAGTTACTTATCTAAACTTTCCCTCACTGCTCATTGGCCTCATTGTTGACAGAATGAGAGGGATGGTGCGTCCCTCCCCAATCCATCAACAATGAGGCCAATGAGTAAACACACTTTGCAAGAGCTTCTTCCTATTGCCCGCATCGAAAAACATGGAAGAGGGACTGGAGTGGCAAGGAAAGTTAAGCAAAGATGGTCTATGATCTCAAATGATCTAAAAAGAACTCAGTGGAGAGCAGTTCAGGTCTTAACCCTTGGCACTATTCATGGAAGGAAGAAAACAAACAGGAGAGCTTTGGGGGGTTGGTGTGTGGAAGGTAATTATAATTATCCTTTAATAATAATTATATAGCTTGATTAACACAAATTATAAAACTCGCCTTCATCCAGTGTCGCCTGAATCTGCCTCACATAATCGGGCCTTCTTCTTTTGAGGTCAGACCAAATCCTCTGCATGCTCTTTAATGCAATGTCCACCCCGTATCTGCTGTGGATCTTCCTTCTTAGATTCTCCATGATTATCCTTTTTTTGACTTGCCTTTCTGAAATGCCAACAGGCAAGCAATCGTAATTCTTTAATGTTAGGTATTTCACCATCAAATGTTTCCAGTTTCGGTCGCCCATTTTTCTCCACTCTCCACCAGACCTAAAGGCCACACCCATTGATAAAGGTACTATTATAGGAAACATAATTGCAGATAAATATTTTGAAATCAGTCAGATATACATATAAATGCATATAGAAATAGTTATAAAGTAATACCATAGTTTTATATTCCTCTAATATACATTTATCCAATTATTAGAACTGAAGCCAGTTTTCTTATCTGGGAAAAATACATCTAAATTTCAAGGGTATAGTCCATCTCCATCCCCTATAGGGGGAATGTTTAGTGGGGGATTACAGGTGACAAAATCTCCCCTTTTCGCAGACATTTAGGGTAGGTACTGATGTGCAACAGCACACACAACGTTTAATGAACAGCTGTTTCCACCAACAATTCTTTTGTGTATGGGTGGTCGGTTGGGTGTCCACAATGCCTGGCCAAATGTCCACGCACAAACAAATTGTCAGCTGAAACAGATGTTGCCATTTTCTAGGGCAACGTTTAATTACCGAATGTTCTGGCACTTTGAATATTGAGATGCTAATTACCTTCACACTATGGCAATTCTTCTTGCAGCTTGCTGAGCCTGGCACTACCTGCTGGGGGGTATCAGGTGACAGTTTGGGGACAGGTGTAAAATAATCCACATACACTGTAATAGAGCCCACAAAATGAAACAAATAACCATACAAGTGCCAATTTCCCTAGTACCAGTATTAGTATAAAAGTCTCATATCAGTAGTTCTCATCATTTTTTAAACCTAATAACATATGCCAATGCACATCTGGGTTTTTATTTTTGGACTTAATGTTGTAGCTACCAATATTTTATACACTTAACAGTAAATATTGTAATCAAGTTTGATAATTAATGTAATCAATTACACTACCTTGACTGCACTGAAATTTCTATGATAATATTTTATACTAATAATAATACTTTATACTATTGTGCTCCGGCATATCCTTTGAGAAACCCTGCTATATATTGAGTCTCATTAACTCTTTAAAGGGGAACTCTGGTCCAAAAATGACTTAAATTGATAGGAATTGCTCTCCCAATGATTTTTGCAATTTACGATCATTGTTTATTTTGCATAGTTTTGGAGATAGTTAAATTTTTGTGTGTGATATGGCAGCAACATCACCAGGTCCCCTGCACTTCATGCTTCCTGCTCTGAAACAATGTGACAGTCAATCTGCCATATGTCTCCTCCTGCCCTTGCAGCCCCCCTGGTCCCTCCCACTCATGGGCCCCATATCCCCTCCTTTGCAGGCCCCCTCTTGGACCCTTCCCTTACAGCCCCATTTGGCCCCACCCACTTGTGGGAGCTGTGGGCCCCTCCCCACTCAACCCTCCCCTACAGAAAACTGTGTGAAGACAGCCTTTTCAGGCAGAGTGAAAACAGAGTGAGTTTTCACATAGTGGGAGAGTAGGGCTGTAGAGTCCCTTACCTTCTCTGTGCGGATCTTGACACAGCAGGGAGGGGGAGGGACTTCCTGTCTCCCTCACACACTGAAGTCTGAGGGTGTGCTCACCGGTGGCGAGCTGGAGGAGCAGCCTTGGGGATGTCACATGTCAGCCTCCCACCCATTAACATTCTGGTCAGTAATTTCTTTATATCTTGGGCTGTGGAGCACTTGTATGGAGACCACAGTTCCCCTTTAAAGGGTATGTCCAGCCATGAAATAAAATTTTATATATAGGTCAGCACCCCCCCCACCACCACCCCAGATTCTGTGGGACAGTTCGTGACTTTAATAATCAGTCTCCCTATCTCTACATCCATTAGAATGTCTCATAGCCTGAAGGAGAGAAGAAAACCTCTGAAACATATGGGGTGCTGTTTGTTCCCAGATCACTTAGTTAACAAAAAAAACAATACTCTAGTGACAAAACTATATTTAGCTAACCAAAAGAGTTAAGGAGAAGTAGGAAAACATGCTTTTAAAAGTCAATAAAAACAAAACTTTAGTTACAGAACTATAGTCAACCAAAATAAATTCTGTGGTAACAAAACATACATTTAGTGAACAAAAAACAAGATTTTAATTAGAAACCTATATTTAGTTGTCCAAACATTACGTTTTAGTTAGTCAAAGTTAAGTTTTGCAATACTTTGTATCACAGAACTTAATGCTTTTAAGACAGAGGCACAAAGCGGTGCATCTTACCTGACCGGTATTCCGCAATTCAGTAAATCTCGCAAAGTGATTTACTGCATCACAGGATCTCAATGGTTCTGCATCGGCCCCAATGTTTGTAAAACACAACAATCTTATAATGTTCACCAAATAATCTGGTGAACAGACAGACATTCTGTTCTACAGAAATGATTTGGTTAACATAATTATTCTACAGAAATTATTTGGTTAACAAAATTGACAAAGTTGTTCTACAGAGATTATTTGGCGGACATTATAAGATTGTTGTGTTTTAGTAACATATTAGACGATGCAGAACCAGAAGCGGCATTGCTTACCTTTGTGAGATTCCACAATGCAGTAAATCACTTAGCGAGATTTACTGCATTGCGGGATCCCGGTCAGGTAAGAAGCACCGCTCTGCATCTCTGCCTTATAGGCATTAAGTTCTGTGCTACAAGGTAACACAAAACTGAATGCTGCCAATATTATGTAGGCTGTGCTGGTTTCAAGAATTTTTGGAAATAGTGCAGTCAATGCAAAATTAGTGTAAATCCAATGCAAACCCAATAATACATAAGGTAGCATAGGTTCTACACTAATTTTGCCTGTATACACACAATTTAATATCGCCTATTATTTTGTGATATACAGTCTTTCTTTAGATCGATAGATGAGGCTGTAGATTCTAGGGTGGTCTCCCGCACTCCTATGAGACCTCCCCAAAATCCTGCAACCGCAAGCACTTGTATTCTCCGCATCCAGAATGCCCCTTTTATGTTTACAATGCCCCTTGAATGCCCTCCATGCCCTAATTCCGCCTCCGCCCCACCCCCGGATGATACACCATGCCATGCCCTCTTCCTGTCTCTGCCATAACCCTTCCGCTCACCTTGGCCAGAAGCCACATTTGGCAGGGTGGGATGTCTGTAAAGTAAGGAGATGCAAAGAAAATATGGACTCTGCCATTTAGTAGTCTTTCCTTATGGCAGAGATTAAAGGAAAAGTATTCCATTTACAGGATTTTATTTTTTTTGCCAAAATGCAATTGAAAAGCAATTTAACCATATTTTCGGTGCTACAGTTGTGTGTTTTTTTTTTTTAATAAATATATGTTTTGTTACTACCGAATTTCTTTTGGTCGATTAAACATACAGGGAGATTCTATAAAAGTTCTTATCGTTTAAAATGGTGTTAATTTTGCCCCAACCAATCAGAACTTATTTAACATTTAAAAGCTAACATCTGATTGGTTGGGTCAAAATTAGCACCATTTTAAACGATAAGAACTTTTATTGAATAACCCAGATAGTTTTCTAACGAAAACCTTGTTTTTTTTTTTGTTGACTAAATGTATTTTGTTATCACTGAATTTGTTTTGGTCGACTATCGTTTTCTCACCAAAATGTTGTTTTTTGTTGACTTAATGGGTTTTGTTACCACAGAACTTATTTTGTTCGACTAAATATAAAGTTGTCACCAAAATGTTGTTTTTTGTTCACTAAGGGATAGGCCACATTATCTTGCTTTTTTTGCGATTGCGCATGCGTTTGTGCTTGCAATTTTTTCCAAAAGTTTCCATTTGCGATACGCAATCGCATGCAATCACCATTTTAAAGCGCAATCGCATGCTCCAAAAGAGAAGAAGCCGCATGCGGAATGGAATCGCACATGCAATCGCGTCCGATTGCGGCAGTGTGGCCGTGCCCTTAATGTATTTTGTTACCACTGGATTTCTTTCAACAACATATATTGTCGCAGAAGTGTTTTTTGTTACAAACGGCACCCCATAGATACGTGCATTAGGGAGAGGTGCTGTCACGGTCATCTGCAGAGGAAAGGCAATGAAAATATACAGAAGGCATACTTTAACACTGTAAGGTGGGAGTTGCCTTTAAAAGTGGATGCAGCTAGCACACTGATTGTGCAACTGCCCATGAACATATTTTACAATCTCGGGCTTGCCGCTGCTACAGTAGACATTTGCGACACTAGCCCTTTCCTTGTGATGTACATACAGCATGTGTTTACTATATCCAATAGAATTTGGGTGTCAAAAGGACAGAAAGACTTATAATTCCTGAATCATTTTCACCACCTCCCCTGGGCTGCACATGATGGGGAGTGGACTGGGACCAATTATCACACTGTGTGGATTCTGAGAACTCTCCAATAGGAATTAAGCAAATTCTAGAATTGTCCAATCCAAATCCTCCTCATGTTAGCGAATGGAAAGTTCAGTGGGGGAATTGCCGGGGCCCATTGGGGAGACACAATCCTGTAAATACCGTACCAGCTCACAAAGGGATCCCCACAATACACTATAGAGGGGGATCGTGCACTTCCATCCATATATAATATATACAGTAACTGGGTGTTACATGGGTCAGTCTGGTCTGTTATGTTTTATCCCCTTGCACAAAGACTAAATAGAGGAAACTCTCACCTCTGTCTGAGCTCTGGTTCCTGAGATATCTGCACACACGGTCATGCTGTTTTTAGGCCCCACCCCCCCACACTGCTGGCCAAACATACTTTACCACTGGATGCATATTCATTCATTAAATGGGGAGTGACACTGCTAGTAAAGACTAGTAATGAGGCAGCCAGGCATAGAAGGGGGTGGGGGTGGAGTGTAGAGGAGACAGAGAATGGAGCGATTACAGATGGAATTCTACTGTACAGAGGGTATCACTTCATCCAATGTGTCCACCACAGACAATGAAACTTCCAGCAATAATAATAAGTGGAATAAGGCAAGGAGGGGGTTTCCATTCCTGCACCTCCAGCTGATTCATAAAAAACAGGAAACTACATTCAAGAATGGATTTCAACTGTTTTTACCCTCTGTTATTGGACTACAATTCCCAGCATTCCCTGACAGCTGCACTTTACCATCTGGGAGATGTTGGAAACTGTAGATCAACAACAGCTGGAGGGCCAACAGTGCGCATTACCAGCAATAATTTTAAAATGAATTTCAATTAAGATCTAACTTTAAATGATCAAATAGCAGCCATGTGTAAAATGTGCATTAACATAACAAATAAATTAATGTAGAATAGAAAGATTACGTTACTCACCATTAAATGTATAATCCCAATAAGACATACACATGAATCCAAATAAGAAGCATGCAATTGGAGAACTGTAGAGACAGTTACTCTATATCAAGGCTTGCATAGCTTAATCAGTAAGCATGTGATTGGTTTGTGGGTACTGGGGGCAGGGCTAAGTAAAATTACTACCTCATAATTATTCATTATTGTTAGTGTTTTGCATGGATTATGACTTTTCCCACCTCCCTACTTCCTTAGGGAATTTACTGAGCATGTGCATGTACTAAGAGACTGCATGATCGGGCCTGATTTACCAACATTGTCTGATTTGGAAGAAAGCAGCACCGAAATATCTGCTTGTGTGTTCCTAGCTGTAGGCTTTTCCTTATAACAAAATATAAACGGTGATTTGCGTTATTATTTAATGTTACCCAATTCATTTATGTTGTTTGGTTGGACTCTCTCTTTTATGCAGACATGTTTAAATCCTTCCACTGCACCTTAATTGCGGAATGTGCACCCGACTTGTCTCCGTTGAAATGGGATTGTTAATGCCATGTCTCAAGGCTAAATTTACAAATGTTGCTGTTTTCTTTAGCAAATTGGGTAAAACGAAAATAGCAGCACTAGGAAATAAGGCTGCAAAGTCTGTGGGGTAAATATTGCACCTTAATAACAATAATAATGTCAGGACCACATTATACATATAATGCAGTAATCAAATGCAAATTACCTTTTTTCACAGAAATTTATCTTGAGGTAAAACCCCCTGGAATAAAAAACGTCACTAATAAATCAAAAAAGCTAAATGCAAAACCAGAGAGCCAGCCACAGACCGGTTTTGGCTTCATTGAGCCATCAATAACGTAATTCTTACACTCTCCCTATCTTATTTAATTTATTCGTGACAGAGACCTGTGCTACACTGATAATTGTGCAAAAAGCTGAAACCAGTCTCTGCCTGGCTCTCTGGTATTGCATTTACCTGGAATGCTGTAAAAAATTTTAATAGGTGTAGCATTTCCTAAGGGCTACCAAGGAAGCTACCCAGAAGTCTCTGTTTCTTATAGAAATGGGCAAACTTACTGAAGTTCGGTTCATTTATGAACTTCCACTGAACTAACCAGGGCCGGCCTTAGCATAAATAGCACCCTGTGCAAGATTTATTACTGGCACCTAGCACCCCCTCCAAAACACACCCCTGGGCACACACAATACACTGCTGAATGCTGCTTGCCTTGACCTGCTTCAAATCAAGTCCACCACCTGCGATTCCTGTCTTTCAGTATTTGCAGTGCGTGCTTGTATATATGGTGCGTACATCATTATGTAACACGTAACGCACTAAATGCACAGCACACATATGAGCTGCATTTGTCTGTGGGGCGGTGCTGTGACATACATTTGATCTGCAGGACTTAATAGCTGTAGCAATGATGCAAAACTTTGACCTACGGGTCCGTGACTTAACACTCCCTTCTGGCGCCCCTATGTAATGCAACCTGTGCGGCCACACAGGTCGCCCATGTCAAAGACTGGCCCTGGAACTAACCCATTAAAGTCAATGGGGAGCTAATAGTTCTAAAGTTTGGATAAATAACAGACAGAACTAACAATGGTTACTTACTGTAAGGCTGGGTACACATAGCCAGATTTTTCGGGTCAATTGTCCGATACTAACGAAAATAGAACTAAACATTCAAGGGCTAGCAAACAATACATTCAAGGCTTACCGAAAGAAGAAAGGAATCTAATAACTTTTAGAAACAAGTCCAAAATGTCTTTAGTGCATTTTAGGGAGATATTTGACCTGGTAAAAGGTACTTTTTCTATATTAATATGTTATTAATATTATAATGCTGAAAACTTTGCAGTGCTAAAAATTAGCCATGGTATCCAACCCTATAAACAAAGCAAAGAAAATGCACCTAGGTGAGTTTTACGCAGATTAACATATCTTTTGCTGACAAATACCACCTGGTATTAAGCTACTTTACATAAGAAATATAGGGGTTTAGGCCTATTAGTCATTTTGACATAAAGGTTTGTGGAGGGATTGGCTTCTCCAACGGCGAGTGGACAGTGGGAGGAGTTTTGATGACGTGGCGCTTGAGCTTCTGCGTCCGTGGGCATCACAGTGGCTCAGTGGTTAGCACTGATGCCTTGCAGTCCTGAGTTCGAATCCACCCTTGGATAAATCTGCAAGGAGTTTGTTTGTTCTCCCTGTGCTTGCAAGGGTTTCCTCTGGGCACTCCGGTTTCCCCCACAATCATAAAGACATACTGATAGGTTGCATGTGTCAAATAAATGTGCTTAGATTGTAAGCTCTTTGGGGCAAGGCCTGATGTGAATGTATCCATGTAAATGTATAGCGCTATGGAAGATGTTGGCACTATATAAATCCACAATAATAAGAATATAGTAGATAATGCAATATCTTTTATAATTTATCCCATTTAAAATTTACCCCCTATTAAACTTTACTGTCCCTACCCCCCATAAGAATCCAAACCTACCTCGGCATCCGAACACCCCTACCTGCTCATTTCTCTCCATTAATTTTACTGTCCCTACCCCCCTACCACCACCACCCCTCGGAATACAACCTCCAACCCCCCTCGGAATCTAATCCCCCAGCGGCAGCCTCCCCTACCTGCTCATTTCCATTTAATTTGATTGACGTCCTACCCCCACTATGCATTCAGCCACACCCCCCCCCACCTACTTGTTTCTCTCCATTTCATCTGACTGTACCTGACTGTGCATTCAGCCCCCTGCTCATACCTTCAAACCATCTCCCGGCACTGTAATTCTGGTAGCGTGATTACCTCCTCTTCCACATGCAGGAGATACTGCACTACCAGCAAATACAATGAAAATAAACTTACCCACTTCCCCTCAGTTGCCTTTGTAATATCTTATCTCATGTGAAAAAAGAACTGATTGCGCGAGAGGTGTGAGCAGGATTGCAGTGCTGGGTGAGGAAAGGAGGAACGAGCGAACTGAGGTGAGTAAGACTTCCGTAATGTTAGAATCGGCGTGCTACTACGTAGTAGTGCACCGATTAGAACGTAATTATCTTGCAGGTTTCCCCATTGAAAAGGCCTAGGGGGTAGATTATAATATGATTTACACCTGTCTTTTAGTATATAGGATCAATATGTCCTGGTTTAACTTGCAGTGTAGACCTGACTTTTCAACAACTTCTCTGCATGATTAGTGCTGCTGAAAATCCGCCTCTTTATAAATATAGCTGAGAAAAAACACATGGCAGTGAAACTGACGATTTAACTTGTCATGCTTAACCACATTACCCATTAACTGTCTGCACACCCCATTGTTCTCCCACCAAAAAACACAGACCGAAGTGTGACTTGGATGAAAAGGCCACAGCATATTTATTGAAATACATTTAAACATATCAAGCTTTTCAACTCTGTAATCCATAACCATAAACAACCATTTAATAACAATAAACATCTTCTCCAGATGGTCCACGGTAATGGGCTGCTCCGCCCACATCTGTTGTTCCAATAACTGTTCTTTCTGTCTTCCCACATAGGCCGTACCACACCAGCACAATGAGCGTAACTTAGAAGTGCCTCCCTTCTCAGATGAATGGCAAAGAGGGTAGAAAAAAGGCCACCTGACCCCCAACTTAGCCCCTGACCTGCTTTCTGCTTTCCCACTGGACCACCGCCTCCCTAGTGCTGTGACAAACCACCAACCTTAACTTCGAACTGCCCACCTGAGCTTACCACAACCAATGGTAGCAACCCACTGGCAAATTGAAAAAGAGGTATCCAAATTACACTAAATTCATGGTAGTAGGGTGGGACCATTTCCTGCAATCAAACAATGCTGCCGGGACCGGGGCAGAGGGGATTAGAGACCCATAAAGAGATACTGTGAGTGTGGGGCACATTATACCAAAGATTATCACTGGGACCATTTCCTAACTGCTCCCCTTACTCACTAAACAGTTTTACTTTCCCCACACCTAAACCTTACCCCACTCACCTCATCCTGACCCTCCAGTAACCAATCCCATCCTACTAACCCATCCTCGTGTCCTGCTGCACTTCCCTGCCATGTTCACTGCTCCCTAACTCGCTGTTCTCTGTAAATTTAGCACTGCTTTATACAGTAAATATGCACCTACTACAGTAAGTTTATAATCACCTTGTCTACACTGTTGACTGCTTAGACTTAGATCATTGTTCCTTGTAATACTTTGTAAGCTTTCATTAATTTAGGAAGTAATTCTTTTGTGTACTTTTTGTGTCAACCATTATAACTACATTGTGGTATTTTACGATTGTTGCCTTATATTATGGCTGGAGTCATAAAATAGTGACATCACATATACAGGGGTTTGTAAATAGGTTCCTTAATACAGTATAAACTGTATTATGTCCAGATACAATACACCAATGTTAATATTATACATTTATTGAGAACTTTTATGAACTTTAACGTTAACTTTGACTTTAAATGGAGCTGGCCCTTTAAATTATGGCTATGAAAAGGAGGAGGAGGAAATTGGTCACTTAGGCAACAAGGGCAAAGGGAGACGTGAAAGAGGACGTTTGGAGTCACTGTGTGGTGTTTAAAACCAAAAGTGGTAAAAAAACATAAAAATTGGATTTGTATGCATTTGAGGTGACTTGAAATAAAATAAATAATAAATAACATCAATCCTAATTTTTCATCACTACAAAGGACTGTCATTACTATTTTATTCATCCTTTTATCCAGTGACATTTTTTAAGGAATTACTGATTATGTTTTCGTTTTTTTATTTTACGTGATACTTGTATCCAGAGAATGATGAAAGAGTAAAGGAGTAATGTCCTACCTCGGACTCTGGTAAAGATTATTGTATGACCCATAGAAAATATTTATTGGTTGTATTAATAAATGTGTGGATGATTATTGATATTTTGGAATAATTTATTCTGTTCTTCTTTTAGTCCTAAAATTAGTTTTTTAGTAATTAGTAATTTATGAATTAATTGACTGTATTTTAGCAAGACGTGTCACCATGTTGTATTGAATACCATGCAGACTCACTAGTCATTGGACCACCTCGTACTCCCTTAACAAACAAGCAAGATTCCCTATGGACCCATAACACTAAGCCAGAGGGGTTTTCCAACCTAATCTATGCCCTGTTGTTAACACATCTAGACATAAGAACAAGCATATATTTCTGCAAAATGAATATACTCTTGGGCTGACCATGTACAAATATCAATACATAACACTCAACATTTTGGCATGCAAAACAGCCTGGAAATGGCTGGAAACGCTGACTGGAATAAATTGCTGTTAGCTTGAAGTCACTGGTGTGCAAACCTTTAACAGAACTTTGCCTTGTGCTGAACATTGCAAACTTTCCCATCTTGAGCAAAACAGATTATATCCCTTAAGGTGTGCATATTCTATCTGACCTAAATATGAGCAAGATAAATAGTTTTTTCGTCTCCCAACAAGGGAACCAAACACGCTACATATTCTTAAATATTACTTAGGTGTATCTATTCGGTTATGTATATCCTCTTTCCTGCACATCCCTGCATTTCTCCAGGTGAAACACCATGATGTCCTCGAAACTGCATGTATAGCTGTAATGATGTACTGATATTATATAAGGGATAATGCACCCCTTATAAGGATATTACTTCACCGAGGCAGGGGAAAAACTGCACAGCCCTTAGCCCCCGCAGCTTTACAGCCAGGCCCTTGACACCCTTCTTTTCACAGTACCAGAATGGCAGTAGTTTTAAACAGCTGATTGCGTGCACCTTAACTTACATACAACAGGATCAGCTGTTTACTACTAGTTTAAACAAGCGACAAAGCCCCGATACCGTTGGATACAACGTTATCAGGGCATTATCAATAGTGTGTGTAGCGGCTTTCTCAAATGTTTCCTGAATGTTCGGGTCGGCTGAGCGGTCGTTCGGGATAAAACTACCATTTTCCTCAGCCGTGGTAGACTCCCTATAGAGGGAGTTGACCGTGGCCGAGGGAAACACACAGTCTCAAGCCTTCTCCCTATGCCTTTTCCTGAGCGGTCATTGGAGAAAAACAAAAATTGCCCTCGCCCATGTTAGACTCCCTATAGAGGGAGTCGGCCACGGCCTAGGGAAACTGCAAGATCCTGTCTGCCATCTTTCAAAGATCTGCATACACACAGTCCCGAGCGTTCTCCCTATGAACATCATAGGGAGAACGCTCGGGACTGTGTGTTTCCATTGGCGCGACCGATGGAAATTTCGGTCTTTTGAAATGAAGGTACACATAACGATAAAGCCTCGATACCGTCGGATCCTGACCATGATTTACTTCTTTTTCTCAAGCTCATGTCAACCAGCATTAATCTGCCATAACTCAGTGATTGTTTTTACCTGGGAAGCAAAGAGAGAGAGAGCATATTCCTTTCTTATGAGTCATAGGGGCACGCTTGCTGCTCTCTGCATGTAGACTGCATCATGGGTAAAAAAATATTATAGATGGCCAAACTCCCTGGAGTTCAGTTAGTTTTTAAACTTCAGTAAAAGTTTGGAAGTTCGATAGTTCAAAATCAGACCCATTTAATGGGGACAAATAGTTTGAAAAGTTCGGATAAATTAAAGTTAAAATAACAATGGTAACTTACTGTAAATGGCTGTGGCACCTGGGAAATGGACTGGGGAACATGTACATATCACCAAGACATGTTTAAACATTTCTTTCCCCCACATTCGGGCAATTGTCGGGTTTATGCATGCTACATTCAAGGGTTATGACCAATTCAAGGGTTACTGAACGATACATTAAAGGGTAACTGAAAGGAATCATTCGAGGGTTACCAAAATCAAAACCTATATTCGAGGGTTACCAAAATCAAACACTACATTTGAAGGTTATGTCCAATTGAACAATACATTTGAGGGCTACTGAAAACTACTGTTTTATTCAAGGGTTACCAAAATCGATGGCTACATTCAAGGGTTACCGAACTATACATTCGAGGGTTACCGCAATTAACCGCTACATTCAAAGGTTACCAAACAATACAATTGAGGGTTACTGAAATCAAAGGCTACATTAGAGTGTTACCAAATTCGAATGTTGCATGCGAGGGTTACCAATTCAATAATTATCGAAAATAAGTCTGCAAGTTCGGAAAACCCAAACTAGTTCAAACCCTAACAGGTTCGGATAGAGTTCAGTTCAAGTTCATCAGAACTCATAAAGTTTGGCCCGAACTTGGGTTCAGATTCAAGTTCGTGTCCATCACTAGCAAAAACTATCACTGAGTTATGGAGTATTAATCCTTGTTGACCTGAGGTTGGGAAATGAAAGTAAATCATTGTCAGTTTCTTCTACTATGGGAACTGCAGTGGAACATTTTTCTATAATAACCACTCAGTGACACAGCCAAATGATTATAACAAGAAAATCTTCCTCTTCTGTCATGATAAAACTAGCTTTTTGATGTGATATCATAAGCCATCAAAGCAATATCGAAAAATTGTGAAAAGTGAAATAGTGCCTATTTATAAGTCAGAAATTCTAATTTCTTAGACATGGGCGTATTGGGAGTTAGAATTCATAGGCTTAGTATAATGTGTAACTAAATGGCCTGTGTTGGCTTTCCATATAAAAGATAGAAGAGAAATCCTGTTGAGATTTATTATCATGAAAACACACCTGGAAATCGGCTTAATAAATAAAGTATTTGGATGTGGAGCTGATTCCATTTAGTGGCATACAGTTCATTAGCATAATTGCTGGTGTCATTTTCTAGACACCGAATACCTTTACTTCCATTAGGTTGTTATGCTTGTCAGGCTTCCGCACTATATGAGCTACTATACATAGGTGCAGACCCAGGGGAAACAGATGAATTGGGATGTAGGATAGCTGATCGCTACTACATTGTAGGCTTTTCCTGGTCATTAGCCTTAAGTGTTGACATAAGAGAATACTGTATATTGAAAACATTTCATCTGCAGACTTTAAATTCTGCCAATTAAATATGTGGGAGAGACAGACCGATTTGTGCACTGTTTTCATTACCAGCTACAGCCCCATTGTCATGATGCATGGCTGTGTCTGCCAACACTGATATACTTAGCAAATCCCTGACTCATTTTCTTAAAAGCAGTTTTCCCTCATAAAACCAATAACGTTTCTGCCTTAATTGTCAGTTTTCACAATTGCATAAACTATGAATGTAACAATCAGCCGCCTGCATGTACTGTATAATAGTGCCTTATTGCAAACAATTCAAAGGACAACCAGAAAGTGACTCAGAATTAGGTTATAACAGCTGCTTGCATCATCCGATTGGTCCTTAGTTGTCTTCTGTGATGTACAGGTTGAGGTGAAAATGAACCCAACGTAATGCAAGTCCTAGGACAGGTGTCCAGCCTGAGGCAAATTTGTTGTTGGCTGTGATTCTTTTTGTTCTTGCTAACTGCTTAATAATGATGATGTGGGTTCAGAGCTAATAGCTTTTCCTGAAAACCACCTTGCAGTTCCCCAATGAAAAATAACAGTGCTTAGGAGCAATAGGGTTGTATGGTTAGTGCATGGTAATAGCAGAAAGACATAAGTCAGTAGTTAGCAGCACTGCTGCCTTTTAATCCTGGGATTTTGTTTCTGATTTCATTTAGGTCATTTCGTATATGGAGTGGGTATATGGAGTGGGTCTATGGAGACTCCAGTAGAACCTAGAGCAGTGTTTCTCAACCTTTTTATCTGTGGGGACCCCTTGAAACAACTTTTGTGTCTCGGGGGAACCCCTACATAAAATTATGATTATATTATTATATATATTTTTTTCTTTCTCAGTCATCAAATCATCAAAGTACATAAGGAGAGATCCAATTCCGTATGCCGCGTTACTTACCTTAGCCCGATCCCGCGATACAATAACTGACGTAAACGAGATTACGTCAGTTATTGCATCGTGGGATCGGGCTAAGGTAAGAGCGTGGGTTTAACGCCTCCCACACACTACCGTTAAGTGTCGCACTACTATGTAGCGCATAACTTAACGGTAGGGGTTTTGGATCTGTAGCACGGCGCTATTTTCAAAAACATTTGGAAATGGCGCTGTGCTCTAAAATCCGTCTTAAACCCATGTTAACCCGAAATTTCTTCGGGTTAAAGTGGGTTTTAGACAGAAATGGCCCATATTGAATCTCCCCCATAGTTTATACAAATAGAAATGATAGATCTATAAATATATCTCTATTAAAAAAATGCACTCAAATTCACCAGGGAGTGGGAACCTTTATATAACAACATTAGTTAATTTTATTTATTTCTCAGACATCAATACACCAAACACATAATTTGTATTCATAATATCTATTAATTAAAATGGTGGATCATTTCTGTATACAATTTCTGTAAATCTATTGAGGACCCCATGCCACCTCTCAGGGACCCCTGGTTGAGAAACAGTGACCTAGAGAGTTAAATTGTAAGCCCCAAAGTGGGTAAGATCTGATGTGACAGCAGTAGTAGTTTGTGAACTGTTAAATACTTAGGGGCATATTTATAAAGGAAAGCTAGTATGACCATTTTTGTATTGCATGAATTTTGAATTGCTAAAAATTTTTTCAGGTGGTTATATACTTTGGTAATATCACAGAAAATCATTCCATTAAAGGGCATGTCCACCACCAGAACTAAAATTTAACCCACTACTGGCCCCTTACCTTAGATCCTTACCTTACCTTAGATCTCTGCTCCTTATGGTTCTCCTGTAGTGTCTGTTTAAAGTTCCAAAAAGTGAAGAGTAGGATGTGTCCCTGAGTCATCCGGTCCCTGCTGTTTCCTGAACCTCAGTAAGGCCAGTGATATGCGCAGGGGAGTCCCCCCCCCTCCAACCATCTGGATCCATCCATGCTTGTGCTTCCACCTAGCGTTAAATTCTTTTAACTTATGGTAGATACCCCCTGCCCACCCCTAAGTGCAGAGTTGTTTCTTAAAAAACAAAATCAGAACTGTACTTACAGCCCTTTATTCCTGCAGCACTATCCATTGACGGCAGCAAGCTCTTGCAAGCTGGGAGCCTGATTAGTGCGCCGCGTGAGCGAACGGCTGTAAGTACAGTTCTAATTATTTTTTTAAAGAAATAACATGGGGGTTGGGAGGGAGGGGGTATCTGCCATGTATTAAAAAATATTTTTAGAGTGCACATGACCTTTAAGTCTAATAATCACTATTGAAAACTTAACTCATCTTTATAAATATGGCCATTAGTAACATATTGGAAAAATATAAATGTCAGTATCAGTGTTGGACAGGGGTTCTAGGGACCAGAAAACACAAGACTAGAGGCTCACCAGACTCATTTATTTCTTCGCTCATTTATAAATCACACCTCTCCTGGCTTTGATTTCCTGCCCTCTTTTTCAGAGAGTTTCCGAAAAAGCCAGTCTGCATATGTAAAAGCACAATTTCTGGTAGGTCTACTTATATAAGATTAAAATAAGGATGCATGCTCCAATCTCACTCTAATACTCTGTTGTTTCCATGCATGTCATTGGTAGAGCTCACAATCCCTGAGTTTGGGAGGAGAGTGGCATGTTTATATAAACATTACATGATTGTGTTTGTGATATGGAGCCACTATTAATATGAAGGGGCCCTCCTGATTTTCAAGAGGTGTGTTGTCTGTATCTTATGTTCACTTTGCTGTAAATATAACTATGGCAAGTAGAAAATAGAATATACAGTACTGTTTCTCTTATGGATATAATACCTTGTAAATGCCTTTTACGCTCGCTACCTTATTTACGCTCGCTACCTTATTTAATTTACTAGTGATGTTAACTTTCTCTTATGGGTGAGTGTCCACAGGTGTCTGGCCATTTTTTTTTTACAAAGAGCCCTGGCAGCCAGAATGACCCCCAATATCACCAGGGCACATACAATTTTTAGGTTTTAAATTTTTCATGAACTCTAAAAAAATATGTCGACAAGTAAAATTTCTAATGTAATGGTTTGTTTGTTAGATAAATCTAGAATATTTACTAATCAGAAATGGTGCGGAGAAAAAGCCATTACAATTAACCTGCATTGTGTTTAGAGACAAAAACAAGGAGAAACAATCATATTTGTTTACCTGAAAAGTGGAGTTTGCCCTCATTTGTCAAAAGCTGCCAGACCCGTGGTCCACAGAGAAAGAGCGAGAAGAAAAGACTGCATCAACTTGTCAATGCACATTCATTTGGCAGGGCTGGCGTATTGACATCCTTATCAGCGCCAGAACAAGCAATAAAGACGCAGTGGGGTTTATTTATTAGAACTATGCAGTATTTTTCCAAGCTTTCTGCTAGGTAGTGGGTTCTATTCAGTTTATATTTTCGCTTGTTTTTACTTTTAGCTTTTATTTATTACAAATATCCTGTATATAAACAAGAATGAATGGGCACTTGTGCTTTCAATTTCCCCTATTTCTATTTCCTATTGTGATTGTTCGGTTAAGCAATCCTGTCTTTATTTGTAATTTCTATATTTGGACACTTAACGTGGTATTCTAAGCACTTTGTGACCCGCTTCCCTTTCATATCTCAAAAAGAAATGGACACATCTGCCCTCCAACTTAAGGGACCCATACAATGGGCTGATATTATGATCAATACGATATGCAAGTAGACATTTTTATTGATTGGCCCAGAAATTGTATGTTTTCCCGATCTTGTGCAATTTTAGATCAAAAATCAATCGTAATTATTATCGGTAAAGTCAGGTTCTTTAGTCTATCAGTTAAATGATTGTAGTATTTTCTGATGTTCTGATTAAATGTAATGTAATCTCACAACTGACGGCACTAAACAATAAATCACCAAACGAATTGAATGTTGAACAATATGTATGATACATTTATGTACAATTAACATTGTACACCTGTCTATCAAAGTATCGATAATTACATTCGCTATAACCTTTTTTAATGTATGGCAATGTGGCCAGTCACATTTGAATGCACTAACATGCGATTCTCACACGCTAACGGCTCTATAAATGCAATCTGAAGTGTGTGAGATTAACCCTTACCAGTGTGGATTAGCCCTTGCCAATAAGAGAAACAAATCAGGATGTAAGATCCTGCCTCTCTCTTCTTTAGTGCATAGAGAAGGAGAGTGATAGACTTAAGTAAATATTCCGAAATTGTTGGGCGATTGTATATACTCTAATTTCAGAGAGTCAGAGATCTGCTATTAATATCAGAGAAACTCCCTGAACTTGACATAGAGGTGGGATGCCTGCTAATTATTAAACAGTATTATTACTCTTTATGAAACAAAACCAGTTTACGAGCCATAAGACTGCACTTGAAGCTCCTTAAAAATGTTTTCCCTGTTTTCCCTTTTAGGTAAAAGTTATAAGTTAAGAGTAGAAGTAAAATTGACATACATGCTTAAGAGGAAATTCACAACGCCAAACATCAATGTGAATGGTCTTTAAAGGGCATGCCCACCCTCAAAATGTAAATTTATACACTTAATACACTTTTTGCTATACTTACTTTATCAAAGATTTAGGGAATGCTGGGACATGTAGTTTTCAAGCATCTGTGTCAAAAGGTGGACATTTAATTAGCTGACTGAGGAATATCTAGTAGGAAAAAAAACACTTTGATTTACTGAGCTATTTAGAACAATCCATTTTTTCACAACAGTTGTAAACCTGACTGTATGGCTAACTGATTGATATGCAGGGGTGCCATGTCCATGCAAGTTGAAAAAATTGCTCAGGGCACTGGATAAGTTTGATGAATTTCTGGATCGACATGAAACGCGTCGGGTGTTCTGGAGCTATGTTGTTTATTTTAACATCAGCTAAAGAAATGCTACTTTTTATCTAATATCTTTCACTCGTGTGGAGTTGGTTCTAGTTACAGTGGAAGCGTCTTCATTTTAGTATCTATGGATTTTCTGTTTAGTATCTATGGATTTACAGTTTGTCGGAAAAAATTCTGAAGTTCCTGCTGAAGCACTCCTGTTTGGAATCCTGCAATCAGACGGAGTTCTGAGTTGAGCTACAAACTGTTTGGTATTGTAAGTGCATGTGCCAAACCCCTCTCCCTTACCCATCAATGGTAAGAGGGGCAGCACCAGAGGCATTTTGTTTTAAGTACCATTAACCCTTGAAGCACCCCTGTTGATATGAGCCAATAGGTGTGAATGAAACCCCTAAAATTAAAGGGAATGTCCACGCCCAAAACTAAATTTAACCCACTACTGGCCCCACTGTGTTTAAAAAAAATCCTTACCTTACATCTCTGCTCCTTATAGTTGTCCTGCGGTGCTTGGCCAAAGTCCAGCTAAAAGTAGGAGCTATCTTACTGTCCAAAAGTTAGATGCCCCCTGCCCACCCCTAACCGCTGAGTTATTTCTTAAAAAAACCCATCAGAATGCTACTTACAGACCTTTGTTCCCACGGCATCTCCATTGACGGCAGCCACATCTGTGATTGGCTGCCTCTCAGCCAATCTAAGACGCGGCTGCTGGTCCGGCCCCTGCTTGGAAGTTCCGGCTAGCAGGTAGCCGGATCAGTGTGCCGCGGGAGAGAAGGGGCTGTAAGTAGTATTTTATTAATTTTTTAAAAGAAATATCTCAGCGGTTGGGGTGGGCATGCCCTCTAAGTATTACGGACTGTGCCCTAATACCTTTGTTCATATTGCGTATATAAGAATTATTCCATGTTCACCAATAGTACTGAAACTCATTGGCAGTAGCATATTTTCAATCACAGTTGTGCTTTCCCACTTAATGTCTTTTAATAGAATTTCAAATTTTAGACAAGTAGTAGTAGACCAGAAACGCGCACACGTGCATGTGTTTGCACAAAAAAATGTGGATCGTGTACCTGCATCTTAAGGAAAATGGACATACCTTTAAAGATTGTAAATGTAATGTCAACATCTTGGCAAAGGAACATAATTGGTTCAAGAGAGGTGTCAAGGAGGCCATTTATGTGAAAATAAAGAAACCAAGATTAAATAGAGGTGGGGGGTTCGACACTAACTGTTTGCCATGTACAATGCTGTTTTGACACTATACCCTGGGCAGTTTTGATAACACCCCTTAGCCTCAATGCATCCACACCTTGCATTCAGAAGGTCCCTAACACCTGGCTGTCATATGCTACTGGGACTTATATTACCAACAGATTCTTGTCATTCAAGTCATTCTGAATTGAGAAAGCCAGTCGGATGACTAGCGAAAAATCTTCAAGAACTAAACAGTAAGACCAGTTGTTCTAACTGAATACAACAGATATACCGTGTAATAAAATGTATGATCCATAAAAAAATTGTGGTAATAAAAAAATTGTGGTAATTTGTCAGCAGATTGCAGGTTTGACCCAGTATCTGGGACAGTGACATTTAAGCCCCCATTATGTCCCCAGCTTGGCTGAGAATGTAGATATAAATATACATTTTCCTTCTGTTGTCAGTCTGGCAATGAAGGGATTAATCACTGTGGCTCTAAGCACCTTCCCCCATTATCAGTGAAAGGTCCAGGTGCCAAAATGCACAGAAAGTTACACCTGAGCACTGCTAGATCTTGGCGGCCCCCATTTATTACCTGCAGCTATTTATATGTGAGTGAGCAGGTGTGGGAAGCCGAAAAGCAGCCAGTGGAAAAGACCGTTCATTAACCCTTGACAAGGAAGGACAGTGGGTTGGTACAAATCAAACCAAAAAAAAATATTCTCTCTGTGGTAATGTGTTTTCTCATCTACTAAGAGATCCTGCTGCATAGCACCGTTTGGTCTTTCCCTAGTTAGATATCGTGGTTATCTTTTAGCAATCCTTGGATTTTTTTCTGATGCTCTTTGCACAGATGGTTTGCACTTATTAAGCACCAACACCACACAATGTCCTAATCTACACCCATAGATGCTGTGAATGCTGAGTGCGGAGAAATAGTGCTAGATAGGCATATTACGTTTTTACACAACCATTTACTATGCAGTCTAGACCCTAAAATTAAATAATGGTGATGTTAGTTCAATCTTGGGATTAGTTTTAAGATTTCTTTTTTTTTTTTGAAAACGTGTTTGTTGTTTATTGATACAGATAAGAAGTAGCAAAATAAATCTCATTTCGTCCCTGTCACACAATCTCATTAATTAGGTTTGCATCTTACGAACACCTGAAACAAACAGCCACAGTTAATGTTTAGTTCATTCTGCTCTCTCCAAGCTGATATCCCAACCCCTCCTTCATTGCTGGTTTTGGTTTTGTGAGTTGTCAGAGTCGCTGAGAAATGGAATATATTTTTAGCATGTTCTGTTGCTCTCTGCTGATCCCTGGCTTCATTTTTTCTTGTAATGATAGAAAAGTTGATATTTGAAATATTCTGAAGTATGCAGAGGTACCGTTTGCAATGTGATCTTGCTGCACAGGCAAGCTGGATGGCATTAACCGCAAACTATTTCCTCTCTTATAGTTGTGAACTTGTGTTCCCTCGTTCAAAATATTAAAAATATAGAAATTTTCTGATATGCTTGTGAAGGTTCTCATTCATCCCGGTCTCATAGTATATCTGCTGTATTCAGTTAGATCAACTGGACTTAAAGGGCAACTGTGGTCTCAAAAAAAGTTAGGGTTGAATGAAAACCTGCAGTATTTTCTTTAAAATGAGCGGACAATCACATCTCTGGCTGGAGCCTGTGAAACATTACATTGGGATGAATGTTCAAACTTCCTGCTTCCAGTAGGTTGAGTGAGATCACCTGACATCTGCCCCGCCTGTCTGCCCCTGGGGAGAAGCATGCTGGGGAAATCAGAAGGTACCTGGGGGAAAAAAAGACAGTTGAGAAGGGGAGCCTATTAATGCAGGCAGAGGCTGGTCACATGACTACTAGCTGGTCACATGGCTGAAAACAGGAAATGTTCAAGCAGGAAGTAATATTGCTGAACCTTTCCAGCAATAACTTCTCACAAATTATCTAGAGATGTGATTTAGGTTTTATTTTTAAGGTACAATGGAAGGCTTTTTATATAATTCTTACTAATTTGGTAGAATTCAAGACCACAGTCACCCTTTAAAGTTTAGTTCTTGAAGACATTTCGCTAGCCATCTGACTGGCTTTCTCTATTCAGAATGACTTGTACAAAAATCTGTTGGCAATATAAGTACACTTGAAAGTCCCAATAGCATATGACAGCCAGGCGTTAGGGTCCTTCTGAATGCAATGTGTGGATGCATTTAGGCTAATGGTGTTATCGAAACTGTCCAGGGTAAGGTGTCAAAACGACATTGTAAATGGCAGACAGTTGGTGTTGAACCCCCCACCTCTATTCAGGCTTGGTTTCTTTATTTTGACATAAATGGCCTCCTTGACACCTCTCTTGAACCAATCATGTTCCTTTGCCAATATGTTGTCATTACAATCATCAAAGGTATGTCCTTTTTCCTTAAGATGCAGGTGCACGGCTGAGTCCTGACCCAAGGAATTGGCTCTTCAGAGCACTCTTCACTGCACTGCACTGCGTATATGATGTTGCTCTTCTTTTTTCTTTTCAATGTTTCGGTATTGGGTCTTTCGGATGTACCAATTGTTCCCTGTATACTACTACTAGAGTTTGATGTGAAATGTTTTTTTAAGAATGCATCAGTTTAAGGTAATAGTGACACATTTATATAAAAATAAAAATATTTACCGTACATTTTCTCCGACATATTGATAAAATAGCGAATTTTGAAATTCTCATTGAAATTTTAAGATAATAACAGCAAATATTCTTGTGTAAATTTGAATATATTTATTACAAGGATAAAAAAAAGTAAATCAGAGCGTATACCACTACCAGATCAGGGTTTCTAGTGTTAATTAAGTAAAAGCACAAGAGTTAATACAATATGTGTTAAACACCCAGTAGGCATTTCTGTACATGTGGAAATGAGTCTAACACCCCCTGTCAAATTTCTAACAAACATAATGGGATATTCCAAAAATAGTAATGTAATGGCACCTCCCAGTAAGTAAAATGACCCATTTGTAGGCTAGAAAAGTTCTATAAATGCATCAACTTCATCTCAGACTTGGCTAAAATTTCTTAGTTAGTTTTCACATAAAATGGTAAATTATATTTTTTGCAAAGCTCATTGACACAATGTTTGGTAAAAATTTCATTGGCCTGCAGGAAAAGTGTCAAAATGTGAATTTCGGTGCTTTATAACTTAAATAATTTACCGTATTGTTGTCGAAAATAGCAACAAATTTCCACTTTTCCTAATTATAAATACGTCACATAGGTCTCAATAAGCCCATTATTTTTTCCAACCCTAAAAAGGAAAAACACACGACACAGCTTTTTTCGGGGCAAAAAATATGGGAGGTCACTTATTAAATTAACACAACATATTTCAACAAAAACCACAATTTTAGAGTCCCCTTCTAAACTAAATGCGGTCTTCCTCCACCATGGCCGATTGGTATTACCTGGCTCGATTAGCCCCAATCGCTCACCGCCCTTGCCAGCTGAGTCCTCCTGCACATCAGCTGGCATTGATTGGTATTAACTGGCCTTTAAATCCCCAATCCCATTTTCTGCCCTTGCCAGCTGAGTCCCCCTGCACATCAGCTGGCATTAATTGATTGGCATTGCCAATCATTCACCGCCCTTGCCAGCTGAGTTCCCCTGCACATCAGCTGGCATAATTCTCGCTCCCACCAGCTGAGTCCCCCTGGTGTTTTGGAGGCCTAGACAATCGGGATTTTCCCTTTGTCCGTACCTACCCCAGGTGCCCCTTCTGGTTTGCCCCATCTTATTGCAACCTGAACGCAAAGCTCAGTGCTGCCGGTAGGATCCCATACTGCATTTCCATGGCACCGCTGTCTGGGGGAGGGGGAGACCGCATTCCTCCCCTTAGTTGTAACAAATCCCTATTCCCTTTTTCTTCAGTGACCTCCGAAGTAGTTTTCCAAACACATCGGGATGGGAGGGTGGGAAACAAAAGACAGGTTAGTTCTGATTTATTTCTTTTTTACAGTCACCTTATATACAGAAAACTCCTCCCCCTTTTTTCCCGCCGAAACGCTAGCTCCGCACCCTCTCTTTTATCTGGCTCAGGTAAGGGAACCCTTTGTTCCCTTCCCTTCCCCTATCCTTACTATTGTACCTAAAATGGAGGTTTAAATGCCTGCGTGATCCTGCCCCTTATCTATGCTCAGTCGCAGCTGCCTTTTGCCTCACTCCTTCCCTTTTATTTATGATTGTGGGGGAAACCGGAGTGCCCGGATTATGGAGCTTATTTAATAAGAGGTGTAAAACGTTTCCTGCAGCAACCAAGCCAATTCTATCAAATGCTTTCTAACTGTAGTAGACCAGAAAACATGTATCATTCGATTGGTTAATGCAAATTCAGAGCACAGGTAAATTTTTCTGTATAGTGTACGGCAAAATTGTTGACTATCCCTCAATCCCTAAATTAAATGTAATAATCCCTAGTCCCACAAACAGAGGTTTCAACAAAAAAAGGATCCCTTGAGAAAAAACCTGCAAAAGTATTTATTGTTTAGTACATTTTTAGTTTATTTGGTTCAGAATGCTTTTAATTAACCTGAAATTAGATTGGGTTTAATTTTCTAAAAATGACTGCCTAATAGCAAAGTCACAAAATGGCAATAAAGGAATATGCCACCTTTATAGTCCGAGAAGAATCGTAATGAAATAGCTTCATCACTCTAGCACCAAATCAATATGTTATATTTATTATGATTGGTTACTATCCAATGTTCTTGTAAACAATGTTTCATAAAGATTTATTTTTTGATTTAGTTTTGTTTATCAATTCTTACTTGACCTGTATCTAGCCAGAAATATCTTGTAATCTTGTTAATCCTAATACATTAGCGAATTGCGATTTTCTTATCCATTATGTCAAAATTCCATTACTGTAAGGTATGTAATTCATGTTTTCTAAGCATTATTTATCTTAGTTCTCATTGGCAGATAACAAAACACAAAGTATTGAGGTTTTCAGAGTCTGTGAAAGGTCAAGGTAGGCTTTTCAGGTGTTAAGGTTCATTTGTAAGACATGCAATTCATTTAAAAAAAAAAAATCACCTGCAATAATTATCTATATTATATCTACTTGGCAATTGGGTCTCATATAATTCAACAGTATTCACATGGCCCTATCCTTATTGTATGGTCAGATACAAGAATCATTCATGGTGGGCCATGTTTTCCAGATGCTGCAGTAAAATCTGTTAACTGCTAATGTCTGCTGGGATTTTATGAGAATTAAACAGGAAAAGTACATTGATTGCTTTATTTGTAAAAGTACTGAAAATCACGCAAATCAATTGTTTGCGTGATTTTGCTAGTGCAATTATAATATTTAAATTAAAATTCTATTTTTGAGCAATGCTAGACTAAATAAAGGATGTTAAAGGGATACTATAGGGACACAAACTTCTTTTTCAATTTTAAAACTAGAGACTGGTTTTGCAGTAGAAGAGGAACATGGGAGCTTTCATAGAAGCAGCTCTACCACTGGTCCAACTACCGCTTTTATTACATAGGTGCAAGAAAGCCTACTGTACGTCACAGTTATTGAGGAGTGTTTGGGGAATTGCCTGTGGGAGAAGCTGGAGAATGTCAGCATGAGTGCCAACTTTGACAGCTCATTTCTCCCTGTAGGACAGTGGGAATAGGGAGTCCTACCTGTTGGAATTATGAAGATTTGAAATGTACTGTAGTATTGGGCACTATAATGTTCATTTACACAGCAAAAATATGTTTCTGTTCTCATCTATTTCTAGGCCTGCTATTCTCTTAAATAAATGTACACTGCATTAATACACTTAAAAGACTTGTAAACCATAAGCAACTCTTTTTGTATCATTCTTGCAGAAGCCATGTACATTTCAGCAGTAAACCTTAAATTGTTTTCCTGAAAAATTAGTAACATTGGTAGAAGAGGGAGTTGGGTTCCCATAATCAGGTAATTTAAAGGTAATTCTGGCCACACATTGCTCTGAAGTTATGGCGATTCAATGTTTTATCTGACATGAACATCGTATCAGTTGCTTGTGAAGGTTCTCATTCATCCAGGTCATGGTATATCTGTTGTATTCAATTAGATCAACTGGACTTGAAATGTAGTTCTTGAAGACGTTTCGCTAGTCATCCGACTGGCTTTCTCAATTCAGAATGACTTGTACAAGAATCTGTGGCAATTATGTACCCTGGAAAATCCCAATTAGCATATCACAGCCAGGTGTTAAGGGTGTGATTAGATCTAATCACACCTCTAACACCTGGCGTGTGATATGCTAATTGGGATTTTCCAGGGTACATAATTGCCACAGATTCTTGTACAAGTCATTCTGAATTGAGAAAGCCAGTCGGATGACTGCGAAACGTCCTCAAGAACTACATTTCAAGGTCCAGTTGATCTAATTGAATACAACAGATATCGTATCAGTTGTAATTTAGGGTTTAGTTGTACCTGCCTGCATTCCGCAATGATTTCTAATAAATTTGCAACAACATTAAGTTTGTAAGTCAGGTGCAAAATGATTTGACAGTGCAATTGTCTCAATGTTAAAGGATAACTCCACCTCATAAGAACATCTTTTAGAAAGAATGGCCTCTTTAAAATATGTTGATATATCATAGTTTGTCCTATGAATTCATTATTGATGCTGCTATGCTTCTGGATGCCGTATGGAAATTGAGCAATTAAGAAACCTGTACTGAGCCTAAACTGAGCCTGGGCATGCTCAGAAGAGGCAGACAGGGGATTAACATTCAGTCATTGGCTGTGATGTCAACTGTCAAATCCATAACTGACAGTTACTAACTGGAAGAACCAGGAAGCAGATACAGGGGAAACAGGACATTGTGCAGGATTTCAGGTTAGACTTATATATTTCACATTTCAAACTATTACCGTTTAGGGTTTTGGGGGGTGATTTACCTGTATGTACATTTTCATTTTTGGGGCTGGACTTGCCCTTTAAGGGCAATATCATTTTTAAACTGTAGATACAGTATAACTTTTAAGACATTATCTAAACATTTTCCTTTATTTTCCCTTTAAATTTAAAGTACCTTTTTCACCTGACCAATTATTCACCAATCGCCTAAAGAAAAACGTGACCAGACCACACTTCAAAAAAGACTTTAGAAAGTACAGAAAGTGGAAGAGAAGATTATAAAACCTTTTCATTTTAGTTTTTTTTTTTGGTTTGTTTGTTTTTTTTTAAAAAATAATAAACTGGGATTTAAGCCTTTCCTTTAATGCTTGTTTTCATTTTAAGTCTTTGTGAAATTTTATAATGAAAAAGATTTTTCACAAGTTCCATGGCTTTCTTCTTAGAAATGATTTTCTGTGTTTGCTCACAGGGTAATTTTGTAGGCATGCTTAGTCAGACATATAAATAGTATATTTAAATTTGTTGTACTGAATGAAACACAAAACATTGATTTTTCTTTTGATACTCAGTAGGACAAGGGTGATAAAAACCTGTACTCAGTGAGCTAATGACAATAGTGAAACTGGTTAGAAGTTAAACCAAACTATTGTGGTCATTTAAATTATACTGGCCTTTTGAAAAAAGCCTGTATTTTCCAGCAATCAGGCAAAATAATTTCCTAAAGCTACTGCAGCACGAAGGCTGTTATTATCCTTTGACCAAACGTTTTTCATTTCTCTGTTCCGAGACACATCATTTAAACTGCATACATTTTTGTGTAGTTGTGCATTTTAATTGTAAAGAAAACTGAAAGATCAATATAATGTTTATTATAATGTCTTTTGAAATATGGCTGTTTTAAACCATATTATTTCAAGAGAGGATGTAAAATCAAAACCCTTTTGAAAGCTGTTGCAAAATATGGTAGGGAACTGAGGGTTAAATGGAATAGCTGAGTCAAATATTAAAGAACTAAAAGTAAAAACATGGAGGTTTACAGTAGCTAAGGCAGCAATCTAACACAATGGAATGTCTCATTCATCTTCAAGTTGTAGATTTTCTTAAGCTATGGGGGGCACTAAAATATACTGCCCTCTCAGGGATTTTCTATTCTAATAATACTTCCTCCAAACTAGAGATGGCTGAAACTCACTAGTTTCGTTCCGTTTTCGGATTCCTGGATCTCAGGAAAATCCCGAAGAACCAAAAAATCCGAAACCAGAGTGAATTTTCCATAATTTTCGAATGTGAGGGGCTATTTTCAATAATTTTCTAAAATAGCCTTGAACATTCGAAAATTCTCGAAAATACGACCGGGGACCATTTTCGAGTATTATTTTCAATAATTTTCTAAAATAGCTCCGTACATTTGAAAATTATTGAAAATGCGCTCCGAAATCCCGAAATCCATCTGGATTCGGACGGATCATTCTGATTTCGGAACCAAGGAGTTTCGTGTCGGATCCGGGTTGGTGTCAGACCGGATGCTATCTCTACTCCATACAAAAATATTAAAACTAAACAAGTTTCTAGACTTGTTTTGAAGTCTAGAAATAAGAAATAAAAATAAGTTGACTACTTGTCCTTTATATTTAGTGAGAACTGTTGGGCTACGCTCACACTACTGTTAGTAATATTGGCCTTAGTGTTCTTAAATGGCAAGAAAATCAAGAGAAAGAAGACAAGTGTAAATATAAAAAATAGGGGAAAAGGCTGGGGGGGGCAGAGGTTGGGTGAAAAGGACTGGTGGTAGAGCAGAGTAACGTAAAAATATTTTTAAAAGAGATTTTAAAAAGTCACTATTTTTTTTAAAAGTTGGTCACATGAGAACACAAGGTGGAGATCAAACAGGAACTTTCCATTGAAACAAGTAAAAAATAATGTCTAATTTAGATGATTCTCCCCCTGATGGACTTAAACTGTAGAATTTGAAATAATAAAAGCCACTACTTACAGATAAACTTAACCAAACATCTATTTCTCTGCCAATGTCATCAAAGACAATGGTTATAATCTACTCACATAGAAAACATGGTTATCTTCATTTTACAGACATTTCTTGGGACACCATTTAGAAGCTCATATTTCTGTCATGCTCACATTTCCAACACACATGGCCTCCATATCATAACTTTCCTTTAGCTGCTGTCCTCTACAACATGCAAGATTGCTATACTTCTCTATCGCTGCAATGTTCCAGTCTGGTATACTTCACAATCTCCTTCAGTAACTGCTTCAGATATTGCTTCCTCCTCTTTAAAGGGCATGTCCACCCCTAAACTAAAATTGAACCCACTACAGGCCCCACTGTGTAGAGTTAAAAAATCCTTAGGTTACATTTCTGCTCCTTATGATTCTCCTGCAGTGCCTGTTCAAAATCAGGAAAATTGAAGGGTAGGAGCTGTCTGTGAGTCATCCGGTCCCTGCTTCCTCCTTGTCCTCCCTAAGGAGACTGGCACATGCAGGGGAGCCCCCCCCTCCTGATCCCCTTATGGTTGCTTCTTCACCTACTTTTAAAACAATTTGCTGTAGTGTAGCTTATCCTAGCCCCAGTCTGTGTTATTTTTTTTAAAATAAACACAAGAAACATACTTACACTCCTTTATTCCCTAGGCTGTCTGCATAGCCAGCATCCGTGTCTGTGATTGGCTGACGCTCAGCCAGTCACAGACACGACTGCCGGTCCGGCCTCCCTCTTCTGCTTCCAGCAAGCAGAGAGTGGGGAGCATACCGCTGAGGGAATGAAGGAGCGTAAGTATGTTTCTTGTGCTTATTTTAAAAAACTAACACTGGGGTAGGCTGTGGTACCATATTCTGCAGAAAATTTTTACATTTAGGGTGGACATTCCCTTTAAACTGTACAAGTTATTTTATGAATTTGCAGATGTGCAGATGGGACAGCATGGGCAGAAGCTCTAAATTGGCTGTTACATCATGGACATTCCGGTGATAGGAAAGTATAGAGCGATTTTGCTGGTTGAGGGGGCTGCATCTATAGGTAAGTTGTACTAGGGGGTCAAACCTATCCAGTGTTGTTTGATGCTTCAATAAACACCCTATATCTCGAATTGTTTGCCATCACACCGTAGAACCCAGCATTGTTGTCTCTGACCTGGGAAGGTATGAGTGTGCAGGATCATCTTTTCTCCATTGTAACCTTACCCTTTAAAGACCACTCCTGCTTTAAAGTAAGCCTTATATTGGGATAAAAAACCTTGGCGCTATTACTGCATTGCAAAATTAATATCTCTAAAATATATGAGCCTGCATAGGACTATTTAATTGTGTTTATTCCACCATTGTGCTAAACGCCTTTTGCTAATGGAGTAATAAACACAATTAACAAGTACTATTTGTGAATATATACTTTTTTTTAATTTGTTTAAATAGAAACATGATTAGATAAATAGATAAATAAATGGATAACATCAGTGGCGTAAATAAGAATCACTGGTCCCCCAGCAAAACTATGATGGGGCCCCTATCCGTGCTTCATCCACAGTGGTCCACTATCGTGCTCCTCCACAGTGGTCCCTATCCGTGCTTCATCCACAGTGGTTTTTGGGAGGAGGCTATATCTCTCATAGGAAAAAATAAGAAGATGGGGCTCCCTTTCCTCCTGGACACCCCTGCGGTTACTCCCCCTGCACCCCTGAAGTTACAACCCCTGGACAACGCAGAATCTAATGTCTTTAAAGTGTATTTTTAGCATCTGTTCTCACCTTCCAATGTTTTATACTGGCCCATTCATTTTTCAGTTGTGAGTTGCAATGTCAGAAGGTGAGTATGTAGTGTATGGAATGCTTTAGAGAGATAGAGAGTAGAGAGGTGACTATAGATAGGGTATTCAAGTTATTCGTGCCTATGTTGAACACAGAATTATGCAGTGCAAAAGTTTACTTGTGCTATTAAACTGCATCACCCAATTAAATGTTACATGTTGTGTGGCAGCCAAAAATATTGGGATTGCTTTATCACCTACCCTCACTGATTGTGCTCCAGAGTTCTCTTATAGAACCCTGTTTATAGAAGATGGAGTGTTTTTAATGCCATGCCCACCCATCTCCCTCCTGACAGGAGTTAATTAAATTTCTGTTCATCACAGATAAGAACTTTCACTTCAAAGGACAGGGATCAGCAGGACTAAATGTCAAATTTCAGGAGTTTCCCCCAAATCTGGGGCATTTGTTAACTATGCCAGTGGACTATGGGAAATTGATCAGACGTAGCATTTTCCGAACAAAATGAGAAATAACCCGAACCAATCTTTATTTCTGACTTTTGTTCACCTTTAAAGGGTATGTCCACCGTTATTTTAACTTTTATGTTTCCAGTTAACTGAAGGACAGGAGGTAAATGCGATATGTCTTACCTCCTGTCCTCAGTAAAACTTACAGGAGACCAGAAGAACTTACCACGTAATGATCCAGGCTGCTGAAAGCCTCCGACTACACTGACATTCCCCGAGGATCCACAGTCCTTTGCATTGTGTGCGCGGGCGCACACAGTGCATAGGAGCGTGGACGCGGCGGAGACTGTCAGTAAAGCCGGCGCTGGAGCGATCGGGGGTAAGTTTTTTCTGGTCTCCTGTAAGTTTTACTGAAGGACAGGAAGTAAGACATATCGCATTTACCTCCTGTCCTTCAGTTAAACTGGAAACATAAAAGTTTTAAATAACGGTGGATATACCCTTTAAGATTATATCATAAACTTTGAGAAAAAGTTTATGTAAACATCTTAACTAAAGACTGGGCTGTTTGCCCACGCTAAGATGTAATTACTTACACTGGTAGATCTTTGTAAAAAAAAAAAAAAAATAATGATGACTGTATTTCATTACTATAGCATAACAGGAAGAGTTTAATATAAATAACCTATTAAAAAACAATATCGGGCTAAATAATTAATTTGTTTTAATCTTGTTTGTGGTCTAATGGTGTCAGAGGAAAACAAAGTTATTAAGTACCGGTTACATGACATTACGAAACCTGGATATTATGGAAGCAATAAGCTTGGCTGCAACATAGTTATATGGCAATTCACAGAATGGAGCCATTTAAACAATCAAACATTGCAGGCAGGTAATTCAATTTCGTGACTTTTTTACTCTTTCACCCATAATTATTGTTTCACAAAGAACGTGTTTGGGGTTTAATGCGCCTCTGCAACACGGTTAACTTGCCCACCATTACCTAACGATTATCGTTCAACGAATCTCTAGGTATATGGGCCCCAAGAGAGGGAAGTCTATGTACTGTGCATAAATGTCGTCTGGGCCATTTGTAGATGATTGGTTCAAACAACATTTATATTTTAGCACTTATAACAAACTGTTTGTTCTATAGCAATCTGTTCAATTGTAACAGGGAGATTCAATAAAAGTTCTTATCGTTAAAAATGGTGCTAATTTTGCCCCAACCAATCAGATGTTAGCTTTAAATGTTAAATAAGATTTGATTGGTTGGGACAAAATTAGCATCATTTTAAACTATTATCAGGCTCATTTACCAGACTGCTGGGCAAATATATGGAGTTAAAATCGCGCTAAACATTTCGATACCGGTTAGCGTGACTTTAAATCCATATTAGTGCCATATGCGTGGGTTACGCAAAAAACACCCGCGCATCCGATGCTCATGTTTGCGCTAGTTTCAGTGCAGGGTTTTAACGCCAGCTAAGTAGCTGGCGTAAAAATCACGCAGTGGGTAAATCCCGGTTCCCAAAAGTCATATTGAATAGCGAAAGGAGCATTTATCCAGAGCGAGATATGCTCTGGGTAAATGAGCATGAAGAACTTTTATTGAATCTCCCTGTTTATTCTAAACTTGCAAATATTCAGGGATGATATCTGGGGGTGAGGGATGTGAGGAGGGATCTTTTGCAAGATTGCAAGGGGCAAAAGGATTTCTAGTTGTTGTTGGGAGAGAGTCATAGAAATTAGCAAGTCAATCATGCATAAGGTTTATATGGAGATATTATTTAATATGAGTGAAGAGGCCCTCATGACCATGAAGATACTTGATAAAGGTACCACCCAAAAATATGCCCTTTTTAAATCTCTCAATGGAGCAATAAACACTTTTTTGCATTTTTTCAAACTTGGGGCTTACTTTTCCAATTATTGAATTGTATTGTTGGATGCTTACTGGTGCTGGGGGAGCATGTGAGAAACACTAGCCACTGTAGATGGGCACTAGCTGTGCCTGGTTAGCATCCAGACTTATATTGAAAGCTTCTTTTTCTTATTTCCTTTTTATTTCATGCTTAAAAATTTCCACTTGTCCACTGTTAAGTCTTCTGAAGTAAGCTGTCATAAAGCTGGCTACAGATACTGAGGTTGAATTTATTAATATCCAATTATTTTGTCCAAAAATTGAAGGAAAAGACAGGAATTTGTATGTTCCCTTATAATTAAATTGAAAGTGTCCGATACTTAGGCAATGGTTGGCCATTCTAATAAACCCTATGTAATACAGACTAACTAAAGTGTAATATTTATTTACATATCTAACTGTTTATTATTATTAATTTTTTTATTAAATTAATTCAAGCAGATATGTAAACATCCTTTTAGATCTGAAAGATGAACAAAATGACTACAACACTCAGAATCTGTATATTGTCAGGGGAATACTAAATAGAAACAAGGGAACTGTTATAGTGATCAAGAGAATTTTTTTTTGGTTCCAAAGCTCTCCTACATGTAAGAAACCACAGATTAAATCTGTGGATTGTGTTGAATTAGTTGATCTCCTATTGGATCTGTTCATCTTCTTAGAAAAGCACTCCATTTTTCTGTAGGAATGTGGTCGGACATAGAAACCCCAATCCCATTATTCCCTTTTCGATAACACTGTTTTGTACACACCAGACAACTTTTCTATTAGACAGGATGCGATATGTCTTACCTCCTGTCCTCAGTAAAACTTACAGGAGACCAGAAGAACTTACCACGTAATGATCCAGGCTGCTGAAGCCTCCGACTACACTGACATTCCCCGAGGATCCACAGTCCTTTGCATTGTGTGCGCGTGGCGCACACAGTGCATAGGAGCGTGGACGCGGCGGAGACTGTCAGTAAAGCCGGCGCTGGAGCGATCGGGGGTAAGTTTTTTCTGGTCTCCTGTAAGTTTTACTGAAGGACAGGAAGTAAGACATATCGCATTTACCTCCTGTCCTTCAGTTAAACTGGAAACATAAAAGTTTTAAATAACGGTGGATATACCCTTTAAGATTATATCATAAACTTTGAGAAAAAGTTTATGTAAACATCTTACTAAAGACTGGGCTGTTTGCCCACGCTAAGATGTAATTACTTACACTGGTAGATCTTTGTAAAAAAAAAAAAAAATAATGATGACTGTATTTCATTACTATAGCATAACAGGAAGAGTTTAATATAAATAACCTATTAAAAAACAATATCGGGCTAAATAATTAATTTGTTTTAATCTTGTTTGTGGTCTAATGGTGTCAGAGGAAAACAAAGTTATTAAGTACCGGTTACATGACATTACGAAACCTGGATATTATGGAAGCAATAAGCTTGGCTGCAACATAGTTATATGGCAATTCACAGAATGGAGCCATTTAAACAATCAAACATTGCAGGCAGGTAATTCAATTTCGTGACTTTTTTACTCTTTCACCCATAATTATTGTTTCACAAAGAACGTGTTTGGGGTTTAATGCGCCTCTGCAACACGGTTAACTTGCCCACCATTACCTAACGATTATCGTTCAACGAATCTCTAGGTATATGGGCCCCAAGAGAGGGAAGTCTATGTACATGTGCATAAATGTCTCTGGGCATTTGTTAGATGATTGGTTCAAACAACATTTATATTTAGCACTTATAACAAACTGTTCTGTTCTATAGCAATCTGTTCAATTGTAACAGGGAGATTCAATAAAAGTTTTATCGTTAAAAATGGTGCTAATTTTGCCCCAACCAATCAGATGTTAGCTTTAAATGTTAAATAAGATTTGATTGGTTGGGACAAAATTAGCATCATTTTAAACTATTTCAGGCTCATTTACCAGACTGCTGGGCAAATATATGGAGTTAAAATCGCGCTAAACATTTCGATACCGGTTAGCGTGACTTTAAATCCATATTAGTGCCATATGCGTGGGTTACGCAAAAAACACCCCGCGCATCCGATGCTCATGTTTGCGCTAGTTTCAGTGCAGGGTTTTAACGCCAGCAAGTAGCTGGCGTAAAATACGCAGTGGGTAAATCCCGGTTCCCAAAAGTCATATTGAATAGGAAAGGAGCATTTATCCAGAGCGAGATATGCTCTGGGTAAATGAGCATGAAGAACTTTTATTGAATCTCCCTGTTTATCTAAACTTGCAAATATTCAGGGATGATATCTGGGGGTGAGGGGATGTGAGGAGGGATCTTTTGCAAGATTGCAAGGGGCAAAGGATTTCTAGTTGTTGTTGGGAGAGAGTCATAGAAATTAGCAAGTCAATCATGCATAAGGTTTATATGGAGATATTATTTAATATGAGTGAAGAGGCCCTCATGACCATGAAGAACTTGATAAAGGTACCACCCAAAAATATTGCCCTTTTTAAATCTCTCAATGGAGCAATAAACACTTTTTTGCATTTTTTCAAACTTGGGGCTTACTTTTCCAATTATTGAATTGTATTGTTGGATGCTTACTGGTGCTGGGGGAGCATTGAGAAACACTAGCCACTGTAGATGGGCACTAGCTTGTGCCTGGTTAGCATCCAGACTATATATTGAAAGCTTCTTTTTCTTATTTCCTTTTTATTTCATGCTTAAAAATTTCCACTTGTCCACTGTTAAGTCTTCTGAAGTAAGCTGTCATAAAGCTGGCTACAGATACTGGAGGTTGAATTTATTAATATCCAATTATTTTGTCCAAAAATTGAAGGAAAAGACAGGAATTTGTATGTTCCCTTATAATTAAATTGAAAGTGTCCCGATCTTAGGCAATGGTTGGCCATTTAATAAACCCTATGTAATACAGACTAACTAAAGTGTAATATTTATTTACATATCTAACTTGTTTATTATTATTAATTTTTTTATTAAATTAATTCAAGCAGATATGTAAACATCCTTTGTAGATCTGATAAGATGAACAAAATGACTACAACACTCAGAATCTGTATATTGTCAGGGGAATACTAAATAGAAACAAGGGAACTGTTATAGTGATCAAGAGAATTTTTTTTTGTTCCAAAGCTCTCCTACATGTTAAGAAACCACAGATTAAATCTGTGGATTGTGTTGAATTAGTTGATCTCCTATTGGATCTGTTCATCTTCTTAGAAAAGCACTCTCATTTTTTCTGTAGGAATGTGGTCGGACATAGAAACCCCAATCCCATTTTCCCTTTTCGATAACACTGTTTTGTACACACCAGACAACTTTTCTATTAGACAGGATCCCCCAAATCTGGGGCATTTGTTAACTATGCCAGTGGACTATGGGAAAGTGATCAGAAGTAGCATTTTCCGAACAAAATGGGAAATAACCCGAACCAATCTTTATTTCTGACTTTAGTTCACCTTTAAGATTATATCATAAACTTTGAGAAAAAGTTTATTGTAAACATCTTAGCTAAAGACTGGGCTGTTTGCCCACGCTAAGATGTAATTACTTACACTGGTAGATCTTTGTAAAAAAAAAAAAAAAAATAATGATGACTGTATTTTCATTACTATAGCTTAACAGGAAGAGTTTAATATAAATTAACCTATTAAAAAACAATATCGGGCTAAATAATTAATTTGTTTTAATCTTGTTTGTGGTCTAATTGGTGTCAGAGGAAAACAAAGTTATTAAGTACCGGTTACATGACATCTACGAAACCTGGATATTTATGGAAGCAAATAAGCTTGGCTGCAACATAGTTATATGGCAATTCACAGAATGGAGCCATTTAATAATCAAACATTGCAGGCAGGTAATTCAATTTCTGTGACTTTTTTACTCTTTCACCCATAATTATTTGTTTCACAAAGAACGTGTTTGGTGTGTAATGCGCCTCTGCAACACGGTTAACTTGCCCACCATTACCTAACGATTATCGTTCAACCGAATCTCTAGGTATATGGGCCCCAAGAGAGGGAAGTCTATGTACTGTGCATAAATGTCGTCTGGGCCATTTGTTAGATGATTGGTTCAAACAACATTTTATATTTTAGCACCTTATAACAAACTGTTCTGTTCTATAGCAATCTGTTCAATTGTAACAGGGAGATTCAATAAAAGTTCTTATCGTTAAAAATGGTGCTAATTTTGCCCCAACCAATCAGATGTTAGCTTTTAAATGTTAAATAAGATTTGATTGGTTGGGACAAAATTAGCATCATTTTTAACTATTATCAGGCTCATTTACCCAGACTTGCTGGGCAAATATATGGAGTTAAAATCGCGCTAAACATTTCGATACCGGTTAGCGTGACTTTAAATCCATATTAGTGCCATATGCGTGGGTTACGCAAAAAACACCCGCGCATCCGATGCTCATGTTTGCGCTAGTTTCAGTGCAGGGTTTTAACGCCAGCAAGTAGCTGGCGTAAAAATCACGCAGTGGGTAAATCCCGGTTCCCAAAAGTCATATTGAATAGCGAAAGGAGCATTTATCCAGAGCGATAGCTGCTCTGGGTAAATGAGCATGAAGAACTTTTATTGAATCTCCCTGTAAGTATAAACTTGCAAATATTCAGGGATGATATCTGGGGGTGAGGGGTGAGGATTGTGAGGAGGGATCTTTTGCAAGATTGCAAGGGGCAAAAGGATTTCTAGTTGTTGTTGGGAGAGAGTCATAGAAATTAGCAAGTCATCATGCATAAGGTTTATATGGAGATATTATTTAATATGAGTGAAGAGGCCTTCATGACCATGAAGATACTTGATAAAGGTACCACCCAAAAATATTGCCCTTTTTAAATCTCTCAATGGAGCAATAAACACTTTTTTGCATTTTTTCAAACTTGGGGCTTACTTTTCCAATTATTGAATTGTATTGTTAGGATGCTTACTGGTGCTGGGGGAGCATGAGAAACACTAGCCACTGTAGATGGGCACTAAGGCTTGTGCCTGGTTAGCATCCAGACTATATATTGAAAGCTTCTTTTTCTTATTTCCTTTTTATTTCATGCTTAAAAGTTTCCACTTGTCCACTGTTAAAGTCTTCTGAAGTAAAGCTGTCATAAAGCTGGCTACAGATACTGGAGGTTGAATTTATTAATATCCAATTATTTTTGTCCAAAAATTGAAGGAAAAGACAGGAATTTGTATGTTCCCTTATAATTAAATTGAAAGTTGTCCCGATACTTAGGCAATGGTTGGCCATTCTAATAAAACCCTATGTAATACAGACTAACTAAAGTGTAATATTTATTTAAACATATCTAACTAGTTTATTATTATTAATTTTTTTATTAAATTAATTCAAGCAGATATGTAAACATCCTTTGTTAGATCTGTAAAGATGAACAAAATTACTACAACACTCAGAATCTGTATATTGTCAGGGGAATACTAAATAGAAACAAGGGAACTGTTATAGTGATCAAGAGAATTTTTTTTTGGTTCCAAAGCTCCTCCTACATGTTAAGAAACCACAGATTAAATCTGTGGATTGTGTTGAATTAGTTGATCTCCTATTGGATCTGGTTCATCTTCTTAGAAAAGCACTCCATTTTCTGTAGGAATGTGTCGGACATAGAAACCCCAATCCCATTATTCCCTTTTCGATAACACCTGTTTTGTACACACCAGACAACTTTTCCTATTAGACAGACTACTGATCAGTAAACTCAACCAGTAGTCTATCTCAGGGAAAGGCAACCAGTAGATCTCCAGATCTACTACAACTCCCAGAATTTCCATAACTACAGAGTGCTTGTAGAGGAGTTGTAGTTTTCAAACATCTGGAGATCTGCTGGTTGCTATCCCTGGTCTATCTGGTTGGAATAATCTGGTGGTGACACTGCTTCTATTTTGGTATGGTAAACCTGATGTCCCATTTAATAAATCCCATATTTAGGTGAAAGTGTGCACTGTGTACATTCCATTTAATCGCCTGGTTTCAGTGAACAAATCGCATGAAATGCTCAGTCATGGCAATATTTTTGACAATATTTGTCCCTATTTACAGCGCAAAATGTCGCCCTGTGTGTACTTAGTCTAAGAATGCTAAATCTAAATGATTTCTAAACATTGGTGTATTACAGCAAATTTTCATTTTGGGCAGAAAATTATAGATTTACAGGGAGATTCAATAAAAGTTCTTATCGTTTAAAATGTTGCTAATTTTGCCCCAACCAATCAGAAGTTATCTTTCAAATGTTAAATAAGATCTGATTGGTTGGGGCAAAATTAGCACCATTTTAAACGTTAAGAAATTTTATTGAATAACCCTGTTAATTTTTTAAAGAAAATTTCAATATAAAGGAATTTCACTGGGATGTTGCAACATTGAGTTTGCTATTAAACATGTTCAGTCCTATAACCTATTATCAATTCCTTCTTACGTTGCTTTTAACTGACCTAAACCACAGAACTGTCACTTATTAACAGAGTATTGATTGGAAGAGTCAGACTAGGAGATCGGTTTTGCAGGATAGCTTTCCACAATCTTTACACATTTATTGAGTTTGGCCACAAGAAACGTAAAGAGAGACACACATTTTAATTACAGTAAGCATGTAGATTTTCAAAAACCTTATAATCTTACTGTACATATGAGCAACAATTCAGTTACTGTGTTATAGTATATATATATATATATATATATATATATAGTTATAGTATAACTACACTCAATTTTCACCGATTTATTTTGAAATAAGGTCAGTTTTTAGGATTGCTATTGCTGAGAATTTAGCATAAACTTCACCTACTGTATAAATATGTGGAACTACAGTAAAAAACCAACTCTAGAAATAAACTGCATTCTACTCCAGCTCAGAGTCACAGCCGCCCAGTGAAAGTGAGGATTCATGTTTTAAATGCTTTCAAGTGGGGGCTTTACTCCTCCTCCTGAACCCAGTGATAATTGTACATGCCCAATGGCCAACTTTTACTGCATTAATATTTTCTGTGGATAAGAAACAGTATAGCACTTTACATGTGAACTAAAAACTGTGCATATGGATTTTAAAAACATAAGCTTGCTTTATCCAGTTTAAAAAAGGCTATTTATAAATTGATAACATTTTACTAGGTAAGCTATACACAGCAGTTCACACACAGTTCACACACAAAATAGTTCACCCCCCTAATAAACTTACTACATAATTATCACTGGGTATGGCTGAACTATATAAAGTTTGGTCCATTTTTGAACTTTCGAACTTCAGTAAAAGTTTGAAAGTTCGAATTTGGACCCATTAAAGTCAATGGGGGAGTCCGGGTGATTTACAGCTAAACTAACAATAGTAACTTACTGTAAATGGCTGTGGCACCTGGGAAATGGTCTGGGGAACATGTCACTATCACCAAAACTTGTTAAAACACGAGCGGACAATTGTCAGATTTTGCGCAAGCTACTTTCGAGGGTTACTGCCAATTTGTGGGTTACCGAACGATACTTTCGAGGGTTACCGACAATACAACCATAAATTCGAGGGTTACCAAAATCGAATGATACTTTCGAGGGTTACCAAAAATGAGTGATACTTTCGAGGGTTAGCGAATGATACATTCTAGGGTTAGCAAAAACCATCCATACATTTGAGGGTTACCGAAAACACAATACTTTCGAGGGTTACCAAAAACCGAGGGGGTAACTTCGAGGGTTAGCAAACGGTATATTGTGTTGTGAAAAACAATCCGTACATTCAAGGGTTACAAAAACGAACAATGCATTCGAGGGTTACGAAAACAAACAATACTTTCAAGGGTTAGCGAAACTGATCCATACATTCGAGGGTTACCGAAAACTAACGATACTTTCGAGGGTTACCGAAAATCGAGGGATTCGTTTGAGGGTTAGCAAACGGTACATTATAGGGTAAATGAAAACGATCCGTACATTTGAGCGTTACCGAAAATGAAGGATACATTTGTGGGTTACCGAAAACGAATGGTACTTTCGAGGGTAAGCGAAAACGATTGATACATTCGAGGGTTACCGAAAACGAACAATACATTCGAGGGTTACCGAAAACAAACGATACTTTCGAGGGTTAGCGAAAAATTATCCATAAATTCAAGGGTTAACGGAAACGAACAATACTTTTGAGGGTTACCGAAAATCGAAGGCACATGGGGGTTAGCGAACGATACCATTCTAGGGTTAGCAAATACGATCCGTACATTCAGGGTTAGAGAAACAATACATTCTATGGTTAGAGTACGATAATTATCGAAAATATAGCGGCGAGTCCGGAAAAAAAACAAATAGTTTGAACACAAATAGTTTGAATAGTTGAGTTCATCCGAACTCATAAAGTTCGGCTCAAACTCGGGTTCGAGTCGGTTTTGTGTCCATCTTACTCAAACAGTGTGCGTTTGAGCTTAAAATGTGCCTACTTCTACACCAACAGCTTTATCTGTAAATATTGCTCCCATTTTCTTGCCCATAAGCTTTGAAACAGACCTGGAATCTGTCAGACGTTGTTGACTGTTTAAAATGTTTGTAACCAAAGTTACTTTATTTAGCAGCAAAGGGAAATGACCCACATTTCTATTATATATTCAGGTTTCATTTTAAATGGTTCAAACATTGTGTTGAATAACATTAATTTTTATTATCAGCGCCATAGGTTACAGCCAAGATACAATATGTCCTTTTGAACGGTTCACATTCGTTTTTTGAATAACATTGTCATAATTCAGCTTCAGGGGTGTTAAGCAAAAGGGCAAACAAAAGAATTCCAGTGGAGCATTTCAAATGATTTCCAGAAAAACAAAAGACTTTCATAGCATTTGCATTTTTCTAAAATAGTATCAACTCTGTCAATTTATATTAAGTATATGATATAGGTTAATCTGTTTCTATTACAGTTGTAGTTTTAAAGGGAGACCATAATGCCAAAAACTACTTTGGCCACTATATCGTTGTATTCAATTAGATCAACTGACTTGAAGTTTAGTTCTTGAAGACGTTTCGCTAGTACATCCAACTGGCTTTCTAAATTCAGAATGACTTGTACAAGAATCTGGCAATTATGTACCCTGGAAAATCCCATAGCATATCACAGCCAGGTGTTAAGGGGAGTGATTGGATAGTGGCTAAGGAGGTGGTATAGGAACGCCCAGAGTAAGGGTGTCAAAACAGCATTGTACCATGGCAGACAGTTGGTGTCAAACTCCCCACCTCTATTTAGGCTTCGTTTCTTTATTTTCACATAAATGGCCTCCTTAACACCTCTCTTGAACCAGTTACGTTCCTTTGCCAATATGTTAAATTCCAATCTTCAAAGGTCCTTTACCCTTAAGATGCAGGTACAGGCTGAGTCCTGACCCGAGGAATGGCTTTCTGTGCTGGGCTATACGTTGACGCTAGTCGGATGACTAGCGAAACGTCTTCAGAAACTAAACTTCAAGTCCAGTTGTATCTAATTGAATACAACAGATATACCATGACTGGATGAATGAGAACCTTCACAAGCATATTTGGTACTATAGTTTTCCTTTAAGATTAGTGTGTCTATGCCATAGGGGGATTCCCAAGATGAATTAGGATGCCTGTCAGCCACAGCATCTTTTAAGCAATAGTTTACTCAGAAAGTTAACTACTCTTTTTTCATTATTGAAGAATGGGAAGTAATGGGGTGTGCATGCGAGAATTGTAGTTTAAAGCTGGAAACAGGACCTGTCAGAGGGAGCTAGCATTGGATCGCGCTAGCAGGTAAGTACTTTGTATTTCTTCCTTCCGGATCCTGTTAAATCAATTGAAGAATGGGGAGCAGGGCTAGATTTATACTGTTTTTTTCCCTAGACCAGCGTTGTCTCCTATCTAGGTTAACACGAGCAGCATCTTTTGTACTGATAATGTATTCTTAGCATTTACCAGGTGTTTTTATGTGGTCACCGTTGTCAAAACGTTACCCATAGGGGCATATTTATAAAGGTTCGTTAACTTTCGCGGCCGTTTTCGCGGCCATTAACGCAGAATCGCGTTTACCGGATTTATAAAGCCCCGAAAACGGCCCGCGAAAAGTTAACGAAGCTGTTAACCTTTCGCGCCAGATACTTACCCTGGTACCGCCGCTTCTATTTATAAAGCGGCGGGTACTGGTTTGCTCTATATATACTATATAGTATCGCCGCGAAGGGAATTAAAATCCCTTCCGACGCCGCTCCTAAGGGGGCGGGCACACGCCCCACACCCCCCCCCGCGGCGGCAGGCGGCGACCACCCGCCGCCGCCGCCCCGCCCACACCCCCCGCGGCGGCAGCGGCGACCACCGCCGCCGCCGCCACTTCCCAGCAGCCCCTCCCACCCGCCTTCCCGTTCGCGGCAATCTCGGAACGGGAGGCTAGAAGGGGCTGCGGGAAGGGGCCGCAGCAGGTGGTCGCGACCCACCGCCGCGCACCCCCTCCCCGGCAACCCCTCCAAGCCCCCCGCCCCGGCCGCTCCCGGGAGGGGACGGGAGGGAGCCGCTGGGGGGTGGAGGGCTCCTCCAGCGGGGCCACGAGAAGGGCCTTTTGGGGCTTAGGGGGTCCGCAGCTCGAACCGGGACCCCCTCTCCGGCCCTACAAGGGCCCTTGGGCACTGACAAGTGCCTTTGGCGGGGGTCCCGCAGCTGAACCGGGACCCCAGTGCGGCTCTTAAAAGAGCCCTTGGGCGACGTCTTCTTTCTTCCAGTCCGGCGACACCAGCTCCGCCGAGGCGCCGACCCCCGAGAGGTACCCCTGCGCCGCCAGGGGTACCCCCGGCGGGCGCCGGCGACCTCAACGAGGCCGATGTTGCGGCGTCTTGATCCGACGCGACGTCTTCGGGCTGGCACACCAACCCATCAGGTCGCCGATGCCAGGCAGACTCACTGCGGCCGCCAGTGAGCCCGCTGCACCGCCGCGCTCGCGGAGCCGATGTTGCCAGCCGCTTCTTTCTTCTTTCTTCAGCCATCTACTGCGATGGCATCTGAGTTCCGCGGCGGAAAGCTCCTCTTATATAGGTTTGCAGAAATCCATAATCCGTTTCTGATTGGTCAATTTTTAATACTTGCTTTACATTAACCAAACAGATTTCAGAACTTTCCAGATGGTCGCGACCACCTGCTGCGGCCCCTTCCCGGCAGCCCCTTACTAGCCTCCCGTTCAGATGTGAGACTCCCAAAAGTCCTGTGATCTATAGCTTGCCTAAGATCCACAAGTCACTCACTGCACCCCCTGGTCATCCTATTGTGGCTTCAAGAGGGTCAGTATTTAGCCCACTATCGGAATCTCTATTATGTTGGGAAGACAACTACGACTCTGAGGGAGAGATTAGCTAACCACCGGCAGGCACTACGCCAGTCTAGTAATGAGAGTGGCAGATTTGAATAGTTGATTCTCCTATTGGATCTGGTTCATCTTCTTAGAAAAGCACTCCATTTTCTGTAGGAATGTGTCGGACATAGAAAAACCCCAATCCCATTATTCCCTTTTCGATAACACCTGTTTTGTACACACCAGACAAACTTTCCTATTGACAGACTACTGATCAGTAAACTCAACCAGGAGTCTTCTAGGGAAAGGCACCAGTAGATTCCAGATCTACTACAACTCCCAGATTTCCAGAACTTACGAGTGCTTGTTAGAGGAGTTGTAGTTTTTCAAACATCTGGAGATCTGCTGGTTGCTATCCCTGGTTATCTGGTTGGAATAACTGGTGGTGACACTGCTTCTATTTTGGTTAGGTAAACCTGATGTCCCATTTATAAATCCCTATTTAGGTGAAATTGTGCACTGTGTATTTTCCATTTAATCGCCTGGTTTCAGTGAACAAAATCGCATGAAATGCTCAGTCATGGCAATATTTTTACAATATTTGGTCCCTATTTACAGCGGCAAAATGTCGCCCTGGTGTACTTAGTCTAAGATGCTAAATCTAAATGATTTCTAAAACATGGTGTAGTTACAGCAAATTTCATTTTGGGCAAGAAAATATAGATTTACAGGGAGATTCAATAAAAGTTCTTATCGTTTAAAATGTGCTAATTTTGCCCACACCAATCAGAAGTTATCTTTCAAATGTTAAATAAGATCTGATTGGTTGGGGCAAAATTAGCACATTTAAACGTTAAGAAATTTTATTGAATAACCTGTTAATTTTTAAGAAAATTTCAATATAAAGGAATTTCACTGGGATGTTGCAACATTGAGTTTGCTATATTAACATGTTCAGTCCTATAACTATTATCAATCTTCTTACGTTGCTTTTAACTGACCTAAACCACAAGAACTGTCACATTAACAGAGTATGATGGAAGAGTCAGACTAGGAGATCGGTGCAGGAAGCTGTCCACAATCTTACACATTATTGAGTTTGGCCACAAGGAAACGTAAAGAGAGACACACATTTGAAGTACAGGTAAGCATGTAGATTTTCAAAAACCTTATAATCTTACTGTACATAGGAGCAACAATTCAGGTACTTGTGTGATAGTATATATATTATATTATAATATATATATATATATATATATATATATATATATATATATATAGTTATAGTATAACTACACTCAATTTCACCGAATTATTTTGAAATAAGGTCAGTTTTTAGGATGCTATTGCTGAGAATAGCATAAACTTCACCTACTGTATAATATGTGGAACTACAGTAAAAAACCAACTCTAGAAATAAACTGCATTCTACCCAGCTCAGAGTCAAGCCGCCCATGTGAAAGTGAGGATTCATGTTTTAAATGCTTTAAGTGGGGCTTACTCCTCCTCTGAACCCAGTGATAATTGTACTGCCCAATGGCCAACTTTTACTGCATAAATTTTCTGTGGATAAGAAACAGTATAGCACTTACATGGAACTAAAAAACGTGTGCATATGGATTTTAAAAACATAAGCTTGCTTTATCAGTTAAAAAAGGCTATTTATAAAATGATAACATTTTACTAGGTAAGCTATACACAGCAGTTCACACACAGTCACACACAAAATAGTTCACCCCCCTAATAAACTTACTACAAATTATCACTGGGTATGGGACTATATAAAGTTTGGTCCATTTTTGAACTTTCGAACTTCAGTAAAGTTTGAAAGTTCGAATTTGGACCCATTAAAGTCAATGGGGGAGTCCGGGGTGATTTACAGCTAAACTAACAATAGTAACTTAACTGTAAATGGCTGTGGCCACCTGGGAAATGGTTGGGGACATGTCACTATCACCAAAACTTGTTAAAACACGAGCGGACAATTGTCAGGTTTTGCGCAAGCTAATTTCGAGGTTACTGCCAATTTGTGGGTTACCGAACGATACTTTCGAGGGGTACCGACCAATACACACCATAAATTCTGAGGGTTACCAAAATCGAATGTACTTTCGAGGGTTACAAAAATGAGTGATACTTTCGAGGTTGCGAATGATACATTCTAGGGTTAGCAAAAACCATCTACATTTGAGGGTTACGGAAACACAATACTTCGAGGGTTACCAAAAACCGAGGGGGTAACTTTGAGGGTTAGCAAACGGTACATTGTGTTAGTGAAAACAATCCGTACATTCAAGGGTTACCAAAAACGAACAATGCATTCGAGGGTTACCGAAAACAAACAATACTTTCGAGGGTTAGCGAAAACTGATCCATACATTCGAGGGTTACCAAAACTAACGATACTTTCGAGGGTTACCGAAAATACGGTACGGGATCGTTGGAGGGTTAGCAAACGGTACTTATAGGGTAATGAAACGATCCATACATTCGAGCGTTACGAAAATGAAGGATACATTTGTGGGTTACCGAAAACGAATGGTACTTCGAGGGTTAGCGAAAACGATTGATACATTCGAGGGTTACCGAAAACGAACAATACATACGAGGGTTACCGAAAACAACGATACTTCGAGGGTAGCGAAAAAATTATCCATAAAATTCAAGGGTTAACGGAAACGAACAATACTTTTGAGGTTACCGAAAATCGAAGGGCTAATTCGGGGGTTAGCGAACGATACATTCTAGGGTTAGCAAACGATCCGTACATCGAGGGTTAGAGAACAATACATTCTATGGTTAGAGGACGATAATTATCGAAAATATAGGGCGAGTCCGGAAAAAAAACAATAGTTTGAACACAACTAGTTTGAATAGTTTGAGTTCATCCGAACTCATAAAGTTCGGCTCAAACTCGGGTTCGAGTCGGTTTTGTGTCCATCTCTACTCAACAGTGTGCGTTGGAAGCTTAAAATGTGCCTACTTCTACCACAACAGCTTTATCTGTAATATTGCTCCCATTTTCTTGCCCATAAGCTTTGAAACAGACCTGGAATCTGTCAGACGGTTGACTGTTTAAAATGTTTGTAACCAAAGTACTTTTTAGCAGCAAAGGGAATGACCCACATTTCTATTATATATTCAGGTTTCATTTTAAATGGTTCAAACATTGTGTTGAATAACAATTTTTATTATTCAGCGCCATAGGTTACAGCCAAGATACAAATATGTCCTTTTGAACGGTTCACATTCGTTTTTGAATAACATTGTTATAATTCAGCTTCAGGGGTGTTAAGCAAAAGGGCAACAAAAGAATTCCAGTGGAGCATTTCAAACTGATTTCCAGAAAAACAAATGACTTTCATAGCATTTGCATTTTTCTAAAATAGTATCAACTCTGTCAATTTATTATAAGTATATGATATTAGGTTATCTGTTCTATTACAGTTGTAGTCTTAAAGGGAGACCATAATGCCAAAAACTACTTTGGCCCTATATCTGTGTATTCAATTAGATCAACTGACTTGAAGTTTAGTTCTTGAAGACGTTTCGCTAGTCATCAACTGGCTTTTAAATTAGAATGACTTGTACAAGAATCGTGGCAATTATGTACCCTGGAAAATCCCCTAGCATATCACCGCCAGGTGTTAAGGGGTGATTGGATAGTGGCTAAGAGTGTTATAGGACGCAGAGTAAGGTGTCAAAACAGCATGAGCCTTCATGGTTGTACATGGCAGACAGTTAGTGTCGAACCCCCCCCACCTCTATTTAGGCTTCGTTTCTTTATTTTCACATAAATGGCCTCCTTAACACCTCTCTTGAACCAGTTACGTTCCTTTGCCAATATGTTAACATTCCAATCTTCAAAGGTATGTCCTTTACCCTTAAGATGCAGGTACACGGCTGAGTCCTGACCCGAGGAATTGGCTCTTCTGTGCTGGGCTATACGTTGACGCTATGACCCGAGGAATTGGCTCTTCTGTGCTGGGCTATACGTTGACGCTAGTCGGATGACTAGCGAAACGTCTTCAAGAACTAAACTTCAAGTCCAGTTGATCTAATTGAATACAACAGATATACCATGCTTCACAAGCATATTTGGCCACTATAGTTTTCCTTTAAGATTAGTGTGTCTATGCCATAGAGGGGATTACCCAAGATGAATTAGGATGCCTGTCAGCCACAGCATCTTTAAAGCAATAGTTTACTCAGAAAGTTAACTACTCCTTTTTTTCATTAATTGAAGAACGGGAAGTAATGGGGTGTGCATGCGCAGAATTGTTTGGTTAAAGCTGGAAACAGGACCTGTCAGAGGAGCTAGCATTGGATCGCGCTAGCAGGTAAGTTTACTTCTGTATCTTCCTTCCTGGATCCTGTTAGAAAACGGGGGACACAAAAATACATAAACAGGAGGGATTGTGGCGGCGAACGAAAACAAACGATACTGATGGGGGAAAAAATGGGGTTCAGGTAAAATTCTCCTATTCAGGGTTAAAACGGAACGAACAATAACTTTTGAGGGTTACCGAAAATCGAAGGCTACATTCGGGGGTTAGCGAACGATACATTCTAGGTTTAGCAAATACGATCCGTACATTCGAGGTTTAGAGAACAATACATTCTATGGTTAGAGACGATAATATCGAAAATTAAGCGGCGAGTCCGGAAAAACAAATAGTTTGAACCAAAACTAGTTTGAATAGTTTGAGTTCATCCGAACTCATAAAGTTCGGCTCAAACTCGGGTTCGAGTTCGGTTTTGTGTCCATCTCTACTCAACAGTTGTGCGTTGGAGCTTAAAATGTGCCTACTTCTACACAACAGCTTTATCTGTAATATTGCTCCCATTTTCTTGCCCATAAGCTTTGAAACAGACCTGGAATCTGTCAGACGGTTGACTGTTTAAAATGTTGGTAACCAAAGTTACTTTATTTAGCAGCAAAGGGAAGACCCACATTTCTATTATATATTTCAGGTTTCATTTTAAATGGTTCAAACATTGTGTTGAATAACATTAATTTTTATTATTCAGCGCCATAGGTTACAGCCAAGATACAATTATGTCCTTTTGAACCGGTTCACATTCGTTTTTGAATAACATTGTCATAATTCAGCTTCAGGGGTGTTAAGCAAAAGGGCAACAAAAGAATTCCAGTGGAGCATTTCAAATGATTTCCAGAAAAACAAAATGACTTTCATAGCATTTGCATTTTTCTAAAATAGTATCAACTCTGTCAATTTATATTAAGTATATGATATTAGGTTAATCTGTTCTATTACAGTTGTAGTCTTAAGGGGAGACCATAATGCCAAAAACTACTTTGGCCACTATATTTGTTGTTTTCAATTAGATCAACTGGACTTGAAGTTTAGTTCTTGAAGACGTTTCGCTAGTCATCCAACTGGCTTTCTAAATTCAGAATGACTTGTACAAGAATCTGTGGCAATTATGTACCCTGGAAAATCCCAATTAGCATATCACAGCCAGGTGTTAAGGGGTGATTGGATAGTGGCTAAGAGGTGTTATAGGAACGCCCAGAGTAAGGTGTCAAAACAGCATTGTACATGGCAGACAGTTGGTGTCAAACTCCCCCACCTCTATTTAGGCTTCGTTTCTTTATTTTCACATAAATGGCCTCCTTAACACCTCTCTTGAACCAGTTACGTTCCTTTGCCATATGTTACCATTCCATCTTCAAAGGTTATGTCCTTTACCCTTAAGATGCAGGTACACGCTGAGTCCTGACCCGAGGAATTGGCTCTTTCTGTGCTGGCTATACGTTGACGCTAGTCGGATGACTAGCGAAACGTCTTCAAGAACTAAACTTCAAGTCCAGTTGATCTAATTGAATACAACAGATATACCATGACCTGGATGAATGAGAACCTTCACAAGCATATTTGGTACTATAGTTTTCCTTTAAGATTAGTGTGTCTATGCCATAGAGGGGATTACCCAAGATGAATTAGGATGCCTGTCAGCCACAGCATCTTTAAAGCAATAGTTTACTCAGAAAGTTAACTACTCTACTCCTTTTTTTCATTAATTGAAGATGGGAAGTAATGGGGTGTGCATGCGCAGAATTGTTTAGTTAAAGCTGGAAACAGGACCTGTCAGAGGAGCTAGCATTGGATCGCGCTAGCAGTAAGTTTACTTCTGTATCTTCCTTCCTGGATCCTGTTAAATCAATTGAAGAATGGGAGCAGGGCTAGATTTATACTGTTTTTTTCCCCTAGACCAGCTTGTCTCCTATCTAGTTTAACACGAGCAGCATCTTTTTGTACTGATAATGTATTCTTAGCATTTACCAGGTGTTTTTTATGTGGTCACCGTTGTCAAAACGTTACACATAGGGGCATATTTATAAAGGTTCGTTAACTTTTCGCGGCCGTTTTCGCGGCCATTAACGCATGAATCGCGTTTACCGCGATTATAAAAGCCCCGAAAACGTGCCGCGAAAAGTTAACGAAGCGTTAACCTTTCGCGCCGATACTTACCCGGTACCGCCGCTTCTATTTATAAGCGGCGGTACTGTTTCGCTCTATATATACTATATAGTATCGCCGCGAAGGGACTTAAAATCCCTTCCCGACGCCCGCTCCTAAGGGGGCGGGGCACACGCCCACACCCCCCGCGGCGGCAGCGGCGACCACCCCCGCCGCCGCCCCGCCCACACCCCCCCGCGCGGCAGCGGCGACCACCCGCCGCCGCCGCCACTTCCAGCAGCCCCTCCCAACCCGTTCCCCTTCGCGGCAATCTCGGAACGGGAGGCTAGAAGGGGCTGCCGGGAGGGGCCGCAGCAGGTGGTCGCGACCACCCGCCGCGCACCCCCCCCCGGCAACCCCTCCAAGCCCCCCGCCCCGGCCGCTCCCGGGAGGGGACGGGAGGGAGCCGCTGGGGGGTGGAGGCTCCCTCCAGCGGGGCCTGAGAAGGGCCTTTTGGGGCTTAGGGGGTCCCGCAGCTCGAACCGGGACCCCCCCCCGGCCCTTACAAGGGCCCTTGCGGCACTGACAAGTGCCTTTGGCGGGGGTCCCGCAGCTGAACCGGGACCCCCAGTGCGGCTCTTAAAAGAGCCCTTGGGCACGTCTTCTTTCTTCCAGTCCGGCGACACCAGCTCCGCCGAGGCCGCCGACCCCGAGAGGTACCCCTGCGGCCGCCAGGGGTACCCCCGGGCGCGGCGACCTCAACGAGGCCGATGTTGCCGGCGTCTTGATCCGACCGACGTCTTCGGGCTGGCGACACCAACCCCACTCAGGTCGCCGATGCCAGGCAGACTCACTGCGGCCGCCAGTGAGCCCGCTGGCACCGCCGGCCTCGCGGAGCCGATGTTGCCAGCCGCTTCTTCTTCTTCTTCAGCCATCTACTGCATGGCATCTGAGTTCCGCGGCGAAAGCTCCTCTTTATATAGGTTTGCAAGAAATCCATAATCCGTTTCTGATTGGTCAATTTTTAATACTTGCTTTCATTAACCAAACAGATTTCAGAACTTTCCAGATGGTCGCGACCACCTGCTGCGGCGCCCCTTCCGGCAGCCCCTTCTAGCCTCCCGTTCCGAGATTGCCGCGAACGGGGAACGGGTTGGGAGGGGCTGCTGGGGAAGTGGCGGCGGCGGCGGGTGTCCGCTCCCGCTGCCGCGCGGGGGGTGTGGGCGGGGCGGCGGCGGCGGGTGGTCGCCGCGGCCGCCGCGGGGTGTGGGGCGTGTGCCCCGCCCTTAGAGCGCGTCGGGAAGGGATTTTAAGTCCCTTCGCGGCGATACTATATAGTATCGCCGCGAAGGGGCTTAAATTACCCAGCACATCGCGGCCGCGATAGTTTATCGCGGGAATAGCCGCTCGCCGTTATAATACGCGATAGCGCTATTTTCGCGGCCGCGATGTGCGGCGGTAATTTTTTTGCGCTAACATCGTTCTTATATAAATATGCCCCATAGTATTTTTCTGATGCTAAACTTCAGAAAATGCTGAAAAAATGGAAATCAGTCCAGCTGCACTAATAACATTTAATAAGAATGTCCTCAAACCTGGTAAACCTAGGCTGGGGGTTGGGGCCATTGGGTTTGTTGGGCAGCTCAGTGGGACAGTCACTGGTCACTGCCCCTTTACTTCTTTCTCAGTACAATCTGATGGTGTGAGGGGGAATCACACCTCCAATGTAATAGGCCAATAGCAGTTCCTTCTTTTAAGATATCTGTGCAGCTGCTGCAAACTCCATCTTAGTGTGTAACATAGTAATTGAGGTTTATAAAGACATAAGTCCATCTAGTCCAACCTTTACACCCTACTCTTTAACCCTACCTAACAGTTGATCCAGAGGAAGGCAAAAAAAAGCTTTAAATGGGGGTGGGTGTGTGTGAATTCCTTCCTGACTCCAAATGGCAATTGGGAAGTTTCTCTGGATCAACCAGATCAAAGTACATGTATTAATACCAGTAATTCTCAATATTATTTACTTTTAGAAACTTATCTAGCCCAATTTTAAGGCTTCCACAGTTCTTACTGTAAAGAAACCTTTCCTAACATGAAGATGAAACTTCTTTTCTTCTAGTCTTAAAGGATGTCCATGTGTCCTCTCATATGACTTATTAGTGAACAATGCACCAGAGAGTTTATTATATGGCCCATTAATATATTTGAAAGTGATCATATCCCCACGCAAACGTCGCTTCTCCAATGTAAACAGTCCTAACTTGTCTAATCTGCCTGCATAGTCAAGCCCCTACATTCCCCTTATAAATAATAGTTGCCCTTCTCTGAACTGCTTCCATTTCCCGGATGTCCCTTTTATATTCATATTCATAAACTGCACTACATATTCAAAATTAGGCCTTACCAGTGCATGGTTAAGAAGAAGAATAGTATTGAATGTATTCCCCTCTTTATTAAAGACAATAGCTCTAGTCATTGATGTCTGGCATTATTTGCTAAGCTAAGTCTGTTATCTACTGACTTTAACCTGCAAATCTTTTTCCATTAGAGATTTACTTAACACAGAGTTATTTATGGTGGAGGTGGCACAGGGATTATTAAATCACAAATGCATCACCTTATATTTATCAACATTGAATCTCATCTGCCATTCTGCTGCCCATTTTGATAATCTATCTAGGTCTGCTTGCAACACTTGCACATCATTTGAAGTTTCCAAAGATCTGCATAGTTTAGTGTCATCAGCAAACACAGAGACCTTGCTCTCAATGCCCCCATCTAAGTCATTTATAAACAGATTAAACAGAAGCAGCCCCAGTATAGAACCCTGAGGCACTCCCCTTAGAACTTTAGCCCACATAGATGTAGCTTCATTAACCACCACTCTCTGTTTGCGACCCAATAACCAATTCTCTATCCAGGAACAAATGTTTTCTTCAAGGCCAACAGTCCTCAGTTTATACATTAGTCGCCTATGTGGCACAGTATCAAAAGCTTTCGCAAAATCCAAATATACCACATCCACTGCTGTGCCTGAATCTACTTCTTACTCACTTCTTCATAAAAACCAAGTAGATTTGTCTGGCAGGATCTATTTCTCATAAATCCTTGCTATCTTAAAGTCACCAAAATAACAAGGCCGCCGCTCAATGCAGAAAAACATATGTGTCTGTTTGAGGCAGATGTGCCTAAATAAAGCTTTTTGCAGCCTTCTGTTTTCTACTCTCGATCTTAAAGTCACGCCAACATTTTTTAATTATCGTTAGTATTTAGTGTAGGAGCAAGCAGCACATTTCCCTGTAAGTTCCTTAGGATTTTGCAGAGGTGGATTTACATCTTGCGCGCATATAGGCACATAAAGCCTGGCACCCTTAACCCTACCCCTCAACAAAGGCCACACTCCCAAACAACACCCATTTTTACTTATATAATACATTATTGTGTTGGAATTTGGGAAATGCAATAAACTTGAACTGTTATATTAATATTATTATACAATAATATTAACTGTAAATCAATTGAAAGAATGGGAGCAGGGCTAGATTTATACTGTTTTTTTCCCTAGACCAGTTGTCTCCTATCTAGTTAACACGAGCAGCATCTTTTTGTACTGATAATGTATTCTTAGCATTTACCAGGTGTTTTTATGTGGGTACCGTTGTCAAAACGTTACCACATGGGGCATATTTATAAAGGTTCGTTAACTTTCGCGGCGTTTTCGCGGCATTAACGCAGAATCGCGTTTACCGGATTTATAAAGCCCCGAAAACGGCCCGCGAAAAGTTAACGAAGCGTTAACCTTTCGCGCCGATACTTACCCCGGTACCGCCGCTCTATTTATAAAGCGGCGGGTACTGGTTTGCTCATATATACTATAAGTATCGCCGCGAAGGGAATTAAAATCCCTTCCGACGCCGCTCCTAAGGGGGCGGGGCACACGCCCCACACCCCCCGCGGCGGCAGCGGCGACCACCCGCCGCCGCCGCCCCGCCCACACCCCCCGCGCGGCAGCGGCGACACCCGCCGCCGCCGCCACATTCCCAGCAGCCCCTCCCACCCGTTCCACGTTCGCGGCAATCTCGGAACGGGAGGCTAGAAGGGGCTGCGGGAAGGGGCCGCAGCAGGTGGTCGCGACCCACCGCCGCGCACCCCCTCCCCGGCAACCCCTCCAAGCCCCCCGCCCCGGCCGCTCCCGGGAGGGGACGGGAGGGAGCCGCTGGGGGGTGGAGGGCTCCTCCAGCGGGGCACGAGAAGGGCCTTTTGGGGCTTAGGGGGTCCCGCAGTCGCAACCGGGACCCCCTCTCCGGCCCTTACAAGGGCCCTTGGGCACTGACAAGTGCTTTGGCGGGGGTCCCGCAGCTGAACCGGGACCCCCAGTGCGGCTCTTAAAAGAGCCCTTGGGCGACGTCTTCTTTCTTCCAGTCCGGCGACACCAGCTCCGCCGAGGCGCCGACCCCCGAGAGGTACCCCTGCGCCGCCAGGGGTACCCCCGCGGGCGCGGCGACCTCAACGAGGCCGATGTTGCGGCGTCTTGATCCGACGCGACGTCTTCGGGCTGGCGACACCAACCCTCAGGTCGCCGATGCCAGGCAGACTCACTGCGGCCGCCAGTGAGCCCGCTGGCACCGGGCTCGCGGAGCCGATGTTGCCAGCCGCTTCTTTCTTCTTTCTTCAGCCATCTACTGCGATGGCATCTGAGTTCCGCGGCGGAAAGCTCCTCTTATATAGGTTTGCAGAAATCCATAATCCGTTTCTGATTGGTCAATTTTTAATACTTGCTTTACATTAACCAAACAGATTTCAGAACTTTCCAGAGGTCGCGACCACTGCTGTGCGGCCCCTTCCCGGCAGCCCCTTCTAGCCTCCCGTTCAGAAATATTAACTTTACTACAGGGGATGTCAGATACTTTTTAAAAACCTGCTGTGCTGCAAATTTAAGTGGCAACAATAAAGGACAGATTGAAAGACCCCTTGTAACCACTGGCGCCCCTACGCACGTCCCTACTGTGCCTAATGGTAAATTTGGACTTGGGCTTTTGTATTGTCCAGTTTATATAGGATTGGGACCTCTTGTCTGAAGGCCAGGCTTGTCATAAGGTGTCTCTAGGGTTTTTGCCACCTGAGCCAACTTTTGAATGCCGCCCCAAGTACCATTAGGTGCCATGAAGTGTGCCACTGCAACCAGGGTTAGGTGTGCATGGCTTTCAGAAATGTGCATAGTTAGACATTTGGTCTTTTTAAACTGCACAGCATGGCAGTATTTATACAGTTCCTCATTTATCCACGCATAGTAACATAGTAACATAATAATAAGGGTTGAATAAAGACATATGTCCATCAAGTCCAACCTATTCACCCTCTTTTTTTTTTTTAACCCTACCTAACAGTTGATCCAGAGGAAGGCAAAAAAAAAAACAGCTAAAAAGGGGGAAAAAATTCCTTCCTGACTCCAAACAGCAATCGGAAAGTATCCCTGGATCAACCAGATCTATATGCATTAATACCAGTAATTCCCAATATTTTTTAGTTTTAGAAACTTATCCAGGCCTTTTTTAAAGCTATTCAATGAACTTGCCATTACCACATCTGCTGGAAGACAGTTCCACGGTTTTGCTGTTATCACTGTAAAGAAACCTTTCCTAACCTGAAGATAAAACTTCTTTTCTTCTAACCTTAAAGGATGTCCACGAGTCCTCTGATATGACCTATTAGTGAGCAATGCACCAGAGAGTTCATTGTATGGCCCATTACAATATACACCAATTACATTACACACCATAATTCCTGTAGAATAAAATATTTTTTTCCAAAAGATTTGTAAGCCTGCCACCACGTCAAGGTAGATTCTTTTAGCAGGGCCCTAAGTAACCTAACCAAGTTCTCCTTATGCCCAGCTCACACAGATAGGTACATATAACATGCCCTAATGTCCAGATCATACAGATAGGTGCATATAACATGCCCTAATGCCCATATCACACAGATAGGCACATATAACATGCCCAGATCACACATATAGGCACATATAACATGCCCTAATGACAAGATCACCCACACTACGTGGGTGAAAATAAGATGCGCACACAGATCACTTACCATTAGTTTTTCGGTAAAAATCTCACCAATCATAAAGCTTAGCAAGCTATTTACACAGCTGATTATCCTGACTATTCTGGGCTTTGAGGTCTTCAATACATTTAGTACAATGCAGGATAAACAAAGAAGCAGTACAACGATTGCTTTGTGGTTCTCATTGGTAATTTGACATTGACCTCTGATACTGCCAGATTAGGTAACTGCACTTTGTTATTATTTTCAAAAGGAATGTGATTGTAGAATCCTGCTGCAAACTGAGAACTAAAGAGCAAAACATTTTTTTGTAAAAACAAATACCGTATATACTCGAGTATAAACCGGGTTTTTCAGGCTGTAAAATCAGCCTGAAAACTTGAACTCAGTTTATACTGGAGTCACTACTTACTTTACCACTCCAGCAGCAGCATGCTTATTCACTGTACTGGCGCGCCGGCATGACGTCAATGCCCGGCGCCAAGCCCGGCACCAATTAGTGACGTCAGCCAGCGCGGCAGTACAGGGAATGAGCGCGCGGCTGCCGGAATGCTTACTGTACCTACCGAATGATCTTCAATGCTGGCACACAGGCACAAGTCCCAACATGAAGCCCCAAGTTACTGGATGGACAAAGGAGAGGACAAAGGAGAGCCCACAGGTACACACTGAACTGGGTGGGAGGGTGAGGGTGCAGATTATTGGAAACTACAACTCCCAGCTAATAAAGCATGCTGGGAGTTGTAGTTTTCAAACATCTTGAATGCCAAGGAAGAAGAATGTAGTTGACTTTTAAATGAACCACAGAATTCTCATACAGTAATGTCTATTACTGTATGGGAATTCTGCTGTCCATTTAAAGGCCAACTAAAGCCTCAAAACAGAATCAGAAGGCAGTAGTGGTTAGTACATTTTCTACCCTCGGTTTATACTCGAGTCAACCACTTTTAGTTTTTTTAGGTGAAATTGGGTACCTCGTTTAATACACCTCTCTGCCAAATAAACATATACTTGAGTATATACGGTAATGTAGTACTTACTAAAAAACATTACATGGTGGACCTCTCTCTGCTGCCCTCTTTTTTTTTTTTTAACAATAACACAATAATGCCAATTAATTGCTAGCACTCCCAGTATTCTGATGGTACAGCAAGAAACCACCAACCAGTAGCTAAATGAAAAGTTAGAGGAACACTAAACAGAAGCTAAATGAAAAGTTAGAGGAACACTAAACAGATTTTTTTAAGTACATTGCATCAGAATCTATTATTCACAGGGAGGTGAGAACATTTATTCCCACCCCCTGTGAATAATAGGATCGGGGAACAGTGCAAAACTTACCATGCTGGCGTTCCATTCACGGCTCCTTCTCAGCTCTCAGATGCGCTGTCCCAACTGATCCCCTATCTTCGACACATGCGAGCCAATACAACAGATAGGCGCGTAATTGGGACAGCTCGCCTGTAAGCTGAGAAGGAGCCGTGAGTGAAATGCTAGTAAGGAAAATCTTGCACTGTCCTCTGGGCGTTCTATTATTCAAAGGGAGGTAGGAATAAGCATTCTCAACTCCCTGTGAATAATAGATACAGATGCGGTGTACTTAAAAAATACAGTTTAGTATCCCTTTAATAAGTCCAAGACATTCATTCATGGGAGGTGATGCCATTGAAGCCCCAAGCTGGCAGTAACTTGAGACCCAATGCAAAGATGCCATGTGTATATGTTTTCTGTTTATTCCAGCACAGTTAAATACATTGTACCTACTAGACATCAAGTCACCTTTTGGCCACCTCTCTGCCAAATAAACAAATGTTTAGAAAAGGAAGAATAGAGCTGTCCAGTCCTTAGTTTCTTTCAAGGGGAAATCCCATTTGTATTGATGCAGAAACACGTGTTTATTCTCTGCATTTTGCATTTGCAATTCATTTTGCATTACATTTTGCATAGAACTTCCATGCTACAATTCTTTTGAAGAATGCATCTGACTTTAATGTAGTGGTCTGTTTATCACAATGCATACATTCCGACAAATAGATGCAAGCAAGAGTGGATGAGGCCTTAACTAGAAGCTTTCTATGAAAAAGCCAATGGGTTATCAGATTTATGTACCATAGACTACCATGTTGGCTTGCTCAAAACCCTATATCGGGCACCAATTTTGGTTAGTCTGTGGCTACTTTTGTTTTACCTGAAAGGGTTTAACCCATAGGAAAAAAGGGTTGATGGAAGCGCACACCGTTTCATCACCTGATGAAGGAGACATAGCGTTCTCCGAAACGTTGTGTGTTTGTGTGATGCAATAAAACAGAATTTTTCTGACAAACGGTGTGCGCTTCCATCAACCCTTTTTTGCTTGTGCTATAGCATGGAAGTCCTTGGGGTAGAGGACGGAGGGAAGCAGCACCTGAAGCATACTGGCACATTGCCTGAAGGAGTGCCTAGGCCCACATCTACTACATTTAACCCATAGGACACAGCCAACTGTGTATTTATAAAGGGCACGTGCACTGACAACTTCTGTCTTAAAGCAAAATAAAATATCATTCTAACTAGAGTTTTCAAATGGACACAGGTATATACAGTAAATGTAAAGTAAATATATTTTCGTAACATCCCGGGAACTCTTGTGTTTGCTCTATGACTAATAGAGAGCAATACAAAGCACATCAAGCTATCTGCAGCAGTCGTTTTAATTAGTCACAGTGGACATATTGGACTGCAAATAAAATTTAGGTAAGCCTACAGATTTCTTTTTGTGTCTTTATTAGGGCACTGCAATTGAGAGAGAATTCCAATGCATCAATAAGGCAAAGAATAAAATACATATTTATGTTTGCCTTCACTGTATTCTCCATCTTCAAATGTGTGGTTTAACTGTTCAGCATTTCCAAAAAATGAATAAAAAAGCAGTATTCCTCAGCAGTGAGTTTGCCTAAGGCTGAGAGAATATCCAAGCCAGGTGCACCACAATTAAGTAATATACTGAGCAAGCCACCTGTATATCAAATTTAAAATGTGCAGAAAGGCTGTTTGACTATCCACGGCCACCTGGGTTTTAATTAGAGAACATGCAAAACCTTCTTAGAATATACAGACCACCATTTGACTAGTCATCGATATTTTATGCATGGAAAACTCTAACTACAGCAAAAGAAAAGGAAAATACAATTACAGTCTTCTGAGAAAACTATTATACCAGAGATCACTGGCAACAGAGTTTTAAGTTTAATTCTTTACTTTCTCTCTCTCTCTTATTTTGTAAACCTTTTCTTTAAACTTTTTTCTGATCGAGTTATTTGTTGAGGTTTATTTTTCCATAAAAATCTTTGCAGTGTATTTTGATGACCCTAAACAGTATTTAACTTACAAGTTTGGTCGATGTACCAATCAATTTTTATTAAAAATTAAAGGTTTTATTACCCAATCACAATATTTCATATCTAATGCTTGCTATATTTTAGGGGGGTGCATGTGCCCAGAATCCTGCCTTTCTGCTGGTTATAGTTTACCTGCAGTGTTGGCACCTGGAGGTCATCATAAACTAAGTGCAAGGGGTGTCAGTGTTAAGGGGATTAAAACAATGGGAGCCAAGTTGCAGACATGAAAATAAATGTTAAAGGACAACTAAAGCTTCAGAAAAACACTCTTTCAGAAGGAAGAGCGCCTTAATATAAAAGCATTAATCTGCGTCTCCTCTTTCATTTTGATACGGTTGTTGGGAAATGAACATTTATAACATAGGGTTTGTGTTTTATTTCCCAACATCTCAGTATCGCACAGTGTGGTCACTGACCTTTATGTTCTTTACACATGCTCAGTCCTAAGATACAGCAGGAACTTACAGTTAGTCACACCCTCTAGCCAATCCTTTTACAGGACAGATTAGGCAAGGGGGCATGTGACTGAGTTAAGGGGTGTGGCCAGTCACTGCACATAAACACAGTTATTTCATCCAGTTACATTTACTTTAAAACTATTTAGTAGTATTTTATAGTTTATTGGAGTTTTATTAGAGGGGATATTTTCAGATTCTGGAGTGTAAATATTTGGGTTTAGTTTTCCTTTAATTGTTTGGGAACAGGTGTGAAACTGATCACATAGAAAGCAACAGAGGCCACACAGTAGCTTAAATCGGTTATATTAATACTTTTTGTCTATAGCATATCAATTAACCATATCAATTTTAGTACAGTACATCAATTAACCCCTTTAGTGCTTCCAACAGTACAAACATAATATATACAAGGACAGAAAGGAACAAAGGCTACTATAGCAACATTTTTAACTATAATAAGGTTTGTACCTGTAACAAATTATTGAATTTTTTTTTTAAATTATGAGGTACTAAATACATACCTGCAGTATGTTAATTCTTTTATATAGTCATGAAACTCCTCTGTGACTCATTTCCTTATATTTTAAACTACAAGGAAGCATTATTCATTAAGCTTAAAGTCTGTGGGCAATTAAATTATAATGGAATTATACTTTAACATGGGAGAAGCCTTTAAAATAGAGTGTGGCTAAAATGTTGGAGAGCTAACCACTGTTCATAATAACCTTTTCAGGAATAACTTCCTTGGAAATCCTGCACTTGCCCCATGCCATATACTGTAGTACATAATGTACCTCCCAATGTTCAAGGTGTGTGAAACATAAAGAAAAATTGTAGCCTTTTAGTTGGGCATTAATATTAGAGATGGCCGATTTTTCGTTCGGTTTTCAGATTCCTTGGATCTCGGGAAAATCCAGAAGATCCAAAAATCCGAAAACAGAACAAATTTTCGATTATTATCGAATGTTCAAGGCTATTTTTGATAATTTCCTAAAATAGCCTTGAACGTTCTATATCCCTCGAAAATACGGCTATTTTCAATAATCCTCGAATGTTCAATAATTATAGAAAATAGGGTCCGAAGTCCCGAAATTCGTGTCCGAGTCAGACCCAGATCCCATCTCTGGTTAATATAAAAACGGGTGCCCCAGTCAATGTTTTCTGCAACAAATCGGATTCAGGCTATTAACTACTGACCAAGTGACAGATCTTCCACCTGTACCAGCAGATACAATTATGCCATCTGGAAGGCCACAAAGAGCAAATATATCAGTTTACAACCACATCACAATAACATTTTGAGCTGTAGAAACGGAAATCTCATGGGTTCGGAACTAAATGGATATGTGTAGAATTCTCTGTGTATGCCTTGAAGAGTCAAAGTAAATCTATTGATTAAATAAAATTATGTTATACTATTTGAATTCACTTTTTGTGTTCGCAGTATATAGGAATATTTCAAAGACTTTAAAGACAGGGACCACATCACTCATGTTTCAAGGCACTTTCATGGCTTCTGTATAAATATCTGTAAATGCAATTCTCCGCATAAGCCAGAAGTTGTTGCACATTTCTACCTTGTTTTTAATATAGACTATACAAAACCTGAAGTCTTGTGGCCCCATAACCTATCACCTTAAGAAACATTGAATTTATAATAACATTTACATATAACATGCTGTAACTGAGACATTAGAGCTGATCCTGATATTTCTGACTGACAGAACACCAATCAGTAGTCCCAATCAGTAGTCTGGTGTTAACACCAATATTTTAGTGTGGCCTATTGAAGACCAAAATTTACTGGTATCTTCTATCTCTTTTTCAACCAACTTCAAAATGGTTGGAAAACATTGGCTGTATGGGTTTCACAAAAGATACCGGCACAGCTACAGTACACGATTTAATATCGCATTTGCTACTCTTTCTGTAGGACTTGTTTACACCATCTTATAGCTGGCATTAAAGTCACGCAGACCGGCCAATCATGAATGTGATTTACCCAGATCTCCAAACGAGATACTAAATTGCAAAAAACTGATAGCTTGCAGATCTGTGTCAATATCCCCAGTTGAGCGTGTTCCTAAAATAAAGGGCAATTTTTGCACCAGTCCATATTGTCACTTGAGAGCGCAGGGGGTGCATATCTTTATACTACTGGATCTCCTTAAAGGGGAAGTTCAGTGTAAATACATATGCTTTTCAGAAAAAAGAGCAGTATTTTTTCATCCCAATGACCTTAACCTACCAATTCAGCATTTTGTCTGTATATAAATAAATGCAACTAAAATACTGACTTCCTGTTTGTAGGACCCCTAATAGAGACTGTTATGGTCTTGCCCTTGACCCAGCACCTGGGTTGATTCAGTTGCTCAGTAGAGATCTGAGCATGTTTGACCCATCCAACAGCCAATCAGTAGAAATTACTGTTAGGAACATTCCAAGGATGTGGTGCATCCTGGGAATAAGAAGGACCGTTGGAACCTGAATTAGCAGTTCACTGTCAACAGCAGGGAACAGCAAAGGGTATGAAATAACTTTCAAAATTGTAGAGAATATGTAGAATAACTAAGGAGGCATTACACAAACTAACAATTTCACAAATATTGATAATTTTCACTGAACTGTCCCTTTAAATAACAAGACATACTTTTTTAACGGTATAATACATTATTTATATTGAAACCCTGAAATTTAACTAGTAATCACTAGGCATAAACTTGTTTCTTTTTTATTCAGTATTGTGATTTCAAATCGTAATAATATTAATATAATCGTAACAATATTTAGCAAAATTCTGCCATTGAAAGACCTGCTTTTTCCATTTTTACACTGTATGTTTTAAAAGGAAACTCAATAGTCTGGGAACTTGCCATGTCTATGCTATGTGGATTGTGTATTTCTTACTTTTATATGAAGATCTTAGCATATTGTGTCTTTGTTATTCAACAGCGTTCTTGACTGCCAACACCATATAAAATAAATTAATACTCAGTTACTTTAAGTGATTCCCCGAATCTATTATTTATTCATAAGAAATCTCCTTGGAGTGCAGCAGAGTGTACTATGTTTTGAATCATGAGGTCTGGTTGATGCTTGGTTCTTTACCTCCTACTGTTACATGAATCAAACTCCCAGACAGCTCATATTGGCATATAAATGACAATAAAAAAATTCACCAAGGGGTCGATGCATCAATGCAGTGCAATGTGTTAGTGCTAGGTTAGAGTTTTTTTTTCTTGAGTCTTCTATAGCTTGTTGTATGAGTTTGGCTCTTCTCATGAGTAATAGAAATAATGTAAAAAGTGTCAGCTGAATTAATTAAGGTCAAGACAGAAATGCTCTGCATTGATAGGTTACAACAAACTAGAATGACTTAAAGTCAAGTTGGAAAGCAATGTAAATATCCTTTTACACAGTATTTCTAGATATGCATGATTTATTTCTTTAATATAACAAGGGCAAGCTGGAAAAAGGGCTGTGATCTTTCATTGCAGAGTCCAGAAATACGAAGGATACTCAAATAAACAGCATGTTGTATTGTGATACTTACGTCTGTACAAACTTGTACTTTGTGCAGAGCTTTTCTATGAAAAATAATGAAGTTCATTTTATGTTGTTCAATTTATTTGTTGTAATGTTCTGATTTGAAAGGAAACGTTGGTTAAGAGGTGAAATAATAAGATCCTAGTGCACAAATGAATGAAGTCTTTACTTTTTAAAGGTATTTTGGTTTAGGTGATTCCCATCCTTAAATAAGAACACTACTTACTGAAACTATGAATGTGATTGATTTTACTCTTTGTGCTTTCTTGGTTATCCACGACTGGTTAAAAATAATAGGGAAAGGAATGAGTATCATCAGGGCATCACAGTGGCTTAGTGGTTAGCGCTGAGTTCAAATTCACCCTTGGACACATCTGCAAGGAGTTTGTATGTTCTCCCTGTGCCTGCGTGGGTTTCCTCCGGGCACTCCGGTTTCTACCACAATCATAAAGACATACTGACAGGTGTCAAATAAATGTGCTTAGATTGTAAGCTCTTCGGGGCCGGGTAAATGTAAATGTAGACATGTTATTGTTAAGTGCTATGGAAGACCACAAATCAATCATTTTTAGGTAATTATGTATGGCGTATATATATATATATAAGTAAAATATACATAAGTAAATAAAATAAATAAAAAGCATATGTAAATAAAATCACACAAGACTGTCCTTGCAAGCAAGATGTGCCAGTGTTATAGTGGCTCTTGGTACATACAGATACTTTCTTAACTGTCGTGATGTGGCATCTCCATACATCACCTTTACAATTTGTAAAAACTTTATTCAGGGTCTGGTCGCTATTATATGGGAAATCACCAGAACTAATACCAAACAATTTTGGGGTTATGGTACTTTAAGTTGCCCCCAAAAAGTCACTATCCCAGGGAGGAAGGAAATCCTATTTCCACCTCCCTGGATTGTTGTTTGTAGGAGCAGTAAGCTGGGGGATTTGGGTGTACATAACACTATAGAAAACACCCATACAGGAATCAGAAGAATAATGATAAATTATACCGTTTTATATTGAAGGGAATATCTCTAATCCATAAAATCAATTGGTTTGCAACTTGTTCATAATTATGTGTTCCAAAAATGTTGTGATATTCAAATCCAAATCATTTAAATGTCTTAAAGTTTGTGTCACAAAAATAATATAGAATACTTATGTCTGGTCATATTAATCTGAGTGAACAGTACACAGTTTACCAAACCAGCTGTTCACCGGTGCTTCAGGGAAAGGTCAGTGAGTGAGGTATCCACCAGTTGAATGTTTATTGCTGGTACAATGCCCTTCGCCAATCCCAACAAGATGAATTTTTGCCTTCTTCTGGCACCAGCTCTATACTTCCTCCCTCCCCCATCCACCACAAACTCATCCCCACTGACTTTGTGATCAGATTCCCACCTGTCCCCAAACAAGTAACACTTTTTATGCCTCCAATTTGGCTCCCATTCTTTTAATCCCCTTTCAGAATGACACCCCTTATACCTTCGGGTGACCGCAATGCTCCAGAACTGCAGATAACAATTACAGCAGAAGGGGGGGACCTGTACCCCCCTAAATACACCTATGTTTCAGTAACAAATTACATTTACATTGTTACTGTCCACATATAGCAGAATGTCTGCTTGCATTAGCATCCATAGCTACTTGCAACTTTCCAACAAATAGTCTCAGCAGGCCTGTAACCACAAGACATCGTTTCTAACTATAGATGTTTTAAGATTAGAAGTAAGTACAACATGTAGCCTCTGGGCTGTCAGTAAATCCATCTTTTGATGTCCTGTGTTCCTTCCTCTTGAAAGACTTTATTTAATTCAACAATATATTCCTCAATGATTTTAACGCAAGAAAGCATCTTGAATTGAAATTGTACAGTGTGTAGGAATATGCAAGTGTTATTCTGTTAGTTACATATTTTCTGTTCTCCCTGGTTGTCTCTCCAGGTGTTAGTAGATTTCATGATAATGAAATTCACACAGTTAGAAAATTCTAGACTAAATTCACTATTTACTCATAGTGCAGAAAATATACAGGAAATATACCAATCAGATGTTATCTCACTCCAGTAACTCATTTACAAGCTAACATTTCAATGGTCGCTACAAATTAATAGCATGGCAAACTTTTGCACCTCTTATTGCATCAGCTATATACATCTAATCCTTTCTTTTAAACAGATAGGTAATTTGTTTTTCAACAGTAACAGAATACAGTAACTGTAAATGAAATTTTTTTTTGAACATTTAAGAAGTACACCTGGGTTTCTGGAGCATTCGAGTTATTTCAGGAAATCCCACACCTGTATAATTTTCTCATTTCCTTATCATTTTTACAAAAAAATCATTATTTTAAGGCACAGATGGAGAGTTAGAAATATAGACATTATATTTAGACAAACCTAAAGCAGATGGCTGTTGTGGTTGGGAAGTTAATGTACTTGCACATGTACACGAAGCCGGAGAATCTCGTGACAAGCTGAACAGGGCTAATCTCTGTAAAAACTCTTCATAAGTAATGTTTGTCTTTAGAAAGCCTTTCCTTATTTTTATCCTGGGGCAAATAGGATGGATGTTAAAATATAAAAGAATATTCTTAAACATACATAAAAAAAGCCACATTGTAAGAATTATATTTGTTGACTATTGCACCAGAAGATAAATTTCATTGCATAAGACTACTAACTCATGGATCTACCCAAGTCCCCACTCCCATTTTGGGACTAAGCAGACAGATCTGGGATGGAGGGGCAGGCCTTTAGGATCAATACACCTCTGGGAAAATCAGATCATCTGTATGGGTTTTAAAATTTGTAAAACTGCAGTTCCTTCCAACCTTCAGGCCTCCAAATTTATCTGTCCTGTCATACATACTGTTTTTTGCATTAATAACTTAGTGAAAACTGTTCCAGTTCCTTCCTTGGTGTCCCCTATGAAAAGATCAGCCTGTTTGTGTTTAGCTTCCAACAATTCATGGCTCCAAACTCTGATTGTTAATCTTGTGATCTTAATTGGTCAGATATCACAAAAGTATAATCCTCCTATAACAATGGTGTATCTTCTAGAGCATCTTCTTATAAATAATTACATTTGCCACAGCCTAAAGGTGGGTACACACACTAACAATAAAGCGCCAATACCGTCGGGAGCTGATGTTATTGGCACTTTATCGTAAGTGTGTAGCACGTCTCCGAACTATCATGAGGCAGACAAACATTCACTGTCGGCCTCGTGATCGTTCGAAAATGCTCGAAAATTCCCTCGGTCACCTCCCTGCAATAAAATATAGTGATTTGGCTGTGGCTGAGGGAAGTGCAGTCCATAGTGTTCTCCCTAGGGATAATGCTCAGAACTGTGTGTAGGGGGATCTTTGAAAAATGACAGAAAGGATCTTGCAGATTCTGTCTGTCATCTTTCAAAGATCTTTGATGTGTGTACCCAGCTTAAAGCTTATATATTGTATATTTATTTATATGTTGGTGGGGTGTGTGGTGGGGTATCCTGCTGCATTTAACAATTTCTTAATTCTGTTTTTCTAATTCTTATTTATATCAATTTTTACATCAGTGATGCCCAACCCACAGACTGCAAGACGCCCGGGTGCTTTTTATCGTGGCCTGCATGAAGCTACGAGTGGGCGTGGAAAGGGGCTGGTGGGGGCGTAACTGTGTGGGCTGGGGGCGAAGCTACTCCCTGTGTTCACTGTGCCCTATAATGAGTAAAGGTGTTGATTGTTCAGGTTAGTACACAGATGTTATTGATGCCCTGTACTTTACTGTACTATAATTTTGCCTGGAATGACCAATTCTGCGACTCACAGCTGTATTTTTACTTCTTGAAAATAGTAGTGCAACAACAATATTTACATTTGTAAATGTAAAAAATATAAATTTTAATATATATATATATATATATATATATATATATATATATGTATTATATCATTCCGCAGGTTATTTTTATTATTGCCTGTGGTTTTCGCTAAAGATTTTGGTTGTCATATTGGTTTCAATTCTCTGTGCATACAATTTTCAAGGTCTACAGGGGTAAGGCTGTACCTAATGCCTCTGTCTCTTCTTACAATATTGTAGAGGTGCCCGGATGTTTGCAGGATGTGCTACAATAGTACTTAGAGCCTATGAAGAATTACTGACACATCTACACACTTACAGAATATTCTGAAGTGGGAACTTCCTGCTTGAATTCAGTCAAGGCCCTGGGGTGCACATTACATTAAAAGACTGAGAAAACATTAGTTTTACTTGCATCTAAATTAGCTGGTTGGTATACAAGCACTGTAACATCAATTAGCAAGACACTGAATAAGAAAGTGCTTTCCTTAAACTGCATTACATTAACAGATTGCAATCACATATTAAAGGTCAATGACAAATTGCACTCATGTATAATGAGCATATCCCCTTTGTCATTTGAATTCACTTTTGTATTGGTGTTTACAGCCATCCAATTGAAAACAATTCACATCACTCCTCAAATTGTGAGTAATGTTTTGATTAAACTAAGGATTTGTTAAGCCATGCATTTACCCAATATGTGGAACTGGGTTAAAATACCATATCTTAATTTGAGGCCTATTCAGCTTACATAGGCAAGTGCAAATGCCCCAATTGTATTGTAAATACTAATATGCTAATTCTCTATATTTCCCTGATGGACCGTATTTTGAAGAGCTCCAGACATCTGTGATTACAATGAAATAAAAAAGGTTTAAGACATTATTCATCGTTATTCTTGACCCATTTAAAGAAACTGTATTAAAAGACATCTATTCCGAAAAATAAAATTTTAAATTGACCATAACTGGAAACTATAATTCTTCCCAACCACCACTGTATAATTTTTTTGTTAATTTGCCCCCTATTTCTTTAGATACCCAATCTAAAACTTCTTATATTTCAGCTGTCAATCAAGTTCCTTGCTCTCAAAAACTATTCTTCTGTGGGTAGTTTTACTGTAGCTGGAATGGTGGCAGAGTTTTGACAGTTGGGATGCTGTATGCTGTGTGCAGGCTTGACATTTGGTTTTCGGGGGGAAAAGTCAGGTCGGATGGAAGTGGGAGTGGTTAAAAGAGGGAGGGGGGATACTGCTCCTAAACAAAATGTGTGCTGGATTGAAGGCATGCAGCAACACACACAAAAGAGTAAGTGCTACTTATTGTATTCAATCATAGATTAAGATGAGGCAAAGTCATTTTTTCAGTATAGTGTCCCTTTAAATGAAATCTAAAGACGGAGAACATTCTTCAGCTATGTAGACATCCTGCAGGTTTAAAACCAGTGCACCTGAGGACGGGGCAAAACCCCTAAACATTGTGCACTGCAAGTCAAAATAAAGAAATAATTTCACAATTGAGTGCGTTTCTCCTGAAAATGTGTTCCTGATATATGGAGTCCACTGCCAGTGGTTAAGCAGACTGGTAAGGCAGCACCATTGTTGATTAACAGAGAAGGTGTGCAGGGAGAAAAATACATTTATATAAAAGTTTAAAACCAGTGTTTGGAAAAGGGCTCTTGTTTGGGAGGGTCTCAAGGTTAACTCCCCAGTCTTTCCAACAACATATCATTAGTTTTTCCATAATTTGTGGCATTCAAAAGATGGTTGAACCCATTATCGTCCCTATTTTAAAATAAACATTTTGTTAATTTACAGATGCTTTACAGGGGGACTGAAGAAGGTGCACTGCAGAGTCGCAGGGCCCTATCAATAGCTTAAAGGGCAACTCCACCCTCATAAGAACATCTTTTAGAAAGAATGGCCTCTTTAAGAGGCATCCAGCTATGCTGCTGGATGCCTCTTGGAAATTAAACAATTTAGAAACCTGTACTGAGCCTGGACTGAGCCTGAGCATGCTCAGAAGAGACAGGCAGGGATTAATATTCAGTTATTGGCTGTGATGTCAACTGTCAAATCCATAACTGACAGTTACTTACTGGAAGAATCAGGAAGCACAAACAGGGGCAACAGGACACTGTGCAGGATTTCAGGTTAGACTTGTATATTTCAGATTTCAAACTATTATTCTGATGCCCGGAGTCCCCGAGTATACCTTCAACGCCTATACCTCAATCTACAGCTGCTTTCTTCACCTATAGACAAGCCCCGATCGTCAGGAGACTTATTGCACCTCACTGTACACAGTTACCCCCAAGTCTTAGTGTGAAAGGTATAAACGCTGAAGCTGGTTATACAAGAACCAGACTTGGGCTACTAAGAAATAGCTGGGACCACTAACCTGGCTAACCAAAACTATAACAGGCAATGAGACTATGACAAAAGCAGGCTAAAATACAGCAGGGGAACCAATGGGGAGTGGAGAGGTAAAGCAGATGCTGGGATAGGCCAGTTTAAACTATTTAGCTCTCCTCCGTCCAATGAGGAGCCTGGAAGAACGGGGTAGATAAGGAGTGGTGCTTGTGCACGTCCGCACAGCACCAGAAGAAGACCGTCAGGTGCGCGAGCAGCCACAGGCATGCTCCCGGCCGAATGACATCACCTGCCGAAGATGCGACATACGCTGACGGAGATTCTGAGGACGGCATCCGCTGCGGGAGCGAGGAACAGGTAACTGCAGAGTCCTAACAATTATCGTTTAGGTTTTTGGGGGAGGATTTACCTGTATGTAAGGGCTGGACTTGCCCTTTAAAGTCACGCTATTAATTTACAATCAGTTAGCACGGCTTTAACCCATAGTTTTTAGTGGCTGCACATGTATCGGAAGAGACACTCGCACAGCCACCGCAAGCCTATTTATTTTATCACAGGCTACGCAGCTATGCGCATGTAAGAATTTAAGACCAGCTGATAGCTGTCATTAAATGCTTACATGCGGGTAAGAATCACCTAGAGCCAAACACCCTCTGGGAAATCTGCAAATACAGCTCTGCGTGAATCTCCCTGATAGTCTTTACAGAAGGCAGGGTAAAAGTAAATAAGTAGAAGATTTACAGAGACAGCAGAACTGTCATCCCTAGAAAAAAGGCAACACTAAACACCAAAGAGAAATCTGTCACATGCAATGTCTCATACACAAAGTGTATTGTTTGTACTTTTACTGGCCTATCAGGGCAAACAGTTTAGAAACTTACCATGCCTTCCTGTGATTGTCTCTTTGCTTTTCTACCTGGTAGAAAAGCATTTAAAATGCCAGCACCTTGGTTGTTATCGTTACATGCTACCAGTACATTTTGTGTGCCGGAGCATTATTAAAATTTTGTTGTGGTGTTGGCAACTGCTCCAAGACAGCTGTGGCCCAGTGGATTACAGGGAAAAACCCTAGGGAGCCCATAGCCCTTTCACACCTGAAAATACAGAAAACTGTTAAAATTTAGATACTGAGGCAAATGAGCAGTAATAAATACATAAGGAAGAAATAGGAGTAAGACACCTACTTAAGATACTTCATAATGCGCATGGGAAAGGGGTGGAGGCAGTATTTTGTACCAGGGCCTCTGGGTATGTAGTTCAGCCATCGATACTCGGTATAATGTACTTTCTACCATATTTATTTTCATTTTTCTGTTTACTTACATTGGAGGGAGCTGCCCAACCTGTTGTGCTAACAAATAAATAGAATCTTTCATCCATGAATTCTAATAAAACAGTCGGTGCCTCTGTCTGAAAATGACTATGAGAAATGGTAGCGTGTTTACTTATTTTTTATTATGCAATAATTTTTCAACTGATCATCTCTTAGACGTGGGAGAACCTCAGTTTAACTTAGCATGAACAAACTATAAAAGAAAATCTATTGCTTTTGAAAACCAAAGCTGGACAATATAACATACCCTTTAAAAAAAGAATCTTATAATATATCCTTGTCAAACCTTGCTAAACTATAAATATATATCTCAATTATCAGTTCAGATTTTGTCTGTGAGGGTAGAAGAAACCCTTTCCAATTTTTATTTGGATTCATTAGCAGGAGTTAATGACAAATACCTCACATTTTTCTTAATCTTTGACTTGCCTAAGTCTTCTACATTACAAATAAACTTTGCATAATCAAGCTGCTCATTTGAGTACAAAAGTGCTTTGAGCTTGTTAATTTATGGGTAAAGCTGTCTCCCAAATTAAGCACCTGAGGGAGGTGCTACACTTTATATTTTGCACGTGAACCAGTAATAACTTGTGAGGTCAACCAACTTGACTTTTACCAACTTTGTTAGAGGGAGTTTTTTTTCAAGAATGGAACTTTTATTTCATTTGCATAAAAAAATAAAATCTTTAAACATACAAGAGTTATGGCCACACAGGAGACTTTTTCTGCACTGCAGGAAGGACCTTTGACCTGGGATCTCCAACCACACACTCAGTACAAAGTGGAATTGTTAAATGTATTGTGTTCCCATAAAGAGGTAACCTTCAACTATTGGAATATTGAATATAATCACAACATTGTGCATTTATATTCAGCAACCTGGCAAAGCCAGACAATTATAGGACACGCCTGCAGGACCCTGAGCAAATTCTTTGCTCACAGGAAACCAATTTGGAAAACTAAACCTAACCAATAAGAGGTCATCTTCCATCTACATTATTCGAATTTAATCAATAGCTGCAGAAAAATTCAGTCTATAATTAGCCAGTCAAAACATGATTCACCCTAATTTTCCATAACATTCTCAGATCTGCTGTGCTTATTGTCTCCCCTGTGGTGCTGCCAGTTCCACCGCTATAATGATGTTACATAGTTATGTTTTCTAGCCCAATGTATTGTGTGCTGCAATTGCAGTGTACACTTGATTTCTGTTGTTCCATAACATATTCTGTACATTTTTCCGATTAGATTTCCATAGAATGTGGGATCAAAGATTTTCTTTTGTGCACACATATCTTTTTGGAAGCACTCTCTGCTCTCTTTCTATTGCCTTATAATTAAATGTGGTTTTGTATTTTATTATATGTGTGTGTGCAAAAACATCTGTGTGCCTTTACATAGTTTTACCCGCAACACTTATGTTGAAAGCGCAGTTAACAGAGAACTTTTCCATATGCTTTACATCCTGATCTGAAATATAAACCGGTACATACAATGCCTAATAAAATAAGAACTTAAGGCAAACATATTTTCATCATGTGCTACCCTTTATAATTACAATTAATCCTTATATTATAGTATTATTGTATCTATTGTGTACAGAAAGCTTAATAAGATAAGGAGGCCACCTGTAATACCTACTGTATATGATGACTGTAAGTAAAATTATCTTAGCATTGGATGTGATAAGGTTTCCATGGAGTCCAATGCAAATTTCAGTTCTAATGATAGCTACAAAGTGTGTTGGTTTCCACTATAGAAAGCAGTCTGACAAGTATGTCAATCTTTTTTTCTGATATGAGATTTGAAACCTGATTATGAGTGACTTGTAAGCTAGCAGGGTACTTTGGTTGAATGAAAAACAAGTGTGATAATGGATGTTAACTTGTTGAAGACACAGCGAAATGCCAGGGAAGGATTATTATTCTTTTAAAAGGACTTTCTTATGAACCGAGGGTTGAGGACTCTTATAGAACACTTGTGCCATTAACTCCTGAGAACTCATTTAATGACAAACACAATTTAGCTACTTAACACCAACTGGACTCTCTTAAGTATTGAAGCAGTGGCGTCTTTATTTGCCATTTGTATCAGAGGTTTCTTAAACCACCACTTGAAAGACCTACTCCTGATACTCTGTAAATTTTCTTGGCTCCTTGGTAGAGAAATACAATGTTCATCTGAGGTGTCTATCAATTGACTATAAAGTTGTCATGCTATGATCCTAAAAAGAGCATAACCGTAAAACAGCTCCACAAATTTCCCCAAAGAACTGCCAGGGCAAACCCAACTTTGTCTGCTCAGCTCATGCCATCTGAGTACTCTAATGAAGTGTTAGTTTGCTAAATACTCTGATACCTTTTCACAGCTTACACTGACAATTTATATATATAACTTTATTTATAGTGGCCATCCACTTTAGATATATTACTAAACTATATAAATGACACAGCATTTAAATTCACTGCCTAGTTTTGTTTTAAACGGAATTGATGCAAATATCTGTATTTCTATTTCACATCACTAACTATTAATTTTTCTGTGGAAGATACATCTTTTTCTATTTAAGTTTGACAGAAAAATGTCAACATTAATTTTTCTCTATGAACATCTAATATATTCCATTGTTATAATGTTCGCCCAAACCATGTGTTGCCAAGATTCCAATAAAAAGACATTTGGATAGATAGGAAATGTTATGGTAAGGAACACTGATGACTGAATTCAGTGATATCCCACTTAACTTCTTAAATTAATGAGCTACAGCCAGACTGAAGGGTGAAAGCACAGGAACCTTTATGCCCATCTTGGGCACTTTCCCTTTTGTATGATAGTGAACTACTAATCTCCCTTCTAAGAGTACTAAATCATATGTGACAGGTTATTGTGTGCAACTGCTGAATACAAAATGAAATCATTTCTGAAAAGAAGAGAATTATTACTATTCAAATGCACTGTTAAAGTCAGAAGTCCTGTTTACTAATCTCTGGTTGTAAGATTTAATCTCTGGGTATCTACTGATAGGAACTGACCCAGTAAAACTCAGTAATGTGACTGCTTCCTGCACCTATCACCTTCTTTCTATAACATGTATAGGTCAAGCTTCTAACATGCACAAACAACAATATTAAACCATATAAGGAGCTAAGACAACCCACTTGTTAAAGGGCATCTATACCGAGGTTATTTTAAATTGACATAACTGGAAACTATAATTCTTCCCAACCACCACTGTATCATTTTTTTTGTTGATCTGCCCCCTATTTCTTTAGATATCCAATCTTACACATCTTATATTTCAGCTGTCAATCAAGTTCCTTGCTCTCAAAAACTATTCTCCTGTGAGTAGTTTTACTGTAGCTGGAATGGTGACAGAGTTTTGACAGTTGGAATGCTGTATGTTGTGTGCAGGCTTGATAGTTGGTATGTGGGAAAAAAGTCAGGTCGGATGGAAGTGGGAGTGGTTAAAAGAGGGAGGGGGGATACTACTCCTAAACAAAATGTTTGCTGGATTGAAGGAAGGAAGTGTGGCCAGACAATGTATATACATAGAGTTATCCTATCCAGGTATACTGAAGTGGTAATTTACAGTTTTTGGTGTTCTTTGTGGGCAATACTTTCACATTATGGAGTATAAAAACTTTGGTTTAGTTTTCCTTTAACAAATTGAGAATAAACTCTTACTGGAATCCCTAATCGTTCCGACTTAGAATCTACTGCTTAGTGAGCCATTTTATCATCTTGTAGTAAAAGCAACCCATTCCTTGGATTATAAACTCCACCAAGGGGCGCTTTTTTCATCAGTCTTGGTCACTAACCCACAATGCATCAAGACAAATTTTAATTAATGAAATGTATTGTGTAGAATATAATTACATCCAAACCCTTTTGTTGGCACTGTGTGCTCTGGTGAAACAGAGTTGAAATTGCATTTCAGTAAAATTTAAGTTTGTGACAGTATATAAAGTATATAAGAATGCTGGAACCATCCTGTTATATGCACTACAATGGAGCGTAAGGTGTGCATTTGTTGTCTCATCCTCCCAATTTCCTTTGTAAGTGTGTTTGACTAATATATGCACCATAGAGCTAGCATGATCCGCGTTCCCTAAAGAACAGCCTTCAAGATAGCAGAGTGCTCGCATGTATTGAAAAGCCTCTGGTCTGTACAGATTTTAGCTTAGGAGTTAAAACATTACTTGCTGTGGTTTCATCAGATCTGACAGATCTGAGGTTATCGAGGTTGAACTGTCTCCCAATTAGCAACCTGTTTAACAAATTTCTCTCATCAGACTCTGCCAGGGGCTGAATGGATATAAACACAATTTAAGAAGCAACCGAGAGGTTCTGCTGAACAACTTCTGTGCTTTAATATATTCTTATGCCAAGTTAGATCCTTGTCTGAATAGAAAAAATAAATAACTTTAATGCTTTTTGATTGTTATCAAACTTTCTAGTTCACATGAAGTTAAAATATCTGTTTATCAGGCTATGGAAGGGTCACACATTTGCCATCATTTTCTTTTTTCTCCCTGTAGAAACGTTTGTTATATATTAGCAACCAGCTCTTCCCCTTTCCATATATCAGATGTAACACTGACTTTCAAGGCCTGTGAGTAATGTGAATGATGCTTTAATTAAGGCTTAGGAAACAAAGCAATGGGGCAAGACCTCTGGAATATGTAATATTGCGCTAGACGTAGCATTGGGAGGTGGACTGGTCAGGTCATAGATCCCTCAGCACTTGTCTCAGGAATAAACAAACCTCGCTGGTGCTCTGTCACATCTACTCGATCCATCAAGTCAATGGTCTCTCTGCAAAATGACAGGCAGGAAGAGCTTACCATGGGGGGGGGGGGGGGGGGCTGTCACAGACACATAGCAGCAGCCTGATTAACCATTGCAATAAAATTATTGATAGTGCATATAGAGTGTGACATGCTATACTTTTCAAGTGAAATTGTAACACTGAGATCCTTACCTTTGTGACAGGCAACAGATCTGTTTTAGAATGAGTTAAACATTATCATTTGCTGGTATGGAGCATTCACGTTTTCTCAGCTTTTTTTCTCCTTTGTCACACAGTAAATTGCTAATTTAACTGATATTGTCACCTAAACTAGAACTGGAAGCAATTGATCAAGTGACAAAGAGGGTTTATATGGGCAGTTTCCTAGGCGAAAATTAAGATTAGGGTGGCTGATTCTAAAACTGGGGATGACCTTGAATGCGGCGATTGTAACAAGATCATTTCTCTGACACATGCCCTCAGATTGTTCCCCCTAGTGGAAATCCTAGTAGACTGCAACTTCCTTCTGGAAACTACTGAGATTTCATAAGAATTGACAAATAACCAAAAGGGAATTCCCTTCAGCAGGAAGGTTAAAAAATAGAAACATCTGCTAGAAATAGTTGCAGTGATTATTAAATAAAAAAACAACACTATATAGATTGCAGATTTCGTTGTTTCACATTAAATCCTAAGGCAGTTGTACTGCATCACTGAGGATTGTGATGATTTACACAAACATGTATGTTTACTCATCTAAAGCTGCTGCATATTTGGGTTGGAACCACACAGAAGCCTTTGAAATTCAGCAACAGCCCATTTATCCCTGACAGACGGCTCTATCCGACTTAAATATTCTGACTTTGATCTATTTGGCCCACAATGCCGTTGAAGGCACTATCAGTTCATTTTACATAAAAACACAATCTTTTCTGTACTGGTTTTTCTTTTGCTGTCCTGCAGGCAAGGGAAGTGTTATCTGCTAATGGTGTCAATCTTCACTTGAATGAGCATTATAATGGGTAATGTACCCTCTAGTGTAGTGTATATGAAAGATATTTTACAACTACTGCTGGCCTCAAGATTTTCTAAAAGGCACTGACCTTGCTGGATTCAGAAGGGGTAAAGCATGGGTGTCTGGAAGAGGGGGTAAAGGGAGGTGCTTTCCCCACCCCCATCCTGACATTTGCATATCTAAGCATACCCAAACTCTGAGACATAAAACAGCTCAATATATACACATAGAATGGATGGAGGCTCCGATCCAAGCAAAAGATGGGAGGTCAGAGTAAAACGTAGCTTTTATTCCATAGATAAAATCAAATCAAATCAATAAGTAACACACAACACTGAACATCGGACTGAGCACTACGGGGGGTGTAAGAAAAAATGGGCGTGGCAGCTCAATACAAACATAGCAAAAAAGACCCCACTTCTGCCTAAAGTTGAAAGGCAGCGACGGGGCAGAGTGCAGCTAGGCAAAGGAGCACATGACCCGGAGGAGGGGGAAGAACGACAGACAGAGGGAGGAGTTGCAAGGAAAGAAAGAGCGGGAATAGGAAGTGGAGTGGTGCGAATACAGAGAAAAGTGGGTGGACCCATATAGTGGGCGCCATTTTATGGAAAGAAAATGTCCCTCCCACCCTGCCCTTATTGCACTAACACTATTTCCTTTGTTACAGAGGCTAGTCGTCACCTTCGTGGCCAGGAGAGGAATGCTGAAACAGCTGTTAGTGGTTGCTGGCAGTACACATTTTAAAGATTTGGTAATCCTCTCTAAGGGGATGGGCCCCTGGGAGGCAATGGGCGGAGACTGTGGCCCCACGTATCAGGAAGGTTAGAAGAGTGTCAGATGAAGAGGTATGGCCACAGGCTAAATATGAGGTCTTGGACAACGATGCCAGCGAGCCAACAACAGTTGTTAAAGTTTTAAAGTTCCTGGAATTAACTAAATTTATATTGATGGAATTATAAAGAAAATTATACATTTTACAGATTAACAAGCTGTGGCCATATTAAATAATTTCCTTCGGAAATAAATGCTGTGTAGTCTCAAGTTATTTAAGGTTATGTTAAAGTTTAATGGATGACGAATCTCCAATCCTACCAGGGTCATGCTTTAAGCAGACATTTTAATTGCTATAAGAGTAGCCAGTCCTTTGTATAGACCTGCAAAGTCTCAAAAATGGAACAGATGACTGTTTGGAATCTCCTGCCCACTCTGTTTATGGTTTTTACTTGTGGCATGGGAGCAGTTAGAACAGCAACCTTTTAGAGGCCGAGTGCCCAAACTGGAACCCAAACCCTTTTTATTGCATTGTGCTAACATGATCATTTAACCTGAATACAGAGTTTTTACTTTAGAAAAAACAACTCAAATAGACACAGACCAATACAGTAGATAGAATCGATTATAGATTACCTATTAACCTCTCATTACCACACAGGAGTTTGAGATCTAAAACAGTGACTCTTAACCCCTACATTATTAGACAGGAGTTTGAGATCAAAAACAGCAGAGCTGAATAGCATGTGACCTCTCTCTGCTACAGACAGTGAGAGGGCTCTAAGTGCCACCTCTGGCACACGTGGTAGGTTTTATGTACTTCATTATGCATTACGTTTCATTGCCTGCATTCATTGACACGTACAGTTACCACACTTTCAGGGTTATTCAATAAAAGTTCTTATCGTTAAAAATGGTGCTAATTTTGCCCCAACCAATCAGATTTTAGCTTTCAAATGTTAAAAAAGATCTGATTGGTTGGGGGAAAATTAGCACCACTTTAAACGATAAGAACTTTTATTGAATCTCCCTGTTTATATGTTCTTTTTTTTTTTAGTATGTCAGCTTTATTATGTCTGCTCATAATGATAATCAGTTCCGGAAATGTATCTTTCAGGCACGTATACTCTGCTAGGTGAAGCAGTTCTGAATACCGTATATACGCCAATATAAGCTGACTCGAGTATAAGCCAAGGTACTTATTTTTACCTGGAAAATGAGAAAAACTGATTGACTCAAGTATAAGCCGAGGGTACAAATTATGACCACTACTGCCTTCTGATTCAGGATTGTTTAGCTGCATGCTGCATTCTGTTTCTTTTCTATTTATTGTTGCCTGGGCAGGGCAAGCAGCATGACTGGAGGCAGCCATTTTACAGCCTGAAAGTGGGAGAAGACATTTTGCTAGTCATCCAACTGTCTGTCTCAATTCAGAATGACTTGTAAAAGAATCTGTTGGCAAAAAATACCTTTTAATATGTGCCAATCAGCATATAACAGCAAGGAGACAGGGAACTCCCGAAGGCAAGGTGTAAGGCGTAAAAAAAAAAGCATTGTAAATGACAATTGGTGTCGGACCCACACACACAAACACACACGCCTCTATTTATGCTTGATTTTTGTATTTTGACATACATAGCTTCCTTATCACCACTTTTATACCAGTATCATTTTGTACACAAGGTGTTGCACATTACAGTCTTCAAATATGTGTCTTTTTCCTTAAGATGCAGGTGTACAGCTTTGTCCTGACCCAAAAAATGTCTGTGCTGAGCCATACATTTAAATACTTTAATGTCAACATCAATAATATTTAACAAGATTAAAACAGGCATTATAAAAAATAAAAAAAGAGCTACTTACAATCTAATATACGGATATGATGTCAGTTTGGAGCTCCATGCCCTATATAAAAGCATCCAACATGCAGCCACATGCTTCATGGAACACCTTGGTGATGTAATATCCATATAATACATAAGAGGCTCAAATTTTAACAGGAGCAGTGGAATATTTTCTTAAATTAATCACACAGCTATGTTCTGACCCATCCGGCCATCCACTGTTCTAAAACAGTTTTTAAAAAAATCTATGAACACGTTGTAGATTTACGATAGTGATTGAAAATGTACAATTGTTTTACCGATAAAAGGTGATGCCGTGCCTTTATAAATATAGCCCTTAGTATCATAAATGCTTCATTAATGTATAGTTTTGCTTTAGGTGGAATGTTGACAGTTGGTATGTGAACAGCATTATGGGAAATTATCTCTCCCAGTGCTGCCTCATAGGGATTACTGAGCTTGCTTGCCCTCACAGAGAGTTAGATAGTCTGGCAGTTGACTGAGGGACTGAGCTTTGGCAAAAAAAGTACTGGGTTGAAGTCAAGCAGCAACACAAACACAGTGCTGCTTACATGTATTCATGTATACACTGAATTGAGGCAAAGTAATTTTTACAATTCCTTTAAGGCAACCTAGGCAGCTGCCTAGGGCCCAGTAAACATCAGGCGGTCCTGCTTCAGTACTATAGCCATACTATGCAAGAACAAGGGGCCCCCAAATGTCAGCCCAATTTGATCTTAATCCATCTCTGTAAATAGTCACCTCGGACTTCCCTGCCCTGTATAAATGCACTTGGCTTGCGGCCTTGTTCTGTTTATATGGTCATGGAACTCCTCAATGATGTAATATCCTTATATTACACTGTAAGGGCCACATTATCCCTGATATATTACACTGTATGTAGAACATCATCCCTTAAATATATATTGCTGCTTTGGGTAACACATACTGAAGCCTGGTTTGGATAACATCTACTGATCAAGGTAAAACTGCTTTAAAAATGAGTCACAAAATCTATAACAAGTGAATATTAGTGATTTAATCAAGGGGCTTTGGCGTGCTATCATGATTACAGGCAAAGGTGACCCCAAGGTCTTAGGGGGCTTTAGACAAGTTCCCAAAAGAAACAGAATAGTGTATGTTCTGCATGTTTTATTTTCCACTATTAGATATACAGGAGACAAAAATTTACTGTCATAGATGACTGTTTGTGAAATCTGTGTTTGGATTACTGTTAATAAAGGCATGTTTAGCTATGTTTAGGTATTCAAGGGATCTCCCAGCCATGATGTATCTGCCTACTTTCCCCATCATTCTCCCAAGTCAGGGAATGGGAGATTGCATAGCAACACATTGAAAAGTATTATTGAATCCTTTCAAGATATGGTTGGATTTTTTTAGAATTTAAAGGGTATGTTTACTCTAAAAAAACCGAAGTTTCAAAAAGTGTATCTTTAGATTCAACAAGATCCCCCTGCTCCAAAACATTTTTTAAAATTTTAAATCTGAGCTGTAGATTCTGAGAAATCATCATTTAAAAAGACAGCAATTACAGGGAAAGACCTGTTACTCCAGAAGCAGAAATTGTAATATGTGACCCATGCCTGACCTCTTTGCCTGCTTGCATCAACAGAGCAGTGTCCATAGTGAGGCTGTGCAGAACTTATACGTGTCGCAGACACTACAAGAAGGCAGTGAGTAAAGGAAGGTGGGGGGTATTAGGAGCACTCACTAAACATTAATAATTTAATGACAAAGCAATCACAGATAAATATGTGAGTACAACCATTTTACTTGTCTCAAATTGTAGTTTCAGAAAATGTAAAAAAATCCTTTAATAAAATTATGCATTGCTGGTATTAAAAAGCATCTGCACATCAATACCATGGATGAGTTGTTGTGGATAACAAAGTTGAGTTTCTCTAAGCTGTGTCAGTACTCAGAAATGCTTAGGGTGGGGCACAATTATGTCCCTTTATAACTTTTAGTGAGGCTGTGCAACTTGGAAAGGACACACTGAAGCACTTTTAAGTGCAATCCAATTGCGATTGTGAACCGAAGTGCACACTAGTGTGGTCCAGTCGATGTGGCCACACTAGTGCACTAGTGAGCGCTGCGTGTGCGATCCATAAATCAGATCACATGTGATCTGCTTTTTTTTGCACAATCGCATGTGCTCCGATTGCGAAACACCGGCTGATCGTAATCGCAAGCGTTTCTGCCCGCGCTTCCATGCGCACACACAAGCACATTACAGTGTGGCCTCAGCTTTAAAGTGGGGAAAAATACATTCAATTAAACTAGTATAAGGAATGGTGCAATAGAGTTATGAGGATAGACTAGCAATGTGTTTTTTCCCTCTGGATATCTCTTTAACTGGATTTAATCATTTACCGTATGAATATGCTAGAGGGCATTATAGAGTTTAGTTCTATTGGGACAAAACACAACACCTGTAAATTAGAGAAATGTTTTCTCCAGAGATATGTAATCTACTATATAAAGTAGAAATGTATGTACAGTATGTATGTATGTATGTATGTGCTCACCTCACAGCCACACCCCTGAATGCATCCGCATAACAGCAACGCCCTCTGAAAGGCGCGACGCCTGTGAAATCCAAGTTCTACAATAAAAAGCCTGCACGTCACTTGCAGAGTGTGATTCCCCAATTCAGTAACTCAGATGAAGGGCCTGGGCTCTGTGTGCTGCCCAACTTCAACAACACAGACACGGAGTCCAATTCAATGACACAACAACAGCGTAATGTACACAACTCGGAGAGCTGCACACACAGAACAACAGCTTTTATAACAGAGGGAACCAGACATTTCCCTTAAGGTATGTAAGACATTACAATTTGCTCCTGGAAGGTTTCAAATATAAATCCTGGAAAGACTATTGGGGAGATTCAATATCGGGTCTCCCGTTACTTTCCTTAGCCCGATCCCATGATACAATAACTGACGTAAACGAGATTACGTCAGTTATTGCATCGTGGGATCGGGCTAAGGTAAGGAGCGGGTCTTTAACGCTCCAGAAGCCGTAGCGTTAACTTTCATGCTACAAAGTAGCGCAAAACTTAACACTACGGGTTTTGGATCCTTAGCACAGCGCTTTTTCCAAAAACATTCGGAAAACCCACATTAACCCAAATTTTTTTAGGGTTAACGTGGGTTTTAGACGAAAAAGGGCCATATTGAATTTCCCCCTATGTTACTATTGGTGATATGAACCACATTTATATACAAATATAAACCCTGGAAAGACTATGTTACTATTGGTGATATGAACCACATTTATATACAAATATAAACCCTGGAAAGACTATGTATATACATTGGTGATATGAATGACATTTATATACAAATATAAACCCTGGAAAGACTATGTTACTATTGGTGATATGAATGACATTTATATACAAATATAAACCCTGGAAAGACTATGTTACTATTGGTGATATGAATGACATTTATATACAAATATAAACCCTGGAAAGACTATGTTACTATTGGTGATATGAATGCCATTTATATACAATATAAACCCTGAAAAGACTATGTTACTATTGTGATATGAATCACATTTATATACAAATATAAACCCTGGAAAGACTATGTTACTATTGTGATATGATCACATTTTATACAAATATAAACCCTGGAAAGACTATGTTACTATTGTTGATATAAATCACATTTATATACAATTAAACCCTGGAAAGACATGTACTATTGGTGTATGAACACATTTATATACAATATAAAACCTGGAAAGACTATGTTACTATTGGTGATATGAATGACATTTATATACAAATATAAACCCTGGAAAGACTATGTTACTATTGGTGATATAATGACATTTATATACAATATAAACCCTGAAAAGACTATGTTACTATTGGTGATATGAACCACATTTATATACAATATACCCTGGAAAGACTATGTTACTATTGGTGATATGAATCACTTTATATACAAATAAACCCTGGAAGACTATGTTACTATTGGTGAATGAATGACATTTATATACAAATATAAACCCTGGAAAGACTATGTTACTATTGGTGATATGAATGACAATTATATACAATAATAACCCTGAAAAGACTATGTTACTATTGCTGATTGAATCACATTTATATACAAATATAAACCCTGGAAAGACTATGTTACTATTGTGATATGATTCACTTTATATACAATAAACCCTGGAAAGACTATGTTCTATTGGTGATATAAATACATTATATACAAATTAAACCCTGAAAGACTATGTTACTATTGGTGATGAATGACATTTATATATACAAATATAAACCCTGGAAAGCAATGTTACTATTGGTGATATGAATGACATTTATATACAAATATAACCGGAAGACTTATGTTACTATTGGTGATATGATGACATTTATATACAATATAACCCTGGAAGACTATGTTACTATTGGTGATATGAATGACATTTATATACAATATAACCCCTGGGACAGACTATGTTACTATTGGTGATATGAATGACATTTATATACAAATATAAACCCTGGAAAGACTATGTTACTATTGGTGATATGGACGACATTTATATTACAAATATAAACCCTGGAAAGACTATGTTACTATTGGTGATATGAATACATTTATATACAAATATAACCGAAAGACTATGTTACTATTGTGATAGAATCACATTTATATACAATATAAACCCTGGAAAGACTATGTTCTATTGTGATATGATCACATTTATATACAAATATAAACCTGGAAAGACTATGTTACTATTGGTGATATAATCACATTTATATCAAAATATAACCCTGGAAAGACTATGTTACTATTGGTGATATGAACACATTTATATACAAATATAACCCTGGAAAGACTATGTTCTATTGGTGATATGAATGACATTTATATCAAATATAAACCCTGGAAAGACTATGTTACTATTGGTGATATGAATGACATTTATATACAAATATAAACCCTGGAAAGACTATGTTACTATTGGTGATATGAACACATTTATATACAAATATAAACCCTGGAAAGACTATGTTACTATTGGTGATATGAATCACATTTAATACAATATAAAACCTGGAAGACTATGTTACTATTGGTGATTGAATGACATTTATATACAAATATAAACCCTGGAAAGACTATGTTACTATTGGTGATATGAAGACATTTATATACAATATAAAACCCTGAAAGACTATGTTACTATTGTGATATGAATCACATTTATATACAATATAAACCCTGGAAAGACTATGTTTACTATTGGATATGATTCACATTTATATAACAATATAAACCCTGGAAAAGCTATGTTACTATTGGTGTGATATAAATCACTTTATATACACATATAAACCCTGGAAGAACTATGTTACTATTGGTGATATGAATGACATTTATATACAAATATAACCCTGGAAGAACTATGTTACTATTGGTGATATGAATGACATTTATATACAAAATAAACCCTGGAAAGACTATGTTACTATTGGTGATATGAAGACATTTAATACAAAATATAACCCTGGAAGACTATGTTACTATTGGTGATATGAATGACATTTTATACAAAATATAAACCCTGGAGAACTATGTTACTATTGGTGATATGAATGACATTTATATACAAATAAAAACCCTGGAAAGACTATGTTACTATTGGTGATATGAATACATTTATATACAAAATATAAACCCTGGAAAGACTATGTTACTATTGGTGATATGAATGACATTTATATACAAATATAAATCCTGGAAAGACTATGTTACTATTGGTGATATGAATGACATTTATATACAAATATAAACCCTGGAAAGACTATGTTACTATTGGTGATATGAATCACATTTATATACAAATATAAATCCTGGAAAGACTATGTGGCTATCGGTGATATGAATCACATTTGCAGTTATTTGCGGTTATTGTCATGTTAAGAAATTTAAAGCAGAACCTCCTGGAATGTGACCACGACCCCAGATATTTCTGTCACGACCACACACCTAGGGTTTCCAGATTTTGAAATTCAAAACACGCAGTCCATTTTTTTGGTAATTTTCTTCCATTTTATTTTTCCGTTTTTGGGATTTGGGCACTAACAACGAATTCAACATTATCAGGGTAAAGACACACATCCCCATTTATAGGAACCCAGGGTGAGGACCTAACCCGCTAGGTCCTCACCCCTGGGTTAAGCATCTAGATCCTGCACTTATCTCTTAAATATGCTATCGCCAGTGTGCTGTTCTCCGACTCCCACTTATGGTCCTATACCAGTAAATCATCAGCTTGTGGCACAGAAGTAGGAAGTGGAGAAAAGCGTGCTGGCAATCGCAAATATAAGAGGTAAGTGCAGGAGTTAGACACTTAACTCTGGGGTGAGTAGTGGTTTATGGGTTTTTTTCAAATGTTTGTGTGTGTGATACTCCTTCAGGATGGGTCTTTACCCTGATAATGATGAATTCATTGTTAGTGCTGAAATTCCAGATTCAAGAGTACTAAAGGGCAACTATAGCAGATAAATAGATTAATAAAAATACAGATTTCTTTCAAATGGATGGAGAATAGGATCAGGGCTGAGGTCAGCAATTTGCCCTTTTATTTTAAAGAGTATCTCCACTGGGGAAAATTAAGTTTGGGCTATTCAGTTTTATTGAAGAATGGAAGATAAAGGAGCTGTGTCTTACCTCCCGTTCCTGTAAAATAAATAAAATAAAACTGAATAGCCCAAACCTAGCTCAAATAACATATTGAATTCCTTGTGCTGGCTGCGTGGGTGTCTTTTATTAACAAACTGTGTAAATGTTTGTTATTTACTCATTATGTTTATAGCTCAAAATCAACTTTATTTTGTAGATTTGGGCACTAACAACGAATTCAACACACATCTATACCTAGTCTAACAGTATTCCCAAACTTAAAGGACAACTCCACCCTCATAAGAACATATTTTAGAAAGAATGGTCTCGTTAAAATATACTTTGTCCTATGAATTCATTACTGTATGCCTGCTATGCTTCTGGATGCCTCATGGAAACTGAACAATTTAGAAGCCTGTACTGAGCCTGTACTGAGCCTGGGCATGCTCAGAAGAGACAGATAGGGGATTAACATTCAGTCATTGGCTGTGATGTCTACTGTCAAATCCATAACTGACAGTTGCTAATTGGAAGAACCAGGAAGCAGAAACAAGGGAAACAGGACATTGTGCAGGATTTCAGATTAGACTTATATATTTCAGATTCAAACTATTACCGTTTAGGGTTTTGGGGGTGATTTACCTGTATGTAATTTTTCATTTTGGGGCTGGACTTGCCCTTTAAGTTGGGTACACACAGTACTAATCTGTCAGATATGACAGAATCTGCAACATTCTGTCTATCATATTTGATCGAAGGGAGTACACACAGTCATGAGCGACCTCCCTATATAAAATATTGGGAGATTATTTGTGATTGCCATGCTTCTTACGACCGCAGCCAACTCTCCTAAACTTTAGTACAGGGGGCCGACTGCGGACGAGGGGAATTTTGCCGTCAGAACGTCTGATTCCAATGCCGAACATTCGTCAGCATCGAAAACAGTTGTTTTGGCTGTACACACATTAGCGATATAGGACCAATCCTGTTGGTACCGACGGGATCGCTCCTATATCGCTTATGTCTGTACTCAGCTTTAGGTCCATATTTATAACCCCATATTTCAGTGTTTCAGATGGTCGGGCCGAATTATTGGATGTTTTTTGCGGCCGGACACGACTGATTCATCCAAATCAGACGAACGAATGATCGGACGCGTCGGTACAACATGACCAATCATGTGGTCCTCTATGGACCACATGCTCGGTCGCAACTAACTGTCAGACACATCTACTTTTGCCGCGACCGACAGTCCTTCCTCCTGGCCAACTGGTCGATCTGGAGGAAGAATTGGAAAGTGTGTACCTAGCTTAAAGCAATATGTAAAATATCATAGACTACAAAAGCAAAACTGTTAATCTACAATAATGTACAGTATAAAAAATTATCTGCACATCTCAATTACATGCATTTAATGTGAACAAAATCCTACTAAAAACAAATATAGGTTTTAGTGCACATCCAATTTAGGTTTATTGCATTATATTACCATTTTTATTTGCTGCATTACTGCCTGACATTTTATGAAAACATGAAACTAATTAGTAGTGGCCATTATAAGCTCAGCACAACTTTCCAAGGCTTCTATCCTATTCTTGGTTCTGACAATATTCTGATTAGCTAACATATGAGCTTACGATCTATGAATCACAATTTGTTTATTATTATTTACATTATTTACAATATTATACAATTATTATTATTATTATTAATAATAATGATTATAACGTATGCTTTTAAAGACTAACACTATGCCCTTCAATACTTTTACTTTAAAAGGGCAAGTTCACTCCTCAGATGAAATTTTATACCTTCCCCATCCCAAAGAACCCTGTCTATACAAATCTTACTTACCTCTCTGGCATTACTCACCCTGCCCTTTACTGTCTTTTTCTCCGGGTGTTTCTGCCTCCTCTTAAAACTGTGCAAGCTTGTTACAAGCTCGCACATTCACAGAGAAGGCTGCCCAGTCGGAAGCAGTAATTTATTGGCTGGAACATCATCCCTCATCCTTGATTGACTGGTATGCTGGGGAGAAGCCAAGAGGAAGCTGACAGGGGCAGTGGTGGGGAAGGGTAGGTAAGTATAAAAAAACTAATAAAAAATAGACATGCCCTTTAATTAAATCTTGCCTTGTTATTGGAAGTGGTAAAAATAGAAATATACAAGTGTAATCAATGATATTCCTATGGGTGCTTATATGAATATTTTATTTGATATTTTGTTTTTTGAAATATGTGTTGTTAGTATTGTTTGTGCAATGCAACACTGTTACCACGTACAGCATTGTACATTACATCATAAGCACATAAGAAATCCCTGGGTATATGTATCTATATACATCTTAATATGTTTCAATTTAAAACATGGACTGATATTTTCATTTGCATGCAGACCCAGTGTTCTAATTTCTACATCTCAGCATTTCCTCCATCGTATTGTCATTTTATAATGTTGAACATAAATTTAACATTTTTACACATAATAACATGCATAGGAATCCAAATATTAACCTTATCATCTGTACTTATTTTTGCAGCTACCCTAGAACAACCTTTTAGCCATTATAAGACACATATTATGGGCCCCATCTCTCTCTCAGAGCTGCAGTTACAAAGAACAGTTCAACATTTATGGCTGGTTTTAAATATCTATACACTGGGGACATATTTGTTTGAGGTTAAATGAGGTTTGCAAGGTTTTGGTGACAGAATAATCATGAATGTAGTTTATGAACAACTAACTCTCTATGTTGTCTGTTTTTCTGCAATGTAATTATATGAATTTACATGTAGTGTAAATTAGATGGTATATGGGATTCTAAAGAACAATTATAAAATTTCAACGTGTTTTTTTTTTTTTTGCCAAATACATCAAGTTTAGTCAAAGTATTAAAATGTTGACCTTTCTTTATTCATAACTTTTACAATTCACTTTGGCATGCTTGAATGTAAGCTTCTGGGCTGATCATGATTTGTAGGGTTATGCTTATCCACTTGCTTTTTTAGAATTGACCAAAGGTTCAATTGGATTAAGATCAGAGGAGGAACTGAAAATTTAAATTAAACACAATTTTAGTCAATAGGAGTAGAATTTTTTAATTTTTGAATTTCTCCAAATTTGGACTTTTTGACACCACATTCTGAATTTTCTATGAAAAGTTCCTCCCTTCTGAACATTTTTTTGGATACAGCAATTTTCAAAACCCGCACGCAGACCATCCTCAAACCCTGGCATGGTTCAAAACCAGGAATTATCACCAAATAAAAGGCTCCAGGTTATTAGTGTTAACCTGGTAGCATGGCAGTATACACCTGGTAGCATGGCAGTATACACATAAAGTGTACCAGGGCACTTTGTCCTTACTGTAGGTGATAAAATGGTTGCAAAATTGCAAGGGGACATAAAGATATATAGATGTTGTGAGGAAAAAGGTATTGGACTTAGCAAGTAAGTAAGGGACAGAAATGTTCATAAGGGAAGAGAGACTAAAGCTGAGTGAAGCGGCTAGTGGTTGAATTTCTATGGCTCAAGCATAATTACATACGGAATAGGAGTATTCAGAAAAAGAGGAGAGTGTGTAGGCAGAAAAGTAATTTGATGATTAAGAAGTGGGAACAAGTTCGTTTTAAAAGAGACAGACATTTTTTTGTGAAAATAAATGATGTGGTCACCTTTAAGAGTGCTGGTGTTATCCAATTGGCTAAAGGTCAAATAAGGAAGCGGAGAAAATGAATGGGCCTAGTCACCAGATTTAAAACAAGACTGTCAATAGAGAGCAAGGAAAAGCTAGGTTTAAATCTGAGAGGAAGGTGGTAGAAGCTGATGGAAGAAGGGTGTCTGTATGTAACAGCAACTTGTAGAGATAGGGGGTGAAAGAGTTTAGTGAAAGAACTTTAAAGGGTGAATGTTCTTAAAGGGTAACTGTGGTCTCCATTTTTTCCATCATATAAAAAGCTTTCTGTTGTACCTTCAAAATGAACCCTAAACACCATTTATAGGTAAAATGTGTGAGTTGCTGGAAAAATTCAGCAATATTATTTCCTGCTCGAACACTTCCAGTTTTCAGCCATGTGACCAGCTTGTAGTCATCTGACCAGCCTCTGCATAGGCTCCACTTCTCAAATGTCTAAAACGCTAGGGTTTTAAATGTAAAAAGACTAGACTTACACACCTTCGTTCCCTGGTTTATCATAAAAGTATGATCAAGGTCATAAATATACAGTAGTGGACGTACAGTACATTTATGAATTTTTTTTGTACAATGTGGTAGTACTCTACTGCAATGGTATTGTATGGGCAATCGTACAATTATGATCACAGCAATCGTACAATTATCACGATTGTAAATCTATGAACACGGTTGTAATTGTGCAACATTTAGGATTGCGGTAATGTTTGTTAAAGGCGCAGTATCACTTTATAATATGGCCCACAGTTACTCACACACAGTCACAAATGTACACATGCTCTCTCTCATACACAGGCATTCATATACATAGACACTCTCACATATACACACTAACTCACACATAGATATACATATATTCCTCCTTTGCACTTTACATTTACTTGCATTCTTTTTCTGGATTCTGACAATTTGATTATAAGCCAATTAGGCAGAGCTGTCCCGATTCTCTCACCAGTAATTAGTTGCTGTGTCTCAGCCTACCTTCTCCATTCAGCCAATCAGTGTATCTTTCCTCTACTGACCTGCTCTGTGAGCCTAATTTAGAGCAATGAGGCAGGCAATCTATGCTTATAAATTGGGACAATGTGGTAGGCTAGCAGACAGATGCCCTTGGCCTCCTTCACTGCTCTAGCAATTTGCTTAGGTCGCCTGTTCCTAGAAATGTCCCTGAATGTATTTCATGTAAATGGGACCCACAGATTGCCTTAGTTTCATGTAATGACTCATTACCACTTGATGCATTTTGCGTCCACAAAGACTATTTTCTTGAGAAATATTATTTTATTGTTCCCACTAATGGTCTGTGATGTGGTATGTTTTACAATGCGCTGTTGCACACATTCCTTTTGGCTTTCAGCCTGTGTCAGTAAAATCTCCATAAATCTAAACATGTGTAATATTGATGTGACATGTAATATATTACTATAGGGACTAAAAACAATTCCACTTTTTTGAGTGGGAAATATTATGTTTAGGTTGTACTTTATAGAAAATCAATCATATCTCCAAAGCAAAATCTCTCCTTACAAGATTATCTATTTATTTGAAGATCGACTAGAACCTTGGAACTCCAGATTAGAGATCGAACCCGGATCCGACACGGAACCCCTCGGTTCAGAAACTGATCGTATTTTCGAAAATCGAAAGATCGAGGCTATTTTCGATAATTTTATAAAATAGCCACGAACATGCGAAAATCTTCGAAAATACGATTGGAAATTTGAAAGTGGTCTCTGATCGTATTTTCGTACATTCGAAGATATTTTCGAAAATTATCAAAAATAGCTCCGTACATTTGAAAATCTTCGAAAATTCGTTCCGTTTTTGGATCTTCGGGATTTTACTGAGATCCGGGAATCCGAAAAGGAAACGAAACTATGTAGATTCGTCCATCTCTACTTCAGATGTTTGAAAACTACAACTCTTGTTGCAGAATTCTAACAAGGCACGATGGGAGTTGTAGTTTCTTGACCTGGAGTGGAGTGAATGTTCAATATCATTGGACTAGAAGGTATGTCCAGCTGATGCATCCACCAATAAAAAAAAGCAATGTTAGGTACAGTATTAAAAGATTGTCTGATAGTGAAGAGTTAATTCCATCTTAATATAATATGTGGGGTTTTTTGTGTTCCATCAGCTATTTTCTGCACATTCGTAAGATAATAAATCCTTTTATGTTATTACAGGGAACTAATTCATCAAGCAATTAGTTATCAACCATCTGGGGTTTATACTGCATTTGGTGCACAGTTGCATCATGTAAGTTCAGCGTTTGGGAGAAGAAATGGCAGATTCTAGTAAATGCAGGTCTGAGAAGTATAATTATCTGCTAATGAATATAGTATGAAACACAGGTTTAAAGAACCCCATAACAGCACACAGCGTGACCTTGTACAACATTAATGTGACAGATATAAAAAAAAACAACACAGATTTAATAATCTTCAAGATATAAATGTATCGTAATTAGATACATTTATTTGATTTTTTTAGATTATAGTTTTCACAACTGCAGCACTTCGTTGGCTATATATTAAATTTAAAGATATGTTTTTGTATAATGACTTTAATAAGAATTATATCTATTTTTGCAAAGCAGCCACTTGTTTGCAGGGCTATCCCTCTGTAGCTCAAGAGACATAGAGGAAGGATAAAGCCACTTATTTCCTGCATTTATGAATTTATTAATATGAGATAGTCCCCATCTTTAATCTTTTTACTGTGATTCATGTTCTTTTGTCAACAAAGGGAATCCCATGGTGTGTGTCTGCATTAATTAATTCAAACTAAGGGGGGTGCCCCTTGAACCTGATGAAGGGCAAATTAAAAAATAAAAGCCTGGAGAGAAGAAAATATAAAGGGGTGGGTGAGAGAGTGAATGGAATGAGGGGAAAGGCATAGGGGCAAAGGTGAAAGAGCAGGCAGATATGAATAAAAAAGGGGTAAACAAATGGAAGAATCGGGGAGCTGAATGGGCAGGAGGGGGAGAACTGTAGGCTAGAAAAACAGAGGAAAAAGAAATCATAGTAACATAGTAAATGAGGTTGAATAAAGACATGCGTCCATCAAGTCCAACCTTTTTACCCTTCTTTTTAACCCTACCTTACAGATGATCCAGAGGAAGGCAAAAAAAAAAACAGCTAAAAAACGGAAAAAATTCCTTCCTGACTCCAAATGGCAATCGGAATGTATCCCTGGATCAACCAGAACTGCAGTATATGTATTAATACCAGTAATTCTCAATATTATATTGTATCCCTGTACCAACCAGAACTACAGTATATGTATTAATACCAGTAATTCTCAATATCATATAGTATCCCAGTACAAACCAGAACTACAGTATTTTTATTAATACCAGTAATTCTCAATATTATATAGTATTCCAATACCAACCAGAACTACAGTATTTTTATTAATACCAGTAATTCTCAATATTATAATGTATCCCCGTACCAACCAGAACTACAGTATATTTATTAATACCAGTAATTCTCAATATTATAAAGTATCCCTGTACCAAGCAGCCCTTGCCTGAGACTAAAATGTAAAACAATTCAGTTCTACCCTTGGAGGAAACTCTTAAAGGGTATCTCCAAATCCAGATTTTAATATAGGGACCCACCCTACTATAAACACTAGTGTTTAAACTTTAAAAACTGCCCTGGAATAGACTGTTCCCTCTGCCTTTTCCTCTATTGCTACATCTGGGAATGGAAGACCAGAAGGGCTTGAACTGGCAGCCATGTCTGTAACAAACATAGAGATAAGAGCATTAGCAGGGGGAGAGAGGTAGCTTTGACTACAGACATAAGGTTGCACTTGACCCCCTTCTTGATAGCTTTCATTGATTGATGATGGGTCGCAAAGAGAGAGATCGTATTGCAGCAGGGCACGGAGAGATCCCTGTCTCCAGTAGAGATGTCCGAACTTCGAAAAATCCGGTCCGCGCGAGGATCCGCGGATTTTCGAAAAAATCCGAAAATTCGAAAATCCGCGAGCGGACCCGTTAAAACGTATTAAAATGAAAGTTCGGCAAAATCCGCATTAAAAGTGGTCTAAATAGCCTTGGTAACGTACACTTAACCACTCAGGGACCTGGGTAATGGCCTTAGAAGCACGTATAAATGCCAACAATACCTAAAAAGTACAGTCCGCTAGCGTGACTTTAAAAAAACGGTATTTTTCGAAAATACGAGGATTCCCGTAAAAACGAGATTTCCCGTAAAATCGAGGCTTTCTGTAACTATGATAGCTGCCATTGGCTAATTTGGATCAGTGTGCTTGCTCCGTCTTTAAAATTTACACGAATTACTCGTTTTTACGAGTATTCTCGTAATTACAGAATACTCGTAATTCCGGGAATCCTCGTAATTACGTGAATCCTCGTAATTACGAGGATCTTCGTTTTTTCCGTATCCCGCAAGTATCGTAGATCCTCGTAATTACGGAGACACTCGTATTTTCGAAAATTTTCGTAAAAAAAAAAATCCGCAGTTCGGAATTTCGGAAGTCCGGAAAGTCCGGAATAATCCGCCGTTCGCGGACGGGAGAAATCCGCGGCGGATCCGGGTTCGGGTCCGCGAACCGGCCATCTCTAGTCTCCAGGAGAGCTTGCTTTCTATTGGCCACTGTGCATGGGTGTTTTTTTCAGGATGCTGAACTTTTAACTCCTACTGCACATGATAAGCTTGTCGGGCAGCCGGTGTTTAGACATGGAGGAAGTAACAGAGGAGAGGGGGAAGGTAACAGAGGGGAGGGGGAAGTGCTGCAGAGAGATCTGAAACCATGGAAATACAAAGTCACTGACAGAGGTAGAAGAAAGGCAGCTCAGAGTAAATTAATTTAACTTTGCAATAGGGTAATGTTTTTTTTTCACTATAGATGCCCTTTAAAGTTAAAACACTAGCGTTTAGGGTTGGAGGAGGGGGTATAGTGGTTGTATTATTTTTTTTAAATTACAGCAGCGCTGAGAGATCCAGAGGGGAGAGAGCTCCCCTGCACATGGCAGAGTCCTCTAAGAGGATAAGGAAGGGGCAGACACCGTATTACACACAGAGAGGCTCCTCGTCAGTTTCCTGGACTTTCCTCTGGCTTTGCAGGACAACGATATGGTAAGGATATTTTAACACTACATAGTGGGGCCAGCAGTGGTGCAAATTTTAGTTTGTAGGGTGGACATGCCCTTTAAATAAAACATTGGTTAAAATAATGTTCACAGAGAGTTTTTATCAAGGATTCATCTTTTAATTAGACTAAAGTTGTAAGTGTGAAGTATGTGAGTAATCTTAAATAATATTTGAAGTTGGAATTGAAACAAAGGTGTTTGCTGATAACAAAGGACAGATGTAATATGTCTCATATTTGCAGGTACAAGTGAGAGGTAGATGAGATTTAAGAATATATTTACAAAGCTCCATTCTTCAAGGGATTCTATTGAAATCACGGTAAGAATGTGTGAGGCAACCTGGGCCCTATTTGGTTTTAACCTGGCTCTACTTGTGCACTTAAAGGGCATGTCCACCTACACCAGAAGTATTTTGTATAGAGACAATTGTGTCTGGGGGGGGCTTATCCTGCTTGTAAAGTAAGTGGTGAGGGTTGACATGCCCTTTAGGATTACCAAAATTGCTGAGACTGATACACTGCAAATCTCTTCTTTACTAAACCCTGAAATGTTGCAGCAATTGGTTCAACACAGCTTATTTAGGGTTGCAGCTCTCTGTGCATCTCTCTAAAATTGACTCCAGCCACTAGGTGGGGGAATATTTTTAATATATATTTATGAAATTTTATAATATATATATCAGCAACAATTTTACATTAATATTAACTAAGGCATTAACTAATGGGACATACATTTAAGAGGCAACACCCCATATTATATCTTACCTGTTTATTCATGAATACATGAACATTATTTATTATATTGTTGTTCTCAGTTTAGAATTTACCAGGAGTGAAATAATGATCTAGGAAAAACCTCTGCTTAGTTGATGGCCTGATTTGATGGACGGCTGTATTTACCTTGGATGGGAAGGCCTATAACTCCTCTGTTTAATGGTGGTGGGTTTTATTTAGCGAAACATGTAACATCATTACTCTAACATTGTAAGCTTGATCATGATGACAGTAAAGTGTTTTGTCTTATAGGTGTCTTTATGATTAAATTAAAAGGGTAAAATCCTTAGCAATTTGGAGCAATACATATCAATATCAATGTATATGTACAGTAATTAATGGATAAACTTAAAGGGAAACTATATGAAAACCCTGTGTCTTACCTTTTAAATTGATCCCTTGTCAACTGGTTTACCTGCAGCAGTAACAGAGGTATAAGTCTAAACTTCAAATAAAAAGCAGTATTTCAAGATGCCAATGCACTCCTTGGTGTGCTCCGCCTTTTTACAGAAGGTTGAGGCATATGCCATCACCTCTTTATGATGATTATAAAAAGAATTGTCAATGCAGTTCTCCAATCAGCTACACTGATCCCTCTCCTAATGAGATGGGGGTAATAAAACTGAAAGTGAAAATAATTGGATGACTTTCTGCAGTAAAAGATTTTCCATATGTAGAAAAATAAATGATAACATAGTTCATCAGTGTTTTATCATTATGGGGAATGTATTACAGGTCGAAGATCATTTTTAAATTGCTAGGGAAACATTTTGTGAAAATTAGATGTGAAAAGCACTATGTATTTTGGAAAGATATTTGCAACTATTGAACATTTCTGTTGCTATTTAAAATTTACCTTGGGTAGAACGATACAGGCTAAAAAAAATGTCAATCAATCTTCTTCACTGGGCCATAGTATGGTCCACACAAAAGGATTCTGGTTGAAAGAGTTTGGCTTCTCTTACTTGGATCATACCATGTGACCCTGCAAAGAGCTTTTGCAATTTTTTTCTATTATTTGTTTATATTTCTAGCATTTTGTCTATCAGCATTATCTTACCTTGCTCTGGCATCTGTGCTTTCCATTAAAAATGCAATATACACACAAATACATGTAAAGGAGCCACAGCCATTGTGATATACCATGACTAAATATATGTCCCACATTATAGGTGCACCAACTGAATATTTGAATACGAAACATTGACAACCTAGAATCTAAACATCGCCAACCATCCTTCCTATATTTCACTGCTGCTGGGTAATCTCAAATACATTAATTGCATGAAGGATAGTTTAAGGTAAGGACTGTGCCATAATTATGCATTGGCAACCCCTACTTATTGTATGTTTACAGTTCCCTCAGTGCTGTACAAAACCTGTTACAAACTACACTGAACTACCGCACACCAGACAATGTAACATGTGTCTTTTGGCGATTATTTACTGTTCTTTATGCTATTTTTTTATTGGAATAAACTCTCTGCATCCATTTTTTTAGATTGATTATTTGATTTGTACTAGATGTAGTGTGAATGATTAATTTAATGGCTTGCTGTCTGTCCACCTTTCAAGGGGTTGTTGAACAAATCTTTATAATTCATTGCTGACTGTGCCCTAGCCGCAGATCAGTTATTTTTTTTCTATCCATAAATCCTTAGCGGGATCTTTCCAGGTTGTTTATAAAAAAGAAAAGTTTCACACTGGCACATTGTTGTGGAAGATGTCTGTTATTAAAACCAAGGGTTAAGGCAGGCTGCTATTTTTCCGTGTGTCACTTCACTGAAAGGAAATTCTCTGATCTAGCTTTGCCTGTCCTCATTTATCTCCCTATGGTTGATAGCAGCCTCCATCTTAAGAATGGATGATTTCATACCTGTCAACTAGACCCAAGTCTTAAGATGATTTGGGTCAATTGTGGCTATTAACATAAGCTACCAGTGATTTGTACTCCTGTCTATGTCAGTATTAAGAGAGATACTGCAAATCCCCAGTTGCTCAGAGAGTTGAAAAACTGAGCTGGAAGGACATACTCACAGGACTTCTGTGATTAAATATATTTAGAAAGAAACTGCAAGTGTGGAATACTTTCAGTTATAAGTCACAACTTATATAGATAAAAGTGACTTTCAGATCAAGATGACTTTAAACCTTGGTACATGTCTTCATGCTCAGGGACTGTTTAACTGAGCGATGAGCCAATAGATTTGATTGAGCACTATGATTTAAAAACTGCTGGCCATCTTTTCTAAGGTCATTTAAAAAAAAAACTTTGAACAGAGTATTGTATGAACCCTAAAATGATTATCACAAAACTGTATGTATGAAATGTTTTTATGACACCGTTAATGCCTCAACAAAGGTACAACTTGTTATGTCATTTTTCATTCTTAAAAACATTTATTCAGTTCCTTTTGACAATACCCAATCAGTAATCTACAAAAACTTAAGGTCACAGATTACCTGCTAATAAATATCTTCAGCATTGTAAATGGAGTTGTCCTTGTTTGGGAGTGTTCCAACTGTTGAGAAATACATTTCCGTACAGTTGTAGTTTACAGCAGCCATGAAACCCATGTATTTTCTAATTTTGTGCCTTAAAATGTTTCTTACATCGCAAATTCTAGAGATATTCATCTAGCCATATCCTTCTTGGCCTTGTAATGTGCTGGCAAATAAATGTGTCTCTTAAACGTATGTTAGCGTGGAGTATAAACACTTTCTTTTACGGACAGGAACATCGGTTTTTGTTTCATACGATATGATAAGACTGAGATCCACTTAACTAATGAAAGCATACCTACAGCTGCATTTAGATATGTCAAATACTATAATGCCAATTAACATGGTTTGAAATCTTGACAGCATGCAATGCTCTGAATCTAAATGTTACTTTAAAAGGCATCTTGAAACATTGGATTCAGTATCACATCATTTCCATTAATTACTACCATGGACATCAAATCAAGTATGGAGCCATGTAATCTCTTTTTACAATCATTTGCAATGGGAGGAGTTTTACTAGGTGCTCTGTGACTTAAGCTGGGTACACACATCTGCAAGATTCTGTCTGTCATTTTCTAAAGATCGCATGATTTACAGTCCCGAGCGTTTCCCTATGTAAAGCACAGGAAGAACACCCAGGAATGCAGATTTCCTTCACCCTCGGCTGACTCCCTAAACTTTAGTACAGGGAGACGACCTTGTCAGAGGGAAATTTTGGGGGATTTCCGAATGATCCTGAGGCCGGCGGTGAATGCTTGTCGTCCTTGAGAGCACTCGGAAATGCGATACACGCGCTAACGATACCCTCGGTGCCAACAGTATCGCCCCTTTATCGTTAGTGTGTGTACCCACCTTTACTCTGCCCTAATGATCTGTTTGTACAATTGTTTTGTAATAAAATAATCTAGAATCATGTAAAACATTTTATTGTGAATATTTGATCATTTGTCATGATTGGACTAGGCCCCTAATTTCAATAAGCAGAATGTTAATGTTTATTTAAAACAATAGCAACCTAACACTTTAGTAATGATCCTTTCTGAAAAACAGGCCGTGCTGTACAAAGCCTAGACCTGAACCCCATTAAAGGAAGGTTTATTATACCCTAAAAACAACTTTCTTCCCCCCACACAGTGTGCCGGAGGGCAAAGCAATTTTCACACACGTTACCGTCCGTTTGTGATGCATTCTGCACAATAATCTGATATCAGAGTGCATACGATAAGCAAAAGAATGGTGTGGCCTATCATTAAATCTATAATGCTATAAGAGGCAGGTATTCCTGTTTCTCATTCTACTTTCTTTTAAAAGTAATTAGAATTAAAGGTTTAGACATTGAGCCTCCCTGGCTCAAAGGGAAAAAAAAATGTGCTAAACATGAAGACATTTCTCTGACATTATAAGGACAGTCTGAACACTTCTCACTCCCTTTTGCACAGAGGAATACAAGGTGGTTAACTTTCTCTGTGGAAGAAGAACATGCCCAGGCCGTAAAACAGGGAAGAAAGCAGACCGCTACTGTATACTAGAAAGATTTGGCTAAATTTGGTTTGGCTAAAATCCACTCCCAGAAAGAAAATCTATACTTGCCTTCCCCACCCCCGCAAACCCTGAGATTGTTATTGTTACTTACCTCTCCACAATATAGTTACTTACCTCTTCATGATCATAAGATTGAAAGTTCCTTAGGCAGCAGAATGTTAGAATGCTTCAAGGGGCTCAACCATGTGGGGAGGTTACACCCATCCTCCATATTGTCAGAGGAAAAGAGTATCACACGGGAGCCCAAGCAATTTCCTTTAATATTCTTTATTCAGAGATGCGGCACTACATGTTTTAGACCCTCTTGGTCTTTCATCTCTGAATAAGGAATATTAAAGCACTTTGCTCAGGCTCCCGGGTTATACACTTTTCCTTTGATACCTCCCCATGATGCTGACATCATAGCTAATGACTGACTTCATTCTACAACGACTCCCCCCTGCATGCCTCCTCTGTAAAAGGAGGCAAATCATTGCAGAGAAATATAAGTATTATCAGCTTCAGGGACTGAGGGGAGATGTATACCATTAAATAATCACATATACACATCACCCTTGGAGACCCAGGAGCAATCTGACTTCTGACAGCATCAGATCCTTTTGTTTGTTACTGTACTTAGCAATGGAGAAAGTGCCTACAACACCATATGTACCAGAAGAATGCAGCCCAAGGAGAGTGTGGTCAACTGGGTGTACATAAAGTTGGTTTGTTCTACCCCCAGCTGCAGCCTATTGATTTGATGACTGAGAAGATTTTTTATATATATTTGTGTATGCATTTATAACATACAGTGAGTTACAGTAGGAGGCCTTTAGGAATATAAATACATTTCTATGACATAGTAATTTTTACAATTGACTAAATTGCTGATGAATAAACCAGACTTGCTTTATAAACTATTCAATCCTGCTCTTTCTTTTGTACTTATATTTTTCTTTTTGTCATGACACACTCTTAAATCCTTCCATCTAGCCTTTTGATTTGTCTTACTACCAATCAGATTCAGCATTCAGGATTTATCTGTTTTACAGACACAAGTGATGTGATGTAAAGAGACACTCTTTTCAAGCAGAGTATACGTGACCAGCCTGGCAAACTCTGTCACGGATGTCCGTAGCAAAAGTTTTGCCTAAAACATAAATATATTGAACCTCAAGTGGACACTTATCTCATCCAATCAAACCCTAATTATACCCTTTGCTGCTCCTCAAGAAACTATATTTCTATAGGGACTGTTTCTGATGAGATTAACATGTCTTTTGTATTCGAAAATCCGCGAGCGGACCCATTAAAACCCATTAAATGAAAAAATCCGAGAAATCCTAGTAATTTTGAACATTTTCGAAAATACGGATTTTCATGCATTTTCGAAAATACGTGAAATCCTCGTAATTTCGAAAATTTTCTAAAATACGGGTTTTCATGCATTTTCAAAAATATGAGAAATCCTCGGAATTTCGAAAATTTTCGAAAACGCGGTTTGGAAAAGTTCGGAAGGCGGAAAACCGGAAAATCTGCGATATCCGCCATTCGCGAACAAGTTAAATCCGTTGCGGATTAGGGTTCGGATCCGCGAACTGGGCCATCACTAGTCTTTAGTCTATAGTTGCCATTTAAATGCTTTAAAGCGCATGTCCACCCCTCTTACAATAATTTAGTATGTGATAGCACACCCCCCCAAAACCCAGTATCCGTTTTACTTACAGTCACCAAAGCTGCTCCTAGACTGAGAAAAGAGGCTTACTATCCCATGATCGAACACTGCTAACTCTATGCCTCTACACATGCCCTTTACATGCACGAGCAGCAGTAGCAGAGGCTCATTCGGTAATGGCCATCAGCCATTGGCCATGACTTCACTGTCATGGCCATGACTGACGGTCATTACAAGGAAGTAGCTGGATCATGAGTAGAGATGGACTAGAACTCGAACTCGAGTTCGAGCCGAACTATTCAAATTCGAACGAATTCGGACTTCTCGAACTATCCCGGACCCGGATTTTCTATATTTTCGGACTTTCGATAAATATCGAATGTTTGACCGTTCGAATGTGGGAGTAAAATGCCTATTATACCTATACGCAAGCATCGAATCCGCGAGTAAAGGGTCCATGGTATCTAGGCACGAACGCGAGCATCGAATCCGCGAGTTAAGTGTCCATTAAAACCTATATGCTGCATCAAATCAGCGAGTAAAATGTCTATGGTATCTAGGCGCGAATGCGAGCATGGAATCCGCGAGTAAAGTGTCCATTAAAACCTATACGCGAGCATCGAATCCGTGAGTAAAATGTCCATGGTATCTAGGTGCGAACATCAAATCTACGAGTAAAGTGTCCATTAAAGCCTACACGCAAGCATCAAATACATGAGTAAAATGTCCATGGTATCTAGGCGCGTACATCGAATTTACGAGTAAAGTGTCCATTAAAGCCTACACGCAAGCATCGAATACGTGAGTAAAATGTACATGGTACCAAGGCGCGAACGAGCTCGAAAATAGCGCGAGTGAGAGTAAAATTGATTTTTCCAAAAGTCCTGGATATTCGAACATGTTCCCCAGACCATTTCCCAGGTCCCACAGCCATTTACATTAAGTTACCATTGATATTTTAATTGTATTTCATTAGAACTTTTCGAACTATTCGACTCCCATTGACTTTAATGGGTCCATTTTCGAACTTTCCATATAGTTTCGACAGTTCGAAAACGGACCGAACTTTCAAAAGTTCGGCCATCTCTAATCGTGAGATAGTAAGCCTCTTTTCTCAGTCTAGCAGCAGCTTTGGTAACTGTAAGTACTATAAAACGGATCCTGGGTTTTGGAGGGGGGGTCTATCACATACTAAATTAATGTAAGAGGGGTGGACATGCCCTTTGTCTCGCTCATCACTTGTTGGATAAATGTGGATCAAGGTTATGTTAAACTGACTCCATTTTAACTGTTTCATTGTTTCCTTACTTTGGTTTTGCTTTTATGGTTTAAATTATAACAATTACATTGCATCACAGCCAATCACTAATGTGGAAGTCAGTGCATGCAAAAGGCATGGGAGACAAGCAGAAGGCAGCGAGGGAAAGAGGGCTGGTATGTATTTATAGAGGCCGATTTGAACACTTTAAACGTAGCTAGGTCGAGGTTTTGGGGGGGACTTCTGTTCATGGAATTTTTTTGGTTGGGGGGGGTGGATATAACCTTTAATTATTAACAGTGGCGTCGCTATGTTAAAACATTTGGCAAAGTACTCCGAATGTTTTAACATAGCCTTCCTAACGCACGTGCCCAGAATATCTAATTCAGCTGTTGAATATGTTATTTGCCGAACACAAAGATAGGAATGTCTCAAGTCAAGTAAGGAGGGGTCTGTGTCTGATTCAGTGATGCTGGGGGACTAAGCCAAGAACTAGTTCGGATTTTTCGAACTCGCAGACTTATTTTCTATGATTAGAGAATTCTCAAAATTGTAACCCTTGAATGTAGTTCGATTCGGTAACCCTCAAATGTATCCTTCGATTTTGGTAACCCTCAAATGTTGTGTTCGATTCAGTAACCCTTGAATGTAGCCTTCAATTTCTGTAACCCTCGACTATACCCTTCCATTTTGGTAACCATCAAATGTAGCCTTCGATTTTGGTAAACCTTGAATGTATCCTTCGGTAACCCTCGAATTGGCGATAACCCGCATATATAGCATGTGGAAACCCGACAATAGCCCAATCGTAGGGAAAGTTAGTGTTTAAAGAAGTTTTGGTGATTTGTACATGTTCCCCAGACCATTTCCCAGGTACCACAGCCATTTACAGTAAGGTACCATTGCTATTTTATCTGTAGTTTAGGACAATTATACTCATATATCAATTATATCAGTACCTTCTACCCAGGGGTGAGGACCTGAACCGCTAGGTCCTCACCCCTGGGTTTGATTAACTTTCTGCATAGACTTACTGACATGCTGCTCCAGTAGGCTCCTTCCCCTCTTCTCCATCGGGGACGAGGCCAATAGGAAGACACACTCTGCAACGAGAGCAGCATGTCAGTAAGTCTATGCGGAGTTAAGCAAACTCACGGGTGAGGATCTAGCGGTCCAGGTCCTCACCCTGGGTACTGATTAAAGAAGAGGAGTGGAGGAAAGGTGAGAATTGTCCTTTAATCCAAACTTTTCTAACTATTTTTCCCCATTGACTAATGCATTCGTTTTCAAACTTCCAAACTTTTACTAAAGTTCAGAAGTTGAAAATTTCGTCCATCTCTAATATCCACTCTAGAATTAAGCCCACCTGTTGTAGTGCAATGTGAAGGGTGAGATAATCAGATGGACTGAGATAATAGGTTCAACTTTTTTACATTTTTAAATAGAGCATTACCAGTTCCCGTTCAGTGGAGAGAATTACCAAACTGAAGTTAATTTAAGGGTGAAATTATTCTTCAATCCCAGCTAGCATGCCAATTTATTCTCTCTTTTAACCCTCATTCTTAAACCTCAATAGAATAAATCCATCAGGATGCCTACTGTATATCTGCTTCTCTCTTTTAGACACATACAAACACACATATGCCCACATGTTCAGATTCATCTTTCTTATTAATAAGAGCCTTTCTGGTTGTACTGGAAGGGGGGGAAAGTGTATATTTAAGGAATAGTTCACACAGAAAGTTAACTGTTTGCATTAAAGGGTATCTCCGCTGGTAAATTAAATTATTTTTCAGTTTTATTGAAGAACAGGAGGTAAAAGAGCTGTGACCACAATCCCACCCCTTTTTTTTTTCAATAAAATGTTCAGGAGCCGGAAGATTCCCGACAGACTTCAGACGTTATGCGCATGCAGATGGCACTTGCGCATGCACATAGCATACAAAGTCTATACATTCTGTTCTTCAATAAAACTGAATGGCAAAAAAATAATTTACCACTACCAGTGGAGATACCCTTAAATTGAAGAACGGTGTGTTAAGATGCTATAATTGTCTTATATTGGTAACATTGCCTCTAAACCACATTTTAATTTAAATTTTTTCCCAGTCTCTTTAGTCCTTGGTTGTCACCTTTTTTCTGGATCACTGCATTGTGTAATATAAGCAAGCTTATTTAGAGTGGTTATCTCGGATTAAATTTTGCATGGTAATTTTTGCACATTGTACAGATATTAGCAGAAAATTAACATGCAAATTGTTGCATGCTGAAACTATTGAATGTGTCATTAAAGGGAGCGTTGTCTGTTTTTCAGATGTTTTGCTCCAATTCCTTCATTGCCATTTTATTTAATACTCTTTTACTGAAAATGCAGCAAACCTAATGACTTAACACCAAAGTAAATTTTGCCATATTTTAATACTGTTATAGCTCTTTTTCTTAAATATCTTATTGTTCTGTCATTACATTCATTAATTATACTTACTTTTAAAGGGCATGTCTGCTTCCTAGTAGATTTTATTTCAAATGCAATGTATTACTTACCAAGCTCCGCAACATTCCTGGAACTGGCCCCCAGGGGTGTCCCTGAGGTTTTTGGCACATGAAACTAATTTTGAAATCTGCCTCTAGGTAGATGTGGGCTTGGCTTTGTGTGTGGGTGTGATTTATGTGGGCGTGGTTTATGTGGGTGTGGCAAAACGTTTGATAATTTTGTATTTAAAAACCGTTAAACAGTTCTCCATTGTTATAATACATAAAAACATGTTAGTGCATTTCCTACCATACTTTCTATAGCATAAAAGATGTTGACCAAAAGATTTGTAAGCCTGCCACCATGTCAAGACTCTTTAGCAGGGCCATAACTAACCTAACTAGTCTAACCTAGCCTAACCTAACAAACTATCTAAAGCTAGCCCAACCATATGAAATTCCTTTTAACAATATCCAATACATCTTTATTTACACTATAGGCTCCAGTACTATTCCCCACATTGAGAGCGTGATTTATGTCACTTACGCATGGGGCGTACCGGAGCCCAATGGGACCAATCAGCTGGGGAGTCCACTGCCTCTCCTTTCTTTGGCTCCCAGGTAAAGGACCGTTCCAGAACCTGAAATGACAGCTCAGTAAATATTTTGTAGACATGTAGGTATGAGTAATATAATTCATTATTTCTAAAAAAAATGTTTTTCTTTGCAGAACTTCTCCTTTGATTGACCACTGTGCAAAAAAACTGCTTCTCAATAATTATAATGATAATAATCTGTTAAACTGCAGCAAACTGACATGGCTGTCAATTCCCAGCTGCAAAGCTGATTTGTCTCTTCTTTTACAAACACAAATTCTCTCCTACCTAAGTATACATTGCAGTACTTTAAGAATATGTCTAATTTAACCTTGCACAATACCAAATACAGTACAAAAATGAATAAGCAAGCAAGCTAAACTTTGTAAATAAGTAATCATGAAGGGGGTTTATATTTTCAGGTATGCAGTTCAGTATTCAAAGAATTTTGTTTGATGTGTCACACTATTATTTGGTCATAATTTTACTGCAACATAACTATCAATTATTTGTAATTCTCCGTAGGCAGTAACTTTTTAATTTTTCTTCCAATTCCAAATGGGATTAAATTGTTAAACACATATGCTAGGTTATGTATTGTTACAACGCATTTTCAACTTCCAATCAAATGCAGCTGAAAGCAGGAGCTAGAAGGTGGAAGTACTTAAGTAATTTTGATGGTTCCCACGCTGTATCTAAACCCTTTACTTACATTACTGCTGCAGTGGTAGCACTGTGTTAAACATTATGGTAATAGTCCCTGCACTCATAGGCCAGATCACGTTTAAAAGGAAAAAGATGAGACAAAATACCTGTGTTTACAAATCTTTAAAACAAACCATTTAATAAATGCTAAGATTTACTGTGATAACCTCAGATAATGCAGAATGTCATGGAAAGGATCAATTGATGTAAGAACATAATAGCAGCACTGCCTAACATAGATTACTGGGATAGGATAGATGTATTATTGTCTTGTAGAATGAGATGAAAAGGAAGGATGGGTTAATCATTGCTTTATTAGTATAGACCTCGGGTGTCGCTTTAGAACCTTCCACAAAACAGCAGGGACTTCTCTTGTCATATAATTGAATCCAGAGTAGGCCTCACGGACCCCCTCCCAGAGCAGAGGGTTAATGCACTGCATCTGATGAGGCATCCATGTGGGGAGGGGTATTGTTTCGGATAGCTTGGAGATTGTGTGCAGCAGAGATCACATTAAATCTCACCGCCTTTACCCGCGGAGATGTTAACGAGCCAGGCAGTTGAAATGGGGGGCTAATTAAATTTGCGTGTATTACTTCTCAGGCGAAAATGATCATCCCTGCTGCACAAGAGACATAAATAACACAGGCCAGCCCCGGAGCTGTCACATCAGGGAACAGCTAATGTCACATCCTGTGCCAAACCCAGAGATATCCACATGGCATAACTTGGGGCCTTGCTTAAATGGGCAATAATTTTTGAACAGCCAGATGCCAGCACTGACTGGCCAGTCTTCTTTGCCAGGAAATAAAAGTAAAACATGAATTTGTAGCACTCAAGTATATTATGATAAACTCCCAAAGTAACTAAACAACATTTTTCATAATGCAGTGCATTCTATTGAGCAATGGTGCTTCCTCTGGAAAAAAACATTGTTTAGAACCAATTAGTGCAGCCTGTTTTGTACTAGTTATATTTACATTTAAATGATTGAATCCTGGGACATTTAAACACAAAACACTTCACTTCTTCATTCATTTTATTAAATGCAAATTGAAACTTTAACAAAAGTACTGTGCCAATGAGTGAGTGTCTACAGCAGATGTGCAAAGTAGGTTTGTTAATGTATACAGGTGCACAGTTTGTCATGTGTAAAAGACTCTGGCTCCTTGCCGAGCCAAATAAATGATATAAAAATATAAATAGTAGAAAATCCTTTCTGGCCTTCACCTGCTACAAACTGCGGCATGGTTTTATACCATAACATTTTAGTTGTTTTTTTTCACTACTGATAAAAGACTGTGGGGCTGAGGTAATAAGAGACACCATATTTATAAATGTGCGATATCGCACATAAGCATACTGCATGTAAATTAAGACGGTGACCGTAAATGTGTGGCTGCGATTGAAGTTAATTTACAAACATTCAGTCGAAGATTACCATGCGGTAGAAAACTACCCCAGTGGAATGCTATGGAAATTATAAATCTACGATCGCGGTCGTAGGTTTACGATCGTTATAATTTTAGCGTTTGCTAAAGGCACGGTATCGCTTTTTTAAATAAATATGGCCCACAGTGTTATTTATTTCCAGCAACCAATCAGTAGAGATGGTTCCTAAGTGTATTTCACAGATCCGCTGGGGTTTTTGGAGTTTTGGGGGGGGGGGGGGGTTTGAATTATTTCAAACCATTTTTCGAGAATTCTTGAACGTTCAAAAATGTTCATATATAAAAATCAAAAAATTTTCGACATTTCTAGAAATTTCAGATTTACAAAAGTCGAAAAAAAATTTAAATTCCTAGCAATCTTGAAAATACTACACGGAATGTCAAAACAGGAAGCAAATGAAGTTTTCGGTACTGGATGGTATTTTTATAAAATAGATTTTGGCCATAGATACTTGTTCCCCAGACCATTTCCCAGGTCCCTGAGCCATTTAGAGTAAGTTACCATTGCTATTTATACCTTCATTTTAGGTGGGACTTTTGGATTTTCAATCTCCCTTTGACTTGTGGATTTTTTTGAACATCCACGAATATGCAAGTGGATGAGATTTCGGCCATGGATGAGTGGATGAGTGGATGAGTTCGGCCATGTCTACCAATCAGATGTTATTTTACTAAGTTATTGCAGTCAGATAGCAGCTGTTTAACAGCACAAGCAAACTTTTGTTCCTCATATTGCATCAGCTCCTGTAAGTAGTAATGGTAGAACAGAATTGTATTGATTCTTCTTATTAAAGGGTATCTCCAGTGCTACTCAGTTTTATTAAAGAACGGTAAGTAAAGGAGCTGTGTCTTACCTTCCGTTCTTCAATAAAACCACACTTGTGCATGCGCATAGAATACAGAGTCCGTCGGAAGAGCGAGCTATCGGGTAAGTACCTTACCTTCTCTCCCACCTCCGCAGGTTTTATTGAAGAAAGGGAGGTAAGACACAGCTCCTTGACCTCCTGTTTTTCAATAAAACTTAATAGCAATAGAGATACCCTTTAAATGGAACATCACATCAAATTACCGTATATACTCGAGTATAACCCGATGTTTTCAGGCTGAAAAATCAGCCTGAAAACTCAACTCGGTTCAACCAATTACCTTGGCATTCCGCAGCCGCGTGATCCTTTTCTGCACTGGCGGCCGGCCTGACGTCACTGCCCGGCGCCAAGCCCGGCGCCGGGCAGTGACGTCAGCCGGCGCGCCGGTACAGGAATGGGCGCGCGGCTGCCGGAATGCTGATACCGTACCTGCCGGATGGATGGAGGAAGATAGAAGAAGAAGAGTCGTCCACGGAAGAGTCCAGAGAAAGAGTCCACAGGGAGAAGAGTCCAGAGAAGAGTCCAGGAGAAGAGTCCACGGGAGAAGAGTCCAGGAAAGAGTCCACAGGAGAAGAGTCCACAGGGAGAAGAGAAGAGCCCACAGGAGTCGTCCACAGGGAGAAGAGCCACAGGTACAAACTGAACTGAGGGGGAGGGGGGCATTCAAGATGTTTGGGAACTACAACTCCCAGCATGCTTTATCAGCTGGGAGTTGTAGTTTCCAAACATCTTGAATGCCAAGTGAATGCCTAACTTGGCATTCAAGATGTTTGGAAACTACAACTCCCAGCATGCTTTATTAGCTGGAGTTGTAGTTTCCAAACATCTTGAGTGCCAAGTTTCTACCCTCGGTTTATACTCGGGTCAATAACTTATTAGGATTTTTAGCTGAAATTGGGTACCTCGGTTTATACTCGGGTCGGTTTATACTCGAGTATATACGGTATGTGATTTCATGATAAAGGTCTAACATGTCCCCACGCAACCGCCGCTTCTCCAATGTAAACAGCCCTAACTTGTCTAATCTGCCTGCATATTCAAGCCCCTCCATTCCCCTTATTAATTTAGTTGCCCTTCTCTGAACTGCCTCAATTTTCAAGATGTCCCTTTTGTATATGGGATTCCAAAACTGCACCGCATATTCCAAATGAGGCCTTACCAGTGCCTTGTAAAGAGGGAGAATAATATTTTTCTCTCTTGAATCTATTCCCCTTTTTATACAAGACAATATCTTGCTAGCTCTAGCTGTTGCTACCTGGCATTGTTTGCTACAGCTAAGTCTGTTATCTATGGCAACTAGGTACTTGCTAGCTCTAGCTGTTGCTCTAGCTGTTGCTACCTGGCATTGTTTGCTACAGCTAAGTCTGTTATGCTATGGCAACTAGGTCTTAGCCAAATATACTTATTTTAAGCAGCAGCAATGTAGGACAATGTTATAAAAGATGATCACAGAAGTGGCAGTGGGAAGGACTTTAGACTACTCAGAAGATGGCTATTTTGTACTCTATCAAGTACAGCTTGTAGTCATTACATGGTTGGAATAAGGGTTTCCAATCATATTGCTATTATTGCTATTTCTAAAAAAAAAAAAAAATCCACAGTATGAGGTTGGAATAAATGGAATGTTAATCACGGTAAACTATAAGAAGTGAAGAAGAAATTAACAGGGTTATTTAATAAAAGTTCTTATCGTTTAAAATGGTGCTAATTTTGCCCCAACCAATGAGATCTAACATTTGAAAGCTAAGATCTGATTGGTTGGGGCAAAATTAGCACCATTTTAAGCGATAAGAACTTTTATTGAATCTCCCTGTAAGTGAACTAAAGAAGAAATTCAGGTCTTGAACAGCTATGAAGAAACCATGTGTCTTAATCAGAAAAGTCATTAGATATAACATTTGAATGAGTGACTAATGTTCTAATTTTCTAGACAGCAATTCAACTTTCAGACATGCTGTGTTCTGCTTCAGTTACTGACTCACAGGCAGACAAAATGTTATATGACCAGTTCCAGGATGAAAAGAAAAAAGATCTTAAACTCAGATATTCAAAGGGTAAATGTGAAATAAGAAAAGTTGCAAATGACCAGAAAGCAAATTCTTTCAGCTAACATGATTGTGAAAACAGAAATAAAGCATGACAATGACAGGTTTACTTTTGTAAATACCACCACAAGCTTTAATTGGACAAACTGTAACAATGGCCATACACTAACTCCATGTAACATCAAATTGATGTCTGAAACACATGAACGTAAAATCGATTGCAAAATTGAGTGAAGCAGCGGCTTTACTTGCTGATGTTCCTGTGAATCATTGTTTGCCATCTTTTTATTGATCGCAAAATAATCGGCCAGATGGTCACAGGAACATTGTGAGAAAAGATCATAGTGTAAAAACAAAATAAATTCAAAGAAATCATTAAAATGAAATCAGAATCTATTCTTTGAATGTTAAATTGGTGGTTATTTTGTGACAGGTACCACTGACCACTGACCCTAGTTTTGACAATGCCACATTTCCGGAAGGAGGATGTTTTGCGCCTATAACAATGTTGCAAAGTAATAAGCCGTCCATTTTTTATTTAGGACACCATGGGAACCTTGCAGGTAAGTTTCAAAAGTGTCTGGCATTAGGCTGTGAACACATATGCAGCCAAAAATCTGAGACTGCTGACAGGCCTATCGTTTGATAAACAAATCGGTAGTCATTTGGTTGGGAATTAAAGTTTCTGCACTGATATTTTGACTTAAATAATCTTGCAGGGCATTGACGACCACAGGATCAATGGTAATTTACAAAAATACCTCAGGGTGACCAATTTTTCCAAAACAAAATCTGTCAGGAGTCATCATAACGCCAGAAATGTAATTGATTGGGGCAAAAAATTTACTTTACACCGTAAAAACTAATTTATAAAAATGGAAAGGACTGATGACTCCTGCCTCCCAATATGAATTTGTTTGTTTGAGTGCCAGCATGTACAGTTTTCATCTACTAGGTTAGTGCCCTGGACTTTCCTGTATTAAAGATAGTGCTGAAGCACTGAGGAAGCCTGACAAAAGCAGTTACGATATATTCATGCTGGCACTATTGACAGAAAAGATATTGAGAGGTAGGAATTTGGATTTTGCCAGCTATTTATAAATATGTAATGTCTTTAGTAAGTTTTTATGAGGAGAGTCTACATTGGACAAACAACAATTTTGACATAAGCTAGAAGAACGGTTGAAAAACAGATTAGTTTCAGATTGTTAAAGGGCATGTCCAGTCAAAAATAAGGTTTAGCTATAAATGTTAATCACCCCCCCAAACCTAGCTTTCGCGTTACTAATATATTCCAAAGATGCCCCTGAAGTCTCTTATCTGACCCAGTCCCTCGCCACTTCTCCTCTGCTCTGCGGCTGACACGGCTGACAGCCGCTCCACTCCTGGTTGTGGCTGTCAGTAAAGGCACAACGTGACATCACACCCAATTGCCTGACAGTCGTAACGAAGTGGAGTGGCTGTCAGTGCAAAAGCCCTCTGCTCCTGTTTTTGCTTGCAACAAGTTTATAACAGGAGCAGGGTGCAGCGCCTAGGAGGAGAGTGACCGGGTCAGGTTAGAGACTTCAGGGGCATCTTTGGAACATATTAGTAATGCGAATGCTAGGTTTGGGGGGCATGATTAACATTTTTAGCTAAACTTTATTTTTGACTGGACTTTCCCTTTAAATTAAAGTTATACAGGATAACTTTATCACCATACTTGCTCATCCCACACACTAGACTTTTAATGAGGGAAACAAATGCGTGAAGGATACTAGAACTGGGGGTTTAACTCTGGTTGAAGAAATTACAACTTTAAATATGATGACAACATGTTAACTGGAAAGAGAAACCTCATGTTCTGGACCCTGGTCTTTGTGCATTGAATTAAAGGGGAACTGTGGTCTCCAAACAAGTTCCCAGGGGAGCAATTCCTATTATTTTACCTCAATTTACCTAAAGTCCTTTTTGGACCACAGTTCCCCTTTAGATTAACAACAAAACCCACTGCAGTCAAGATTAGAAACACGAGACTGTGGTACCTGGTAGAGCAAGGATGCTAGATAAGAATTGAAAGAAAAGATACAACAAACAGGAATTTCCAGGCTATTGTTCGTATTCTGTATGGATGTAAATGCTAGCCAAAAAAGTAAAATAGGAAAAGAATCAATGTTCTTGAACTGTGGTTTAGCAAACACTGTCAAATATTTGAAAAATACTGTAGACAACAAGGAAAATAAACAAATGAATCGCTGACCATAGCCAGCCAGAAAAAAAAGCAAAAAACAAATCACTGACCAAATATATAATAGGTCTTTGTTTAGTGATGCTTGCAATATTAAAAGATAGACTTCAAAGCACATAACAGTAATGATAAACTAGAAAGGGAAAGTATAAACTTTTGGCTTAAAATGCCCTATTTTTTAAGGAAACGTGTGCCTGTTCGTGCTGCTAGTACATGTAGGGATGCAGCAGGGATGTGTATTTATTTTTGTTTACTGGGGAATAGAGATGGACTAGAACCCGAGTTCGAGCCAAACTATTCGAATGTGAACAAATTCGGACTTCTGGAACTATCCTGGACCCGGATTTTCGATATTTTCGGACTTTGGATAAATATCGAATGTTTGACCGTTTGAATGTGCGAGTAAAATGCCTATTATACCAATACGCGAGCATCGAATCTGCGAGTAAAGGGTCCATTAAAACCTATACGCGAGCATCGAATCCGTAAGTAAAATGTCCATGGTATCTAGGCGCGAACATCAAATCTACCAGTAAAGTGCGAACGAGTTTGAATATAGCGCAAGTGAGAGTAAAATTGATTTTTCGAATGTCCTGGATATTCTAACATGTTCCCCAGACCATTTCCCAGGTCCCACAGCCATTTACATTAAGTTACCTTTGATATTTTAATTGTATTTCATTAGAACTTTTCAAACTATATGACTCCCATTGACTTTAATGGGTCCGTTTTTGAACTTTCAAACTTTCGAACTTTCCATATAGTTCGAAAGTTCGAAAACGGACCGAACTTTCGAAAGTTCGGCCATCTCTACTGGGGAACCCCTGGTATTATTATATATTACCATAGTAATATTATACCGTATATTTAGGTTTTTTTCCAGCAGAAAGTTTTCTGGTTCTTCTGAGTACAATGATACCAGGTATATGTAAAGGCCCAACTATTCCTGTCAATCAGACTCCTTGGAACTAAAACAGCATATTCTAGAATTTTACACCAAAAGGGACACTATACTGAAAAAAATTACTTTGCCTCATCTTAATCTATAATTGAATACATGTAAGTAGCACTTACTCGTGTAAGTGCTACTTGTGTATTGCTGCATGCCTTTTGTTTAGGAGCAGTATCCCCCCTCCCTCTTTTAACCACTCCCACTTGCATCCGACCTGAACTGTCAAATGTCTGTCACCATTCCAGCTACAGTAAAACTTCTCACAGAAGAATAGTAGTTGAGAGTAGGGCGCTTAATTGACAGCTGAAATATAAGAAGTTTTAGATTGGATATAAAGAAATAGGGGGCAGATCAAAAAATTATACAGTGGTGGTTGGAAACAATTATAGTTTCCAGTTATGGTTAATTACGGTAAAAATAACCTATTTTTTGGTATAGATGCCCTTTAAAATGTACGAGCTATACTGACAGTTAAAGGGGAAATTCAGTGCAAATACATATGCTTTTCAGAAAAAGGAGCAGTATTTTTTCATCCCAATGACCTTAATCTGTCAATTCAGCATTGTCTGTGTATAAATAACTGCAACTGAAATACTGACTTCCTGTTTGCAGGACCCCTAATAGAGACCGTTATGGTCTTGCCCTTGACCCAGCGCCTGGGTTGATTCAGTTGTTCAGTAGAGATATGAGTATCTTTGACCCATCCAACAGCCAATCAGTAGAAATAACTGTTAGGAACATTCCAAGGAAGTGGTGCATCCTGGGAAGAAGAAGGACCGTTAGAACCTAAAATGTCAGCTCACTAATGTCAACAGCAGGGAACAGCAAAGGGTATGAAATCAACTGATTTTTAAAAATGGGAGAGAATATGTAGAATAACTAAGAAGGCATTACACAAACTAACAATTTAACAAATTGGAAGTTTCCTTTTCTCCTAAAATAAGACAAAATTTAAGGGCCATTACACACAACTGTAGCAGAGACTGTAGTAAATGTTTCTTATATAGACATTTTGTTCAAGGGCATTTTCCTCTTTTGCCATTATCTAAATGCATGCTTATTTCCTGCCCCACGCCCTGTCTTTCCTGTTACAGCTAAGATGAACAATGTAAATGAAAGTTCAGTACATTGCAAAGCTGTACCTTTAAATCACACACTATGTTACTCTTTCTAAGCAAAGCTTACCTTTCCCACTTTACTTGCTGGCTGTTCCTCCTCGTCTGTAATTTTGTTCAATCCACGATCCCTGCGAGACTTGCTGGAGGTGAATCCCATTCGGTCAGAAAGTCAGGCCTGCCCTGCTAGCTGTATATTACACTGGATTAGCAGAGTTCCTCTACTATGTATATAATACAATGATGTTTAAAGGGATAACGCTCTTAGCCACTATCACATCCTTAACACCTGGCTGTCATATGCTAATTGGGACTTTCCAGGGTACATAATTGCCACAGATTCTTGTACAAGTCATTCTGAATTGAGAAAGCCAGTTGGATGACTAGAGAAACGTCTTCAAGAACTAAACTTCAAGTTCAGTTGATTTAATTGAATACAACAGATATACCATGACCTGGATGAATGAGAACCTTCACAAGCATATTTTAAATGTGTAATTTTTTATTTTTGCAAGCATAAGTTTTATGTGAGTGTGGCATTTGAATTGTGTTTTCTGAAGAGCAATTAATTGTGGTCGATTGCAGTACTTTTAAATGTAGGGGTTATTGTTGTGCAACATGATCTGTAGTAAGGGGATATTGCCCAAAAAAATTAGGGCAAATTATGTTTGGGTTTACCCTAAAAAATAAATTAATGTGAGATGATGTACCCCGTCCTTAAAGGGGATGTTGCTATGATAAGGGGAAATTTATATGATACACTTTTACATATCAACTTCCCCTTTTATGCGTTTCACACTAATTTCTCCTTTAATGCCTGTCACATCAACTTCCCCTTTAATGCATACCACATCAACCTCCCTTTTAACCCAAACCCCATTGACCTCCACTTTAATGCGTTACACATTGACTTCCCCTTTAAAGCTATCACTTTAACTTCCCATTTAACTTTAAAGCGGATCACATTTACTTCCCCTTTAACAATGGGGTACAACATCTTATATTCATTTATTTTTTAGGGTAAACAAAAATGTAAATATTTTGCAATATACCCTTAATAGTGACTACGGTGTGTTGTACAACAATAACCCCTACATTTAAAAGTAAATCAATCAAATTAAATTGACACACAATTTCCCCCAGAAAACACAATTCAGATGCCACACTCACATACAATTTATGCTTGCACAGGATCATCTTAAAACATTAACCACATATATAGTCACACATTTAAACATCATTGCATTATATACTTAGAAGCAGCACTCTGCTAATCCAGTCCACATTTTATTAAGTATAATATACAGCTAGCAGTGCAGTCCTGACTATCTGACCTCCAGCAAGTCTGGAAGGAATAGTGGATTGAACGAGCTTACACGTGAGCAGGAAGAGCCAGCAAGAAAATTGGGAAAGGTAAGCTTTAGAAAAACCAGACTAACATAGTAGGCGATTTAAAGGTACATCTTTGCAATAGACTGAGCTACCTTTAAGTTATACAAGACACTTGAGAAAGGGTACATGATACCCGAAACATGTTGTGGCGCATGGATTACAAATAAATTCCTTCACAGCATAGTCTGTTTCATCGGTCTCGGTCTACCATTTCCCCTTTTTTGTTTAAATTGTAGTTGGGCCAGAAGTGGAAGGCCCAAGGTAGATCGGGGAGACCAGCCTAAAGCTGAATGGTATTGGTGAACCTAACTCTATAACTACCTTTAAGTTATATCACAGAAACTTTGAAACTAAGCTTTGCTTTCACGTTTGCTTTATGCATGGGTGTACACAAAAATATGGACATCTACTAGGGAAGTTCCAAACCAGTGAGTTTCGTTCTTTTTCGAATTTCGAAGTTGCTTAAAAGTTAAAAAATTTTAAAACTAACCCATAAAAGTCAATGGGAGAAAAAATTGGAATGGAATTTAAGGCATAAATTACAATCGTATGTTAGTGTAAATGGCTCAGGGACCTGGGAAATGTTTGGGGAACACGTACATATAATCAAAACTTATTTAAAAAACTTGTTTTTCAAGTTTACAATAGAGATGTCCGAACTTCGCAAAATCCGGTCTGCTCGAGGATCCGCGAATTTTCGAAAAAATTAGAAAATTCGAAAATCCGCGAGCGGACCCATTAAAATGAAAAAATCCTCGAAAATACGAGAAATCCGCGTAATTTTGAAAATTTTCAAAAATACAAGAAATCCGCTTTTCGGAAGTTCGGAAGGCGGGAAATCCAGAAAATGCGGAAAAATCCGCCGTTCGTGAACGGGATAAATCCGCGGCGGATCCGGGTTTGGATCCGCGAACAGGCCATCCCTAGTTTTCAAGTGCATTATTCAAGGGTTATAAAAATTTAAATCTAAATTTGAGGTTTACCGAAATTGATTGGCATATTTAAATTTCCGAAATTCATAAATTCTGAATTGGAGTGTTACCAAAGTTTGAAGATTTAAGATTTTCAGCAAAAAATCAAAAGTCCGAAAAATTTCGGAGGATTTGCAAGTTTCGTTGGAACCCTCAGATTCGATTTGAATCCGGGTTCTATTTGAACCCACACTACATCTCCACCATCAACTAACCTCAAAAGGGACCAATGTCAGTCAGTGTTCAACATTATAGCAGGAAGTGAACTTGGTATCTTCAGCTGATAGCAGTTCTCCTTTTCCACTAGACCACATGGGAAAGTTGTTGGGGAAACCAAGGGACTTAAGAGGTCTCCTACCACTGCAGTTTTGCAGTACAGCATGGAACTGCCTCTCCTATATGGTCCGACACTTCAGTGGTTAAAATCTTGGGATTCCTGCATCAGTTTTTCATGAAACCGATGTGATATCCAAAGGAGCAAAAAGTTACTGCAAATGTGCCCTCCAATCATTCCTGGATGCTCTTTTGTGGGGAAATAACCTCTACATGTGCAATCAACACAAGTCATTCTAAAGTCCAGTTGATTAAGCTGCATACCAAAGATATATCATTCATGAATGCTGGGAATTATTCAATGAGAGGTGCAAATGATATTAAATATTTTCTAACTGTAGTAGTCCAATATAAAGGTCATCTAATTGGTTCAGGTAAATTTACAGCTCAGGCCATTTCCCCCTCTACTCTCAATCATTTTTCTTCCTTACTAGTTGAAAGTTTTACATCACATGGAAACTGACATCCAACTACTGTCCAGTCACATGACCACCTTTTTGATTTGGGTTGAGGCTCTTGGCTTATGGGGAACATATACAAACCAATCCAAATTGCACAATTGTACCATTGGTATTGGTCTAAATACGTTCTTTGGTCTGATAGAGGAAAACATTGTTCGAATTGACAATCATACGATCAGGATAGGTGCGTGTATGGGCCCCATAATGCATTTGCAATATTATTAGATGGGTGATACTTGGTATTGTTGGAAAATCAATTTATGTATCAACTAAATTAGGACTACAAAATGATCCAGTTGTAGTCATCGGGCATGGGGATTATTCTTTAGAGCAGCAATATTGTCGGTGTTATGGGTAATTTAATAATAACTCTACATGTAAGGCCTGCCTAAGCTGTACTGACCTTGTAGCAGATAGTTAGAGGTGCAGGTCCTGTACATTTTTTTACCTCTAGTTCTCCTTTAATATTGTCTTCATTTTACATCCAAGCACATTTGTCCTTGACAATTACATTTGCATTTCCCTTCCCTATCCTTTAATCCCTACAGTCTACTTAACAGGTGATCAACAAGACAGTGATGGCCTGCAAAGCAGAAATCCTTCTTCCTAACTGGTTATTCAACTATAAACTGAATTAGTCATATGGAAGGAAATTAATTAAAGTCATTTTATTTATTTTTTTAAATTGAAATTTGCATTTTAAACCAGGGAGATAATGCAGTTAGACATGGCATAATGATGACAAAAACGGCAAAGTAAATATAGTTTATTAGTCCTTTCCCCCCCAAAGAATAATGAAGCAGTTTATTGATAAATAGAGACATAGACTTCCTCATTATCTAAGCCCTGCAAAACCACAGCAATATTCAGCAAGCATCAGACTGGCAATGAGTTTGATTGATGTGCCCTGTCTTGCTGTGTTTGGCTGTTTGCTAATTATACCAAGAGGGTGACACCTGTGCCCTCTGTACTCAAATCCTCCACCTGCCTTTCCTCCCGCTAATATTAGACTTATTGCCAGAGGGCTCTTTATTATCTAAAGCTAAAGGAGAGGTTATGGGTTCATTCCCACATCAAAACAGAAGAAAAGATTGAATTTGCAACCTGCTGAAAGTGAATAGTCATGCAGAAGTCTTTCTATTGCTGTCAGAAGCCGGAGTGGAATTTTGAACTGGTTTAATGAAAATATTTACCTTGTGGCAGCGTGTCCAGTGTCCTTAATGACCTCTGTAATATTAAAAGCAATTACCATAAAGGCAGACTTGTAACTGTTTATTTTATATACCTCTTATAAATATTTATTATTAACAATTTCTGTGAATAGTATAATGTAATAAAGTATGGAAATGGAAATGTTATTTTCAATTTTGTATTAAGGATAAACTTGATGATCAAACAAAATCTGAAAGTAGTTGTAGACGGTAGTAAAAATGTGCATCTGTCTTTAAAGCTAAACTTTTAATAATCCAGAATGGATTGTAGAATTCCTAACAATCAGCTGTCAATCTCACATCGAAAATCAACAGCATTGGGGATAAATGATTTGCAATTCACCAGGTTTCTGGATTTTTCTGATTATTTGTGCCCATCTTTCCTAGTGAGTAACAATTAGTTTTCTAACTTCACAGTCTTGCTTACAGAGAGATCAGGGGCAGGTCACTGTGGCTTTCTTTTTGTTGAATATATAGCTAATCGCCATTTATAAGGATATCATTTACAGGCTATTTAAGTCTCTGGAGCATTATAAAAATACTGTACTCCCGGCTGCCGGGAGATCAGTGCGGCGGAGGAAAGAGGGAAGGTAAGTAAAGTTTGGGGCACTTTCTAAAATAACAAATATAGCGGTTGGGGCTGGGGGGACAGGGGGAATGATATACTTAAAGGGTTTTATGGTAGGGGGAGGGAATCCTAATTGGGAGGGAGAGGGAGGGGGAGAAGGGCTGCAGTACGCATGCCAAACTTCTCCCGGAAGCCAGATAGGAGGCAGAGTCCTATATGGATTTTGCTATCCTCCTGGTGGGCAGTTTTTGGGACTTTGGGGGGGGACTACAGGAGAACCATATGGAGCTGGGATGTGAGGTAAGGATTCTATTACACTACATGATGGGGCCATTACTTGGGGGATTATAGTTTTAGGGGTGAACATGCCCTTTAAGGGAAGGTCCACATTTGTATTGCCAATGGGAATTTAGTTATGACTCCTCAGTTTAAGAAAGGACTAGGACTGTTAAATGTTTTTACAAATATCAACCCCAACCTACCAGGGGGGATTAGGGGAGATTAGAAAGGGAACCAAACCTTTGCATATTTTTGGTGAATGTTTTCCATGGTGTTTGTAACCAATGAAATCATGTTATTTTCTAGTTTAATAACAGCTTTTTAATAAATATCCCACAAGTTTTTTTTTACTTTCCTGCTCATTTGTGACTGTAATGTGTAGTTAATGTTAAGAAGAAAAATATGCCTCAGTAATTGGTATAATTAATTAAAGATTGATTAAATGCACCAATTTGTGAACCTGTGCATACATCACTTCTACTGGACATATAACTGTGTGTATGTATGTGTTCTTGTGTGGTGGCTAGAAAAAAAACCATACCCTTCATGTATGTTTAATTTTTTTTATACATTTTATTGTGACTACTGAAGGTTTAGAATCTCAATTTTTACTAAAGGACGGATGTTCAAACACATTATCTTTTGAATTTAGTTTTGTCTATGTACTGTAAATCAAAGAAATACCAGTATTGAGATATAGCTTATATATCTATTATTACCATTACCCTTGCCTGTACAAATGCTACATAATGATTGTGACACCATAGCACATCAACATTTATTACATCATTACCCCCATATGTATTCTAATTCTTAAATCCCATCCTGGTGCACTTTTTACTTCTTGCATTTTTCTTCAAACTGATATTGGATTTTGCTCTACTGTAAATCCCATTTTGATCTAAAGCTAATGTACACTTTGCTATGGAATCATATCACCTCATAGCGCTGGTGAAGAATATATAATTATAGAATTATAAACTTTACCCTCCATATTATATAACCTTAAAAGTAAAAGTTAGGCACAATTGGCCCTCATTACATCTTTAGTTGACATTGTAACCTTTCATGTTTCATGTTTGACCAATCAGTCCCATGCAATAGTGCCTGCTGCTGAAAGGCGTAGCCCAGAAAGAATCCTCTGAACATTGAAGATCTCTACATTTAGCAGCAGAATACTGTTAGAATACAGTTAAGTACATTATCCAAACAAAATAGCTTTTAGTACCAAAGCCTGGCAAGGTATAAATAGGAATCACTTGGCTCCCAGCAAAACTATGCTTCATCCACCGTGGTTTTCTGGGAGGAGGCTATATCTGTCATAGAAAAAATAAGAAGGGGCCCCCTTGGCTCCCAGGTCCCCTTGCGGTTGCTCCCCCTGGTAGTTACGCCCCTGGTCCTTAAACTTATATTCTAAATTTAGTAGCAAAATACCGTTAGAATACAGCCATGTATTTCTAGCAGTTAATATGTACATCTACATTGATCAAAGCTTTCTCAAGCCACAACTGGATGTCCAGCAGTACTTTATAAATCGTTAATGATAAGTTTCTCACACTACCAAAATAAAATCATCAATAAAGCAACATCACATTATTATTTCTGAAAGGATTGCCATCTCCAAAGATACAGTGTATTTACCATCAAAATAAAGAAATGAAATATTTCCACCAGCAGGAATCCTAACTGTGTAGATAGGAAACCTTCTCTAAAGTAAAGTGGACATTGCTTCTAGAGCAAAGCCTATTGAATTTGCACGATTGGTGACAACCCCAAAGTACATTATCTTAACAAAATAGCTTTTAGTACCAAATTATGTTGGGTACGGAATTACAAGCTCACAAGATCAATTTCAAGCCTGACATTGCACTCACATCTCAATGACAGCTGTTTTAAACATACCAATTTATCATCCTATAATATTTCAATTTCCCTAACATCACACAGGGCCAATATGCATTTTTGAACTACTATTGCAACAATAAAATGATCTTTCTGCCTCCTTGACGTTTTAAGACTTTTATCTATCATTAGCTGCCTAACTGTCCTGCTATTCTCATTTAAATAACGTTCATTTAATTATGTTTTCAAGTTATATATATTAGTCATTCCAACCAATTGTTGATTTTTCTTATTTATTGGTGAAGTCTTTCCACAAGGGGGCCCTACTTTCCACTCAGCAACTGTAGATCCATTTCACTAGTTTGAAGAATATTTTATGATGTACCGTACCGTATAAAACATTCAAACAAAAATGCAACTCCTCATATTTGTTTATAAATTATCCCCTTTTCTTATGAAAGTGGTTTTGTGTTTTTTTTTTTACAATAAGAAATATTTGTAGGGTAATAAAACTTAATCCAAGATTTAACAATTAAAAATTACTCCTTGACTGTTCTAGCTAGATTATTACTGACACCAGATTTATTATTGGAATTTATATTTTTTTGGGCTGTCAGTAGTTGTAAAACAAAGAAATGGTGGATGGCAACCTGCAGAGATGAGTCTGCTGTGCCCGAGGGTTCATGCGGCAGTCCTGTGATACGAGTACACTGAATGTAGATTATGTTTACTGAGGATTCCTTTGCCCTTTTACTCTGTTTGTTGTCTTTGTTTCTCTTTGGATTTTTGAATTTCCCAAGCAGCACAGTTTTTATGTCCAACCAAGTAGTATATTGAAAGCTATTATAAAATTCTTTTACATCATTCTTTTGTAGAAGAGGAAGACAGATAGATAGATAGATAGATTGATTGATTGATAGATAGATAGATAGATAGATAGACAGACAGACTGACTGACTGACTGACTGATTGATTGATTGATTGATTGAGAGAGAGAGAGATAAAAAGATAGAAAGAAAGAAAGAAAGAAAGAAAGATAGATATCCAACCTTGTAGTAAGATGCAGAACACTCACAGGACTTGCGCAGAATACTTTAAACTTTATTTCATATGCAACAAAACAGATATTGACGTTTCAGTCTTTGTCTTAGACCTTTCTCAAGCTGTGAGAAACCTTGAGAAAGTCTAAGACAAAGACCGAAACGTCGCTATCTGTTTTGTTGCATATGAAATAAAGTTGAAAGTATTCTGCACAAGTCCTGTGAGTGCTCTGCATCTTACTACAAGGTTGGATATTTAAGGAATCTACAGCAGCACCCAGGCCCTATATCTTTGGAAGGTAAAGTGCACACTGTTACTCTTTGTAGATAATAGTAGATAGATGATAATGAGATAGATAGATAGTAGATAGATAGATGTGTGATGGATGATGGTGGATGGTGGATAGAGATAGATAGATAGATAGATAGATTAGATAGATAGATAGATAGATAGATGAATGATAGAGAGAAGATAGAAATATGTCCTCATTTTTAATGTCCACTTTCAGTATCTTTGCAGATAAGTCGAAATCCACACAGCTATATAAAGATTAAAGATAAACGGATTATATGAGCTACATTAAACCCAATATTCATCATCTATGGTAAAAGCACAACTTCCCATAATCCTTAGCACAAAACAAATCTTCATCTAAGCTGAAAGTTACAAGATTATTGTATTATTTGTTTTTTTAGCAAATATTTTGATAATACAAAAAAAACCATATCTTTACAATATACTGTATGTTTTGTGCTATCCCTGCCAGGAGAGACCATATGGCCAAATTTAAGCTAGGGTACAAAACTGTTTAAAATCTCTACACAAAATGCATCATAGAAAGTCTCATATATACTATTATATACACGAGACTGGTGGTTATGTATAAATGAGAGGGTGCTAATCATTTGTAAATCTGTAAGTGCCTTTGATAGTAATAAAGGTAAGTACATTACTTCTTAACCTTTTATACATTTTCAACAACAAGGGTTAAATAATGAATGCACTTTTAACTGCTTTCCTTCCAGTGTCTCAATGTTTTAACTGTCCAGGTTCATATCTAGAATAGCACATCTTCATATTTGTGTGGCTCTGTGTACTTTCTGTTTCTAACTGCCCTCTTAAACACTGCAGTTTTCCTAATAGTCAAATTGCATCATCCAGTTCTACCACATAGTATCCTATTGAAACCTGTGTGTTTAACAGCCTAGAGCATCCCATAGGCAGCTTTTTAAGGCAGCTCAAAACACAAGGGGGTCTGCTGATGGAAAAATGGGATATGTGCACTGTAGAGATTTCACTGGGCTGGCATACCTTGCTTCAGGCAGCAATTAGGGCCCGGATGGCAAATTGGATCTAGAGGGAAGAATGGGGATATGCAGTGTGTGTCCCTCCATTTGTAACAATAAGATAAGCCAAAGTCTGTAGGGTATAGGATTTCCTAGAGGTGCATTATTTTTTGCGAATTAGCATACTGAACCCTATTAAAAGCAGTGTGGCCATTTTAATGTATGGAAGGGTATTTTTAATTAGTGTCGCAGGTAAAGATGCCAATAAATCTTCCAATTGGGATGGGTAGATTATTATACAGAAAAGCCTAGGATTAAGAGGCTAATTTATAATGGTGAGGTATTTATCATGTCAGTAAATATAGATAGACAACTCTGCAGTTTGACTGGTAAATCCTGGTTGGTATTTATTGAGGCAAATATCACAATTGTAATCAAGAACAGAAAATATTCCTCGCCCTACAAGGGGAACTAATTAATGTACACAGCATTTCTCTATTGGTTATATTGACCTTGGTGGAATGTTTCTTCCAATCATCAGAATTTCATTCTGGGTTGTATCCACAGCGGCGCAATTGAGAAGATTTCTGTATTACTGTACCTCATAACCATTTGCATACCCAACATATGCCCACAAGCAAGCAGCTTCTGTTTACTGTGTATTCAACCTTGATGACAACCAGACGTGTTATCTGATATAACCCACTCTAGTGAGCAGAATTTTGCTAGCCCTGGCCCAATTTCCTTTTTTCTCCCTGGCACTGTGCTCTCTCCCTCCTCACAAAGAACATTAGGACACCTCACTGATTTGTTTTATCTCTGTCTGAATGTCACAGAGAACAGGTCAGTGCTCAGGGCCGTGTGTCCTTCTGCCTCCCTTCAGTCACCCCATCACTGCCAGCTTTCCCTTCACTGCCTACGGTAATCCATTGCCTCTTTGATTTCTACCACTAATATGCCTCTTTTCATTACAATCTATCACAGTTTGCCTGTATCCTCAACTACTTGTTTCTTTCCTTATCCGTCTCATCAGAAATCCTGACATTAGGACTCAATGTATCAATAATCTGGTTTCTTGGCTGAACGTCACAAAACACCCTGATTTCAATTAAATAGCTGCCAGGTGTAATCTAAATTAACCCTTTCGGTGACATATAAGTCCTACCCTTAAGATGTGATGGTTAAACCCTGTTCCTGCTCTTGTCTGCAGATCCAGCTACAGTATCACTTCATCAGCTTATAGCTAGCAAACTAATGTCTGAAATGGTCTGTGATATTTGTCACCTCATTGATGGAATGATAAGCCCATGTTGTGCCTGACAGAATTGCCTAGACTTTGCTATAGTAATTAAGCTACAGACAGGTTATATGGTATAGATTGCAGCTCTTAATAGTCAATTCAAACAGAATAACTAGCATAATGTGTGTTTTTTATTTTTTAAACACAATATACAGTAGGAAATCAGCTGGGTATTCAAACTCTTCTCCATAAACACAGTTTACAACACATGTAATAACATACACTGTCTGATGAAAAAGTCTAACCAGAGTAAGTCAAGTTAATGAATGAAAATGGTTATGTTCTTTCATTGTAATTATGTGTGAGATTTGATGTCATATATGACACAGTGGAAATCTTCGCTGTTCATGTGTTTGAATGACCATAGTGTTTGAGATTGTCATTCTCTGGTTGTTCCATTGCATAATCCCAGAGATTATGGTATGATTTTCTCTATGTAAGTATGGTCAGTTTATCCTAATTAACCGATGAGTCCCGGTTTCGAAACAAACCTGGTTTCCAATTAGAACTGCTGGCTACGGAAATCCACAGATCACACAGGGATTTTTCAAAATGTACAAAACACATAAAAATTAAATATTCAAACATTCCAACAGATGGAAGAAAAAAAATTCCTATTGAATATTCAAAAATATTATTGGAATTTTGAACAAATCTGATTCGATTGGTTTTCAATCAGATTCAGAACACAAACTCACCAGTTCTTTTCATCTCTCATCTTAATTGAATTAAGTCAAACCATAATTAAATGTACATTATGACTATAGTAATGGTAAAATGTGTTAAGGGTTGTATTTAGCATTTAAATGCATATTTTTAATGTGGCAAAAAATATGAACAGATTGCTACCCAAACCATTATCGTTCGTTGATGCTACAAAAACCCTAACACAGACTTTAATATTCAGCTAGAGGCAAAGGTTGTTAAAGTCAATAAAAAGTACAGTTTCTATATTTTCTATGTTTCCCCTGTGTATTAAACCTTATGTATATTAAAGAGTGGGGAGCAGAATAATGATACTATTTCTGAGAGGAAATTGTCATTTTGAATGTGCATGATTTCAATACCCCTGCTTTGTGTCAAGTACTTTCTGTGACTATGACAGTGCACATGCTAATTTCTTTCACATTTATATGGCTTATATAAGTCAACCTATGATAAACTGCATTGGAAATACATTCTTATATGGTGTTTGACTTTGGTTCTGTTATTTTTGTCTTAATGTTTTCTATTGTAAATAGAAAGACCTGGCAAGGAAGCGTTTTTGAGAAAGGGCCAGGTTTGGTAAGAATATTTTACTGAACCAGGGATTGGTACATAATAACCAACTGCCCACAGTAATTGGTACATAATCCTGCCCACAGTGATAGGTTTATAATCCGGCCCACAATGGCTACTTACTGTTGAACAACAGAGGCAGGATCCACTCATCTGGATGAGAGACACTGCTAAAACTGTGACAGCTACTGCAGGGAAGAGGAAATGTTCCCCTCTTCTCTGCTGCTTCTCCTGTGTATTCCTGTTGATTAGTATGATAGATGCCATATTTATAAAAGTCATGGTATTGGTATTTTGCAATCGTAACCACGATCATACATTTGCGATTGTGGCCGTACATTGTATGATTGCCTATACAATACCATTGCGGTAATCATTACACACATGGCATTGTACGGCTGAACGATCGTAAATGTACAAGCACAGTCATAAATTTCATACATTTTAGATAACTAGCGGTAACAAACTTTCCAATCCCATAATACCACATGTTAATAATTTGCCCCTAACACGTTTTCTTTGTACTAGATATTTCTTCATCGTATAGCAGAAACATGGCTAAATGATTCACATGACTGGGCAGTACATTTGAAAGGATACTCACTGTATAGACATTATAGAGTAAATAAGAAAGGAGGGGGTATGTATGTATGTTGATCAAAATTAAAGCCAAATCTAAAGATGGAATAAACGATAAGGTGGAAGCAATATGGGTGGAGATGTGTTGATCCAAGATCCTTCCCCCTCCTCCCGCCCTTTTTTTTGCCTTCCTCTGGATCACCTGTTAGGTAGCGCTAACGAGTAGGGTATAAAGGTTGGAGTACATGGATGTATTTCTTTAGTCAACCTCCATTACTATGTTACTATGGTTTTATATCTCTGCACATACTCTTTTATTATGTGCAGTTGTGTTCCCCAATAAAAATAATGTGGAAAAAATAGTAAAAGTGTTGATTGACAAGACACCTGATTCTAGATGTTTGTTCTTCTCTGAATAGTTAATGGGTCTTAATTAAGACTGGGAGACCACTAAAGGAAGAAGGTTAAAAAAAAAGTAAAAAAACTGATGTTACCTTTTTTCAGTCAACCCCCAGAGAGTCTCAAACAAATCTATAATGTTATTTTAGTGAATTTTATTAAAACTTTTTACTTTAATGATCTATCTCTTCAGAAGATTTAACAAGAAAATGAACACAGAAGTAGTCAATGGGAGATTCTTTTTAACTTTAAAGCAGATAAAAATAGAGCTCTTGTATTTTGTCCCTGACAGTATGAACTTCCGTCTTTTCACTTTATTTTAAGAGTTTAAAATCTCTCACATTTGCATCATGTTTTACTGTAAGAAGAGCCTTCAAAAGCCAGACAGCAGGGGACTGTAACATGGCTGAGTATAATGAACCTCAGCAAGCTCCTGGCAATCCTAACTTCAATTTTCCATGACCCCCTAACAGTTCTAGCTCAAGTCATTAGCAAAGCGGATGTTAAAATGAACATTATTTACTACAGGAGATTAACGAGCCATCTCCTTTTTACCTGTAAGACAAATTGACATTTTGCTAAACTACTGAATGCCCAGCACAAATAAATGTTATTATAGCGCACAAGCCATTTTGGAGAGCTAAATTTGGAGACTAAAACATTTTTGATCGTAAACTTTGATTTCATAATGCAAATATTGGCCCCATGCAATGTCCACTAACAACAGCCTGACTCATTTATTTGCATAAGCGAAATGTAGGGTTAAGAATAAAATTAATTAAACATTTTTAACACTTTGTCACCTCCCTTATCCATTTATTCTAAAACAGTTAAATTCCTAACTGTGCAAAATGGAAGCATGATGGGGATGTATTAATCCAGAGATCCTTTCCCTCCCCCTTTTTTTTTTTTGCCTTCCTCTTGATCAACTGTTGGTAGCTTTAACGAGTAGGGTATAAAGGGTTGAGTACATGGACGTACAGTCTGTATTCAACCTCCATTACAATATTACTATAGTTTTACAGTATATCTCTGCACATACTTTTATTATGTGCAGTTGTGTGCCCCAAAAAAAATAAAGTGGAAAAAATAGTAAAAGTCGCAACTCACAAGAGGAAATCCCATGCTCAGTTTTTTGCTCTGTGATTGAGAAAACATTTTTGTATCATAGGGGGGTTAAAAAGATAGAAACAATGAAGAAGAACAGACACACATAGATAGAAACATTGGTACAGAAGGAGTAAGAGAGACAGAAACAGAAGAGGAGAACTTTTGAGTGAAAATGTTTAATTCAATTTCACAAATCACTCTGCAGAGAGTTTTTATTTTATTTTAGCATTCTGCTGTTATTGATTAGATTTTGATGTGAATCATCATCATCCGACATGTCTTTACACACTTCAGGTATGCCAGAGTGAGGGGTAGAACTATGTACCAGTGAGGAACACTGAAATATTAAGGCTGATCTCATAGGGGTGAGGTCCTCATCTTTTGGACTTTTAAAAGGTTGGGGAAATGGAGGGTGGGGGAGGTAAGTCTAATTTTCTAAGCTACTGCCCATGGAATGAACTACACTCATTCTTGGGTGGATTTGAGTGCCCATGACACTCAAATCCAACTGCAGTTTTAGGAAGTTTTAAAGCAAACTTTAATTATATTTGTTCAACATTTTGAAGCTAATTTCATTTTGATTCCTTCTATCACTAAAAGGAGGGAGACGAAGATTTGATACATTACACATTAGGCTTTTCTATTCAGAAAATGAGTTGGTTTCAGTTCTATTTTTTAAACAGACCCACTGATTTGGATGCATGAGACAAATTAAGGGATGTCATATCCCCAATGGATCAATTCCCTGCTTGTTTTAATTGATCATGAATTATAATGGGAATTTCATAGTATACTTCTGTGGTTAAACATAACTAAAGCAATGCAACATTAATACCTTATTGGCTAACTAGACACTTTCTTCTTTCTTAACAGACGTCAAGGATTCTCTCCATGCCCTAGATTTTAGTAAAGCCAGGAAAATTCCCTACAAATGTAACTCATTATACTAATGGATTCTGATTAGTGGTCAATCTTGATTGAAGTCTATAGAGATGAAGGTACTAGCGGGACCAGAAGGTCATTCCGGTCAAGCAACCATGAATAGAAGAGGAGTGATGTAATGATGGTATGAACTGAGGTTGATGTTTGTGTTTTGTTGTGTAAAAGTCATTTGTTGTGTAAAGATCTGTTTGTTCTCGGAGAAGCATTTTAAGATTGAACTTTCCAGTAACATGCATCATTTCTCCGTATTAATGTACAAATGTACACATGCACTTAAGAATATGCGACCCGTCTAAGAAGTGAAGATCTTTCCATTTACTTTACGATTTGAAAGAAAGATTGAAGAGAAAACCTACTTACATTTAGATTATATTTTCCCTTTCAGACATTTTCATAAGAGCTTAATGCCATAGACAGAAAAAAGTGTAATTATATTCTATAAGTGTAAATATTTATATACTGTAATTATATAACTGATACCAATTTAATGCGAGCCATATACCATTATAATTAAAGTTACACATCACAGAGGATTGTAAAATGTACCAGGAGGTAATGATTACAATGGAGATGCAGTATTGTTAACTGAAGACGGTAAGATAATTTATATGGACAATTTTAATGAATGTGGATATCAGTCATGAACGGAAAAACGCCTGTACACATGGAGATAGCAGCAGGAATGTGACAGTATTAGTGATAGTATTAGCAAACATATGTGATCAATAAAAACAGATACAGAATACTTAATCGTATGGTAGCTCTAGACTCCATTCTTTGGAGAGAATTTTTTTCTAAAAAAGTTAGCACATGACATACTGTCTTTATTGGCTTTTTGATTAACTTAAGACACAAATAGATTTGACCTTTTAAAGAACAAGTAAACAAACGAAACCCTTAAATGTTTTACATGTATTAACTTTCGCTGAACCTGCTTGTTTTTATCTGTGGGATTTGTTGTCAGATCATAAATGTATTATACAAAGTAGAGTTTAACAAAATTGGTCGGATCCCAGGATATTCGACAGTTCTAAAGAGAAACCAGGTTCATTAGAAAACTTGGATTCATCGCTGATAAAAGGCTTTATAACCATTTAGACCATCTTGACTTTTGTTCCGACAAGTAGCCTATCGACTGCAGTAGACAGTAGACTGTCAACTACAAATGCAGAAGTACACACTTTTTCTCTGTCCATAGGCAACTTTGAGGCAATTCCCACTGGTAGTTATTGAGCTATATCTTCTTTAAAGGAGAACTAAATTTCATTTTTTTAAAATTCAATATGAAATATTTTCTCCCCAGAACACTATACATTGTAAGATTCTTCTCTAGTAAGTTACATTTAGTGCATGTAGAAATAGATTCAGAAACAAAGAAGGCTTCCATGTTGTTGCCATTACAATCCACAGCCCATGTAGTCATCAAAGATACACGCCCCCTGACCCCAGGATTCAGTTCCATAGGGAACTGCACGATCGGCTGGGATTTCCCAACAGTCCAGATCACCTGTTCATCGGATGAATGGACGACCGAGCTCAGTCATGGCCACCCCACCCACACAAATAGATATTTGGCGGAGGACGACCGCTAAACATCACCATTGGTCGCCTAAAATTTCTTATGGTGCATACCCAGCCTCTGACCTCTAGTACCCACAGTTTATTTTATAAATCACCCCAGCTCACAGAGAGGTGATACACGCTTGTTGTATGTTTGTAAATGTGCTTTGTCTTTTGGGACAATGTTTTCTGGAGACTTAAGTTCTTCTTTAATACACCAGCTGTATTAGTATTATTGCAGTTTTTATTTTGGTAAAGTTCTTAACTTGTCCTTGACATGGCTGGACATCTGCAGAAACCTGTATTAAGTTATCTGCAGTAAATAATAACCAGGAACCATTTACAGTAAGTCAAAAAGAGTTTTAGCGCAGTGACTACTACAGATTGTCATTCTCATCTTGTTCTGCATGAAGAGCTGTAACTGCTTGGCAATCTAGCCAGTCCGGCATTTCCAGGATTCCTTGGTTTAGGTCTGTCCATAGAAAAAATATTTTTGTCTTAAGGATGTGAAAATCTACATCCCTATTTCAATAAAACCAGAAATACAACCCTTTATGTAAATTGAGGACGATGGAAGCAGTAAAACAGTGCTGACCTTTAATTTATTATTCCTTATTAATCTAGAACCATCATCTATCATAGATTGTACAAAGGCAACACTCAATACATGACATATCAATTATGATGCATCATCAAACACATTCATCTCTCATAAGCAGGGTATCTATTGTTGAGGTTAAAAAAGGATTTCATTCAAATTGAACATTTAACTCAATAATCCAATTTATAAAGCAGTAAAAAAAATAGAAATAGATTTTCAGCTAAAAATGTGGCTTCAATTAAAGGGAATTCAACGTTTTAAGCTTAATGGGCATGTCCACTCCCTCCCACAAAAATTAATTCTTACCTTCCCCACACTCCAAAAACCCTGACCTTGAAATGGTGACCTACCTGGCCAGCATCCACAGTTACTGTACCCATCCAGTCCTCCACCTTCTTTCCACACAGCAGTCAGTTTGGCTATGATGGATTACTGGCTTTTTTTAAGGATATGTATACTGAGAAAATGTATTTTTCTCATCTTAATCTATACTCAAATACATGTAAGTAGGGATGGCCGATTTATCCCGTTCGCGAACGACGGATTTTTCCGGATTTTCCGTCTTCCGAACTTCCGATTCGCGGATTTTTAGTATTTTCGAAAATTTTCGAAATTACGAGTTTCAAGTAATTTCGAAATTTTTCGAAAATACGAGAAAACATGTAATTTCTAAAATTTTCAAAATACATGATTTCTCTTATTCCATAAATACGTATTTTCGAAAATACTAGTTTTCTTCTCGTATTTTCGAAAATTAGCGGATCCTTGAGCGGACCGATTTTGGCGAAGTTCGGACATCTCTAGTCCCTGATTGTGATTGGCTCTACTTCTACAGTATTTCTACTTGAACACTATCTGAACCACTACACTTTTGGCATCCAATCTTTTATTGAAATTCTGGATGTACTAACCAGTGTAAATCGTTTTAGCCCAAAGTCCTTAAATTGCACTCTTCTAAATGCATTTTTTCCGTAAATGAAAATGGGAACACTTTTAGATTATGGTAAACCTAGTTAAAAGCATTGCTAATACTCTTTTATGGACAATAATGGCAATGCAGCTTGGCAAATTTTGGTCATCTTTGTTTTTTAGAGACCACACCTGCTTTTTAAGTGTCACTCCATATAGCTAGCATACACGGGCAGATTTTCTCCCGATAGGATTTCCGGTCGAGGGCAACAATTGAAAATCGATCAGAGAACCAGCTTGTAGTTCCCTACCTCGAGACCTCAATCTTTCTGCTTGAAACCTGCACAGAGAATGGAATAGAAGATGGAGTTGGCGGAAAATTTGTTTTTTCCGATAACTTCTTGACATTGTCGAGCAGTTGATCTGAAAAACAGAAAATGTCGAAAATCTCCCAAATGTTGAACACATATGGATTTTGGGTGGTATCAATTTTGGGTGGAGCTTAAGCTAGGTACACACATAAGGGCTGGGGGAAGTGAGAGAGCCTGTTATATGGATCCAGTGTGTAGAATGAGAAATGAAAAAGTTGCTAAGTAAAAGAATGAAAAAGGTTAGATGTTAGGACCTTCCAGACTGGGGTAAACTTGACGTGGTTGGAAGGCTTTTCATTCATGTGATCACAGTAATGAATACTAAAACCCCTTTGTTTATAAAGTATGCCAGTGTGCAGATAACATGATATTGTATGGGGCCTAGGAATGTGCATTGATTATCTTTTCTATGTTTACACACATAAAGCCCTGATACTGTCGGATCCAATGGTTGAGTCGGGATGTTCGGGTGGGCTGAGCGCTAGTTCGGGGAAGAGGGAAACACACAGTACCGAGTGTTGTGCATAGGGGGAGCACTCGGGACTGTGTGTAGCCCGATCTTTAAAAAATGACATCTTGCAGATCCGTCTGTCATTTTTCAAAAATCTTTACTGTGTGTACCCAGCTTTAGGAAAGTAAATATAAAGCCAGCAGTTGAAAAGTGGCTGTACAGAAGAACAAAAAGCCACAACTGGTATTTTAAAGGCCTTTTCTAAGAAGCACATTTGTGGTTAGCAAACCTAACACCACAAAGGGTAATTACTGAAAGCAAAATATCACCTACTATGGTATTTGATTAGATTTTCTTTGCCCCAACCTGCTGTGGTAAGTACCGTGTTGCCATTTCAGGATTGCTCACTGCTTGCAAGGTTCCTAAATTTTTTTCTACTTCATTGGCTGTTGGGTGAGAAACATGCTTTGATTTCTACTGAGGCAACTGATCGCCCAGGGGCTGCGTCAAGTAGCAGACCATAATGGACTGGATGCACAGACACTGCCCCTGATTGTGAGGGGAAAAAAACATAAATTATTTTAGTGCAGCTTAACCCTATTGTGAATAGGGATTCTCAATACATTGTATGCATTGCCAGGAATCAGAAAGAACAGATCTGTTTAAAGGTTTGTTCAGGGCGTGTCCTGAAAATCCTGAAATGTTTGTAAACTTGCGTTGGGGCATTTCTAAGGGACATTGTTGTTAAAAGCAAGTGTCTGTTGCTGCTTCTCCTCTGGACAACCCCCAAAGCATGAAATCAATTTTTGCCAGCACAATCAATATAATTTAATAAGGAAAGTAAGCTTCCATCAGAGGTGTCTCATGTCACCTCATCATAGATACACCAGCTACCAGTATAGCCAATTGACACCTTATGTCTGAGAACTTTCTTTAATTATTTATTCCATTTTCTAGACTTTTTAATATTGTAGCTTACAACTCACTCTGCATGTTATTGAAACAACTTTAAAGGGCAACTTTACTGAAATACTTTTTCTCATCTAATCTATAAATAAATATGTGTAAGTAGCACTGAGATGTTTGCTGTTTTGCTCAAGTGCAAACCCCCCTTCCTCTTTTAATAACCACTCCCCCTCTGACCAGAGTTTTTTTATGAGGGCAAGCATGCTCAGTAACCATTATGAGGTAGCACCTGGAGAGGGTATTTCCCACATACCAACTGTCAAAACTACACACAGCATACAGCATACCAACGGTCAAAACCTTATCTCTCTGCAATTTCAAGGGTAAATATGCAGAAGATCAGAGCCTCAAGGTGGGAAACTTTGAGGGGTTCTTCTGATTGGATTTTCGATCATTGCACTTGATCAACATCGCCCGTGTATGGCTATCTTAACAGCTGAAATGTAAGATGGTTCAGACTGTATATCTTAGAAATAGAGGACAGATCAATAAAAAAAAACAATATTGTCAGGCTTGTGGCTAGCTTTAAAACAGATTTAGCCATTTGGGGATTATGATGCAGTTGATAATGCTATGTTCCCGGGGACATGCTCCAACTAAACTTGGAGGCAGACCCCCAAATGCTGGTGATGTCACAGCTATAAGTACTAGCAGGAAAAAACCCTTTATACTGTTGCAACTTTGGATAGACTGAGCTAGAACCATGATCCTGAAGTCATTTTAAAGTGGGGGTGTCTTTTTTGATAAAGGCCACTTGTATGGAAACCACAGTTCCCCTTTAATTTCTCTAACTCTTCCCAGTAGGTACACCTGCTCAGTCGCTTTACAATGGGAAGGGAAGAGGAGCTTAAACATGACCTACCGATTTCCAAGAGAGGCCACAATGAATTGTTTTAGGGCTAACCATTTTAACCATTATTTTCTCTTTTAAAGTAATAGTATACTCACAGTTCTTGATTCTGAACCAAAAATATTGTCTAATATTTCCAAATTTAACAGGTATATATTGGATTCTGTATACGGTATCTTATTAAAATGCAGAAAGGAAGTAGCATGGCAACTCACTCTTATTATATCTATTTTGAACCAAATAAGAAATAGTCAGGAGTCAGCAGGCAAACCTATTTCATTCACACATTAATGTTTACAAATGAAGCTTAATGTGCCCCTATGTGATGGTCACATCAATTAAGATGCATGAAAAAAGAAATGTGATAGAAATAAACAAGTCAGGCTGGAGAAAAAACACAAGGACTGCAATCTTACATTAGCATTCAAATCGGAAGTCATACCGCAACACGGCAATTGTCACTTACTGGCAGATATGCCAATTGTCAGTGGTCCTAAAACTCTGCTGTAAAGATAATGTGTGTGTTTTGTTGGACTTGGTATCTTCCCTTCCCCGAAATAGACTGAAAAGTATGAGGATGTAGCATATTGTATGCTAGTAAGATTCCTTCCTGCACTTTCTATTTATACATATGAGTAGCAGCTGCCCTATTGCCTCTTGTTGCGGAGACATTCTCCATAAACATTAACATGCCAATTAATTAATTGAAAAAAACAAAATAATAAAACTTCTATGCATTGTCCATAAATAGTTTTTGACATTTTCATTAATAAAGAAAGTGTATTATTTTAGTGTATTATTTGTTAGAGCACTGCTTTCCTTTGTGAAGATTGTGGGAAGGATTTTTGTACCTTATAGATCAGTTTTTAACTTAATAAACCTAACCTAACCTAACCTAACCACAAAGGACTTTAAATGATCCTTCAGCAACCCTTCTCCCTTAGCAGAAATATAGATCTAAAGGTCTAAATCTAAAGAAACCTTCAGTTCTCTATGCTTGTGAAAGGTCATCCAGGCTATGGTAATATCTGTTGTATTCAGTTAGATCAACAGGACTTATGTTCAGTTTTTTGAAGACGTTTCGCTAGTCATCCGACTGGCTCTCTCATTCAGATGACTTGTACAAGAATCTGTTGGCAATAATACCCTGAACACACAGAAGAGCAAATCCATGGCCACGACTCAGCCGTGTATCTTCATCTAAGGAAAAGGAACATACTGTATGTTTGAAGATTGTGATGTCAACATCCTGCAAAGGAACAGGATTGTTTCAAGAAGGTGCCTTAGCCACAATGCAATCAACACCTTGCATTCAGAAGGTCCATAACACCTTGCTGCTATATGCTGATCAGGGCTTTTTCAGGGTATTTATTTCCAACAGATTTTCATTCTGAATTGAGAGAGCCAGTTGGGTGACTAGAGAAACGTCTTCAAGTCACTTGATCTAACTGAATCCACAGGCTCAAGGATGCAGACACATTCCAGGTGCACCGTCACCCCTCGGGATATCAAGGCATACACTTCTGCTGCCTGCCAGGTAAAGGTTGCTAAGAATCAATTTAAAGGTAAGGCAAGTTGTTAAGGTCACAGTTTCCCTTAAATTACACGTGAATTCCAATTAAGTGCAACATTTTATTTATATATAAAAAGCACATTTGGGGACGGCTTATGTATAAAGAGTGCAAACGTTTCCCTGTGCGGCAACCAATCAGATGTACAAACTGCTCTAGACCAAAAGATATGATTGGTTGTTATTTTACTACTTGGCAGGGAGAAGCTGCTGGTGCTGGCAGGTAAGAAAACTAGTATTGATTGCACAGAATTTCATCAAGCGATAATGAAAATTGCCCAATTTTGTCTTCCCAATTTCGTCTACAGACACATACACAGGAAATTTTCAGTCGATACCAGACAATGTTTGTACCTGTACATGTGGCACGACACACAAGCCATAGGAACAAGGCAACTACTAGCTTTTGTATATATAATCCTTAATGATAATTAAATGGGGACATTTCCAAAACCATTTCATTCCTTACTGTACTGTGAACCTCTTTCTTACCCGCTGTTCTGTGCTAAACCTACAGAACTAGGAAAGGAAATCATTGGTCCATACAGATAAAATGCTCTATAGTGGCAATTCACTGCTCTACTTGTGATGGAGATGAAAACAGTTCTATAGTAACAAGGTAGAGCAACGTTTATTTAGACAGTTTCTATACACCCCGGGTCGTGGATGATTATTTTGTGTCCTAAAAGTTGCCATTGAACTGAAATGTCTCCATTCTTGGGAATCATCTTTTTTTTATCCCATTGGATCCTGGTAGTTCTCATTTGATAAGGCTAAAAGGTCAATAGTGTTATATGTCTTCATTGGTGTACCTGCAGACTGAATTCATTCTCTAAGCTGTAACTTGGCTTTCTGCAATTCCTCTACTCTATAATCAGTAGTCAGTATTGCTGACCATGTTATTTGCTACAGACTGCCCCTTGTCAGAGCCACCTACTGAACGGAACAAAAAAACCCCCAAAAAACAGGATTTTCTATGCAACTGTTCATTTATTATGGCATAATAAGCTGACTTTTGGGCTGTAAGCACACAGTCTATTTCAAGCTGCGGGGATGAAATGTCGTTTCTTTAAGTGCTCCATGTGAAATATGCCAGAAATGGCCTGAAGGAAAAGAGGCAGAATTATTATTAATAAGTGTTGGAGCAGAAGTAAAATATGAGAATCAACATTTTCAATTCTATTCCTTCTCTCTGCTTCCCTCTCCGTACCTACTTTCATTTCACCCATTCCTCACCATTTATCGGATTACATTCCTCCAGCTCTCTGCTTCAGCTTTCATTTACATTCCCATATATTGTCATATCTTCCACTATTTCCCCTCCTCTCTTTCCATTTCCATAAATACATACCACAGATATGGATGGAGACAGATTTGTTTTAGTAAGACTATATTTTACAATATTTCAAGATTTCAAACTAGTCATTTTATTATAGTGTTTCCAAATACATTAGGACTTATTTACTAAAAGGACCATGTCTTCGTAAAGAGTTGCACATATCTACAACCCATATCTCTCATTGTAAATAGGAACATAAGAAGGGGATTCCACCCAAAACGGGACAATTACTACATACCGGTAAACCCACATGGGTTAGCCATTCTTAAAAAAAAAAAAATTGGGCAGCTTCTGGTTAAGGGTTCTCCCCTAATGTAGAAGTTGACTAATGTAGAAATGTGCATCTGATTGGTGTTGGCTGAATCACAAGATGATCAGATGTTTGTTGCATTTACAAATACCCCACAAGAGGGTAATTTTATATCAGACAATAGACAGCTAAGCCCGTTAAATAATGGGCGCGCTAGACATTAAGACTCTCTTTCCCTCTCTCTCTCTCCTCTCTCTCCTTTGTCTGTCTGTCTGTCCGGTAATGTGCCGATTGCCGATGCACGCATTCTTCCAGCCATGCGCAGAAGCCCACAAACCCCCCTCTCTGCACAGGCCTGAAAGTTACACCACACGGACTCAGGACGCACAGTTGGGCCATTTATTATATAGGATTATTGCAAAACAGTAATTAAAATACTGCGCAATACTGGCATGTTTATGGCATGACACAAAACACCATAACTGAAATGTATTTTAAACTAGGTAGTATTTTCAATGCAATGTAATTGGGAAATTTTGCAACGCAGCCATAAATAATGATGTGGAACACAATACCCAAGCCAATGTGTTTATATCGTTGTTCAGTTGTAAATCTATTCTACAGTTAACTTATATAGACCTATACAAAATTCACATTGGCTAGCCTTCTAAAAACAAAAACGACTACCAACCAGGCTATTTAGGGTACGATTCATACTTCACGTTTTAGAAATAGTATTTTTTTCACTGGTGGTAAGTTTATCTTCCATAATAACTGAAGGCTATTAGTATGCCAGGATGCTGGACACATTGGCACAAGCCCCGTGTCGTTCAACTACCTCCCACAATGTGGGAGGGATTGGAGTGGTGTGCGCAGGGTGTGTGTGCGTGCAGCAGGGGAGGGGTGAGTGTGCAGGGTTGCTCGCGCGAGGTGCGCGTGCCCACGGGTTTGCTATTTATAATAACAGATTCAAGCAGGATATTTCCTATTATGCAATTTCATGTCAGCAACAGGGAAACATGGCAGCTAAATGTTTACAAGTAACTTTCACCAATGAGCCCCCAAAGCTTGGAGAGTTGTCTGTATCTTAGTAAATCCTTCTCATATTTTTTTTCTCTGTTGTTCTCCAATCTTATTATAACAAGTGTTTTTCTTTTGTACATAGTGGCTATCATTTAGATCTCAGTCTCCTGCCTGGTTCTCTCCCCTTCACCTCATCTATCTCCATGTTCCTGTTTTCTTTTCACTCTTCAGTGGCTCTTAATCTTAATCTCCTTTTCCTTACGTTTCCATTCCCCTCTCTTCTCCTCTATTTCATTCCCCTTCCTTTGCCTTTTTGCCCTTTACTTATCTTGTTTTTATCTCCTTCTCCCTCCCCTACTCCCACTTCTTTCCCATCTAAACCCTCCGTCCAATGAACACCGTTTTAACAGCAACTGCATTTCTGCAGATTTCCACTTTACTTCCATTAACATACAAAGGGACAATAACATCCAAATAGCAGATTGCTCGTTATCATGTTGGCATTTTGTGCTTGGTTTATGTGTTTGTTCAATCCATTCTATGGTGTGCCAGTGTTGGCTCGTTATCGGGAAACATAACAATTGTATTTTGCCTTCATGTTGGGCAGAATAAAGGTGCTTTTGTTTCGAGGCAATTGCCGATATTGGATTTTATTATGCTTACCATTTCACATCACCGCCAGAACAGCCTTTACAGTTTAAGCACATTGGTATTTGTATAATTTTAAGAACAAAATGCAATGCTTTCACTCTACCTATAGAAGTCTGCGTAGCTAGTACCTAATTAATAGATTGTAGGCTAACGCACTTGGTTAGTGCAGATAACATAAGTACAAATGGATGCTTTGTTTAAAATTAGCATTAAAGGTCAAGCCAATGTGAAAAATATTTTTTTTTCCTTTTAAAGGAAGACTAAAGGTAAAAATAAACATTTTGATTAAATAGTAATCCAACAGTCCTGCCATAGGCAGTGTCATGGGAATCAAGCAGAAACATAGATCCAGATGGCCCAGTCAGATTAATGGGGATAGAAACATCAGCTCTCTGTCCATCAGCCTATTTTTAGCCATGGCTTTAAAAAATAGGAATACTTACCTGGGGATTAAGAGGGGACACTGTCATTGTTTGCTTTAGCTTATGGCAGATTTCTTAAACTCGCTGCGCAAGGGAAACTGGTGTGCTGTGAGAGAACTAAGAGGGACCATGGCATTTTGTAATAATATTTTCACCAGCCTAATGCAAATTGCATATTATCTATTACATTCAAATTCTTTTAGAGCTTATACCAGTAATTACTTCAATACCTTGGAGATGGTAGGGCATTTGGTGAAGCCTGCTGGACCACTTGCACCCAGGCACATCGTCTTGCATCCAGACAGCCTTATCCACTCTGGGGCATGCCTAGCAGACTAGGACATAGTGGCAGCCACTAAAATAGGTTTTCCCCTACCAAATTGGGACAGTTGGGGCGACCTAGGTAAAAATGGCTGCAAAAAACACTGATCACTAATCTATCATACGCTTGGCTGTTACAGTATTTTTGCTTATAAGAATTCATCAGAAAGGGGAGCAGTTATGGAACATTTGTAGTTGGTACATTTTCAAAATAATTTTATGTTTATAAATCAATAAAGGTAAGATATTACATTAAAACAGGTTTTACCAGGTATAGAAGGTTTTGTTTGTACCTGTAACTATGTAATATAGGATATTAGTCATACGAGGTTATTGATAGAAAGTTCTTATCGTTTAAAATGGTGCTAAATTTGCTCCAACCAATCAGATGTTAGCTTTCAAAAGTTAATAGATCTAATTGATTGGGGCAAAATTAGCAATTTTAAATGATAAGAACATTAAAGGACAACTAAAGCCACAGAACAACCCTGAACCAGAAGGCAGAACACCTTGATATAAAAACCAGTAATCGGTGTCTTACCTCTAATTTTGATACGGGATGCTGGGAAATTTACCTAAATAACATATGGTTTATGCTTTACTTCACAGTATTCCAGTATTACACAGTTTGGTCAACGACCATTATGTTCTGCACATGCTCAGTCCTTAGCTATGGCAGAAACTTGTTACAGTTGGTCACACCCATTAATAATCTCTAGCCAATCCTTTTACATGACGATAAAGCAAGAAACATGTGACTGAGGTCGGAGGGTGTGGTTTGACACTGCACATACACATTTACTTTATCCAGTTCTTAACGGCTTACATTTACTTTTAATACAGTTTACTGAAGAGGGATTTTATAGCTTATTGGTGTTTTTTGGGTTTTTTTTTTCAGATTCTGGAGTATAAAAAAATGGGTTGTTCTCCTTTAATTGAATACCCTGCTTGACTAATTCCATTATCCAATTAAAGTAGGCCACCAATATACGTAACGTATATTTTAGGGAGATTCAATAAATTCTTATCGTTTAAATGGTGCTAATTTTGCCCCAACCAATCAGAACTTATGTAACATTGAAAGCTAACATCAGATGGTTGGGGCAAAATTAGCACCATTTTAAACGAAAGAACTTTAATGAATAACCCCCATTGTTTCCTAGAATGTTCATTTGATAGGTTTTGCTGTTTGGTTACCTTTTAACACAGCACCTTTGCTTCTTGTACTTGGAAGTAGAATGTAATCTGCAATGTTTATTTGGCTCCATTTATTTAATCATTTTGTTTGTTTTGTTGTTATTCTTTTTCCGTTAGTGGTCACACTGTATACATCAATGCCATTGTGTGTGTCCTTGAAATGAGGCATACCGCGTGATGTATGTATGTACTTTGTGGCATGATGAATGTGCGTTTGCATGTATTATGCACCTCTGTCAGTAAATAATAGCAGTAGTTACCACTAGTCTGTATCGTATCAGTATGAATAATATACATATGTATATTCAGCTACTTGTTTTCCCCAGTACAAGCTGTGCGTTAGCAGTGTGTTCATTCATGTCATCCATCGGATTGTATAAGATGTATCCATACACTGAGGATTATGGTTTTTTTCAGAGATTAGTTTCCTGTGTATTGGTGATTTACGGAATGTGTATGCTCATTCCCATGCTGATATAGAATTTGTATTTTAATAGGAATGTTTATGCTTTACAATAAAAAATATGGAGCCTTTGATGCCTACCAGCCTGCCTGTTCATATTTCACTTAGTGTTTTTCTTTTTCTTTGTTGCTTTTCTCTTCTACCCTCCTTGGATCGATTACCGCTCTCCCCTCCCTCCTGCTTTTACTCTGACAAGCTGCCCTGCCAGTCCTCCTGCATAACAGCAAATTAATTGCCTTTTGATTAGAACATTGTAGTACAAAGTGTCCGCGCTGATAAAAAGCCCAGAGGGTTGTTTTTCCTCCAAGCCTTCAGACTTGTGTGCTTCCTGCCTCCTCCTCTTTGCTCTTTTCCCTGGCTACAGCCTTAGTCAGCATCTGACCTTCTGGGGATGGAATTGGGACTTAGAATATGTTAGGACACCGTTTGCTGGTTAAATGCCTTCATTTGGCCTGATGTGACTCTCCGTACACCTTCTGCTTTCCACCTGCCAAAATGACATTCAAACCATAAATGCAAAAATCCAATAAGATGTTTAAACTTTAGGACCGATCTTAGAAACTGCTGTCTGTTTCTGATTTGTCATTGCTATTGAATTAATACCTATAATTATTACTTGTATTATTACTTATTATTGGAAACCTTCAGAATAAGAACTCAGGTATGACAAAAGTTAAGATCTTTGATTGTGACATATTGGCTTTTGTCTGGGAATGCAGTGCCACAGACTTGTGTCTCTGTGTAAAATTACATAGAACTCTTACTGTACCCACCATACTGTTATATTACTGCCGATGGATCTCTAATCTGTCACACTAGGATAGAGAACCATATATGTCATCTTAATGTTACCTTTAAAAGGATGGATACCAAGGATCACCAAGCTTAAAGATTGGTGATGGTAAGCTTTCTACAGAGGCCTTAGCACAGTTGTGTGTGTTTGGATACTGTGGTGGTGAATATATATCTTACTAGACCTTTGGCTGCCAGCCAGCACCTTTTTGCAACATTTAAGAGAATCACAGAAGAAAGAGGCAGGGAGGGGGAGATTTTTAAGCAGAGCAGTGCCCATGGTTGAGGCTGTGCAGAACTTATACGTGTCGCAGACACTACAAGACGAGCAGTGAGTAAGGAGGGTGGGGAAATTAGGACTACTCACTAAACATTAATAATTTAATGACAAAGCAAGCACAGATAATGTGTGAGTATCAAATAGATTGTCTTACTTAAAAGTAAAAATGATGAGCATACACATTTCCGGCCAATGTAATGAGGTAAAGCGTGCGACTTACCCACTGCAGTATACAGGTCAAATCTTAACACTAATTCGGACAGATAGCAGTATAACATATTTTTTACAGGACCCTGTAAGAAAAACATGGAGTTAACGACAATTTTCTTTCTTAGCTTTAAAAAAGTATCATTTCTAACATTAAGACAGGGACATTTCTCTGAGCTAGGTTCTTCCCCACAAATTTGTTTTTCCAGCTTCTGCTTCTACTATACATAATAAACAGTACAAATGTTTGCCCTACCTAAGCCATTAAATTTTAGAGGCTTTTGTGTAACAAATTGTAATAGGCCATTTTTTTTGTAAATATTTTTAATACTATTGATTATAAGAAATGGATTTAAAAAAAAGGGGGGGGGATCATTAAATGCTTCTGCAGTACATCTGTGTTCACTGTGAATAACAGGACCTGTGCTGCCATTTGATTTGTTGTCCTGCCAGACAAACCATTAGCATCAGGCTTAGAATGAGATTCTGGTGTAGAATTACTAATCAAATCCTACTCCATTATCTAGATTTTTCATGATGTTTGATAAATTAAGGCAAATTGGCAGTTTATATACATGTATCATTTTTAAATGTTCCATTAGCCATAGACCATGGACTACTCGATAGATAGATAGATAGATAGATAGATAGATAGATAGATAGATAGATAGATAGATAGATAGAGAGACAGATAGAAATATGTCCTCAGTTTTAATGTCCACTTTCAGTATATCTTTGCAGATAAGTCGAAATCCACACAGCTATATAAAGATTAAAGATAAACGGATTATATGAGCTACATTAAACCCAAGATTCATCATCTATGGTAAAAGCACAACTTCCCATAATCCTTAGCAACAAAACAAATCTTCATCTAAAGCTGAAAGTTACAAGATTATTGTATTATTTGTTTTTTTAGCAAATAATTTTGATAATAACAAAAAAAAAACATATCTTGTACAATATACTGTATGTTTTGTGCTATCCCTGCCAGGAGAGACCATATGGCCAAATTTAAGCTAGGGTGCAAAACTGTTTAAAATCTCTACACAAAATGCATCATAGAAAGTCTCATATATACATTATTATACAACGAGACTGGTGGTTATGTATAAATGAGAGGGTGCTAAATCATTTGTAAATCTGTAAGTGCCTTTGATAGTAATAAAGGTAAGTACATTACTTCTTAACCTTTTATACATTTTCAACAACAAGGGTTAAATAATGAATGCACTTTTAACTGCTTTCCTTCCAGTGTCTCAATGTTTTAACTGTCCAGGTTCATATCTAAGAATAGCACATCTTCATATTTGTGTGCTCTGTGTACTTTCTGTTTCTAACTGCCCTCTTAAACACTGCAGTTTTCCTAATAGTCAAATTGCATCATCCAGTTCTACCACATAGTATCCTATTGAAACCTGTGTGTTCAACAGCCTAGAGCATCCCATAGGCAGCTTTTTAAGGCAGCTCAAAACACAAGGGGGTCTGCTGATGGAAAAATGGGATATGTGCACTGTAGAGATTTCACTGGGCTGGCATACCTTGCTTCAGGCAGCAATTAGGGCCCGGATGGCAAATTGGATCTAGAGGGATAGAATGGGGATATGCAGTGTGTGTCCCTTCATTGTAACAAATAAGATAAGCCAAAGTCTGTAGGGTATAGGATTTCCTAGAGGTGCATTATGTTTTGCGAATTACCATACTGAAGCCTATTAAAAGCAGTGTGGCCATTTTAATGTATGGAAGGGTATGTTTAATTAGTGTCGCAGGTAAAGATGCCAATAAATCATTCCAATTGGGATGGGTAGATTATTATACAGAAAAGCCTAGGATTAAGAGGCTAATTTATAATGGTGAGGTATTTATCATGTCAGTAAATATAGATAGACAACTCTGCAGTTTGACTGGTAAATCCTGGTTGGTATTTATTGAAGGCAAATATCACAATTGTTAATCAAGAACAGAAAATATTCCTCGCCTCTACAAGGGGAACTAATTAATGTACACAGCATTTCTCTATTGGTTAATATTGACCTTGGTGGAATGTTGTTCCAATCATCAGAAGTTCATTCTGGGTTAGTATCCACAGCTGGCGCAATTGAGAAGATTTCTGTATTACTGTAACTCATAACCATTTGCATACCCAACATATGCCCACAAGCAAGCAGCTTCTGTTTACTGTGTATTTCAACCTTGATGACAACCAGACGTGTTATCTGATATAACCCACTCTAGTGAGCAGAATTTTGCTAGCCCTGCCCAATTTCCTTTTTTCTCCCTGGCACTGTGCTCTCTCCCTCCTCACAAAGAACATTATGACACCTCACTGATTTGTTTTTATCTCTGTCTGAATGTCACAGAGAACAGGTCAGTGCTCAGGGCCGTGTGTCCTTCTGCCTCCCTTCAGTCACCCCATCACTGCCAGCTTTCCCTTCACTGCCTACGGTAATCCATTGCCTCTTTGATTTCTACCACTAATATGCCTCTTTTCATTACAATCTATCACAGTTTGCCTGTATCCTCAACTACTTGTTTCTTTCCTTATCTGTCTCATCAGAAATCCTGACATTAGGACTCAATGTAGTCAATAATCTGGTTTCTTGGCTGAACGTCACAAAAACACCTGATTTCAATTAAATAGCTGCCAGGTGTAATCTAAATTAACCCTTTCGGTGACATATAAGTCCTACCCTTAAGATGTGATGGTTAAAGCCCTGTTCCTGCTCTTGTCTGCAGATCCAGCTACAGTTACATCACTTCATCAGCTTATAGCTAGAAAACTAATGTCTGAAATGGTCTGTGATATTTGTCACCTCATTGATGGAATGATAAGCCCATGTTGTGCCTGACAGAATTGCCTAGACTTTGCTATAGTAATTAAGCTACAGACAGGTTATATAGGTATAGATTGCAGCTCTTAATAGTCAATTCAAACAGAATAACTAGCATAATGTGTGTTTTTTATTTTTTAAACACAATATACAGTAGGAAATCAGCTGGGTATTCAAACTCTTCTCCATAAACACAGTTTACACACATGTAAATAACATACACATGTCTGATGAAAAAGTCTAACCAGAGTAAGTCAAGTTAATGAATGAAAATGGATTATGTTCTTTCATTGTAATTATGTGTGAGATTTGACGTCATATATGACACAGTGGAAATCTTCGCTGTTCATGTGTTTGAATGACCATAGTGTTTGAGATTGTCATTCTCTGGTTGTTCCATTGCATAATCCCAGAGATTATGGTATGATTTTCTCTATGTAAGTATGGTCAGTTTATCCTAATTAACCGATGAGTCCCGGTTTCGAAACAAACCTGGTTTCCAATTAGAACTGCTGGCTACGGAAATCCACAGATCACACAGGGATTTTTCAAAATGTACAAAACACATAAAAAATTAAATATTCAAACATTCCAACAGATGGAAAGAAAAAAAATTCCTATTGAATATTCAAAAATATTATTGGAAATTTGAACAAATCTGATTCGATTGGGTTTCAATCAGATTCAGAAACAAAACTCACCAGTTCTTTTCATCTCTCATCTTAATTGAATTAAGTCAAACCATAATTAAATGTACATTATGACTAGTAGTTAAGTAATGGTAAAATGTGTTAAGGGTTGTATTTAGCATTGAAATGCATATTTTTAATGTGGCAAAAAAAAATGAACAGATTGCTACCCAAACCATTATCGTTCGTTGAGGCTACAAAACCCTAACACAGACTTTAATATTCAGCTAAGAGGCAAAGGTTGTTAAAGTCAATAAAAAGTACAGTTTCTATATATTTCTATGTTTCCCCTGTGTATTAAACCTTAGGTATATTAAAGAGTGGGGAATAGAATAATGATACTATTTCTGAGAGGAAATTGTCATTTTTGAATGTGCATGATTTCAATACCCACTGCTTTGTGTCAATGGTACTTTCTGTGACTATGACAGTGCACATGCTAATTTCTTTCACATTTATATGGCTTATATAAGTCAACCTATGATAAACTGCATTGGAAATACATTCTTAATATGGTGTTTGACTTTGGTTCTGTTAATTTTGTCTTAATGTTTTCTATTGTAAATAGAAAGACCTGGCAAGGAAGCGTTTTTGAGAAAGGGCCAGGTTTGGTAAGAATATTTTACTCAACCAGGGATTGGTACATAATAACCAACTGCCCACAGTAATTGGTACATAATCCTGCCCACAGTGATAGGTTTATAATCCGGCCCACAATGGCTACTTACTGTTGAAGCAACAGAGGCAGGATCCATCATCTGGATGAGAGACACTGCTAAAACTGTGACAGCTACTACAGGGAAGAGGAAATGTTCCCCTCTTCTCTGCTGCTTCTCCTGTGTATTCCTGTTGATTAAGTATGATAGATGCCATATTTATAAAGTCATGGTATTGGTATTTTGCAATCGTAACCACGATCATACATTTGCGATTGTGGCCGTACATTGTATGATTGCCTATACAATACCATTGCGGTAATCTATTACAACATGGCATTGTACGGCTGAACGATCGTAAATGTACAAGCACAGTCATAAATTTCATACATTTTAGATAACTAGCGGTAACAGAACTTTCCAATCCCATAATACCACATGTTAATAAATTTGCCCCTAACACGTTTTCTTTGTACTAGATATTTCTTCATCGGTATAGCAGAAACATGGCTAAATGATTCACATGACTGGGCAGTACATTTGAAAGGATACTCACTGTATAGACATTATAGAGTAAATAAGAAAGGAGGGGGGTATGTATGTATGTTGATCAAAAATTAAAGCCAAATCTAAAAGATGGAATAAACGATAAGGTGGAAGCAATATGGGTGGAGATGTGTTGATCCAGAGATCCTTCCCCCTCCTCCCGCCCTTTTTTTGCCTTCCTCTGGATCAACTGTTAGGTAGCGCTAACGAGTAGGGTATAAAGGTTGGAGTACATGGATGTATTTCTTTAGTCAACCTCCATTACTATGTTACTATGGTTTTATATCTCTGCACATACTCTTTTATTATGTGCAGTTGTGTTCCCCAATAAAAATAATGTGGAAAAAATAGTAAAAGTGTTGATTGACAAGACATCCTGATTCTAGATGTTTGTTCTTCTCTGAATAGTTAATGGGTCTTAATTAAGACTGGGGACCACTAAAGGAAGAAGGTTTAAAAAAAAAGTAAAAAAACTGATGTTACCTTTTTTCAGTCAACCCCCAGAGAGTCTCAAAACAAATCTATAATGTTATTTTAGTGATTTTTATTAAAACTTTTTACTTTAATGATCTATCTCTTCAGAAGATTTAACAAGAAAATGAACACGAGAAGTAGTCAATGGGAGATTCTTTTTAACTTTAAAGCAGATAAAAATAGAGCTCTTGTATTTTGTCCCTGACAGTATGAACTTCCGTCTTTTCACTTTATTTTAAGAGTTTAAAATCTCTCACATTTGCATCATGTTTTACTGTAAGAAGAGCCTTCAAAAGCCAGACAGCAGGGGACTGTAACAGTGGCTGAGTATGAATGAACCTCAGCACAGCTCCTGGCAATCCTAACTTCAATTTTCCATGACCCCCTAACAGTTCTAGCTCAAGTCATTAGCAAAGCGGATGTTAAAATGAACATTATTTACTACAGGAGATTAACGAGCCATCTCCTTTTTACCTGTAAGACAAATTGACATTTTGCTAAACTACTGAATGCCCAGCACAAATAAATGTTATTATAGCGCACAAGCCATTTTGGAGAGCTAAATTTGGAGACTAAAACATTTTTGATCGTAAACTTTGATTTCATAATGCAAATATTGGCCCCATGCAATGTCCACTAACAACAGCCTGACTCATTTATTTGCATAAGCGAAATGTAGGGTTAAAGAATAAAATTAATTAAACATTTTATAACACTTTGTCACCTCCCTTATCCATTTATTCTAAAACAGTTTAAATTCCTAACTGTGCAAAATGGAAGCATGATGGGGATGTATTAATCCAGAGATCCTTTCCCTCCCCCCCTTTTTTTTTTGCCTTCCTCTTGATCAACTGTTAGGTAGCTTTAACGAGTAGGGTATAAAGGTTGGAGTACATGGACGTACAGTCTGTATTCAACCTCCATTACAATATTACTATAGTTTTACAGTATATCTCTGCACATACTTTTATTATGTGCAGTTGTGTGCCCCAAAAAAAATAAAGTGGAAAAAATAGTAAAAGTCGCAACTCACAAGAGGAAATCCCATGCTCAGTTTTTGCTCTGTGATTGAGAAAACATTTTTGTATCATAGGGGGGTTAAAAAGATGAAGAAACAATGAAGAAGAACAGACACAATAGATAGAAACATTGGGTACAGAAGGAGTAAGAGAGACAGAAACAGAAGAGGAGAACTTTTGAGTGAAAATGTTTAATTCAATTTCACAAATCACTCTGCATAGGAGTTTTATTTTATTTTAGCATTCTGCTGTTATTGATTAGATTTTGATGTGAATCATCATCATCCAGAGCATGTCTTTACACACTTCAGGTATGCCAGAGTGAGGGGGTAGAACTGGATGTACCAGTGAGGAAACACTGAAATATTAAGGCTGATCTCATAAGGGGTGAGGTCCTCATCTTTTGGACTTTTAAAGGTTGGGGAAATGGAGGGTGGGGGAGGTAAGTCTAATTTTCTAAGCTACTGCCCATGGAATGAACTACACTCATTCTTGGGTGGATTTGAGTGCCCATGACACTCAAATCCAAACTGCAGTTTTAGGAAGTTTTAAAGCAAACTTTAATTATATTTGTTCAACATTTTGAAGCTAATTTCATTTTGATTCCTTCTATCACTAAAAGGAGGGAGACGAAGATTTGATACATTACACATTAGGCTTTTCTATTCAGAAGCAATGAGTTTGGTTTCAGTTCTATTTTTTAAACAGACCCACTGATTTGGATGCATGAGACAAATTAAGGGATGTCATATCCCCAATGGATCAATTCCCTGCTTGTTTTAATTGATCATGAATTATAATGGGAATTTCATAGTAATACTTCTGTGGTTAAACATAACTAAAGCAATGCAACATTAATACCTTTATTGGCTAACTAGACACTTTCTTCTTTCTTAACAGACGTCAAGGATTCTCTCCATGCCCTAGATTTTAGTAAAGCCAGGAAAATTCCCTACAAATGTAACTCATTATACTAATGGATTCTGATTAGTGGTCAAATCTTGATTGAAGTCTATAGAGATGAAGGTACTAGCGGGACCAGAAGGTCATTCCGGTCAAGAGCAACCATGAATAGAAGAGGAGTGATGTAATGATGGTATGAACTGAGGTTGATGTTTGTGTTTTGTTGTGTAAAAGTCATTTGTTGTGTAAAAGTCTGTTGTTCTCGGAGAAGCATTTTAAGATTGAACTTTCCAGTAACATGCATCATTTCTCCGTATTAATGTACAAATGTACACATGCACTTAAGAATATGCGACCCGTCTAAGAAGTGAAGATCTTTCCATTTACTTTACGATTTGAAAGAAAGATTGAAGAGAAAACCTACTTACATTTAGATTATATTTTCCCTTTCAGACATTTTCATAAGAGCTTAATGCCATAGACAGAAGAAAAGTGTAATTACTATTCTATAAGTGTAAAATATTTATATACTGTAATTATATAAACTGATACCAATTTAATGCGAGCCATATACCATTATAATTAAAGTTACACATCACAGAGAGATTGTAAAATGTACCAGGAGGTAATGATTACAATGGAGATGCAGTATTGATTAACTGAAGACGGTAAGATAATTTATATGGACAATTTTAATGAATGTGGATATCAGTCATGAACGGAAAAACGCCTGTACACATGGAGATAGCAGCAGGAATGTGACAGTATTAGTGATAGTATTAGCAAACATAATGTGATCAATAAAAGCAGATACAGAATACTTAATCGTTTGGTAGCTCTAAAGACTCCATTCTTTGGAGAGAATTTTTTTCTAAAAAAGTTAGCACATGACATACTGTCTTTATTGGCTTTTTGATTAACTTAAGACACAAATAGATTTGACCTTTTAAAGAACAAGTAAACAAACGAAACCCTTAAATGTTTTACATGTATTAACTTTCGCTGAACCTGCTTAGTTTTTATCTGTTGGGATTTGTTGTCAGATCATAAATGTATTATACAAAGTAGAGTTTAACAAAATTGGTCGGATCCCAGGATATTCGACAGTTCTAAAGAGAAACCAGGTTCATTAGAAAACTTGGATTCATCGCTGATAAAAAGGCTTATATAACCATTTAGACCATCTTGACTTTTGTTCCGACAAGTAGCCTATCGACTGCAGTAGACAGTAGACTGTCAACTACAAATGCAGAAGTACACATTTTTCTGTCCATAGGCAACTTTGAGGCAATTCCCACTGGTAGTTATTGAGCTATATCTTCTTTAAAGGAGAACTAAATTTCATTTTTTTAAAATTCTAATATGAAATATTTTCTCCCCAGAACACTTATACATTGTAAGATTCTTCTCTAGTAAGTTACATTTAGTGCATGTAAGAAATAGATTCAGAAACAAAGAAGGCTTCCATGTTGTTGCCAGTACAATCCACAGCCCATGTAGTCATCAAAGATACACGCCCCCTGACCCCAGGATTCAGTTCCATAGGGAACTGCACGATCGGCTGGGATTTCCCAACAGTCCAGATCACCTGTTCATCTGGATGAATGGACGACCGAGCTCAGTCATGGCCACCCCACCCACACAATAAGATATTTGCGGAGGACGACCGCTAAACATCACCATTGGTCGGCCTAAAATTTCTTATGGTGCATACCCAGCCTCTGACCTCTAGTACCCACAGTTTAATTTTATAAATCACCCAGCAGCCACAGAGAGGTGATACACAGCTTGTTGTATGTTTGTAAATGTGCTTTGTCTTTTGGGACAATGTTTTCTGGAGACTTTAGTTCTTCTTTAATACACCAGCTGTATTAGTATTAATTGCAGTTTTTATTTTGGTAAAGTTCTTAACTTGTCCTTGACATGGCTGGACATCTGCAGAAACCTGTATTAAGTTATCTGCAGTAAATAATAAACAGGAACCATTTACAGTAAGTCAAAAAGAGTTTTAGCGCAGTGACTACTACAGATTGTCATTCTCATCTTGTGCTGCATGAAGAGCTGTAACTGCTTGGCAATCTAGCCAGTCCGGCATTTCCAGGATTCCTTGGTTTAGGTCTGTCCATAGAAAAAATATTTTTGTCTTAAGGATGTGAAAATCTACATCCCTATTTCAATAAAACCAGAAATACAACCCTTTATGTAAAATTGAGGACAGGATGGAAGCATAGTAAAACAGTGCTGACCTTTAATTTATTATTCCTTATTAATCTAGAACCATCATCTATCATAGAATTGTACAAAGGCAACACTCAAATACATGACATATCAATTATGATGCATCATCAAACACATTCATCTCATAAAGCAGGGTATCTATTGTTGAGGTTAAAAAAGGCATTTCATTCAAATTGAACATTTTACTCATATAATCCAATTTATAAAGCAGTAAAAAAAATAGAAATAGATTTTCAGCTAAAAATGTGGCTTCAATTAAAGGGAATTCAACTGTTTTAAGCTTAATGGGCATGTCCACTCCTCCCACAAAAATTAATTCTTACCTTCCCCACACTCCAAAAACCCTGACCTTGAAATGGTGACCTACCTGGCCAGCATCCACAGTTACTGTACCCATCCAGTCCTCCACCTTCTTTCCACCACAGCAGTCAGTTATGGCTATGATGGATTACTGGCTTTTTTTAAGGATATGTATACTGAGAAAAATGTATTTTTCTCATCTTAATCTATACTCAAATACATGTAAGTAGGGATGGCCGATTTATCCCGTTCGCGAACGACGGATTTTTCCGGATTTTCCGTCTTCCGAACTTCCGATTCGCGGATTTTTAGTATTTTCGAAAATTTTCGAAATTACGAATTTTCAAGTAATTTCAAAAATTTTCGAAAATACGAGAAAATACGTATTTTAGAAAATTTTCGAAATTACGAGGATTACTTGTATTTTCGAAAATACATATTTTCGAAAATACTAGTTTTCTCGTATTTTCGAAAATTAGCGGATCCTCGAGCGGACCGGATTTTGCGAAGTTCGGACATCTCTAGTCCCTGATTGTGATTGGCTCTACTTCTACAGTATTTCTACTTGAACACTATCTGAACCACTACACTTTTTGGCATCCAATCTTTTATTGAAATTCTGGAATGTACTAACCAGTGTAAATCATTTTAGCCCAAAGTCCTGAAATTGCACTCTTCTAAATGCATTTTTTCCGTAAATGAAAATGGGAACACTTTTAGATTATGGTAAACCTAGTTAAAAGCATTGCTAATACTCTTTTATGGACAATAATGTGCAATGCAGCTTGGCAAATTTTGGTCATCTTTGTTTTTTAGAGACCACACCTGCTTTTTAAGTGTCACTCCATATAGCTAGCAATACACGGGCAGATTTTCTCCCGATAGGATTTCCGGTCGAGGGCAACAATTGAAAATCTGATCAGAGAAACAGCTTGTAGTTCCCTACCTCGAGACCTCAATCTTTCTGCTTGAAACCTGCACAGAGAATGGAATAGAAGATGGAGTTGGCGGAAAATTTGTTTTTCCGATAAACTTCTTGACATTGTCGAGCAGTTGATCTGAAAAACAGAAAATGTCGAAAATCCCCCAAATGTTGAGCACATATGGATTTTGGGTGGTATCAGATTTTGGGTGGAGCTTAAGCTAGGTACACACATAAAGGGCTGGGGGAAGTGAGAGAGCCTGTTATATGGATCCAGTGTGTAAGAATGAGAAATGAAAAAGTTTGTTAAGTAAAAGAAATTTAAAAAGGTTAGACGTTAGGACCTTCCAGACTGGGGTAAACTTGACGTGGTTGGAAGGCTTTTCATTCATGTGATCACAGTAATGAATACTAAAACCCCTTTGTTTATAAAGTATGCCAGTGTGCAGATAACATGATATTGTATGGGGCCTAGGAATGTGCATTGATTATCTTTTCTATGTTTAACACACATAAGCCCTGATACTGTCGGATCCAATGGTTGAGTTGGGATGTTTCGGGTGGGCTGAGCGCTCGTTCGGAAAGAGGGAAACACACAGTACAGAGTGTTGTGCATAGGGGGAGCACTCGGGACTGTGTGTAGCCCGATCTTTGAAAAATTACATCTTGCAGATCCTGTCTGTCATTTTTCAAAAATCTTTACTGTGTGTACCCAGCTTTAGGAAAGTAAATATAAAGCCAGCAGTTGAAAAGTGGCTGTACAGAAGAACAAAAAGCCACAACTGGTAATTTTAAGGCCTTTTCTAAGAAGCACATTTGTGGTTAGCAAACCTAACACAGCACAAAGGGTAATTACTGAAAGCAAAATATCACCTACTAGTGGTATTTGATTAGATTTTCTTTGCCCCAACCTGCTGTGGTAAGTACCGTGTTGCCATTTCAGGATTTGCTCACTGCTTGCAAGGTTCCTAACATTTTTTTCTACTTCATTGGCTGTTGGGTGATTGAAACATGCTTTGATTTCTACTGAGCAACTGATCGCCCAGGGGGCTGCGTCAAGTAGCAAGACCATAATGGACTGGATGCACAGACACTGCCCCTGATTGTGAGGGGAGAAAAACATAAATTATTTTAGTGCAGCTTAACCCTATTGTGAATAGGGATTCTCAATACATTGTATGCATTGCCAGGAATCAGAAAGAACAGATCTGTTTAAAGGGTTGTTCAGGGCTGTCCTGAAAATCCTGAAATGTTTGTAAACTTGCGTTGGGGCATTTCTAAGGGACATTGTTGTTAAAAGCAAGTGTCTGTTGCTGCTTCTCCTCTTGACAACCCCCCAAAGCATGAAATCAATTTTTGCCAGCACAATCAATATAATTTAATAAGGAAAGTAAGCTTCCATCAGAGGTGTCTCATGTCACCTCATCATAGATACACCAGCTACCAGTATAGCCAATTGACACCTTATGTCTGAGAACTTTCTTTAATTATTTATTCCATTTTCTAGACTTTTTAATATTGTAGCTTACAACTCACTCTGCATGTTATTGAAACAACTTTAAAGGGCAACTTTACTGAAATACTTTTTCTCATCTAATCTATAAATAAATATGTGTAAGTAGCACTGAGATGTTGTGCTGTTTTGCTCAAGTGCAAACCCCCCTTCCTCTTTTAACCACTCCCCCATCTGACCAGAGTTTTTTTATGAGGGCAAGCATGCTCAGTAACCATTATGAGGTAGCACCTGGAGAGGGTATTTCCCACATACCAACTGTCAAAACTACACACAGCATACAGCATACCAACGGTCAAAACCCTATCTCTCTGCAGATTTCAAGGGTAAATATGCAGAAAGATCAGAGCCTCAAGGTGGGAAACTTTGAGGGGTTCTTCTGATTGGATTTTCGATCATTGCACTTGATCAAGAACATCTGCCCGTGTATGGCTATCTTAACAGCTGAAATGTAAGATGGTTCAGACTGTATATCTTAAGAAATAGAGGACAGATCAATAAAAAAAAACAATATTGTCAGGCTTGTGGCTAGCTTTAAAACAGATTTAGCCATTTGGGGATTATGATGCAGTTGATAATGCTATGTTCCAGCAGGGGACATGCTCCAACCTTAAACTTGGAGGCAGACCCCCAAATGCTGGTGATGTCACAGCTATAAGTACTAGCAGGAAAAAACACCCTTTATACTGTTGCAACTTTGGATAGACTGCAGCTAGAACCATGATCCTGAAGTCATTTTAAAGGTGGGGGTGTCTTTTTTGATAAAGGCCACTTGTATGGAAACCACAGTTCCCCTTTAATTTCTCTAACTCTTCCCAGTAGGTACAAGCCTGCTCAGTCTGCTTTACAATGGGAAGGGAAGAGGAGCTTAAACATGACCTACCCGATTTCCAAAGAGAGGCCAGCAATGAATTGTTTTAGGGCTAACCATTTTAACCATTATTTCTCTTTTAAAGTAATAGTATACTCACAGTTCTTGATTCTGAACACAAAAATATGTCTAATATTTCCAAATTTAACAGGGTATATATTGGATTCTGTATACGGTATCTTAATTAAAATGCAGAAAGGAAGTAGCATGGCAACTCACTCTTATTATATCTATTTTGAACCAAATAAGAAATAGTCAGGAGTCAGCAGGCAAACCTATTTCATTCACACATTAATGTTTACAAATGAAGCTTAATGTGCCCCTATGTGATGGATCACATCAATTAAGATGCAATGAAAAAAGAAATGTGATAGAAATAAACAAGTCAGGCTGGAGAAAAAACACAAGGACTGCAATCTTACATTAGCATTCAAATCGGAAGTCATACACGCAACACAGCAATTGTCACTTACTGGCAGATATGCCAAATTGTCAAGTGGTCCTAAAACTCTGCTGTAAAGATAATGTGCTGTGTTTGTTGGACTTGGTAATCTTCCCTTTCCCTGAAATAGACTGAAAAGTATGAGGATGTAGCATATTGTATGCTAGTAAGATTCCTTCTCTGCACATTTCTATTTATACATATGAGTAGCAGCTGCCCTATTGCCTCTTGTTGCTGAGACATTCTCCATAAACATTAACATGCCAATTAATTAAAAATGTGAAAAAAACAAAATAATAAAAACTTCTATGCATTGTCCATAAATAGTTTTTGACATTTTCATTAATAAAGAAAGTGTATTATTTTAGTGTATTATTTGTTAGAGCACTGCTTTCCTTTGTGAACATTGTGGGAAGGATTTTTGTACCTTATAGATCAGTTTTTAACTTAAATAAACCTAACCACAAAGGACTTTAAATGATCATTCAGCAACCCTTCTACCATAGCAGAAATATAGATCTAAAGGTCTAAATCTAAAGAAACCTTCAGTTCTCTATGCTTGTGAAGGTCATCCAGGCTATGGTATATCTGTTGTATTCAGTTAGATCAACAGGACTTAATGTTCAGTTTTTGAAGACGTTTCGCTAGTCATCCGACTGGCTCTCTCAATTCAGAATGACTTGTACAAGAATCTGTTGGCAATAAATACCCTGAAACAGCACAGAAGAGCAAAATCCATGGGCCACGACTCAGCCGTGTATCTTCATCTTAAGGAAAAGGAACATACTGTATGTTTGAAGATTGTGATGTCAACATCCTGGCAAAGGAACAGGATTGGTTCAAGAGAGGTGCCTTAGCCACAATGCAATCAACACCTTGCATTCAGAAGGTCCATAACACCTTGCTGCTATATGCTAATTAGGGCTTTTTCAGGGTATTTATTTCCAACAGATTTTCATTCTGAATTGAGAGAGCCAGTTGGGTGACTAGCGAAACGTCTTCAAGTCCACTTGATCTAACTGAATACCACAGTGCTCAAGGATGCAGACATCATTCCAGGTGCACCGTCACCCCTCGGGGATATCAAGGCATACACTGTCTGCTGCTGCAGGTAAAAGGGTTGCTAAGGAATCAATTTAAAGGTAAGGCAAAGTTGTTAAGGTCACAGTTTCCCTTAAATTACACGTGAATTCAAATTAAGGTGCAACATTTTATTTATATATAAAAAGACACATTTGGGGACGGCTTATGTATAAAGAGGTGCAAACGTTTCCCTGTGCGGCAACCAATCAGATGTTATCAAACTGCTCTAGACCAAGAAGATATGATTGGTTTGTATTTTACATACTTGGCAGGGAGACAGCTGCTGGTGCTGGCAGGTAAGAAAAACTAGTATTGATTGCACAGAATTTCATCAAGCCGATAATGAAAATTGCCCAATTTTGTCTTCCCAATTTCGTCTACAGACACCATACACAGGGAAATTTTCAATCGATACCAGACAATGTTGTACCTGTACAATGTGCACGACACACAAGCCATAGGAACAAGGCAACTAGCTTTTGTATAATATAATCCTTAATGATAATTAAATGGGGACATTTCCAAAACCATTTCATTCCTTACTGTACTGTGAACCTCTTTCTTACCGCTGTTCTGTGCTAAACCTACAGAACTAGGAAAGGAAATCATTGTCCATACAGATAAAATGCTCTATAGTGGCAAATTCACTGCTCTACTTGTGATGGAGATGAAAACAGTTCTATAGTAACAAGGTAGAGCAACGTTTATTTAGACAGTTTCTATACACCGGGTCGGGATGATTATTTTGTGTCCCTAAAGTTGCCATTGAACTGAAATGTCTCTATTCTTGGGAATCATCTTTTTTTTATCCCATTGGATCCTGGGAGTTCTCATTTGATAAGGCTAAAAGGTCAATAGTGTTATATGTCTTTATTGTGTGTACCTGCAGACTGAATTCATTCTCTAAGCTGTACTTGGCTTTCTGCAATTCCTCTACTCTATAATCAGTAGTCAGTATTGCTGACCATGTTATTTGCTACAGACTGCCCCTTGTCAGAGCCACCTACTGAAACGGAACAAAAAAAACCCCAAAAAACAGGATTTTCTATGCAAACTGTTCATTTATTATGGCATAATAAGCTGACATTTGGGCTGTAAGCACACAGTCTATTTCAAGCTGCGGGGATGAAATGTCGTTTCTTTAAGTGCTCCATGTGAAATATGCCAGAAATGGCCTGAAGGAAAAGAGGCAGAATTATTATTAATAAGTGTTGGAGCAGAAGTAAAAATATGAGAATCAACATTTTCAATTCTATTCCTTCTCTCTGCTTCCCTCTCCGTACCTACTTTCATTTCACCCATTCCTCACCATTTATCGGATTACATTCCCTCCAGCTCTGCTTCAGCTTTCATTTACATTCCCATATATTGTCATATCTTCCACTATTTCCCCTCTCTCTTTCCATTTCCATAAATACATACCACAGATATGGATGGAGACAGATTTGTTTTAGTAAGACTATATTTTACAATATTTCAAGATTTCAAACTAGTCATTTTTATTAGTGTGTTCCAAATACATTAGGACTTATTTACTAAAAGGACCATGTCTTCGTAAAGAGTTGCACAGATCTACAACCCATATCTCTCATTGTAAATAGGAACATAAGAAGGGGATTCCACCCAAAACGGGACAATTACTACATACCTGGTAAACCACACATGGGTTAGCCATTCTTAAAAAAAAAAAACGTTGGGCAGCTTCTGGTTAAGGGTTCTGCCCCTAATGTAGAAGTGTGACTAATGTAGAAATGTGACATCTGATTGGTGTTGGCTGAATCACAAGATGATGCAGATGTTTGTTGCATTTACAAATACCCCACAAGAGGGTAATTTTATCAAGACAATAGACAGCTAAGCCCGTTAAATAATGGGCGCTAGACATTAAGACTCTCTTTCCCTCTCTCTCTCTCTCTCTTTGTCTGTCTGTCTGTCCGGTAATGCCGATTGCCGATGCACGCATTCTTCCAGCCATGCGCAGAAGCCCACAAACCCCCCCTCTCTGCACAGGCTGAAAGTTACACACACACGGACTCAGGGACGCACAGTTGGCCATTTATTATATAGGATTATTGCAAAACAGTAACTTAAAATACTGCGCAATACTGGGCATTTTATGGCATGACACAAAACACCATAACTGAAATGTATTTTACAACTAGGTAGTAGTTTCAATGCAATGTAATTGGGAAATTTTGCAACGCAGCCATAAAATAATGATGTGGAAACACAATACCCAATGCCAATGTGTTTATCGTTGTCAGTTGTAAATCTATTCTACAGTTAACTTATATAGACCTATACAAAATTCACATTGGCTAGCCTTCTAAAAACAAAAACGACTACCAACCAGGCTATTTAGGGTACGATTCATACTTCAGTTTTTAGAAATAGTATTTTTTTCACTTGGTGGTACAGTTTATCTTCCATAATAACTGAAGGCTATTAGTATGCACAGATGCTGGACACATTGGCACAAGCCCCGTGTCGTTCAACTACCTCCCACAATGTGGGAGGGATTGGAGGTGGTGTGCGCAGGGTGTGTGTGCGTGCAGCAGGGGGAGGGGTGAGTGTGCAGGGTTGCTCGCGCGAGGTGCGCGTGCCACAGGGTTTGCTAGTTTATAAGAACAGATTCAAGCAGGATATTTCCTATTATGCAATTTCATGTCAGCAACAGGGAAACATGGCAGCTAAATGTTACAAGTAACTTCACCAATGAGCCCCCAAAGCTTGGAGAGTTGTCTGTATCTTAGTAAATCCTTCTCATATTTTTTTTTCTCTGTTGTTCTCCAATCTTATTATAACAAGTGTTTTTCAGTTTGTACATAGTGGCTATCATTTAGATCTCAGTCTCCTGCCTGGTTCTCCCCCTTCACCTCATCTATCTCCATGTTCCTGTTTTCTTTTCACTCTCAGTGGCTCTTAATCTTAATCTCCTTTTCCTTACGTTTCCATTCCCCTCTCTTCTCCTCTATTTCATTCCCCTTCCTTTGCCTTTTTGCCCTTTACTGTATCTTGTTTTTATCTCCTTCTCCCTCCCCTACTCCCACACTTCTTTCCCATCTAACCTCCGTCCAATGAACACGTTTTAACAGCAACTGCATTTCTGCAGATTTCCACTTTTACTTCCATTAACATACAAAGGGACAATAACATCCAAATAGCAGATGTGCAGGTTATCAGTTGGCATTTTGTGCTTGGTTTATGTGTTTGTTCAATCCATTCTATGGTGTGCCAGTGTTGGCTCGTTATCGGGAAACATAACAAATTGTATTTTGCCTTCATGTTGGGCAGAATGAAAGGTGCTTTTTGTTTCGAGGCAATTGGCCGGTATCGGATTTATTATGCTTAACCATTTCACCGCCAGAGAGCACTTTACAGTTTAAGCACATTGGTAATTTGTATAATTTTAAGAACAAAATGCAATGCTTTCACTCTACCGTATAGAAGTCTGCGGTAGCTAAGTACCTAATTAATTAGATTGTAGGCTAACGCACTTGGTTAGTGCAGATAAACATAAGTACAAATGGATGCTTTGTTTAAAAATTAGCATTAAAGGTCAAGCCAATGTGAAAAATATTTTTTTTCCTTTTAAAGGAAGACTAAAGGTAAAAATAAAACATTTTGATTAAATAGTAATCCAACAATGTCCTGCCATAGGCAGTGTCATGGGGAATCAAGCAGAAACATAGATCAGATGGCCCAGTCAGATTAATGGGGATAGAAACATCAGCTCTCTGTCCATCAGCCTATTTTAGCCATGGCTTTAAAAAATAGGAATACTTACCTGGGGATTAAGAGGGGACACTGTCATTGTTTGCTTTAGCTTATGGCAGGATTTCTTAAACTCGCTGCGGCAAGGGAAACTGGTGTGCTGTGAGAGAACTAGAGGGGAACCATGGCATTTTGGTAATAAATATTTTCACCAGCCTAATGCAAATTGCATATTATCTATTACATTCAAATTCTTTTAGAGCTTATACCAGTAATTACTTCAATACCTTGGAGAGTGGTAGGGCATTGGTGAAGCCTGCTGGACCACTTGCACCCAGGCACAGATCGTCTTGCATCCAGACAGGCCTTATCCACTCTGGGGCATGCCTAGGCAGACTAGGACATAGTGGCAGGCCACTAAAATAGGTTTTCCCCTACCAAATTGGGAACAGTTGGGCGACCTAGGTAAAAATGGCTGCAAAAAAAACTGATCACTAATCTATCATACGCTTGGCTGTTACAGTATTTTTGCTTATAAAGAATTCATCAGAAAAGGGGAGCAGTATGGAACATTTGTAGTTGGTACATTTTAAAAATAATTTTATTGTTTATAAATCAATAAAGGTAAGATATTACATTAAAACAGGTTTTACCAGGTATAGAAGGTTTTGTTTGTACCTGTAACTATGTAATATAAGGATATTAGTCATACGAGGTTATTGAATAAAAGTTCTTATCGTTTAAAATGGTGCTAAATTTGCTCCAACCAATCAGATGTTAGCTTTCAAAAGTTAAATAAGATCTAATTGATTGGGGCAAAATTAGCAATTTTAAATGATAAGAACATTAAAGGACAACTAAAGCCACAGAACAACCCTGAACCAGAAGGCAGAACACCTTGATATAAAACCAGTAATCGGTGTCTTACCTCTAATTTTGATACGGGAGCTGGGAAATTTACCTAAATAACATATGGTTTATGCTTTACTTCACAGTATTCTAGTATTACACAGTTTGGTCAACGACCATTATGTTCTGCACATGCTCAGTCCTTAGCTATGGCAGAAACTTGTTACAGTTGGTCACACCCATTAATAATCTCTAGCCAATCCTTTTACATGACAGATAAAGCAAGAAAACATGTGACTGAGGTCAGGAGGTGTGGTTTGACACTGCACATACACATTTACTTTATCCAGTTCTTAACGGCTTACATTTACTTTTAATACAGTTTACTGAAGAGGGATTTTATAGCTTATTGGTGTTTTTAGGGTTTTTTTTTTCAGATTCTGGAGTATAAAAAAATGGGTTTAGTTCTCCTTTAATTGAATAACCCTGCTTGACTAATTCCATTATCCAATTAAAGTAAGGCCACCAATATACGTAACGTATATTTAGGGAGATTCAATAAAAGTTCTTATCGTTTAAAATGGTGCTAATTTTGCCCCAACCAATCAGAACTTATGTAACATTTGAAAGCTAACATCAGATTGGTTGGGGCAAAATTAGCACCATTTTAAACGATAAGAACTTTTATTGAATAACCCCCATTGTTTCCTAGAATGTTCATTTGATAGGTTTTGCTGTTTGGTTACCTTTTAACACAGCACCTTTGCTTCTTGTACTTGGAAGTAGAATGTAATCTGCAATGTTTATTTGGCTCCATTTATTTTAATCATTTTGTTTGTTTTGTTGTTATTCTTTTCCGTTAGTGGTCACACTGTATACATCAAATGCCATTGTGTGTGTCCTTGAAATGAGCATACGCGGTGATGTATGTATGTACTTTGTGCATGATGAATGTGCGTTTGCATGTATTATGCACCTCTGTCAGTAAATAATAGCAGTAGTTACCACTAGTCTGTATCGTATCAGTATGAATAATATACATATGTATATTCAGCTACTTGTTTTCCCCAGTACAAGCTGTGCGTTAGCAGTGTGTTCATTCATGTCATCCATCGGATTGTATAAGATGTATCCATAGCACTGAGGATTATGGTGTTTTTCAGAGATAGTAGTTCCTGTGTATTGGTGATTTACGGAATGTGTAATGCTCATTCCCATGCTGATATAGAATGTGTATTTTAATAGGAATGTTATGCTTTACAATAAAAAATATGGAGCCTTTGATGCCTACCAGCCTGCCTGTTCATATTTCACTTAGTGTTTTTCTTTTTCTTTGTTGCTTTTCTCTTCTACCTTGGATCGATTACCGCTCTCCCTCCCTCCTGCTTTTACTCTGACAAGCTGCCCTGCCAGTCTCCTGCAATAACAGCAAATTAATTGCCTTTTGATTAGAACATTGTAGTACAAAGTGTCCGCGCTGATAAAAAGCCCAGAAGGGTTGTTTTTCCTCCAAGCCTTCAGACTGTGTGTGCCTGCCTCCTCCTCTTTGCTCTTTTCCCTGGCTACAGCCTTAGGTCAGCATCTGACCTTCTGGGGGATGGAATTGGGACTTAGAATATGTTAGGACACCTGTTTGCTGGTTAAATGCCTTCATTTGCCTGATGTGACTCTCCGTACACCTTCTGCTTTCCACCTGCCAAAAATGACATTCAGACCATAAATGCAAAAATCCAATGAAGATGTTTAAACTTTAAGGACCGATCTTTAGAAACTGCTGTCTGTTCTGATTTGTCATTGCTATTGAATTAATACCTATAATTATTACTTGTATTATTACTTATTATTGGAAACCTTCAGAATAAGAACTCAGGTATGACAAAAGTTAAGATCTTTGATTTGTAGACTATGGCTTTTGCTGGGAATGCAGTGCCACAGACTTGTGTCTCTGTGTAAAATGACATAGAACTCTTACTGTACCCACCATACTGTTATATTACTGCCGATGGATCTCTAATCTGTCACACTAGGATAGAGAACCATAATATGTCATCTTAATGTTACCTTTAAAAGGATGGATACCAAGGATCACCAAGCTTAAAGATTGTGATGGTAAGCTTTCTACAGAGGCCTGTAGCACAGTGTGTGTGTGTTTGGATACTGTGGTGGTGAATATATATATCTTACTAGGACCTTTGGCTGCCAGCCAGCACACTTTTTGCAACATTTAAGAGAATCAGCAGAGAAAAGAGGGCAGGGAGGGGGAGATTTTTAAGCAGAGCAGTGCCCATGGTGAGGCTGTGCAGAACTTATAAGTGTCGCAGACACTACAAGAAGGCAGTGAGTAAGGGAGGGTGGGGGAAATTAGGACTACTCACTAAACATTAATAATTTAATGACAAAGCAAGCACAGATAAATGTGTGAGTATCAAATAGATTGTCTTACTTAAAAGTAAAAATGATGAGCATACACATTCCGGCCAATGTAATGAGGTAAAGCGTGCGACTTACCCAACTGCAGTATACAGGTCAAATCTTAACACTAATTCGGACAGATAGCAGTATAACATATTTTTACAGGACCCTTGTAATGAAAAACATGGAGTTAAGACAATTTTCTTTCTTAGCTTTAAAAAAGTATTCATTTCTAACATTAAGACAGGGACATTTCTCTGAGCTAGGTTCTTCCCACAAAATTTGTTTTTCCAGCTTTCTGCTTCTACTATAACATAATAAACAGTACAAATGTTGCCCTACCTAAGCCATTAAATTTAGAGGCTTTTGTGTAACAAATTGTAATAGGCCATTTTATTTTGTAAATAATTTTTAATACTATTGATTATAAGAAATGGAATTTAAAAAAAAGGGGGGGGGATCATTAAATGCTTCTGCAGTACATCTGTGTTCACTGTGAATAAACAGGACCTGTGCTGCCATTTGATTTGTTGTCTGCCAGTAAAAACCATTAGCATCAGGCTTAGAATGAGATTCTGGTGTAAGAATTACTAATCAATAATCCTACTCATTATCTAGATTTTTCATGATGTTTGATAAATTAAAGGCAAATTGGCCAGTTTATATACATGTATCATATTTGTAAATGTTCCATTAGGCATAAGACCATGGACTACTCTGTATACATATTATAACTTGGTTAGACATGTTAACCATTCCATTCTTTGCAGTGAGATGGTTTCTCTGTTATATTTTTCTTTGATTAAAAGGAAAGGTAAAGGATTTTTGGTAGAAATACTACCAGAAATAATATCCAGCAGATCTATAGTCAAGAATATTTGTGATGTCATCCCAGCAATTCTGTCACTGGTTAAAATTGAGTGCTATCAGCTACCATATGTAATTTTTCTAGATCATCTATAAAATGTATTGAGTTTGCAAGGATGACGAGCCTAAGGGCAGCTATACAAATAAAGAATTTGATTGTTTCCCAGATATTGTCACTGCAATCATCTTTTCTACCCAATATGCAATACAGTAATAACCTTGAGACTATCACTGGAAAACTATCCATAAGCATAACTATGTATCAGTTGACATTCTGAGTGATTCCTAACCTAAGAGAAATACATATGTGGAATAATTAAAAGCGTTCACTAGAAGAAGTCCTGGATTTGCTTTTAATTTTACTCCGAGTAAAGACATATACTGTATCTGAATACATGGTCCTGCTGTTTTCCGATCTGTTTGGTTTCTGTCCTGTACCAATGGGGGTTTCATATTTACCTAAGGTAATCTATAGGAAATACAGAAGGAGCCTGCACACACAGTAACATGTTTTCCATGGTTCACTAAAAAAAAAGCACCATTCATGGTCTGTTAGTCTATTTCTACCTCCTTTGACTTATTATCAGTTTCACTCTCATCCATCTCCTTTCCCTTTAGCACAGAGAGATTTAAAGTAGCATTTCAGGCTTTCTCCCTGAGTGAAGAAGAATGAGCATGCTTAACCCAGTGGTCCAAGGTAATTATATTAGAACTTTAAGACCCAACAGTAACTAAAACATCCAAATATAATAATTTTAATAATTGTTCTACAGTGTATGGATATGCAAAACCAGTCTTGAATGTACAAACATTGTGTGTAACTGAGACCCTTACAACTTTAAGTGTCTTGAAATGGTTATGTGTCTAGGAGGGTATAGTAAGTTGATTCATAGTTATCGCATAATGCATGTGTTGCACATATGCCAATAACTCCAAAGTGCAAGCGGATGGGGGGATCAGAATGTTTACTGAAGCTCAATTAATCTGCAAAGAAATGCACCAGCTTTCACTGGTGCAACTGCAAAAAGTTTCCACCAGAAAAAGTTACTATGATTTCCCTTTCCATTGACAGTGCAGTGGGAATGCAGGGGAAATGTATCCTTGTTGCACAATATCTGCATTGTTCTATAGGGGACATTATAATTATATTAATACTGCAAACTAACTTTAAAAAAAAAACAATCATGGGGATTAAATAAACAATATTTATCATGGGGATGTCATTTAGACACACTTTATACTCTGAACATTTTCCAATAGTGTCTGACAGTTATGTCAGTATTTACGGAAATCGTTCATTCAGGTCATGGTATATCTGTTGTATCCAGTTAGATCAACTGGACTTAAAGTTTACTTCTTGATAACGTTTCGCTAGTCATCCAACTGGCTTTCTCAATTCAGAATGACTTGTACAAGAATCTGTTGGCAATTATATCTGTTGTATTCAATTAGATCAACTGGACTTGAAGTTTTGTTCTTGAAACTAAACTTCAAGAACTAAACTTCAAGTCCAGTTGATCTAATTGAATACAACAGATATACCATGACCTGGATGAATGAGAACCTTCACAAGCATGTTGGCAATTATGTACCCTAGAAAGTCCCAATTAGCATGTTACAGCCAGGTGTTAGGGACCTTCAAAATGCAAGGCGTGATTGCATTGTGGCTAAGAGGTGTTATTGAAACTGCCCAGGGTAAGGTGTTAAAACAGCATTGTACATGGCAGACAGTTGGTGTCAAATCTCCCCACCTCTATTCAGGCTTGGTTTCTTTATTTTCTCATAAATGGCCTCCTTGACACCTCTCTTGAACCTGTCATGTTCCTTTGCCAATATGTTAACATTACAATCTTCAAATGTATGTCCTTTTTCCTTAAGATGCAGGTACATGGCTGAGTCCTGACCCAAGGAATTGGCTCTTCTGTGCTGGGCCATACATTGATGCAGTTGCTGTTTGGTCTCCCCCACATACAAATTAGAACATTCTTCACTGGACTGCACTGCGTATATGATGTTGCTTTTCTTGTGTTTCGGTATTGGGTCTTTTGGATGTACCAATTGCTGCCTCAGTGTGTTGTTTGGTTTAAAGCAGACAGGGATACAGTGTTTTTTTGAAAATTCTTCTTACATATGGGATGACCGTGTTCTTTCTCCTGTCTTGCTTTTCCCCTTCACTGTTGGTATTCATGTTCTTTTCTCTCCTTTTACTTCTTTTGACAAAGGCCCAGTCTGGATATCCACAAGTTTTAAGGGCTCCTCTGAGATGTTTTATTTCTTTAGCCTCCACTAGTCTCTGAGCTAGTGGGGATGTTCTCAGCTCTGTGTTGCAGGGTTCTGATGACACCCAGCTTGTGATGTAAAGGGTGAGAGTCAAACATCAAATACCGGTCTGTGTGGGTTGGTTTTCTCTTAACCTCTACTTCCAGTTTACCATTCTCCCTGACTTCTACCAGGTTTAGACTTCTGCCCTTTGGTCAACTGCTAAAAAGTCACATGGCAATAATAGGTTGTGGTGTAGAATTTTTGATCTATCTTTCCCAGTCTCTGGCCTAACCTCATAAACTGGACTATCTTCATGCTTTCTTTTGATGACTATATAGTGTCATGTTTGTGGGTGGAACCTCATGGTGAAAGTGGCAGCAATTATGTTTCTGTGTTTGGGTATGCGCTGGTAAGGGTGACAGGTGTTTCAAACTCAGTAGAGAAAGAGTGCCGAGTAGTGGGTAAGTGACACTCAGAAAGCAATCACTGGTTAGTGGGATGATTAGCTCTGCTAATAGGAAACCAGGAGCAGAGGGATATGGTGGATGAAACTGCAGCAGGAGACCAGGAGCAGATTATGGATATGATGGAATAGATTGGCAACAGGAGATCAGGTGCAGACGGTAGATATGGTGGAGTAGGGTGGCAACAGGAGACCAGGAGCAGCCTATGGAGATGGTGGACTGAGATATCAACAGGAGACCAGGAGTAGACTGTGGATATGGTGGAGTAGGATGGCAACAGGAGACCAGAAGCAGGTTATGGATATGGTTGAGTAGAATGGCAACAGGAGACCAGGAGCAGGCTATGAATATGGTGGAGTAGGAGGGCAACAGGAGACCAGGAGCAGCCTATGGAGATGATGGATTAAGATGGCAACAGGAGACCAGGAGCAAGATTCAACAATAGGAGCCAGGAAGAAGGAGGCCAAACAAGGACAAGTACAGGGAGAGAGGATTTATTGTCCGTTCGACTCCTAAATGCTCCATCTCCTCGTGTATGTCTCTTCTTGATGACGTTTCGCTAGTTATCCGACTGGCTTTCTCAATTCAAAAGGACTTGTAAAAGAATCTGTTTGCAGTTATGTACCTTGGAAAGTCCCAATTAGCATATCACAGCCAGGTGTTAGGGACCTTTTAAATGCAAGGCGTGATTGCATTGTGGTTAAGAGGTGTTATAGCCACAATTTATCCACGCCTTGATGAATGAGAACCTTTACAAGCACATTCACGGAATGGTATATCTGTTTTATTCACGGCTTTCCCACACAGAACCCCAGGACCTAGCAACTCTTCAAGCAGTTGGAGAACTGTATGCAGAAGGACTTTCAGTCCTCCATTCTTCATTCACTAAACTAACCTGTGTGCCTGTGTCCCATAGAGCTAAGACAGGAACACTATTCATCTTGCAACTTTCTCCAATGAGATTCAATAATTTGTCTCTGTGTATTGGTGTTACACAGCTCACTTTTTGTTTTGGCTTACTATCTGTTCTAGATGGATGTTAACAAGTAAAATCTTGTACCCTTTATGATCTGTTGGAGCACAAGCAGTCCATTTCAGAGCTTGTTGTTGTAGATTGTTTTATTTTACAGATTTTCTTAACATCAGGCAATGGAAAGATTTGGGGCTCTAGTGCTACAGTCTGTACCTTGACAGCAACCCTTGGCCTTTTCCCTGATTCTTTTGTCTCACTCTGAATGCTTTTGCTAAATGGCCTGGCTGACCACATTTGAAACAATGGTTACATGGTATTTCTTGATCTACATTTTCACAATGTTCACAGGCCTTCCTTCTGGTTCCTTGTGAGGCTAATGATCTTTCATAAACACGATTTGGTTGATCTGCAGAGCGTAGGAAAAGTGATTTCAGTTCCAGCATTTCTTTCTGCATCTGCAATATTGGTTTCTCAAGATCAATGTTTTTTTTTCTGGAACTGCTTGTCTGTCTGGTTACAAGTATCTGTCTGGGACAATGGTCCTACTGAGGTTGGACTAACTACAGGGCAACATAATGCATTTGCTTGACACTCACTTAGTGTTACCAACTTGGACTGACATTTATTTTGTTTTAGTTCCCTTTCTATCTCCATATTAGCAGCTTCATTCATGTTTTCTATGAGTATCTCATCAGTAATGGAAGGGTCATATAAATATTGCTTAAAGTGGAACTTGATGCAGTCACTTATCACTCCTGTCCCCACTGACCTCAAGAATTGTTTTTGTACAAGTTCAGCTCCAAACCGCTCATCTGTACCTACTCCCAGAGATACAAACAAAAGATTGTCTTTCAATTCAACTATCCAAATTCTTTACGATCTTGTGAAATGTTGATTAGCTGTTGGTACAAATCAGTAGCATTTTCCTTCTTGTCGTGACTTTTTAAAATAATTTTTAATCACACTTAATGTAAGTTCATTCTTCCTTTCTAACATGCCTCTCAGGCTTAATCCAGAGCTTATAATCTTGAGTACAGTTCCACTATTTTTGATTCAGAATATCCTTGTAGTCCTGCATCAATCTGGCGCATGAGGTTGGTATAGGTCAGTTTTTCTTTTTATCCCAATTTGACCAGAGATCTTAAAATCTTTTTGTATGGCAAATTCGGGTAGTTTGTTTAAGTGTGGTGTTTTAGCAGTTGTTGTGGGTTATTTTTGCACAGGGCTTCCTGTAGACTCTCCATTTTTAAAGGGGAACTGTGGTCCTCCATTTTGTAGGTGTCTTATGGAGGCAGCCATTGATCACAAGATCATCTGCACTGTTCACTGGGTTTAGGGTTGGTGCATGCTCACTGCTGTCTTTACTGCTGAGAAATTCTAATTAACATACCAGAAATGCACCTTATTTGCTCTAATATCAAAAACATGCTGTAAGTGAACCTATATCCAATTCAAACAAGCAGTAACACATACAGAACTCACTTTATATTACTTCGGGCACAGGTGTAACAGACCCTGTGCCTCCTGCTAGGGATTTATCCCGATAATTAGGGCTCAATCGTTCCTAGGACTCAGGAAAAGTCGTACTCACCCCTTCCCTCTGGTGGTCCGGGTGCTGCCTGCCCCAAACCCTTCGCTTCAGTTCCAGTCAATGCATGCTTAGTTGTGGAGATTTTTTCAAAAACGGCGCACACCGGAATTCCATGAGTCTAAACTCACTTCTTAGGTAAAAACAAAACTTTATTCAGGCGCCTTACACCATACAGCTACAAACGTGAAAAAGAATCCCGCCTTACATCCCGAGTACATATGAGTAAGAGCCGGTGTAGGCTCGAAACGCGTAAGGCGGGATTCTTTTTCATGTTTGTAGCTGTATGGCGTAAGGCGCCTGAATAAAGTTTTGTTTTTACCTAAGAAGTGAGTTTGGACTCCTGGAATTCCGGTGTGCGCCGTTTTTAAAAAAATTTCCACAACTAAGCATGCTGTGGGGAAAACTCTCCCTAACTGGTTTGGCTCCTTGTAAGTATTATTTTTCAAAGCCCAGAATGCACAGAAGCTATTAGGACTATTTCCATGCCATGGCTTTCCTTAACTATCAGAAATGTTTGCAAGGTATTTGACCAGAAAAAAACAAAATCAGATTTCTGCCTCAGTAATTAAAAATAGTAAGAAATAAAAAGATTTTTTTGATAGGCCCTACTCTAAAATAACAAACCACCCAGCATTCCACTGTTAGGGGCTTTCAAACAGCCAGAGGTTGAAATGAAATCCCTTTATCTATGCTTTGTTTCAGAACCTAAGCAGTGCACCAAACAATGAGGATCTAAGCTTAACCAGGGCTGAAGATAGCTCGGTGAGTTTACCAGGGTTATACTAGACTAACAGATTACTGTTTTAGACCTTATGTCTAAATACGAGACTACAACTTGTTAGTGTAGCTGCTAAGCCAACACTAAGCTGCATTTATGTCTCCCAAACACACCTTTAAAATCTGATTGGTCTAATTTTATTCTTGAATCTGATTGAATTTGGTATTGGACCAATCAGATTTACCCAAGATCCAATCAGATTCACAATTTAAATTAGACCAATCAGATTTTAATGGTGTGTTTGGGAGACACTATAAAATGCAAGAGATCTGAATTGCAGCTTAGTGTTGGCTTAGCAGCTATACTGATATGTTGTATTCTTGTATTTAGACATTAGGTCTACAACAGTTAACTGTTAGTCTAGTATACAACCAATGATCCAATGATCTAACCTTTAGCCCTGGTGAACCTTAGATCCTCATTATATGGTGATAAGTGTTAAAACAGCACAGCTGCTGGGTAGTTCTTTGTTTATGTCAATTTAGTGCAGGCCCTATAAAAAATGTTTGTTTTGTTTTGTTTTTTTTCTGGTCAAATATCTTGCAACAATTTCTAACAGTAAAGGAAAGTCATGGCATGGTAATAGCAATCAAATATATTCCATACCACTGCCTATATTTATTTTTGGTATTAATGTGTAAACATATAGCTTCTGTATGTCAAGCGAGTTAGAGAGTTTTCCCCTACAACTCCATTGCTGATTATGCAAATAAGGAGGAAAAGGACTTCTGTGTAACTATAATGTTGATTTTGCTTTTCTGGTATGATAATTTGAATTTCTCAGCAGTAAAGGCAGCAGTGAGCATGCTCCAACCCTAATCCCAGGAGGCGGTGCAGATTATCTGGTCATCGAATGGCCGCCTCCATAAAACACAAAATATACAAAATGGAGGATCACAGTTCCCCTTAAATAGTGAGCTCTTTCATTAATCTGTATGACTCTTGAAACTGTTCTTGTATAAGGTAATGCTGTCCCTTTAAATTTTCTAATTCAGTCTGGGATTCTTTATTTCTGTCAGCTGCAACTGTTGTAATTCGAAGATAAGATGAATTGCTTTGCTCGGGTTGTGCACGGAGCAGAGAGCGCATGTCTTTCCTGTGACTCATAGGAATGCGCACGCTATCTGCTTATTAAAGAACCGATCTGAAGTGACTGAGCTTTACACGGAGGAGGATTTACACTTTGAAAGGAGAATTTATAGTCTTTTAATCCCTGTGAATACTGGACGGTGAAAGTTTTCTCCGCTTTCTTCTTTAATGTAAAATCTTAAATAATCTGTATTTTTTAGATTAGATTCTGTGGGCAGGCAGGGGTGTTAAAACTGAATGGGGAGCAACAGTGCAATATATTTTTATAAAAACCTCTTGGCTACGTAGCTGAGAGGTTTTTATAAGAATATATTCCACTGTTGCTCCCCATTTAAAGTGCCTAGCCTATGAATTAAATTATCGTATTACTGTAAACTAACATAAAAAAACAATATTTATCATGGGGATTAAAAATACAATATTAATTATGGGGATTAAATAAACAATATTTATTATGAGGATGCCATTTAGACACACTTTACACATGTACTTTAATAGAAAAAAAATAAAAACTAAAAAAACCAAGATGGCGAAAGACAGGAAAACATGCTTCTTAGTTTTACTGTCGATCTTTATTTTTCTAAAAATGTCATATATTAAAATTGGTACGAATTTCATTTTACAATATAACAATGATAGCTGTACAATATATAAAAATGACTAATGCCAAAATATTTAAGATACAACTTAATGGAAGATCAAACAGTAATTAGAACAAATACAAGAACTCTACAAGCTAGAGCGGGTCCATGGGTAAGTGTCTCCTCCTCTCCTGTAAGATTTACTGAAGAATGTGAACCTCCTGTTCTTCAGTAAATCAGATAGAAACCAACTTACTTTTTTGATGTACATACCCTTTAAAAACTCTAATAACCTGTAAATTCCAGTAAATGGAATTAAAGTATGTATTTTATTTCTTATATATAGTGCTACACATTCCGCAGCGCTTTACAATTATTTACTCAATTCACATCAGGCCCTGCCCTGAGGAGCTTACAATCTAATCACTTTATGTACACATAAAACCTATCAGTATATCTTTATGATTGTGGGGGAAACCGGAGTGCCCCGGAGGAAACCCATGCAAGCATGGGGAGAACATACAAACTCCTTGCAGATGTGTCCAAGGGTGGAATCGAACTCAAGACCTCAGTGCCGCAAGGCATCAGTGCTAACCATTGAGCCACCATGCCTAGACACAGTCAATTTAAAGGATTGGCAAGAGGCTACTAGTGTGACCAACTGTACCAAGTTCTTGCAGTATATTTGTACTAAAATGCTAGAAAGCCCCTATATTAAAGATGAAAGCCCATCCTAGAATAACATGTCAAAGAACAAAGAGCAACAGAAAGGATATAAAGGCTAAAATATCACAACTTTATTATCAGAATTTTTAAAAACTAATTGTTAAATCCAAAACCATGTTCATAATCATATAGTTATATATAATAATCACAGTGTAAAGTCAGCTCTATGATACTTATCAGTTCAGTCGCATAGTCATATAAACTCTGTGCATGGCTAAAGACACAATTCAAAAGTCCAAAGGTCACAAATCCAAAAAGTTGCATATGTGCATATTTGAGTCTAGTAGTTCTGAAGGCCAAAAAAAAGTGGGGGCCCCCGTTACAAAGATTAGTAAGCATTGGCAAGAATAACAACTGGGTACGTCTGATCCCCAAGGTAAGTAAAAGGGTCTAATCCTAGACTCAAAATCCGGGATTGGTAACAAATGTATCCACCGGAATGGTAGACAGTTCGTCCTCCTGAGTAGTCACTAGTGTGCAACATCCAATGGTATGTCAGAAAAGCGATCCACCTTAAATAGGCAAATGTCAGGAAACTGATCCACCACCAGGGTAAATCCACATGTGTAAACCAACATTAATAGAGTAGCGTACTAGGGGAATTTTCCGGTCTCCATAGCAGTGAGAGGCAGTCACGACCTCATTCCAAAGGGTCCATTCATATATTAGAGGAGGATCAACATAGAAATCGGAGAACTGGTGACTAGCAGATCAAAGGAACATCACATCTGCAAAGTAATCTCTTCATTCCACCACTACTCACCGGACAAAGTGTCTAACGGGAATTTCAAAAATAGAATAAACATTAATTAGACAAATGGAATTAAATCCATTTCTTCGTTGAGACTGCTAGGATGTAAAGTATTCAAATTGAAAATGTAACGAGTCTCAGAACGTAATAAAGAATTCTCCACCTCTGAGAAAATTTTAAGAAATGTTCAGCCACACTAGTCAATGGAGTTTCATTAGTTCTGGGTCTTCCTGCTAAACGTATATTAGATAAGTGACTGGACAACCTCTGTTTCAAAAGTTGTCACGTTTTTCCCACATATATCTGTTTGCAGGGACAGACTAGTGCATATATGACATTTTGTGACTTACAATTAATTTGTCTGCAATGTCTGCAATGAAGGTTGTCATTGGTAAGGATATGCCAATTTTTCAATACTAGTTTGGTGCCATTGATCATTATATTGAGTAATGAATCTTACATTGTTATTCAGGTTATCCCTTCTGGGTTTTGGTCTCAACAGTTCTGTTTGTGTTTGTCGTGATGCTGCGTATCAACTTTGTCTCAGGAAGTGGTTGGGATATCCCTGTTTATGTATCCGTTCTGTAAATGAGAAGTCTCTCTGTCAAAATCTGCCTGTTTGGTACAGTTACAGCGCAGCCTAAAAAACTGTCCCCTAGGGATGCCTTTAAGTAAGGCTGGAGTTTGGGCACTGGTGTAATGCAATAGTGTGTTAGTAGCAGTGGGTTTTCTAAAGAGACTGGTACTGAGCAGGCTCTGATCTTTAAAGATGATCAAATCCAGGGTGCGCATTTTGCACCCATAGCTACTCTTCTAAATTGTAAATAGAATTTCTGGTCAAAAACAAAACAGTTGTTTCTTAGGGCAAATTCCCATTGTACGCTACTCTGTTAATGTTGGTTTACACATGTGGATTTACCCTGGTGATGGATCAGTTTCCTGATATTTGCCTATTTAAGGTGGATCGCTTTTCTGACCATCGGATGTTGCACACTAGTGACTACTTGGGAGGATGCACTGTCTACCATTCTGGAGGATACATTTGTTACCAATCCCGGAAGTCTAGGATTAGACCTGTTTGCTTACCTAGTGGATCGGATGGACCCCGTTGTTATTCTTGCCAATGCTTACTAATCTTTGTAACCCCCCCTTCTTTTTTGTCCTTCAGAACTTCTAGACTCAAGTATGCACATATGCAACTTTTTGGTACCTTAAATGTTTTGCATTGGGCTTAGTACATTGTCTCAGTCGAGACATAAGCAACATTGATTCTGTGTTTATATATACTGTGTCAATACTGTACACTATGTATTGTTTTGGGTAATTAAACTGTCCATATTACCTAATTACTGATGAGCGCATGTTGGATTTGATGTTTACATGCTACCATAGCAACTGACTTACTACTGAATACACATTCCAAGTATCGCAATGACGCACGTGACATAATCTGTCATGGGACTTATCTGCCTGCCAATTGGCTGACCGGGCCTTTAAATAGGAGAGACTGTTTGAGCAGTCCTAGCGCCATTGAAAAAGCTAAGGGGTGAAATGCATTTGCAGGGCTAGCCCGCCTCTTGTTTCCACCATGATTAAAGGGTATGTCCACCCCTTCTGGGTCCTTTTGCTATAATATAGGTATAGCCCCAGGTATAGCCCCAACCACCATAATAGTTTTTTTCAGAAAGTGCACAGATCTTTACTTACCTTACCTCTCTCCCCCGCCACGCTCTCCCGGCCCTCGGCTTGCAAGCAGGGGGCGGGACCGGCAGCCAATCAGGGATGCGGCTGCCGGATGCTCAAAACGCCAGGGGAGAGTGGTAAGATAAGTAAAGATTTGTGCACTTTCATTAAAAACTATTATGGTGGTTGGGGCTGGGGGACCTATACCTATATTATAGCAAAGGGATTTTCAGCTAGGGAAGGGACAGCAAAACAGGAGGGAGAGGGAGGTAGAGGGAGGGGGGGGAGGACTCTCCTGCGCATGCCTCAAACCTTGTCGAGGTTGAGGCAGACACAGAAGCAGGATGAGTCACACAGAGCTCCTACACTGCAGTTTCCTGGACTTTGGAGGGGCATGAAAGGAGAACCCCTTTGGAGCAGAAATTTAAGGTAAGGCTTGTTTTAAACTACAGAGTGATGCCAGTAGTGGGTTAAATTTATTTTTGGGGGTGGACATGCCCTTTAAATCGACTTATGCAGCCCCGATACTTTGAATTGTGTACTGATAAGTATCATAGAGCTGACTTGACACTGTGATTATTATACTATTGTGAGACTTCAGAAAGAGGGGGTGTAGGTAACTATATGATTATGAAAATAGTTTTGTATTTAACAATTAGTTTTTAAAAATTCTGATAATAAAGTTTGTGATATTTTAGCCTTTATATCCTGTTGCTCTTTGTTCTTTGACTTGCAGTATATTTGGACTGAGCATGTGTAAAGAAAGCAATGGTCAGTAACCACACTTTGAAATAATGGGATTTTGGGAAATAAAACACAAACCAGGTATTAGAAATGTAAATTTAAATTACTGCTTTTACATTAAGAAACTCTTCCTTCTGAATGAGTGTTGTTCTGAGGCTTTAGTTTTCCTGATTTTGGGACTACACAGAGCCATCATCTTCTTTAAAGTGCATCTTTATATGTTACAATATTTATATTTCTACAACCAAAACAATATCAGATTTCCACAAAGAAATTGCTTTTTTATTTTGTTTTCTAATATCTTGTTTGTTTTCAGAGACATGGGGGCATATTTATAAGCAATCGAAATTTTTTGTCATTTTACTATCGCAGGATATTACAATGGCAAAGAGCATTATTTTTGCCGTTTTTATAAAACCGCTCGTTTTCGCCATGAAAGGTATTGCTGTGGCGATGAGTGCCGGTAGTTTTGGAGATGTGTACTGACAACCTCACCTTTCATTGCGTTAAGCCTGGTGTCACAGCGAAAAGAGAAATTGCCCTCTAGTGTCACCCATTACCAGACCAGGGCTGCAAGTAAAAATTTGCCAACATTAAATGGGGGTCTTTAGCAAAAAAAAAACCCCACTATTATATATATTTTGAATTTAGAGGCATATTTATAAAGCTGAGAAAGTGAAAATTCAGAGCTATTTTTGACATTTCTGCATTTTGTAGAAGTTTTTGCAGTTTTAAAAGAATTTTTGCCAAACATTGTTAAGGTATTTTTTATAGCATTAAACAAAAATCAAAGCTGTATTTATAAAGTGCCATAATGTGGATTTTTTCTGAGGTGGCATAAATGCATCTTTGGGTTATTTTACATACTAGAATGTTCCATTAACATGACTATTTCTTACACAGCCCTATGGTATGTTCCCATATTAATGGAACTGGTTTGATATTTAGCTGCAGTTTGCTGAAAATAAGCAATATTAAAAAAAGTAGTCCTATTAATAAAATAGAAGAAAATCCGCCAGGGGGTATTACCAATTTACCTATTTACCATCGCGCTGAACTTTTCAGCATTATTAGTGAAAAATTTTGCCACATAATTTTTACCTTTGATTAAAATTCGCCTTTTTAATAACTATGACGAAAAGAAAGTTTTTTTTAAAAAGTCTGGCAGAAAAAAAAGAGCAAAAATAATGCCACTTTATAAATATGTACCTTAGACCCACATTTGACTAAAAAAAAGGGAACTTTAAAAAATCGATCTTAAGAAAATCTGAAATCTCAGATCGTTTTACAGTAAATACTGGGAAATAGTCTAACACCTCCCTGGGTACTTATTAGTATTGAGAAACACTCCACAATGTACTGACACCTCCATAGACCCATTGGCAGGCTAGATAAATGGCCATTGATGCGTTTTCGCCACCTCAGACTTGGAGATTTTAAATGGCTGAACTTAACACAATATAAAACTTTTCGCCATTTTATAACTGTGATTGAGCAGTTACCGTGGCAATGTATGGTGAAAAGTGAAATGGCGAAAGGTGGTGGTAATGAGTTTTCGGAACTTTATGAATTTCGATAAGTCCAAATTTGGAGAAAAGGCGGCAATGACAGTGGCAAATTTTTTTACGAACCTTTATAAATATGCCCCAGAGTCTGTATTGGACACTGTGGTTCTTGTCATCCTGATATGTAAACACAAATGTAGAATGTATTGATATCATATTGTTGCATATTAATGTATGGAACAAATCTGCAGTTATCTATTTCCAGCATAGTTTAAAACAACTGTCAATAGTTCAGTACACTGGATCCAAATAGGCAGGGGTGTTCCTTGGATTTTGTGCACCTGGAACACAACTTTTGAATGCCGCCGCTGTAAAGCAGGCATTGCTTCGACATGGAGAGTGGGCTTCATTTGTTGAAGTGGGTGTGGTGTGCTGGCTGGTTAAATGGAGTGCTGACGTGACACCTTTCTAGTGGAATCCAGGGGCGCGGCGTGAGCAATTGTTTCACATTGCTTCATGGTAGGAGCACCCCTGCAAATAGACCTTTAAGGGTTTGTTCACTGTCAAAGTGAACTCTGCTTTAACAGCATTAAGTGAAGAACGGGAGGTAAACTACCTATGTTGTTAAAGCAGAGTTAACTTTGACAGTAAACTAAGACCTCATCTGGAACTAAGTGCATGCTGATTATACTTAAATATCTCATTTCTTAATAACTTTATGAAATAAACAGACTGACAACAAGTGTTGGGTGAAACAGAAGGCCACAGCTTTTTATTGACACAAACAATTATGTGTTCAAATTGCCAGATCTTAAAATTATACATCCTTGCATATTAATCAGATGAAACCGAGCTGTAGCCAAAGCTAGAATGCCATCCTCTGGGTCCTCATAGGGCATGTAAATGGCTCCAATAAAAAAAGGGAAAATGGCAAAATTTGTCCAAATCACAAGATCTCATTATGTTGCTAATTCAATTTAAAATAACTGGTGCTTTTCCCTAACGTAAGCACGGGAGCTAAGTGATGATGAGAGTGACATCTGGCTCCCATTGTGAGACTGCAGAACAATATTTTACATTCCTCACAAAGATATAGATTTCCATGGCAGGACATATGAAGTCAAACAAATCCACTGGGATAATTGGACATACTGCTAAATTTGTTCCAAGTTGATACAGTGATATAATTCCAATTGGCAGGTATTTTTTCCCTAATGAGGCAGATTTGTCTATGTCTTCTGCTAAATCAACTCTTAGGGTTAGGTCCCACTGTGTGTGTTGCGTTCCCTTTTCAGTTCCGTGTGAGATTTGCGAATCACAATGTAATTTGAAGGGAAAGTTCAGTGCAAAAACATATACTTTTCAGAAAAATGAGCAGTATTTATCCAGCCTAATGACCTTAACCTGCCCATTCAGCATTTTGTCTGTGTATAAATAAATGCTTCCAAAATACTGACTTACTGGTCTTGCCCTTGACACAGCGCCTGGGTTGATTCAGTTGCTCAGTAGAGATCTGAGCATGTTTGACCCATCCGTCAGTATAAATTACTGTTAGGAACATTCCAAGGATGTGGTGCATCTTGGGAAGAAGAAGGACCATTAGAACCTGAAATGTCAGCTTACTAATGTCAATGTCAACAGCAGGGAACAGCAAAGGATATTAAATCCACTGATTTTTCAAATTGGGAGAGAATATGTAGAATAACTAGGTATGCATAATAGAATTTTTAAAATAATGATATTTTACACTGAACTTTCCCTTTAAAACAAAATCAGTTCCCACTGTATAATATGCGTTCCAAATCTATTTTCCACATGCGTGCACAACTTTTGGTCCATATCTGTAAGAATTACACAATCTTCTTTTTTGCTTTTTTGCATTTTCTCTGGTATTTCCTGTTATTTTTCAAAAAACACACACACACAAACATTCCAGGATCGTGAATAAAATGAAACAGACCAGAACGCAGACAAACCGCAATGTTCAAAACGCACACAAAACCATAAACAGTGCGCAACACACATAGTGGGACCTAACCCTTAGGTATTAATGTTTCAAATCTACAGTGAAAACAAACTTCAACCTTCTTCAGTTTGATTTACTTAAAACAGATACAATTTTAATGAGAAATTCTTTATAAACTGTGTGTAGCCTTTCTATTTCTAAACTAAATATATCATTTGGTTGTAATGTTGAAATCTTCATACTGGTAGCTGGATTACTTATTATTAGAGGTGGACTAGAACCAAACTCAAACCCCAGTCCGAAACCGACAGTTTGAACAGACACAAATTTGGATTTTAAAATCCCGAACTCCGAAAATATATCCCTCTTAAGCACTCTAGAATATAGTGTTCAACAACCCTAGATGTAGTGTTCGATTTTGGTAATCCTCGAATGTAGCATTCCATTTAGGTAACCCTCAAATGTAGTGTTTCGATTTTGGTAACCCTAGAATGCACTGTTCGGTAACCCTCAAATGTAGCGTTGAATTTCGGTAACCCTAGAATGCACTGTTCGGTAACCCTCAAATGTAGCCTTTGGTAACCCTCGAATGTAGTGTTCAATAATGGCAACCCTAGAATGCGGTGTTGGTTAACCCTCAAATGTAGCGTTCAATTTCAGTAACCCTAGAATTGGGTAGCCCTCAAATGTAGCGTTCGGTAACCCTCGAATGTAGTGTTCGATTTTGGTAACCGTTGAATGTAGTGTTCTATTTCGGTAGCCCTAGAAAATTCAATGCGGAAGCCTGACAGCGATCGTGGGCAAAGATAGTGTTTAAACAAGTTTTGGTAATATGGACATGTCACCATTGCTATTTTAACTGTATTCGAACTTTTCAAACTATGTGTCCCCATTGACTTTAATGCGTCTGTTCTCGAACTTCCAAACTTTTATTAAAGGGCAGTTCGAAAATGAACCGAACTTTAAGATGTTTGGCCATCTCTATTTATCATCAAAGCATTACCCCCCAAAACCACACTTGCGTTTTAATCTTACCTTTCTCAGATGCTCCCATGCTGAGTTATAGGTACTTACAAACAGCCAATCTCTTGCTGGAAGTCCCGCCCCATCCTCTCCAGTTAGAAGCTCAGGAGCAGAGCGATTGTAACCACTTATTCGGTAATGGCTGTCAGCCATTGGCCATAAAGTCACAGTCGCAGCCATGACTGACAGTCATTATCGGGAAGACAAGGAGGATGCAGCGAGGGATCGGCTGTGTATAAGTTCTTATAACTCTGTGTTGGAGAAAGGTAAGATTATAACGCAGGTGTTGTTTTGGGGGTTGATATTATAAAAAAGTTTAGGTTATTTTATTTGGAGTTAACCTTTAAAGTATATTATAACTTTGGCTGGATCCAGGTACTTCAGTTTTTCACACAATCATAATGTCATAATGTAAGGGTTGTTGTAAGGGTTGTGATGGGGCACTTGGATTGTAAGCTCTTTAGTATACAATAAAGAATCATGTGAATAAATCAAATTATTGTAAAAAATAATAAGTACTGTACATTATTAAATTTATTATTCAAGTAATTATAAAGTATATAAAGTTGGTTTCTATCTGATTTACTGATGAACAGGAGGTAAATGCACTATCTCTTACCTCCCGTTCTTCAGTAAATCTTACAGGAGAGGAGGAGACACTTACCCGCGGACCCGCTCCAGCGCAGAATTCCCCGACGCGTCTGACGCCTCCTCCTGTTCTTCAGTAAATCAGATAGAAACCAACTTTATATACTTTATAATTACTTGAATAATAAATTTAATAATGGACATACCCTTTAAGTACCAAATCACTATTAAATATACCATATACTGTATACCCTATAAAGCAATCCAATAAAAATGCACAGGCCTAGTAAGAAGAGGAGCCACAGGACCACTTGATGGAGCTCAAGAACTAAGTTAGCCACATACCTGGAGACTGGTTATTAGGTCACAGTGTAATGCAGTAGCCCTGTGGCTAGTACTTAGTGTAGGTACCATGCTTGCTCAGGTGATTGTGCTTACTCTTTAAATGCAAAAACAGAGAACAGGAAAATAACGTTTTATGTACTTTACTCTTTTATTTCTCTTTAAGGGAAATCAATATGTGCTAAATCATAAAGAATTTGTATTTTAACATCAATGCTTTTCATAGATTTCCATCTGATATATTGTTTGCTATGTATACTTGGGTATAAGCTAGCTTCTTGTGGGAATTTTTATCTTTCATTGATGAACTGTTTAATATTCCATAGATTTATCTAAAGCAAGAAAGGAAAACTGATGTAGCTTTAGAACTTTTCACGGTGAATGAGCACAGAATAATATAACCATGCTGAATGTGCTATTTATTTTTCTAAGAAATTCATATTAGGCTGGTCCATAGGAATATGTACAAATCTGAAGATAGGTTTCTAGTTACAGACAGAAATTAAACACCCCAACAGAGACTCCCACCTGCTAGAGTTTGACTTTAGTAAACCACATGTGTGCCGTGCGTCAACCATTTTTCATTATACTTGCTGAGAGGAAATTAACTTTATTCTGTGACTGAAACTACACATGAGCTTTATTCAGTGATTTGATTAGCAAAAACATTCCAGATACACTCAAAGAGGGAGCACAGACTCCTGGGTTAAATTAGGAGATCTGATTAGGAAAAAACATTCTGGATACACTCACTTGGAGAGCACAAACTCCTGGGAAAAATTGGGAGATCTGATTAGCAAAAATATTCCAGATACACTCACACAGGGAGCACAGATTACTGGGTAAAATTGCGAGATCTGATTAGCAAAAACATTCCGGATAAACTTACACAGGGAGCACTGACTCCTGGGTAAAGTTGAGAGATCTGAATAGCACCACAGACTGCTCCTATGCAGGGATTTTGTTAGTAATCTAGAAGAATCTTATCTTTTACACTGGGGAATTTTAAAATGCTGCTTGGGAATTTTAAAATGCTGCTTGTATAATGATGTACTATTATACAATAGTACAACATATAAATTAAAATCATATAGAGTTAATTTGCTTTTAAGTTTGAAAAAAGAAAAAAAAAATTTGGACAGAGGTCATGATATTTAACATAATATTGATTTTCAAGGTCAGTTCGGACAGTGGAAGTAGACCTAAGGTGTATAACTGGTATAGACATTGGGGCGTATTTATAAAGAATCGTTATCGGTAAAGTCTGATTGCTATCCTTCATAACAGTCAAAAACAATAATGTATATTAATTTTAACCGTATCCTTCCTTTTCATCCAGGCATCAATTTTCCCCACAATCAGCCCATTGGGAGCTATTGTTTTTGACCATTACAAAGAATCTCTATCAGACTTTACCAATACTAGATAAATACTACACCTGTTTCTAAAAGTCTGAGTTATGTAAAATACTGACACATTTGATTTAATCTATAGCATTCGCTTAAACAGAAGTCTTATTACATAGAAATCCATCTGTCACCTTTCCTCTAAAATCCCACTACTAAAAACCGCCCCACAAAAGCTGTCCACGCACACACTGGATGTTCACCCTTTATGCAAACAAAGAGTTTCCTTACATTATCAATCCTTCCCTGTTTGTCAGTATACACATTACTTTCTGCTGTGAAGGATTCTTGTTTTGTTCCATTCTATTCAGTTTAATGAAATTTCTGCTTGGCTGCGTGAAGAGACACAGGACAAAGCCGTCCAATTCACTTCATCACCTTGAGTCAATGTCCATGAGACCTTGTGCTTTTTCACCCCCCCATTTTAAGTTGGATGGTTGAAAAATTAACGGATACCATAGATGTGCAATGAACTGTCTGCAGAGAGAAAGAGTCAGATACCCTCCCCTAGGTTCTGATTAAAGGGTTATTCAAAGGTATCCCTTTCTTGTTCTTACAAACCAATCCTGCAGATCAAGAGCTGTCTTGAAGTTTATTTTAGAAGCTTGATGCTAATCAATAAAAACTACGAGGAGAGACAGGCAGCACAACTTGGTCCGCAGGCTGGTGCTCTTCCCCACACATACATATATATATACAGCACACACACACATATACACACGCACACACAAAGCCATTCGCACTCCACACACACCGTCTTTCCATTAACTGGTGCTTGTTAAATATTGGCTCTTTTAAATCTATTTGACTTGGCCTGCCTGTTCCTAATTGCAGAGAATGTACTGGGATAATTGCCTGTCAATTTGTTTGTTCTGTAAGTCTCACCCTCACTTTTACCTTTCTTCATTCTTTGACATCATTTTTATTTCCTATTTGCCCTTTTCTATTTCTTTTCTCATTTTCCATTGTGTTTCTCAAAAAAAAGAAACATTTATTTTTCTTATTTGCATTTTGCTCACTTTTGGTGTATAGATTTGCTCATTATTCTCAGTATCTCAGTTCCTCCTTTCTGGCCCTTCTGAAGTCTCGACAAACATATCTGAGCTATCCGATTTCTACAATTTCCTACAACTGAGAAATACAATTTGTTAACCAATGTGCTTTCCTGTCTCTCGAGGTTTTAGGCCTTAATATTATTTTTTGTTGGCCTTTCACATCAACCCACAAGGCTCTTTATACATATCCAGCTTCCACATAATTATGTTTTCCATCTGATGTAAAGCAGTCTGATAGCCTATTTCCCCTTTCTTCCACTGCATCGTTTCAATGATGAATATCTGCAAAATCCTGGTCCTGCAATCAGTCAACTGTCATGTGAGTTCCTAGGCAAACTGAATGCTTTCAATTAATTACCCAGCATTATCCAAACTAACACAAAATGGCCTTCTCATGATCCAGTAAGCACGTGGATTAATCATAGATTTGCTATGTAACATCTGACACTGACAGGGAATTTCGTATCCGTTCTATTGCCACAGTTGGTGTAGCACAGCTGTAGCCTCTTTTTTGTTTAGCTGCAGTGGAAAGCGAAAGGACTTGTACCTTTGATGTGAATGTGAACCAAAAGTTCTAACCTAAATTCCTAATGTTACATTCAGTATAGAGGGTTTTGCCTGTGTTATGTAATTCACGCAATTCAATGATGGAGAATCCAAGTTTAAATACGTTTTATGTGATAGAAATGGAATCTCTGATTCTCAATTTAGATACAGTAAGTGGAATAGATCTCACAAGGTAAGTGAAAATAGGTGTGTACCTGGACTCCTGCCTCTGGATTTATAACTGTCCGTACCATAGATAATCAGGACACTACAATAACAATTATATATTTGATAACTACAACAAGACAAGTGTCACACAATGCTTTGGGGGCTTTATTCCCTTCCTCAGGTGATTACACCTGATTATCTATTCTATGGATAAAGAATCTCTAGTCTTTCGTCAGAATTTTTGACACTCAGTATATGGATTATTTTTTTTAATATTTGGCCCTAAGAAATGGAGGGCAGAGGTTACACAAGTCCTTATAAAGTATAATTCACCTAATAAATATTATCCTATAACAACAGGTGTTGGAGAACGTTAAAAAATTGTATTATTGACCAATCATATGTTGGGGGTGTGCCAATGAGACAGTATAAAACAGCTAGAGGCCTTCAGCGAGGCCTAGTTCGGTTTTAGTAGCAAAGCTGTCAGTTTGTGTTAGAACAGTAACTGTCAGATATTTGGTGTCTAACCGAGCCATCTAAATGTACTAGTTTTGGTAGTTGCTGTGTGGCAGCTCTTTTTTTAATACATCATTTTTGTGTTTGATGCTCAGTGTCTAAAAAAAAGATCTCATAGTTATTTCATCATTTAGTTGCTAAGTATGAAGCCTGAGTTTTCCTCTGCCTGATCAAATACACTGTACATGCTTTGAATATAATTATTGTTGGTGTAGTTGAATTTCATCTACCACCATTTACCCTAAATACACTCTCTAATAGCAGAGGGCAGTCAGGGAATGGTTGGCATTTTAAAAACATCTGGAAAACCAGAGGTTAATAAGGTAAAACACATGTAGACAGGTTGAGTCAGAATGATCACAATATAAAATGCAATAAATACAATGTTTGTTACCATATAACTTTTATTTTTGGCTTTTACATGTGTGTGGGGAGAGATGGGAGAAAACATTTTTTTCTTTGATTACCGAGTTTCTGTGAGTTTATTCCCAATTATATCTGTTATATTCAGTTTAGATCAACAGGACTAAAAAGTTTAGTTTTTGAAGACTGTCTTCGCTAGTCATCCGACAAGAATCTATTGGCAATTATGTACCCTGGAAAGTCCCAATTAGTCACAGCTAGAGATGGACTAGAACTCGAACCCGAACTATTCGAATTCAAACGAATTCAGACTTCTCAAACTATTCGGACCCGGATTATTTTCGGACTTTTGATAAATATCGAATGTTCGACCATTCGAATGTGCGAGTAAAATGTCTATTATACCTATATGCGAGCATCGAATCCGCGAGTAAAGTGTCCATTAAAACCTATACGCGAGAATCAAATCTGCAAGTAAAATGTCCATGGTATCTAGGCGCGAACATTGAATCTACGAGTAAAAGTGTCCATTAAAGCCTATACGCGAGCATCGAATACGCGAGTAAAATGTACATGGTACCTAGGCGAGCTCGAGAATAGCATGAGTGAGAGTAAAATTGATTTTTGGAAAGTCCTGGATATTCTAACATGTTCCCCAGACCATTTCCCAGGTCCCACAGCCATTTACATTAAGTTACCATTGATATTTTATTTGTATTTCATTAGAACTTTTCAAACTATTTGACTCCCATTGACTTTAATAGGTCTGTTTTTGAACTTTCGAACTTTCCATATAGTTCGAAAGTTCGAAAACTGACCGAACTTTCGAAAGTTCAGCCATCTCTAGTCACAGCTAGGTGTTAGGGACCTTCTGAATGCAAGGCGTGGATGCTTTGTGGCTAAGAGGTGTTATAGGAACTGCCCAGGGTAAGGTGTCAAAACAGCATTGTACATGGCAGACAGTTGGTGTCGAACCCCCCCACCTCTATTAAGGCTTGGTTCGACAACAACTGTCTGCCATGTACAATTGCGTGTTTTGACACCTTACCCTGGGCAGTTCTTATAACACCTGGACGGATTAAAAATGTTTGAATTTGGATATTATAGTTGCTCTTTAAAGAAACATTGTATTAGTAAACCTAAACTCAATGTATAAATAATTTATATTATATAAATAATATAATATTTGCCCTCTAATACCACCACCTCTCTTTCCCCCAATTTTACCTCTGTGTTTGATGCTGCTACTCGTGCACATGAACATAGTAAATAGGCACGCCTGCTTTAGTTGTAGCCAGTATCATCAGTAGCAGCAGGAAACCCAGATATAGATAAAATGGCTGTTTCTAATGAGACTCAAGTATTCTCGTGTATGTCTAACTTTGTTTTATGCTTATACCTAAAAATTATTGGGGAGGTATGCAATGTAAGGCCCATTTGCTATTAAGGTGTAATTTCTTCTAACTAAAGACAGTCATAAAATATGTTATTCTTTAGATTTCCTCTACATTATGTTATCCCCTATGTTTAATTTGGGGTTGCTAATGCACTGTGTTGTAAGTAATATGGCTTTTTCGCCATCTCAAAGGACATAGTAAAAACTTTGGATTGTCAAATAGAAAAATCATGTGTGTAACAACATAAAAAATGCAACTGTGTTATGTCATTAATGCTTATAAGCTCTACTCTTTCTAGTTTGTAAGCATCTACTTTCTAACGAATATAGCTAATACTAGTAGTAGTACTACTACTACTAATACCACTACCACTTCTACTCCCACTACCACTTCTATTACTACTACTATATCTGTTGTATTCAATTAGATCAACTGGACTTGAAATGTAGTTGATCTAATTGAATACAACAGATATACCATGACCTGGATGAATGAGAACCTTCACAAGCATTACTACTACTACTACTACCTCTATCACTTTTACTACTACTACCACTACCACTCCTACTACCACTACCACTCCTACTACTACTAATGCTAGACATGAGAAATAATATGCACATAAGTGTGAAATGTCTTTTAGCATTATGTGGCCAACTGGAGTTTGCAGGGATAGGTGTTATACAATGACTACGTTGCAGATCACTACATGGCACTGTTAAATGTAAAAACTTTTTGCGTCATCCCAAATTGCTGGAAATTACACTATTTATTTAACTCTCTCTCTATCTCTTTGTCTTCTCAACTTGTTGGCAGTTCAGTCATGCTTTTTTAGTGTGCCTAAATAAAGACTGTTCCACTAATAGCTGCAGGCCTTATCTGTACTGAACATTTTTATAGATGTCTCTGTAAATATAACACTTTTAAAAGAATAAACCAGAGGGAGCAGGTTTGCTGTATCCTTATGTTTAAGTTGTATATATAGCCTTCATTTCTCATTTAACTAAACCATATTCCGATTATTTTATTATTTTCCCTTGTGTGCTTCTCATCTGTTGCTAATTTTATAAACTTTGCTCTGTGCAATGTAGCTCATAGCAGGAAGATGTTGATTGGCCAGTTATGTTAGTGATCTAAAATTTCTATCATAATTTTATGGTCAAAACCAGAAATGAGTGAATCACCTGACTGCATACTAGGCGTTAACCTTTGGAGATCTGCATCCAGCTTTGCAGGGGCAATTTTCTTCATGCTGTCCTGCTTAGTCCAGAAAATCATCAGCATGCATACTGTATCTTATTATACAGGAGGTTTCTGATTGGAGAGACCTACTGTACAGTGTATTAACATTTGCATTCAGCCACTTCAGCGCCCTATCAGTGCCATCGGGCACAATTAAATTGTAATAATATATAAAATAATTAAATCAAATTGCAAACGTGCTCAGGAAATCATATCCAAATTAATTTAATTTGGAGCTTTCAGTTCAGTTAATGTGTACCAAACTTCTGTTCTGCTCTTTCATAAAATGTTCCCTACCGTGTGCCTAATGTCATATACATATTGCAGTTAGTGTTATTTGTTATTAGAATTTGTTTTCTACCAAAGACAGCAATACTTTTCAAACAGGTGTATATACTGTATATAACATTCATGAATTCACCTATAGCTCTTTTTTCACTTATTGATCTTACATCTATTTTAACTCTATTTTAACTCTTATGGAGACAGACCATCAGTGACGTTTTATCCTTTAGAAATAATTTCTCTTATTCCTTGAGATTTGCCTTTACCACTGAATCACAGAGTCACCAGAGCAAGCAAAACCTTACGCTAATGGATAGAATTCACAGTTCATTAAATCATTCCTGTCGTTAAGAAAAAGACGAGTATCTCCATGTGTAAATACTATAAAAATAAGGAAAAGGTTGAGAGAGTTGTTGCCTCCTTAATGTTCTCAGGCACTTACAGGGTGTTAATCACAGATACTGCACAAGTGACTTAGAATCAATTTTGTACCTCTCTGGATATGTGTTTCAATTAAAGTGTAATTGAAGGGAAGGGGCGTAAACATGTGTCAATTGTTCCTCACAGTTCCTCATCACAGGAAGTAGGTTAACTCCTTCCCAGTTAAAGAGTCTGATGATAATCTTCCAACACCAAATCATCGAAAAGTGTATGAATCTTATTGATCAAATGAAAATGAATCATGTCAGGGACCCCTTTTTCATTCATCCATGTGTTCTGATTGCAATTATGATCAAGCTAGTAGCCATTTTGTATGATTTCAGATATGACTCAAAAAGCAATAAGGTTCTTCTGCAATAGCCTCCTCTCTTTGATTCTATAAAGTACAGTGCAAACATGGTGAATAAATGCTGAATAAACTGTGGTGTCACTGGCACGAAAAAACAATCCCTGAACAATCGGCTTTCTATGTAGGAGGAGAGTGGATGTTTCCAGGAGTAGAAGTTTACATTTAGTTCCTTAGGATACCAGATGCGTGGATCCTGCTGGTTTCATATCTATATCTGTGTGCTATTTGAAGCTTGCAAACTCTGGGTTTATTTATAGGTTCCTGGCTGTGAGGCAGGCATCTCTCTCTCTCTTTCTGTTTAGTATTTTCTTGTAGCTTCTGCTGTCGGAGTGTCCATGGAACAAGGATGAATGGCAAAAGCTCAGGGACACAATCAGACTGAAATATTGGAAGTGTCTGGATAGAATTTTTGGCCATTTCGAGGAAGTCAGATGCAAGATGCTATCTACACTGCATCTGCGCAGCCACGAAGCTTCACTGATTATTACTGCTTACTGCACACAATTCAGTACAGCAACTTAAATTAATACACAGAGGTACTTATGCAAAAAAAAAAGTGCAATAGCTTGTTTGTGCTATTAAATTGCATCAACCAATCAGATGTTATCTAACTGCAGTAACCCAGAAAAAAACTTAATTAATGTGGGTTTATTTTAGGGCACTGCTCCATTTCCAAATATTTACCTGGGGCGCAATCCTACAATGCAATACCAGATGTAATCACGTTTACTTCCAGTATTGTATTGCGGGATCACGGAAAGTTAAGAAGTGGGGATTTGCATTATTAAATCTTTCCGGCAGCATCTGATTGGTTGCCGGAAATGAATAGCACAGGTAAACGTTTGCACCCGTTATAGCATCAGCCCCAATGATAGCCCCAAGTATCTGTAAAATCTCTAGATACCAATAAAGAGTTTGGGGATGATGCAATAAGAGTTTCAGTATTTTGCCTGTAGTACTAATTTGGACAAAATGGCCGCAAAGTGGTTAAAGGGAAAGTTCAGTGGAAAATTATCATTATTTTTCAAGTTCTTAGTTTGCATTATGCATATCTAGTTAATCTACATATTCACTTCCATTTTGAATAATCATTTGAATTTACACACCTTGCTATAGACAGAAAAATTTCAAATTCACCCTCAACGAGAGAAAAGTCACTTAACAGTTGCATGTAATAGTTCACTTCCACCTAAAAGATTCAAATAATGTGAGATAAGATAGGATTCAGAGATTGAGTTATTTTCAGAACTGAAGGTATTTGTATAAAGTTTATGGTATTTGAATATATACTGTAGTTACTGTAGTTATATACGTTATAATATAGCCGTATTACAGAGAAGGTAAGTGCAACAAAAAAAAAATTGTGGATCCACTGGTTCATCAGTCATTCAGTCTAATTAATGGTTTACAGTTTGAAGATTGTACATTAAATGCATTTTATACAGATAGGATCAAGATTGTGATATGTGCGTAAATATGTATTTTTATATGTATTGTAAGCAGCACTGCAGTGACCTTTCCCCAGAATCCCATGCTGAGACAAATTCTACTGTCTATCTAAGTATCAGATACTGTATGTCATTCCTAATTCAGCATGCTTTTATGTTGGTATTCCAATACTGTCTATATACTATGCCAAACATTATCTGTTGTATTCAGTTAGTTCAACTAGACTTAAAGTTTAGTTCTTGAAGACGTTTCGCTGGTCATCCAACTGGCTTTCTCAATTCAGAATGACTTGTACAAGAATCTGTGGCAATTATGTACCCTGGAAAATCCCAATTAGCATATCACAGCCAAGTGTTAGGGACCTTCTGAAACAGATATACCATGATGAATGAGACCCTTCACAAGCATATGCCAAACATTATAACATTTTATGTTTTGACTTGTTGTCCAAGTACCCACAATATACTAACACCAAATAACTACGAATTAAACTGTTCTTCATCTTAGCTGGGTTGCTGTTGAAAACTGCATAGGGCTTAATTTAGAACTCAGTTTCATTAGTAATCATGCATGCAAAATCTGAAATTTGGGCAATTTATTCCATAGCACATCAGTAAAGCAAATTCAGTGTAATGAATTAGGAGCTATTGCATCATCAGACACAGATATGCTTCTTTGAGCCTTATAAAAGCTCTAGCTTCTGAAGTCTCAGATGTATAGCTCTTTTAGGAGAGAGAGTGTAGAAATAATTATATCTTACCCTTAGAAAACTGTTAAAGCAGCGCAACTAAGACTTAAAATAAACATTTCCTAGCCATCTTCTCTGATACCAGAGAAAAATGTAAAACTGCAAATATTTCTAACTTTTTATAAAGTTTTTGGCAGTCGCCTTTCTCTTTTCTTTTCTGCTATACTTAAACAAAAACAGCTATCACTATGCATAGTCAATTTAAGGATCTATATTAAGGATCTATATAACAGCTGTAATTCTGTTTTCTGATTATAGCTGATGTTGATATTCTGTTATGGGCCTGGTCTGTATGACTATGTTATCCCTTAATAATCACTTACAGGACTATGTAGTGAGAGCCGTTATTGCATACATGGTGTAAATCAACGTCCTTAAAGCCTAAACAATAAAGCGTTAGTGATAAATATTACATAAGGGTTTGCGACAGAAAGTCACGTTAAAAATATGGTTTTTAGTAGTACATTTGTGTGATCTTTAATACATTATAGGTTATGTACCGAGAGTCGCTATCTCTCTTTGTTGCCCCCTTTAGGCAATGCACTGAGCGGATAGTGTCTCTAAGTGCATTGAAAATGGCGTATCTTTAACGCCAGCTGGCGGTAGAGATTCTATCTTAAAGAGCTCAGTACATTGGTTGCGGCAGTTGCGGCAGTCACGTTAACGCTTAGTACATTGGTTAAAGTGACTTTAAGACACAAATAGCCGATAAGGGCTCTCGGTACATAGCCCTGTTCGTATCTTATGTATTACCATGGGTTTCCACAGCATAGGTACATGGAATAAAAGGCATATATAACTATATGTGGATGGAAACATGATACCTATACATATTATAACCTTTTGTGAAATACTACTACATAAGAACATGTGCCATGCAAGATACTATCTAACCTTCTAATTTTCCATTTTGACTTTCCAACATGCACTCACATAAGTTGTTGTTTGTTACATACATGTTTGGGTGATTTGTTAGTGGTCTGTGTGACTATAAATCGTCGTAGTATTCAATGTAATAAGACATGATAACAATTTCCATAAATACTGCCTGTCATGATATGGAATTTGCTGCAAGAAGCTCTAGTGTATTTTTTTTTAATCCTACACTGTTTGTAATAGCAGATTCCATTAGTTTTATTATACTGTACATTTGTTTCTATCTTTCTTCTGTACTCCTCTACCATTTGGCTCAGGTGCCATAAACCTAGTAGGGAGCCAAGAATTGCTATTCCTTGCACCAAATGTGACCTTTTGTGTAACTATGATAAAGGCACAATCCTCTTTTCTATAAAATATACATAACTCGGCCTATGTAATAGAATATGGCAGGCTGGCTGATATGAAATATGGTTTCAGGTAGGTGAGATCATTCTGTACAACCCAAACATCATGTACGTAGGTCATAGCAGAGGCTGGAAACATACATTATGTTGTTCTGGTCAACTATATTTTCCATATCTGTCATGTTTGGTGTCTGTCAACTGGTAAATTCATGACAATAACTAATTTAGTGATTTCCAGTTGGTAGCACCTTGGACCACAGAGTTATGAATTATCTAAAAAATGTCACTGCGGGTGTGTCTTCCAAAGGTAATCACATATCTGACACACCCTCAGTCCAGCCTACACCTGTTGGTGATTGGTTGGGGGTAAATTATTTGCCCCCCTTTTGCCTGGGGGTAGATAAGGAGCCACACAGCTACTGGAGAGGAGCTCCTGATTTACATCTTATGGAACATCTAAACTGTGGATTATCAGAGTTACCTTTTTGGGAGCCAAGGAACTCTTTTACCATCTATGGACTTATTCTTTTAAGGACTTGGACTTTCACCGTCATATAAGTATTTTCACCTCTTATCCCTTTGTTTTACCATTGCTTATTTTTATGTCTGTTTGGTAATTTTTTTTGTAATCACTATTGCACCATTTTTGTTTTTCTTCTATAAAATCATTAAGCTGATTCTCCTAGTGCTCTAACAGAACTAAGTAAGAATCCTGTCCTCTGAGACGCTACATATGGTAATTGTATTCTGTATTTCTTGTATTATTACTATTTCTGCCTGAGTGTGGCAGCGAGTGATACAGGTATTGAGTATTATTTTAGATTTATAGCCATTAAGGTTGGTATCGGTTTCCATGGCCGTTACTAAATGGGTTTTTGCAGTAGTTTATAAACCTGGTAAGTGGTATATGTAAGTGACGGCAGCCCTCAACTTGGTTTTGACCCGGTGAGCTGGGAAAGCTCTGTTTGGTCTGAGGTTGAGAGTTGTAGTCCATCACAACGCCTCTCCGTGCATAGCCCTTTTCCTTTTTGCATCTGATTAAGACCATCATTGTGGTGGCGTTAAAAATAGTCCAAAAAATCACGTTAGAATCACGCATTTATGATGTTAAAATTTGGGAAATTGCTTTTCTAGACACGCTTAAGGTGGGAAACGCACACATCAGAAGTTACGTCTAAAAGTCACGTTAAATGTTAATGAATCCCAGTTAACACATTAACGGAACTTTAAGACCTAATTTTGCGATTGCGGCTCTTGGTACATAGTCCTGTTAGCTTCTTTGCCTGGGCTTATAAAACTTTCAGGGTTCTCTTGCAAATAAAATCTAGAGGAAACTGAGCCAATAAAAGTTTGACCCATTGCCAACTAAGGCAATGTTTACCTTATGATTGTCACCTGTTTAAATTAATGGAGAATACTCAGTATTTTTATCAGCTGGGCTGGGGAAACCCTAGTTTACAGTACTAGGTAGATTGTTAAAGGAATAGTTCACTCGAAAAGTGAACTATTCCATTAATGTATTGATTGAAGCCCGGGAGGTTAAGGAGCTATTGCCTTACCTCCTGTTCTTCGATCAATAAATCAGAAGCTAGGGATGAAGGTAAGTATATTTACCTTACACGCGATCCACCACTGCAGAGCTGAAGATCTCTGACAGCTTCCTGGTTCTAATTCACTTTAGCATGAATTATCACGCATGCGCGCTATAGTGGATTAGAACCAGGAAGCAGTCGGCACCTGTCATTTCTGCAGTGGTGGATCGCACAAAAGGTTAATATACTTACCTTCAGCCCTGGCTCCTGAGATATTGATTGGAGAACAGAAGGTAAGGCATAGCTCCTTAACTTCCCAGGATAATTATCGAAAAATTCAGTAATAATTTAATTCTTGAATCCACAACCCTTGAATGAAACATTCGAATTCGGTAACCCTCAAAAGTAACCCTTGTATGTAGCGGTTGATTTCGGTAACTCTCAAATTTAGCCTTTCATTTTGGTAACCCTCAAATGTATTGGTCAGTAACCCTCAAATGTATTGGTTGATTTTGGTAACCCTCAAATGTAATTCGGTAACCTTCTAATGTAGCATTCGAATTCGGTAAACCTTGAATGTATCATTCGGTAACCCTCAAATGTAATGTTCGGTTTTCGATAACCTTTAAATGTATCTATCGAATTCGGTAACCTTCTAATGTAATGTTCGGTTTTTGATAACCCTTCGAATTTATCTGTGATTTTTGATAAACCTCAAATATATCGTTTGATTTTCATCTCAGAGGGATCCCCTATGGACAGTTCCTCCGTCTAAGGAGGAACTTTTCACTTTTGAGGACTTTGTGTTACAGTCTTGTGCCCTTAGAAACAGGCTCTTGAATAGAGGATACCCTATGACAATGCTGATAGTGGCCATTCAGAAGGCTCTCCAGCGGGACAGAAATTAATTAATCACTGGACACTGGGTACAGGATATTGTAGTTCCCGTATTCCAATGGTTTTGATGTTATAACTTGAGTCTTCAGTTATATTCATTTATTCTATCTTGATTTTGTATGTGCTGACTGGTATCTTCAATATTGCTCTCTGTGTGTATTTGTATTTATTGCTTGTATCCCTTTAAGGAGGAGTAGGTGGAGCCTCAATGGATACCTTCCTCCTGACCAGAGTCATTCTACCTATGTTTAAGTACCTGTGTGGTACGAAACGCGTCAGGTGATCTCTGGGTCTGGGTTTGATGTTTATGAATTAAACGTGTGGAAACTCGACAATTGCCCAATCGTGGAGGAAAGAAGTGTTTGAAAGGGTTTTCATGATATGTTTGTGTTCCCCAAAGCATTTCCCAGGTGCCACAGAGCATTTCCCAGATGCCACATCTATTTACAGTAAGTTACCATTGATTTTATTTGTATTTAATCCTGAACTTATTAAATTGTTTCCTCCAATTTAATTTAATGGGTTTGTTTCTGAACTTCCGAACTGAAGATCTGTGATCCACCACGGCTGCACTGACAATTCCTGACCACTTCCTGGTTCAGATCAACTATTGGGCGCTTTATCGTGAAGCGGTCGAGACCTGTTATTGTGGCCACGGTGGGTTACACGAAAGGTAAATATACTCACCCTCATTTCTGGCTCCTGAGAAATCGATTGAAGAATAGGCGATAAGGCAATAGCTCCGTAACCTCCCGTGCTTCAACCAGTCCATGGACTGGGTTCTGAAAAATTCTGAATAGTACAGAAGATGTTTCGTTAAGAAAAAAAAACACAAAAATTATCATTTACGATTGCACACTTTTTTGTGCAATAGTAAATGATAATTTTTGTGTTTTTTTTCTTAATGAAACATCTACTGTACTATTCCGAATTTTTCAGAACCCAGTCCATGGACAGCTCCCAGTAAATACATAGCAGGATCTCATCAGTAGGTTATTCACTGTAAAGATGTACAGAGCGGTTGTTTAAATCAAATCTTTTATCCCCTAATGACACTTATGTGGCAGGATTAAGGTACAATTACTCCCACGGAACTCTTGGAGCTCTGAAATATGTAATGGCAGTCCAACAATTTTGATTTAGCAAATGGAGAGAAAGCAAGAAAATGCTTTAATGGACAATTTGTGAGGTAGCTGAGCAACATTTTAAAACCTTGAGAAAATACACTGCTGAAAGGGTTTATTAAAAATATATTGTAAATGCTGTCAACTGTTTTATGCATTGTATAACTTATTGTGGGAACTGAGAGTTCTATAGAGAAATTATTATTTTGATGGATGCTTGGGCTTAAAATATTGCACATAATGATTTTATAGAACTCAATTTTAAGTAACAGACAATGCTACAGTTGCGTGAAACTATATATAGAGCATGCAATCTATCACTGTGATCACATGAATGAAAAGCCTAATGTATACTAAAACTTCTTTGTTCATAAAGTATGCCAGTGTGCAGATAATATGATATTGTATGGGGCCTAGGAATGTGCATTGATTATCTTTTCTATGTTTGTATTAATGTTTGACCAGATCAGTAGCACTTCGGCTAAATGTAGTTGTAAATTAGCCTAATTGGAGTGCTTCCACAATCCTTGTATTGTATGTATTTATTGGGAGGCTTGGTCAAGCCTCCATGTGGTAATAGCACCCCCAACACGCCCCTTTATGGTCCTATGCCTTTAATTTAAAGCACTCGATGGCCTCTTCCCTCATTTTAAAAAGCCAAAGGGCTGGGGGGAAGTGAAAGAGCCTGTTATATGGATCCAGTGTGTAAGAATGAGAAATGCAAAGTTTGCTAATTGTAATTGAAGTAAAAGACATTTAAAAAGGTTAGAAGTTAGTACCTTCCAGACTGGGGTTACCTTGACGTGATTGGAAGGCTTTTCATTCATGTGATCACAGTAATGTATACTAAAACCCCTTTGTTTATAATGTATGCCAGTGCACAGATAATATGATATTGTATGGGGCCTAGGAATGTGCATTGATTATCTTTTCTATGTTTGTATAAATGTTTGACCAGATCAGTAGCACTTCCGCTAAATGTAGTTGTAAATTAGTCTAATTGGAGTGCTTCCACAATCCTTGTATTGCAAGCCTAATGTCATGACTATATCCACATGTACAACAGTATAACAAACAGCCTCTATAAATTTACAGACTTCATTTAATGGGCCAGTAATATATTAATTATATGGATAGACTGTTTCCCTATATTTATATGTAAGTGTCAGCAGTCTTTTGAAAGGCTTTCCAGCTATCTAGTTTTCTATGCAATGAGTTTGGAAGTCATAGGGAGAAATAGTTTGAAAAGTTTTGATAAAATACGGTTAAAATAGCAATGGTAACTTACTGTAAATGGCTCTGGGACCTGGGAAATGGTCTGGGGGACATGACACTATCACCAAAACTTGTTTAAGCACTAACTTTCCCCACATTCAGGCAATTGTCAGGTCTCCGCATTGAATTTTCAAGGGGTTACCGAAATTGAATGCAACATTTGAGGATTATCAACGATTTTAGGGATTACCAAACGCCGTATTCGAGGGTTATGGAGCAATGAAATTGAGGGTTATTGATTTGATTGAACGTTCGATAATCAACGTAAATTCAATAATTATCAAAAATTTCAGAAAGTTCAGATAGTTCAATATCCAGAATAGCTCGAATAATTCGGGTTTGTTCGGGTTCTTGCTCTCATGCTCTGTTTTAAAGTACAGGGAGCCTGACTTTAACCCTACAATTTACTTATAGCAAAGACAAGTAAAAAGCACTAGATTTGACGAAAGGGTTTGTGCCTTTCACTTTCCATGTCTGTATGAACACATTTAGCAACATCATTTATAAAGTTGCACATGCTCAGTGAGGTCTCTAGCCCCCTCCATCCATTTCCCCCAGAGCTGTCTGCCCACGACATCTCTGTAATCAAAACAAAGCAGGAAGAAAACCTACTTGCTGATCTATCTGCCATGTTGTTGATTTCAGAGTTAATAGTGACAGTTATCTGCTATTTAGGAATTATAGAATAAATTACATTTAATTTACATTTAAGTTTTAGTTCCCCTTAAATAAAAAAAATTGCCTGCATGGCTTTAGGCTGCAGCTTAGGTTCAGAAAACAAATCTATAAAAGGAACACATTATATCTAAATGCTATTGCTCTTTTAATAGTATTGCTGTTTTAAATCATACCCATGCTAGAACTATATAATAATCATTTGTTTTTAAAGTGCTAAACTCATTTAAAATACTAATACTAGTAGACCACAGACTGGAAAAATGAAGGTGCTTTAAGTGAGAGTTTACAGACTATAGGAACAAATACATTGCTTTATCCTTCTCCTCCACACTTGCTAACCCCAGTTAATAAATATTCTAAAGCTATCTGACTGCTTTTATTTCATTGTCTCTCCGAATTTCCTCCCCTTCTTTATGTTCTTTGAGTGTTTAAACTTTTCTTCTGACTTCATTGCATTTTATGGATTTTCCTGTCTGAGAAAAATAGTCATTTCTGATTCCCCTGTCTGTGTTGTGGGATATTTGTCCTATGAAGAGTTTTATTGGTGTATAGAGAATGAAATAGCATCTAACGTCTAGAACTACAGAGAAGAGGAGAAACTCATTTTTCAGACCTCTCTTGTTTGCATAGGGAATTATTAGTCTGTGTTCCTTCACCAAATGCGCTTGGTTGTTTTTTTGTTTTGTTTTTTCATTTAATGAACTTGCTCATATTGTTTTATGGTCAGAAGCAGTTCATCATTTCTTCTAGTTTACATTTTAACAATACGGAAGGGACGCGTTGTAGAATTTAATTGATTTTTGGTTGAACTATTATAATTTCAGTTGTTTACTGTGCCTGGTATTTTATAAATATCCCCATCATTATTCTCTTTAATACACTATAATTGCAAAGATACAATTTAATTGTTCCCTTCTGACATTTTCTCTTGCTAGAATTTAATAGGCATAATTCTTTGAAAATGGATTAGACAAATGCAGTCATTGTATGCAACCTTGTCCCTTAAAGTGCAAGACAGTGGAATTGCATTGTATTGGCCAGACCAAGGCCAAGTGGCCAACAGAACTGTGATGCACATATATATCTAGTAGAGGGGTTAATTAGACCCTATAAGGTGCCATGTAGTAAACCAGGTGGGCATATTGATAAAACCTCAGTTTTTGCAATGTTAGTGGATTTGGGGCAAATGCTTTATAGCCAATCAGTGTTATAATAATAATAATAAAAAAAATGCCCAATTATAGAAAGCAATGTATCAGCCACTGAATAAAGCACTTAATCATTTATGTGATTATTATGCATTATGCTACAAATACCAGGTTATTATAGATAAGACAAAAAGTTTTTTCCATTGGTTACATATAACTGTATAGGGACCCAGTTCAGATCCTTGAATCAACTATCTGTGTATGCCCAAAATAGGTTATGCTTTATTGCAGGGGTCACAAAGACTAGAAATTAAAGCTTTTTATTTGATAGTATACAGTAAAGTGATTGGTATGTTTATTATTAAAGAGTTTTGCCGCAATTACCTACAAGACATTGCAGTGATTCAACTCAAAGAAATCTTAATGAGCATGAGGTCTTAGAGTCTGTCCATTTGAAGGGTTGTTCCCTACATCCTAGGCAACATTCTCTTTTCTTCTCCAAATTATTCTTTTAACTTTATTTTATTTCCTGACAAATTTTCATAGTTACTTCCCATTGATCTGCTGCAAGATAACTTTGCAATGAAAAGTTTTTAGTACTGCTGCCAACAACATAACTATGACCAGTTCAGTGACAGGAGCCATGAAAACAGAAGTGTCTTGAAGATAAATACATTCTTAGTAAAATCACCTTTACCTGCAATTGGAATAGCAGACAAAACTATGATTTAGCAGTTTATATGATATTGTTTATAATATATTAGCTCCATGATACTATTGCTAAGGATGCGTTATAGTTTTTGCAAATTATATCTGCACCAATGCTTTTCCCTGTAGTATAGTATAGTATTTGAGGTTGAATAAAGACATCCGCCCATCCTGTCCAACCTACTCAGCAATACACTCATTTCCTGCCTAAATGTTGATCCAGAGGAAGGTAGAAAAAGTCCGACCAGAATTATGAATAGGAAAAAAATTCCTTCCTAACTCCAAGTGGCAATTGGAAATATCCCTGGATGAACTTTACTTTATGCATCAATCAATAAGACTTTGAAAGAATCCTGAGTCACTCAAACATCCTTTTGTGCTAATGTTGAATTGTAAAAATCCTAGGAATTGAGAAAATTAAAGTGACCAATAGAAATCGGACCAGAAAGTGGTGGGGGATTTTGATGAGAATCCCAGCAAGCACAAATAAAGTTAGGATGGGCAGATGCTCCCATTTTCAGCTTAGTTGTAAGTGAATCAGTTCTTGCATTGACTTCATTTATAAGTTATGAATCTCAATGATTTGTACAGGTTTCTGAAACTATAAAAGGAAGATGTAATACAGAGTTCACTTCTCTTCCCTGTGCTGTTATTATTTTGTAACTGTAAAGGAATTGCAGGAGCGTGGAAGGGAGGATCCTGAGTACTTTATTTGTATCCCAATTCTATTGTAGTTACGTTTTGATCTAAATATTAGCATTATTATTATATTGGGAACACATCTTTAAAATGTTTTGAAAGTGGCCCAACAAAAACAGAGAAAACCCCATGCTAGCCCGATACATTGTGTAGTATAGGGTTTACACTGGTTTGGGCAATAGTGGCCAATTTTACATTTCCATCGAAGACTGTATTCCATCCAAGGTCTGTATTCCATCCAAGGTCTGTGTTCCATCCAAAGAAGGTGTTCTATCCAACGATCGTGTTCTATTCAAAGACTGTGTTCCATGCAAAGACTGTGTTTCATTCAAAGACTGTGTTCCATCCAAAGACTGTATTCCATCCAAAGTCGGTGTCCCATTAAAAGTCTGTGTTCCATCCAAAGTCTGTGTTCTACAAAGATTGTTTTCCATCCAAAGTCTGTGTTCTACAATGACTGTATTCTAGCCAGAGTCTGTGTTCTACAAATACTGTATTCCTTCCAAAGTCTGTGTTCTACAAATACTGTATTCCTTCCAAAGTCTGTGTTCTAAAAAGACTGTGTTCCATTCAAAGTCTATGACTGTATTACATTTAAAAACTGTATTCCTTCCAAAGTCTGTGTTCTACAAAGACTGTATTACTTCCAAAGTCTGTGTTCTACAAAGACTGTGTTCCATCCAAAGTCTGTGTTAAATCCAAAGACTGTATTACATTTAAAAACTGTATTCCTTCCAAAGTCTGTGTTTTACAAAGACTGTATTCTAGCCAGAGTCTGTGGTCTACAAAGACTATATTCCTTCCAAAGACTTTTTTCTACAAAGGTTGAGTTCCATCCAAAGTCTGTGTTCTTCAAAGTCTGTGTTCCATGTGAAGTCTTTTTTCTACAAAGTCTGTATTCCTTCCAAAGTCTGTGTTCTATCCAAATACTGTGTTCTACAACAACTATCTTCCATCCAAAGACTGTATTCTACAAAGACTGTGTTCCATATAAAGTAAGTGTTCTACAAAGACTGTTCTATCCAAAGTCTGTGTTCCATTCAAAGTCTGTGTTCTACTAAGACTGTTCTATCCAAAGTCTGTGCTCCATCCATGACTGTATTCTATCCAAATACACTTCAATCCAAATACTGTTTCACCCAACGGCTGTATTCTATCCAAAGACTGTTCCATCCAAAGACTGTTTTCCTTCTAAAGTTTGTGTTCTACAAAGACTGTGTTCCATCCAAAGTCTGTGACTGTATTACATTTGAAAACTGTATTCCTTCCAAAGTCTGTGTTCTACAAAGACAGTATTCTATCCAAAGTCTGTGTTCTACAAATACTATATTCCTTCCAAAGTCTGTGTTCTACAAAGACTGTGTTCCATCCAAAGTCTGTGACTGTATTACATTTAAAAACTGTCTTCCTTCCAAAGTCAGTGTTCTACAAAGACTGTATTCTATCCAAAGTCTGTGTTCTACAAAGACTATATTCCTTCCAAAGTCTGTGTTCTACAAAGACTATATTCCTTCCAAAGTCTGTGTTCTACAAAGACTGTGTTCCATCCAAAGTCTGTGACTTTATTACATTTAAAAACTGTATTCCTTCCAAAGTCTGTGTTCTACAAAGACTGTATTCTATCCAAAGTCTGTGTTCTACAAAGACTGTATTCCTTCCAAAGTCTGTGTTCTACAAAGACTGTGTTCCATCCAAAGTCTGTGTTACATCCAAAGACTGTATTACATTTAAAAACTGTATTCCTTCCAAAGTCTGTGTTTTACAAAGACTGTATTCTAGCCAGAGTCTGTGGTCTACAAAGACTGTATTCCTTCCAAAGACTTTTTTCTACAAAGGTTGAGTTCCATCCAAAGTCTGTGTTCCATCCAAAGTCTTTGTTCTACAAAGTCTATATTCCTTCCAAAGTCTGTGTTCCATTCAAAGTCTGTGTTCTATTCAAAGTCTGTGTTCTACAAAAACTGTATTCCACCCACAGTCTGTGTTCCATCCAAAGTCTCTGTTCTATTCAAAGTCTGTGTTCTACAAAGTCTGTATTTCATCTTAAGTCTGTTCCATCCAAAGACTGTGTTCTACAACAACTGTCTTCCATCCAAAGACTGTATTCTACAAAGACTGTGTTCCATATAAAGTAAGTGTTCTACAAAGACTGTTCTATCCAAAGTCTGTGTTCCATTCAAAGTCTGTGTTCTACTAAGACTGTTCTATCCAAAGTCTGTGTTCCATCCATGACTGTATTCTATCCAAATACTCTTCAATCCAAATACTGTTTCACCCAACGGCTGTATTCTATCCAAAGACTGTTCCATCCAAAGACTGTTTTCCTTCTAAAGTTTGTGTTCTACAAAAACTGTATTCCTTTCAAAGTCAGCGTTCCTTCCAAAGTCTGTGTCATATTGAAAGTCTGTGTTATATCTAAAGACTATTACATCCAAAAGCTGTATTCCATGCAATGTCTGTGATATTAAAGACTGTGTTCCATCCAAATCTGTGTTTTACAAAGATTGTGTTCCATCCAAAGTATGTGTTCCATCCAAAGTATGCATTCCATCCTAAGTCTGTGTTCCATCCAAAGTCTGCGTTCCATCCAAAGTCTGTGTTACATCCAAAGACTATTTCATATAAAGACTTTATTCCATCCAATGTCTGTGTTCTTAAAGACTGTGTTCCATCCAAAGTCTGTGTTGCAAAAGCCTGTATTCCATCCAATGTCGGTGTTCTACAAAGTTTGTATGACATCCAAAGCCTGTGTTTTATAAAGACTGTATTCCATCCAGGGACGGATTTACACCTCAATAGCCTGTAGGCCCAAAGTATCTGGCGCCCTTAGCCCCACCCCTAAACACAGACCACACCCCTAAACCACACCCATTTTCTATTTTGGGGGGAAGAATATAGACTAGAAAGGAGTTGGATTGGTGGGAGGAGATTGACAGCTGCCCCTCCAGTTTCAGGCGCCCCTAGGTGTGTTCCTACTGTGCCTAATGTTAAATCCTGCCCTGATTCCTTCCAAGGCCTGTGCTTTAAAATGTCTGTATTACAACCAAAGTCTGTGTTCTCAAAAGTCTGTATTCTAAAGTTTGTGTTCCATCAAAGACTGTGTTTCATCCAAAGCCTGTTTTTCATCCAATGTCTGTTTTCCATCCAAAGACTGTGTTCTATCTAAGGTCTGTGTTCCATCTTAAGTCTGTGTTCTACAAAGTCTGTATTACATCTAAAGTCTGTGTTCTATCCAAATACTGTGTTCTACAACAACTGTCTTCCATCCAAAGTCTGTGTTCCATCTAAGGTAAGTGTTCTACAAATACGGTTCTATCCAAAGTCTGTGTTCCATTCAAAGTCTGTGTTCTACAAACACTGTTTTGCATCCAAAGTCTTTGTTCTATCCAAATACTGTTCAACCCAAAGACAGTTCCATCCAAAACTGTATTCCTTCTAAAGTCTGTGTTCTACAAAAACTGTATTCCATCCAAAGTCTGTGTTACATTCAAAGTGTGTTATATTGAAAGTCTGTGCTATATATAAGACTATTCCATCCGAAGACTGTATTCTCTCCAATGTCTGTGTTCTTAAACACTGTGTTCCATCCAAAGTCTGTGTTCTACAAAGTCTGTATTCCATCCAATGTTAGTGTTCTGCAAAGTCTGTATACCATCCAAAGTCGGTGCTCTCCAAAGACTGTATTCCATCCAAAGCCTGTGCTCTGAAATGTCTGTATTACAACCAAAGTCTGTGTTCTACAAAGTCTATATTACAACCAAACTCTGTTCCATCCAATGACTGTATTCTAAAAATGTTGTGTTCCATTCAAATTCAGTGTTCCATTCAAAGTTTGTGTTCTACAAAGTCTGTATTCCACCCAAAGTCTGTGTTCTGCAAAGTCTGTGTTCCATCAAATGACTGTGTTTTATCCAAAGCCCGTTTTCCATCCAATGTCTGTGAAACTAAGATTTTATTTGAGCTTTTCGAACTTTCGAGGATTGTTTTGAATTTCCAATATTTCTGTAAATTTTCCAAATTTTGAGTATTTTATCGAATTTGTGGAAACAATCCAACCATATGTGTCAAATTCACCAAGTCAACTATTTATAGCAGTGCCAACACCTGGGTTGCCTTGGGAAGTGTTACTCTTTGGCCAGCTTTCCCCTATATGATGCAAATATGATGCAAATTGCAAAAATAAAGATTAATGAGATTAATGGTGAAGTTCACTGCAAATACATATACTTTTAAGAAAAAAAATAGTATTGTCCCATCCGAAAGACCTGCCCATTCAGCATTTTCATTGTGTATATATAAATACTTCTGAAATACTGACTTCCTGTTTGCAAGAGCCCTAATAGAGACTGGATTGTTTCAGTTGCTCAGTAGTTATCTAGGCTCATTTGAACCATCCAGTAGCTAATTAGTAGAAATAAAGCTGGCCATCCAAATTAACGATAAGTAACGATAACAGTATTGACAGAGTGTAGGGGCCAAAACTGACCAACCACAATGCCGTTAAAAGAAATAGTCAGCATTACGGTTGGTAGGGAATGACGGTCGGTCCGTGTATGACGTGGCCGTCCAATCTCCATACCACATATGGGCGATCAGTCGGGTCCATGTGTATGGTCTCCACCACATGTGTGCCAACAGATACCAATGTGATCTGTTGGCACAATGCGATAGGGATCGCTTGTGTATGGCCCCTTTTACTGTTTACGGTATGGCCACATTCTAAGGTAGTTTGTATTCTGGGAAGAAGAAGGATCGTTGCAGAACCTGAAATGTCAGCTCACTAATGTCAACAGCAGGGAATAGCAAAGGGTATGAAATCAACTGATTTTTTTAAAATGAAAGCAAATATGTAGAATAAGTAGATATGCAAAATATAAACGAACAGGGCTATTCAATAAAAGTTCTTATCGTTTAAAATGGTGCTAATTTTGCCCCAACCAATCAGATCTTATTTAACATTTGAAAGCTAACATCTGATTGGTTGGGGCAAAATTAGCACCATTTTAAATGCTAAGAACTTTTATTGAATCTCCCTGTAAGAATTTTAAAAATATATATAGTAACATAGTAATTAAGGTTGAATAAAGACATAGGTCCATCAAGTCCAACCTATTCACCCTCTTTTTTTTTTTTTTTTAACCCTACCTAACAGTTGATCCAGAGGAAGGCAAAAAAACCCAGCTAAAAAGGGGGGGGAAATTCCTTCCTGACTCCAAACGGCAATCGGAAAGTATCCCTGGATCAACCAGATCTATATGCATTAATACCAGTAATTCTCAATAACTTCTTACTCGCTTCTTCATAAAAAACAATTAAATTTGTCTGGCATGATCTATTTCTCATAAATCCATGCTGACTACTACTAATTAGAGATGTCCGAACCGCAAAATCCGGTCCGCTCGAGGATCCGTGAATTTTCGAAAAAATTCGAAAATCCGCGAGCGGACCGATTAAAATGAAAAATTGCCTTGAAATTACTAGATTTTTCGTATTTTGGAAAATTTTCGAAATTACGTGTTTTTCTCGTATTTTCGAAATTACGCGAAAACCCTTAATTTCTAAAATTTTCGAAAATATGAAAAATCCACAAATCAGAAGTTCGGAAGGCGGAAAATCCGGAAAATCCGGAAAAATCCGCTGTTCGCGAACGGGATAAATCCGCGGCGGATCCGGGTTCAGATCCGCGAACCGGCCATCCCTACTACTAATAAGATGATCTCTGGAGACAAAGTCAAGGATATGATCCCGTAACAAAGTTTCCAGCACCTTCCCTACCACTAATGTTAGGCTTACAGGTCTATAGTTTCCAGACTTAGTATTGGTATTACATTGGTATTACATATTACATTTTTTCTTTTTAACCCCCTTTTGTTGAGGCATGCAAGCTTTGCCACTCCATGCTGGGCATGAATCCTCTTGAATAATAATGAGCACCCCTTTTTAAGAGATTCAGGGAAAGATTCAGAGACATTTATGGAAAATTATTGAATGACAAATGCAGAAGCTCGAAAGTAGTGCGCATGCTAGGGAAGTTTCTGTATATTTTATTCTGGATATTACGATTTCCCCAGACAATTTTGTCCCAGAGCCATGTACAGTAAGTTACCACTGATATTTTAGTCTAATTGACTTTTAAAAATACGAAATTGGACTGACAGGCAATTGGGCATGACGTCTCGTCGCAACTTTACTGTCAGCCGTGACCAAGAAGTAGAGAGGCTGTCAGAGCAGAGGCCCTCCTGTTCTTGCTCCAAAAAGGAGCAGGGGGCAGCGCCTAGGTGGAGAGTGACCGGGTCAGGTAAGTCCCATATTTTAATAATGCCAAACTGGGGTATGGGGGAGTCCTCAGCATTTATAGCAAAAACAATTTTGACTGGACATGCCCTTTAAGAGCTATTTTATGACATTAGAGTGTTTTATATGGACAGTAGAATAGAGATGGTTAAAACCACCATGTTTTGTTTCGCCAGCATTTTTGCAAAATGCTGTGAAATGTAAATAGTGTTTTGAAAAGTTGGGGAATGAAATATGTCCTTGATCCATTGAGTTACCTGCCAATTTTTCTGCTGTTTTTTAAATTGCAGAAACCATGAAGGGTTATCCAATGGGATCACTAGTAAAGCGAATAAAAGGGCATGTCCACCCCCAAAACTATAATCCCCCCCACTAATGGCCCCACTATTGTAATGTAATAAAATCCTTACCTCACATCCCAGCTCCATATGGTTCCCCTGTAGTCCCCCCCCAAAGTCCCAAAAACTGCCCACTAGGAGGATAGCAGAGTCCATATAGGACTCTGCCTCCTGTCTCGCCTCCGGGAGAAGTTTGGCATGCGCACTGCAGCCCTTCTCCCCCTTCCGTCTCCCCCTTCCTCCCCCTCCCTCTCCCTCCCGTTTTGTGATCCCTCCCCCTAGCACAGAAACACTTGGCCATATATTAGGGTTCCTTTCCCCAGCCCCAACCGCTGAAAAACATTTTTAAGAAAGTCCCCCGAATTCTACTTACCTTCCCTCTCTCCCCCGGCGTTCTGAGCAGCCAGCAGTCGCGTCCGTGATTGCCTGCCTTTTTATAAGGGTGGACATACCCTTTAAAAAGGATTATATAGCACATTGTCAGAAGAAAGACAGGTGAGGTGAGGCCAAAAAATGGTGACATCTTATTGGGCTTGTAGTGTCTGAAATCTTCAGTATCTATCTATGGAATCTCCGAATCGGAAGTTAAATTACAAAAATGTTTAGTATCAGAATGTTACTCTAATTCAAATAAAGGAAGTGCATAATATTTTTTGTCTGTTCTTATGTCGCACTGAACATACTGAACAGTGTTGTACAATTATTCTTTTCATTTACAGTAACTCATCTCACACATAACTAAGCAATTACCTGCTGTGGTCCAGTTTATTGAGAAGGGTCTCCTGTGTGCTGGCTTACTCAGGGGCCCATAATATTGTGATCTGTCCCTTTATATTAGTCAACCAAAATGTTATGGTATGATGATTGTTTTGCATTCTGTAGTACAAGGTGTTATGTTATCATTGAGCTTGTCATACTGGTTGTGTTAATAAGAAAATACTTCAAAGCATGGATCCTGGTTTATATTAAAAATGTTTGATATTATCTGCTCAAAAATGGACACCTGTTGGGACAGTAAATAAAAATGAAACAAAGAGTAATTCTTTATTTAAGCATCCTTTACTTACATGAACATGATCCTTTGTGATATTTGCTGCTCTCCAGTGGTACATTTCCTACAAACTATTCAGCCAGCTGTGAAATATTAATAACTTCTTAATTTGTTTTCTTAACAAAAGTACAAAACAAATGAAGGGTAATAAAGAGAAAAAAATGTTTTTATTAAACGCAATATACTTTAATTTCAAGTCTATCAAGTCAATCCTCAGGATCCCACTGAGAAGACTAGATCTTTCATTAAAAACAGGTGAAACCGTATACAAAGATAAGCTGACTAACACATTCTACTATGCTTGTGAAGGTTCTCATTCATCCAGGTCATGGTATATCTGTTGTATTCAATTAGATCAACTGGACTTGAAGTTTAGTTCTTGAAGACATTTCGCTAGTCATCTGACTGGCTTTCTCAATTCAGAATGACTTGTACAAGAATCTGTGGCAATTAATTACCCTGGAAAATCCCAATTAGCATATCACAGCCAAGAAAGATTCCATTATCACCATTCTACCGGCAGACAAGGGAAGATGCACAGTGGTACTCAACACCTCAGGCTACCATGATAAGGTGACCATGCTCCTGGCCGATAACAACTCATATGAGGCTTTAACAAGGGATCCCACCAGCCGTTACAAAAAAAGGGTCATAGACTTACTACAACAGGTTCAAAAGGATAAAGCCATTGATTGAGCAATGTATCATCGCCTCTACCCTGGTGAGGCACGTCCATGTATATATGGACTCCCAAAGATACATAAGGAAGGGGGCCCACTAAGACCTATAGTCAGCAGCATCAACTCTGTAACATACAAGGTGGCAAAATACCTAGCCAACATCTTAGGACCATTGGTGGGAAGTTCTAAGCATCACATCCAGAACTCTCAGGATTTCACCAACAAGATTGAAGATATAGTACTCGGTGCAGAAGAAACTATGGTGTCCTATGATGTGACATCTCTCTTCACCTGTATACCCACCAAGGAGGCTGTTGACATGGTGAGAAAATGGCTAGGCCAAAACGTCACTCTTACCAGCAGAACTGATCTCAACCCAGAACAGGTGTGTTCCTTACTGGACTTGTGCATGAATACCACCTATTTCAAATACAGGGAAAAGGTCTATAAGCAAAAACACGGATGTGCTATGGGATCTTCAGTTTCACCCATTGTGGCCAACCTTTACATGGAGAAGGTAGAAAGACAGGCACTTAATACCTTTAAGGGCATAGCACCCAGCCACTGGTTCAGATATGTGGATGACACCTGGGTTAAAATCCACAAGAAGGAAGTACAAGCCTTCACAGAACACAATAATGCGGTAGACCAAAACATCAAATTTACAAGGGAAGAGGTACAAAACAACAAACTGGCTTTCTTGGACTGCTTGGTAGATGTTAAGGAAAATGGTAAACTGGAAATAGAGGTTTACAGAAAACCACACAGATCAGTATTTTATGTTTGACTCCCACCACCCTTTAGATCACAAGCTGAGTGTCATCAGAACCCTGCAACACAGAGCTGAGAACATCCCCACTAGCACAGAGGCGAAGGAGAAAGAAATGAAACATCTCAGAGGAGCCCTTAAAACTTGGGGATATCCAGACTGGGCCTTTGTCAAAAGAAGTAGAAGGAAAGAAAAGAACACGAATACCAACAGTGAAGGAGAAAAGCAAGACAGGAGAAAGAACATGGTCATCCCATATGCCGCAGTGAGCCTGCCTGGCATCGGTGACCTCAGTGGTGTTGGTGTTGCTAGCCCAAAGACGTCGCATCGGATCAAGTTGGAGGTAACATAAGTATAGCTATGTTTCCAAAAGCTAAAACATTTTTTCTACGGATATCTGACATGGATACATGGATATCTGACATTAGTATCCATGTCAGATATCCGTAGAAAAATGTTTTAGCTTGGAAAACATAGCTATACTTATGGATTCAAGTGAAAAAACTTTTATATGAAATTTAATGGTTTTAACATTATTTATTAATCTTCACTATAGGAACTTTATTATATTGCACTAGGTCACTTTATCCAACGTTTATACAGTTTATACTCACTATTGCACTTTACCTCATAGGCACAATCCCTACCTGGGTGCCGTATCTATCCCTTACAAGATTGGTCCGTTGGTGTAGATGCAGACCTTGAGAGGGGCTTTCAAAGACTTACAACAGTTACATAGAGATCTCACGAACTGGGGCCGCCTATGGAAACCACAGAACTGACAGGGAACGGATGACGACATCGGGGGGAGGGGAGGGAGGGGGGTGTGTACTTCCGTTTGCTGACACATATGAGTTTGTTATTGTATGTTACACATTGTCTTGAGAACGGCCGAACACGCGGCCGAAACGCGTTGACCTGTTGGCACTAATAAAAATCATTTGGATATAAGACCCAGGAGTGCTCCGTATACTGAGTTATCTATATATATATATATATATGTATATATATATATATATATATATATATTGTTGTTTTATACAGAGACCCATGAGTGCTGCCTTCTAAACATGTATATAACTATTTACTTGGATCTGCACTTGGGCATATAACAAATAGCACCTGAGGAATGGGGTAACTGCGAAACGTCATGCTCACATAATGTCACAATAAAAGCACTTAAGCCTATGTGTGTGCGTCTACCCGCTACTTACCTTGAAATATTCAAAACACTGTTCTGTTGTTAACAGTCCAGGGAAACAGCACCACACCAGTTACCGATATAGGAGTGCAAGGAGAAATCAAACAACAATAGTTCCCAAAGATTGCAGCAGCACTCTAGCATAGGTTTCCAAGGGGGCGTATCTCCAAAGGACACCGTCTCTTATAATATACAATTTACAAATGAGTCGCACTCCTTTAATTAATATCTAATAATATATATATATAAATGTCAGCTCACTTATGTCAACAGCAGGACATAGCAAGGGGTATAAATTCAACTGATTTTTCAAAATGGAAGAGAATATGTAGAATAACTACTGTAAATATGTTTAATATAGACTAAGAATTTAAAAAGCGATGATATTCTCCATTGAATATTCCCTTTTAATATGTAAAAGCTTTTGTACAGGCTCTTGCATGAAGAGGATTCGACTAAAAAGTGTTTGATTATGACTTTTGTTTTCCCTTTAATTACTTATGAGGATTTGCCACTGTTTTTTCTGCTCCAGCCTTCTCTTCATTTGAATTAATTGGCAGCCATTAAAGATTAAAGGGCACACAATCTACTTCTTTAAAAATCATACAAAAGAAAACTCAGAGAAACCCGATTTCTGCCTGTGAACTGTCAACATTTATTAAATTCATTTACTGACATATGTGATTTATTCAATGTTATTTTAGCATTCATTCACAGCTTTTAATGAAACTATACTTACGTAGGCTGTAAACACGATTTAACTTTTTAAAAGAAAGATGCTTATTCTAGACAGGAAATCGCCATCTTATAAGTAGAACAAAGTCAAAACGCAGGTAATTATTGCTAAGTAAAGCTGAAAAGGTTTGCACGTTATTGCAGGAGATAAGTACATTTAAACAGCCTATTTTAAAGGAAGAAAAAAAAAACAAGTTACCTGGCAGTAAACAGGATGTTGTTCAAGAATGTGGTAGAATCAATGAGACAAGCAGACTAACTGCACAGAAAGGAAAGAGAGAAAAGGAAGAAGTAGCAGTGCAGAACGCGGTAGTTAAAGATTCTCGGAGCTGAAAAATTATTCAAGTTCTTGCTGTAGTAGGAATGATCTTCCTGCTGGTTTCGTGAGATTTCTAAACTGTATTACCAAATAAACGCCAGCAAAGGAAATATGAGAACTTGTAGCACTTAAAAAAAAAAATTGCAAATGCATATTGCATTTCACTTTCAGTGATAGGATAAGATGGTTAACTGAAGTGTGTCATGCAAACACTCTTGGCATATGCCATAATTCACAAACTAATGTTCCACACTTATAGATCAATAAATGACTGTACATGAACCATAGATTTATTATAGGCAGGACAACATATGTTATTTCACATAAATCTCCAGGTACTGTATATTTAAGATACATTGCAGCGAAAACAGACTGCCATATAAAACTACCCCTTGCTTAATATAATTGTACATGGGCTTTGAGTTATTGTTCTGTACTATAGGCTTAAACACTGAACTAAATAATGTGCCCAGCATTAACAAGAGGCAGCTTAGTACTTCATTTGAAAAATAGCACCAACACCATACTGTAAAAGTGGAACTGTGGTCTTCCATTTTGTATGTGTCTTATGGAGGCAGTCAGAAACCTAAAACAGCCTGGGTTTAGGGTTGGAGCATGCTCACTGCTGTCTTTATTGCTGAGAAATTCTAATTAACATACCAGAAATGCAAAACCAACATTATAATTACCCAGAAATCTATGTTCCCCTTATTTGCATAATGAGCAAGGGAGTTGTGGGGAAAACGCACCCTAACTGGCTTGACTCTTATTAATCTTATTTTTCAAAGCCCAGAATGTACAGAAGCTGTATGTTTACCGTATATACTCGAGTATAAACCGTCCCGAGTATAAACCGAGGTACCCAGTTTTAGGGGAAAAAGTAGGAAACCCACACTAACCCGAGTATAAACCGAGGGGGTAGTATTTGCCACTAAAGATGTTTGGAAACGAAAACTAGAATCCCAGCATGCTTTATTGCTGGGAGTTGTAGTTTTCAAACATCTTAAGTTGCAAATACTTACAAATAAGAGTAAAACCTTCTTTATTTGTGCATACTGTATGCACAAATATAGGAGGATTTACCCCTATTTGCAAGTATTTGCCCTTAAGATGTTTGAAAACATCTTAAGTGGCAAATACTTGCAAATAGGGGTAAATCCTCCTATATTTGTGCAATAGTATGCAAAATAAAGAAGATTTTACTCTTATTTGTAAGTATTTGCCAATTCCCTGTGAAAGCAAAAGTTCTCCTACCTTGTCCGCGGCCGCGCGATCCGCATCCTCGCTCCACAGCCTCTGCGCATCCGGATGATGTCACTACCCGGCGCCTCTCACTTTGCGGAGCCGGGTAGTGACATCATGGATGCGCAAAAGCTGTGGAGCGAGGATGCGGATCGCGTGGCCGGCGGACAAGGTTGGAGATAGGCTGACTCGAGTATAAACCGAGGTAAGATTTTCAGGCTTTTTATAAAACCTCGGTTTATACTCGAGTATATACGGTACTCATGAATACCAAAATAAATATAGGCAGTGGTATGTTTTTGTAAAAAATAAAATAGTATGCCAAGACTTTCCTTTACTGTTAGAAATTGTTGCAAGGTATTTGACCAGAAAAAAAAAATCAGATTTCTGGCTCAGCAATTATAAAAGGTAAGATATAAAGATTTTTGATAGGGCCTACTCCAAAATAACATAAATAGAGAACTCTAAGGGGTTTTCCAACAGCCAGTGGTTAAAATGAAATTTTTAATACTTATCAACAAATAACAGACATCCCACCTTGCCGAATCTGGCTTCCAGGCAGGGTTGGGAGAAGGGGGCAGGGAAGGGGTGGACTGATGTGACATCAGTAGAGATAAATTATATTAAGTGTACATTGTACTACACAACAAGGATCCCCTACCTGTGGGCATACATTTGTTTGAAAAATGTAACTCCCAGCATTCCACTAGAGTACTTGCAATATCAGAAGGCATCCAGAAAATGCTGGGAGTTGTAGTTTTCAGACATTTACTTTGTTGCCAATATTCTCAAAAAAATTCCAGGGAGAAATTTTTTAAATTGTTGCGTGCCACCACAACTTTTAGCCCCTCCCCAAATTTCATAAATGCAAAGTTTGCTGATGGTAATTGAAGTTAAAGGGGTTAGAAGTTAGGAACTCCAAACTGGGGTTACCTTGACGTGGTTGGAAGGTTTTTCATTCATGTGGGAGCTATGCGTGACTTAATTTATGTCACAAAAGAGGCATGGCTAGGGTGTGTGTGACGTAAATCAATCACAGAAGAGGGTGTGGCAAGGAAAAGTAGGTATTCGGAGGCAGAGATGCCAGGTATGTTCGGGTTGCGGGAGTTTGGGGTGGTCTTGAGGGAGTGCAGGGGACCACCCCAAAATCTAAAATTTTTAAAAATATGGCCTTCTGATTCTGTATTGTTCTGAGGTTTTAGTTGCCCTTTAAATGGACAGCAGAATTCCCATACAGTAGTCCCATACAGTAATAGCCATATTGGATTTGGCTATTACTGTATAGGACTACTGTATGAAAATTCTGCTGTCAATTTAAAGGGCAACTAGCATCAGAACAATACAGAATCAGAAGGCAGAAGTGGTCATGTTTCAACTTCCAGCATTCATTGGCTATAGTGTGAATGTGGGAGTTTGTAGTTTTTAAACCATCTGGATAACTACTGGTTACCTATCTCTGTCACAGATCAACAAGAAATAGTTTGCTGAAAAAGATTTAAAATGAGCTGAGGCCCATGGTTAGGTAGAAGTTGCGGACAGTAGGGATATATATATTAAGTGTACATTGTACTCCATAAAAAGGATCTCCTACCTGTGGGCATATATTTGTTTGAAAAATGTAACTCCCAGCATCCACTAGAGTACTGCAATATCAGAAGGCATCCAGAAAATGCTGGGAGTTGTAGTTTTCAGACATTTACTTAGTTGCCAACATTCTCAAAAAAAATTCCAGGGAGAATTTTTTTAAATTGTTGCGTGCCACCACAACTTTTAGCCCCTCCCCAAATTTCATAAATGCAAAAGTTTGCTGATGGTAATTGAAGTTAAAGGGGTTAGAAGTTAGGAACTTCCAGACTCAGGTTAGTTTGACGTAGTTGGAAGGCTTTTCATTCATGTGATCACAGTAATGTATACTAAAACCCCTTTGTTTATAAAGTATGCCAGTGTGCAGATAATATGATATTGTATGGGGCCTAGGAATGTGCATTGATTATCTTTGCTATGTTTGTATAAATGTTTGACGAGATCAGTAGCACCTCCGCTAAATGTAGTTGTAAATTAGCCTAATGGATGTGCTTCCACAATCCTTGTATTGTATGTATTTATTGGGAAGACTGGGGTTACCTTGACATGGTGGAAGGCTTTTCATTCATGTGATCACAGTATTGATACTAAAACCCCTTTGTTTATAAAGTATGCCAGTGTGTAGATAATATGTATTGTATGGGGCCTAGGAATGTGCATTGAATCTTTTCTATGTTTGTATAAATGTTTCACCAGATCAGTAGCACTTCCGCTAAATGTAGTTGTAAATTAGTCTAATTGGAATGTTTCCACAATTTCCACAATCCTTGTATTGTATGTATTTATTGGGAAGACTGGGGTTACCTTGACGTGGTTGGAAGGCTTTTCATTCATGTGATCACAGTAATGTAATGTATACTAAAACCCCTTTGTTTATAAAGTATGCCAGTGTGCAGATAATATGATATTGTATGGGGCCTAGGAATGTGCATTCATTATCTTTTCTATGTTTGCACCAACTTTCATAAAGGTCAGAGAGACAGACAGAGCTAGAGGAACAGGCAGACAGAGCTAGAGAAACAGTCATAGCTAGATAGACAGACCTACATAGCTACATAGACAGACAGAACTAGATTGACAGACCTACATTGCTGCACAGACGACAGACAGAGACAGAGCTACGAGACAGACAGCTAGCGGACAGAGAGCTTTGTTTGCTAGGAATAATTCGTGTGTGCAGTTGGTTATTGGATTTTCTGATTGATCACCCACAGTTTGTTACAATAAAAAAAAGTATCTTATGTTCTTACGTTGTGTACCGGGGTTCCACAATGTGTGTTCTAAGCCCTTTTTATTAAGTGTGGTTCAATAATTTTACTGCAGCAAGGAGGTATTTGCAAAGGATTCTAAAAATGACACAGAGAATGTGGGCTGTGACTTACCATCACTGGAATACTATAGGTATAGTAAGCGGTGTTTAAAAAGATTCAATAATATGATGCAGATTCATCCTTCCCAGTTATTCTTTATCTGATTTCCATCCAGCAATCTGTGCACATACAAACACATTTAGGCATTGTGGTAACAAGTGCAGGTCAGTTACGATACTGAAATTTATTGCATCTCCCCCAAAATCCATGTGTGTTTGCTGTAGTCAATCCAGTATGTTCCAACAATATTTGCAAGAATGCAAGAGATTGGGTTCCTGCTGCACTAAGGTGTCAAATGTTTCCAGGCACCTAGTTTGTCTAGGTCCCTGCAATGGTAAACTGGGCTTACCACGGACACGCCATGGAAATGGTAATAGCTGCCTAAATCTGATACTACTGTTATGTTATTGATTCTGCCAACTCTTCAAATTAAATGTATTTGTAAATTATAAAGTAGAACTTGATTGTTTAAGCTTTCAGTGCCCCCAAAGATAATTAAAGGACATAGTGAAGGTAGACAGGTGTTTTTACAGACATCAGATGAATGCTGTCTCCAGTGCCAGGAAAGTTGAATTAGTAAATATTCACACTGGAATTGCACAGTCAGCTGTTTTCGTCAATAGCAATTTATGGTTACTGTTTCATAAAGAGGAAGACTAACAGTTAACGACAAGCTTGCTGAAGGGCAGTATATTTGGGTAATCTCATTGAAACAGGACAGGACAGCACAGAGGAGCACTTAGCACAATGATAGAGCTTTGTGATGTTTTAATCTGCTCTGAATAATTTAAAATAATTCTCTTGGCAAAAGTAATCAGGAAATAGCACAGTGACTGAGAATAGCTGAGACGTTAAGGTTTTGGGTAGATGGATAAGGCCTGCACTCCTACTGCAGGATAATCTGCTGTGATGTGAGCTCAGCTAGTCACATGGCAGAAACATCCGTCAGGCAATGGGTCATTTGACCAGAAAATCATACATTCAGGCTCATGACATCACTGTGCAATAGAGATCCTGGCAGTGTTAAGATCAAAACAAGCAAAAAACTTAGATCTGATTTCCTAAGGGTCCATTTGTCAACAGCCCAAAATAGTGCAAAATATCAGAGATCCTATTTCGTGCTGTTTAAAGGCTTTCGCCATTCACGTGCGATGTATCAAGCTGAGTTATGCCATTTCATAAACTACAGTGATTGATAACTCATTATAATAGAAAAACTATTTGCTTACCTGTGGGTCACGTCATTTGCAGAAAAGGAAAGGTCCTTGGCTATTGATTGCAGCTCTAGCTACAGTCTGATTATTCCCGTGTTTCTGTACCAAGGGGATTCATTAAGTTTTATTAACAGTTAATCATATGAAATTAGCTTAGTATACACTGTCTGCCTGGTTAATATATATTGGAAATCTTTTCTGTTTTTGGTATATCTTATTTGTTTTAATGTTAGTTTAGGAATAGACCAGATGTGAAATGTTTGTAAAAAAAAATTTTTTAAAAACATGTGGTAGGTATTTGATGAACCAAATATTATTATATGGAGACCAAACCCCCAAAATGGGCTAGGGGAGGCAATGGGCAAAACTGGGTGGGACATGGAAAGGGCAGGGCAGAAGGCAGCTATGGCAAGGATGCCAGCCTATTATATAGATGGTATAGTATAGACAGAAAGTTGGAGTGCATATTGGATGGGTGTGTGTGAAAAGTGTACACAGGGGAGCAGTTTGGATGGGGTTTTGGGGTTGAGAAACAACATTTTGTGCAGCAGATTAGATGAAGAGGGATTTGGGGAGCACATTGGATAAAAAAGACCCATGAAGAAAATTAGAAGACTGGGAAATATATTGGATGAAGAGAGGGTTAATGAACCTGTGGAAAAAACAGATTGCATCATAAGGGGGTTAAAGTACCTGGGAAGCAGACTGGCTAGGGAGTTAAAGACCTGAGGACAGACATAAGGGATCGATAAATCTGGGAAGTAGATCTGATAGGGGGGATTAGAGAAGAAGCAACACTTACAGCCACTGTGCACACCACTCCTCCCAGGGTCATCCTGCTCCAGATTGTACTGCTATCCAGTCCATCAACTATATCATCCAAAGAAATGTGCAAACAGACTCACAAAGCTTTTGTAAATTTGCAAAAAAACTTTTATTCACCCATTAGTGAAACAACCTCTAGAGCAACGTTTCGGGTGGACCTGAAAAAGGGTGGAGGTCCACCTGAAACTTTGCGCTAGCTCTTCATTTCACAAATGGGTGAATAAAAGTTTTTGCAAATTTACAAAAGCTTGGTGAGTTCATTTGCACATTTCTTAACAGGAATGTAGAAAACAGATTGAATAGAAGAGGGAGTAAGGTAGCCAAAGGGAAGCAGAATAGAATGAGCAGAACAGAAGGGATGACTTAGGTGGAAAAATCTTAGATGGAAAAATCAGAAAATCTACAGGGCTATTCAATAAAAGTTCTTATTGTTTAAAATGGTGCTAATTTTGCCCCAACCAATCAGATCTTATTTAACATTTGAAAGCTAACATCTGATTGGTTGGGGCAAAATTAGCACCATTTTAAACAATAAGAACTTTTATTACATCTCCCTGCTAGAGAATAAATAAGAGCAAAGAGAGTGGGATAAAGAGAAATGGAATGTAAGAAAAATGAATGTTAGCAATGGGCTGCTTGAAATAAAGTCTGTAAAATAGCGCAACATTGAGTATACTGTAGTTCTATGGGGCATCCAAAATTTGATTGGGGGAAGGGACTCATTTCTAGCTACAGTATTCCCCTGTGCTTTAATTTCCTTCAACATTACAATCATTATCCCTTCAAGGATGCACAATAATACTAGAATCCCCTTAATAAAATCAATATCTGAAATATACCACTGATCCCAGTCCTAAATCAAATTAACTTTCACCAAACTCCCTATTAGCTGCTGGAAAGAAACTGGTGATAAATAGATAAATAAATGGATAACATCAGTGGCGTAAATAAGAATAACTGGTCCCCCAGCAAAACTATGATGGGGCCCCTATCCGTGAAGAGATTTCACTGTTGTGAGGGGCTATTTTCAATAATTTTCTAAAATAGCCTTGAACATTCGAAAATTCTCGAAAATACGACCGGGACATATTTTCGAGTATTATTTTCAATAATTTTCTAAAAAGCTCCGTACATTTGAAAATTATTGAAAATGCGCTCCGAAATCCCGAAATCCATCTGGATTCGGAACGGATCATTTGATTTCGGAACCAAGGAGTTTCGTGTCGGATCCGGGTTGGTGTCAGACCGGATGCTATCTCTACTCCATACAAAAAATATTAAAACTAAACAAGTTTCTAGAATTGTTTCGAAGTCTAGAAAAAGAAATAAAAATAAGTTGACTACTTGTCCTTTATATTTAGTGAGAACTGTTGGGCTACGCTCACACTACTGTTAGTAATATGGCCTTAGTGTTCTTAAATGGCAAGAAATCAAGAGAAAGAAGACAAGTGTAAATATAAAAAAGGGGAAAAGGCTGGGGGGGCAGAGGTTGGGTGAAAAGGACTGGTGGTAGAGCAGAGTAACGTAAAAATATTTTTAAAAGAGATTTTAAAAAGTCACTATTTTTTTTAAAAGTTGGTCACATGAGAAAACAAGGTGGAGATCAAACAGGAACTTTCCATTGAAACAAGTAAAAAATAATGTCTAATTTAGATGATTCTCCCCTGATGGACTTAAACTGTAGAATTTGAAATAATAAAAGCCACTACTTACAGATAAACTTAACCAAACATCTATTTCTCTGCCAATGTCATCAAAGACAATGGTTATAATCTACTCACATAGAAAACATGGTTATCTTCATTTTACAGACATTTCTTGGGACACCATTTAGAAGCTCATATTTCTGTCATGCTCACATTTCCAACACACATGGCCTCCATATCATAACTTTCCTTGCTGCTGTCCTCTACAACATGCAAGATTGCTATACTTCTCTATCGCCTGCAATGTTCCAGTCTGGTATACTTCACAATCTCCTTCAGTAACTGCTTCAGATATTGCTTCCTCCTCTTTAAAGGGCATGTCACCCCTAAACTAAAATTGAACCCACTACAGGCCCACTGTGTAGAGTTAAAAAATCCTTAGGTTACATTTCTGCTCCTTATATTTCTCCTGCAGTGCCTGTTCAAAATCAGGAAATTGAAGGGTAGGAGCTGTTGTGAGTCATCCGGTCCCTGCTTCCTCCTTGTCCTCCCTAGGAGACTGGCACATGCAGGGGAGCCCCCCCCTCTGATCCCCTTATGGTTGCTTCTTCACCTACTTTAAAACAATTTGCTGTAGTGTAGCTTATCCTAGCCCCAGTCTGTGTTATTTTTTTTAAAATAAACACAAGAAACATACTTACACTCCTTTATTCCCTAGGCTGTCTGCATAGCCAGCATCCGTGTCTGTGATTGGCTGACGCTCAGCCAGTCACAGACCGACTGCCGGTCCGGCCTCCCTCTGTGTTCCAGCAAGCAGAGAGTGGGGAGCATACCGCTGAGGGAATGAAGGAGCGTAAGATGTTTCTTGTGCTTATTTTAAAAACTAACACTGGGGTAGGCTGTGGTACCATATTCTGCAGAAAATTTTACATTTAGGGTGGACATTCCCTTTAAACTGTACAAGTTATTTTTAGAATTGCAGATGTGCAGATGGGACAGCATGGGCAGAAGCTCTAAATTGGCTGTTACATCATGGACATTCCGGTGATAGGAAAGTATAGAGCGATTTTGCTGGTTGAGGGGGCTGCATCTATAGGTAAGTGTTACTAGGGGGCAAACCTATCCAGTGTTGTTTGATGCTTCAATAAACACCATATCTCGAATTGTTTGCCATCACACCGTAGAACCCAGCATTGTTGTCTCTGACCTGGGAAGGTATGAGTGTGCAGGATCTCTCTTTCTCCATTGTAACCTTACCCTTTAAAGACCACTCCTGCTTTAAAGTAAGCCTTATATTGGGATAAAAAACCTTGGCGCTATTACTGCATTGCAAAATTAATATCTCTAAAATATATGAGCCTGCATAGGACTATTTAATGTGTTTATTCCACCATTTGCTAAACGCCTTTTGCTAATGGAGTAATAAACACAATTAACAAGTACTATTTGTGAATATATACTTTTTTTTAATTTGTTTAAATAGAAAACATGATTAGATAAATAGATAAATAAATGGATAACATCAGTGGCGTAAATAAGAATCACTGTCCCCCAGCCGCAAAACTATGATGGGGCCCCTATCCGTGCTTCATCCACAGTGGTCCACTATCCGTGCTTCCTCCACAGTGGTCCCCTATCCGTGCTTCATCCACAGTGGTTTTCTGGGAGGAGGCTATATCTCTCATAGGAAAAAATAAGAAGATGGGGCTCCCTTTCCTCCTGGACACCCCTGCGGTTACTCCCCCTGCACCCCTGAAAGTTACACCCCTGGACAACATGCAGAATCTAATGTCTTTAAAGTGTATTTTTAGCCCATCTGTTCTCACCTTCCAATGTTTTATACTGGCCCATTCATTTTTCAGTTGTGAGTTGCAATGTCAGAAGGTGAGTATGTAGTGTATGGACTGCTTTAGAGAGATATAGATTAGAGAGGTGACTATAGATAGGTTATTCAAGTTATTCGTGCCTATGTTGAACACAGAATTATGCAGTGCAAAAGTTTACTTGTGCTATTAAACTGCATCACCCAATTAAATGTTACATGTTGTGTGGCAGCCAAAAATATTGGGATTGCTTTATCACCTACCCTCACTGATTGTGCTCCAGAGTTCTCCTTATAGAACCCTGTTTATAGAAGATGGAGTGTTTTTAATGCCATGCCCACCCATCTCCCTTCCTGACAGGCAGTTAATTAAATCTTCTGTTCATCACAGATAAGAACTTTCACTTCAAAGGACATGGGATCAGCAGGACTAAATGTCAAATTTCAGGAGTTTCCCCCAAATCTGGGGCATTTGTTAACTATGCCAGTGGACTATGGGAAATTGATCAGACGTAGCATTTTCCGAACAAAATGAGAAATAACCCGAACCAATCTTTATTTCTGACTTTTGTTCACCTTTAAAGGGTATGTCCACCGTTATTTTAACTTTTATGTTTCCAGTTTAACTGAAGGACAGGAGGTAAAGCAGCATCTAACCACTGGTCCAACTACCGGCTTTTATTACATAGGTGCAAGAAAGCCTATTGTACGTCACAGTATTGAGGAGTGTTTGGGGAATTGCCTGTGGGAGAAGCTGGAGAATGTCAGCTGAGTGCCAACTTTGACAGCTCATTTCTCCCTGTAGGACAGTGGGAATAGGGAGTCCTACCTGTTGGAATTATGAAGATTTGAAATGTACTGTAGTATTGGGCACTATAATGTTCATTTACACGCAAAAATATGTTTCTGTTCTCATCTATTTCTAGGCCTCTATTCTCTTAAATAAATGTACACTGCATTAATACACTTAAAAGACTTGTAAACCATAAGCAACTCTTTTTGTATCATTCTTGCAGAAGCCATGTACATTTCAGCAGTAAACCTAAATTGTTTTCCTGAAAAATTAGTAACATTGGTAGAGAGGGAGTTGGGTTCCCATAATCAGGTAATTTAAAGGTAATTTCTGGCCACACATGCTCTGAATTATGGCGATTCAATGTTTTTATCTGAATGAACATCGTATCAGTTGCTTGTGAAGGTTCTCATTCATCCAGGTCATGGGTATATCTGTTGTATTCAATTAGATCAACTGGACTTGAAATGTGTTCTTAAGACGTTTCGCTAGTCATCCGACTGGCTTTCTCAATTCAGAATGACTGTACAAGAATCTGTGGCAATTATGTACCCTGGAAAATCCCATTACATATCACAGCCAGGTGTTAAGGGTGTGATCTAATCTACACCCTTAACACCTGCTGTGTATATCAATTGGGATTTTCCAGGGTCATAATTGCCACAGATTCTTGTACAAGTCATTCTGAATTGAGAAAGCCAGTCGGATACTAGCGAAACGTCTTCAAAACACATTTCAAGTCCAGTTGATCTATTGAATACAACAGATATCGTATCAGTTGTAATTTAGGGTTTAGTTGTACCTGCCTGCATTCCCGCAATGATTTCTAATAATTATTTGCAACCAACATTAAGTTTGTAATGTCAGGTGCAAAATGATTTGACAGTGCAATTGTCTCAATGTTAAAGGATAACTCCACCCTCATAAGAACATCTTTTAGAAAGAATGGCCTCTTTAAAATATGTTGATATATCATAGTTTGTCCTATGAATTCATTATTGTATGCCTGCTATGCTTCTGGATGCCGTATGAAAATTGAGCAATTAAGAAACCTGTACTGAGCCTAAACTGAGCCTGGGCATGCTCAGAAGAGGCAGACAGGGGATTAACATTCAGTCATTGGCTGTGATGTCAACTGTCAAATCCATAACTGACAGTTACTAACTGGAAGACCAGGAAGCAGATACAGGGGAAACAGGACATTGTGAGGATTTCAGTTAGACTTATATTTTCACATTTCAAACTTACCGTTTAGGGTTTGGGGGTGATTTCCCTGTATGTAATTTTCATTTTGGGGCTGGACTTGCCCTTTAAGGCAATATCATTTTTAAACTGTAGATACAGTATAACTTTTAAGACATTCTAACATTTTCCTTTATTTTCCCTTTAAATTTTAAGTACCTTTTTCACCTGACCAATTTTCACCAATCGCCTAAAGAAAAACGTGACCAGACCACACTTCAAAAAAGACTTTAGAAAGTACAGAAAGTGGAAAGAAGATTAAAAACCTTTTCATTTTAGTTTTTTTTTTGGTTTGTTTGTTTTTTTTAAAAAAATATAAACTGGGATTAAGCCTTTCCTTTAATTGCTTGTTTTCATTTTAAGTCTTTGTAAATTTTATAATGAAAAAGATTTTTCACAAGTTCCATGGCTTTCTTCTTAGAAATGATTTTCTGTGTTTGCTCACAGGGTAATTTTGTAGGCATGCTTAGTCAGACATATAAATAGTATATTTAAATTTGTTGTACTGAAAACACAAAACATTGATTTTTTTTTGATACTCAAGGACAAGGGTGATAAAAACCTGTACTCAGTGAGCTAATGACAATAGTGAACTGGTTAGAAGTTAAACCAAACTATGTGGTCATTTAAATTATACTGGCCTTTTGAAAAGCCTGTATTTTCCAGCATCAGGCAAAATAATTTCCTAAAGCTCTGCAGCACGAAGGCTGTTATTATCCTTTGACCAAACGTTTTTCATTTCTCTGTTCCGGAACATCATTTAAACTGCATACATTTTTGTGTAGTTGTGCATTTTATATGGTAAAGAAAACTGAAAGATCAATATAATGTTTATTATAATGTCTTTTGAAATATGGCTGTTTTAAACCATATTATTTCAAGAAGGATGTAAAATCAAACCCTTTTGAAAGCTGTTGCAAATGGTAGGGAACTGAGGGTTAAATGGAATAGCTGGTCAAATTAAAGAACTAAAAGTAAAAACATGGAGGTTACAGAGCTAAGGCCAGCAATCTAACACATGGAATGTCTCATTCATCTTCAAGTTGTGATTTTCTTAACTATGGGGGGCACTAAAATATACTGCCCTCTCAGGGATTTTCTATTCTAATAATACTTCCTCCAAACTAGAGATGCTGAAACTCACTAGTTTCGTTCCGTTTTCGGATTCCTGGATCTCGGAAAATCCCGAAGAACCAAAAAATCCGAAACCAGAGTGAATTTTCCATAATTTTCGAATGTGGAGGGACTATTTTCAATAATTTTCTAAAATAGCCTTGAACATTCGAAAATTCTCGAAAATACGACCGGGGACCATTTTCGAGTATTATTTTCAATAATTTTCTAAAATAGCTCCGTACATTTGAAAATTATTGAAAATGCGCTCCGAATCCGAAATCCGAATCCTCTGGATTCGGAGATATCATTCTGATTTCGGAACCAAGGAGTTTCGTGTCGGATCCGGTTGGTGTCAACCGGATGCTATCTCTACTCCATACAAAAATATTAAAACTAAACAAGTTTCTAGACTTGTTTGAAGTCTAGAAATAAGAATAAAAATAATTTGACTACTTGTCCTTTATATTATTGAGAACTGTTGGGCTACGCTCACACTACTGTTAGTATATTGGCCTTAGTGTTCTTAAATGGCAGAAATCAAGAGAAAGAAGACAAGTGTAAATATAAAAAATAGGGGAAAAGGCTGGGGGGGGCAGATGGTTGGATGAGGACTGTGGTAGAGCAGAGTAACGTAAAAATATTTTTAAAAGAGATTTTAAAAAGTCACTATTTTTTTAAAAGTTGGTCACATGAGAACACAAGGTGGAGATCAAACAGGACATTTCCATTGAAACAATAAAAAATAATGTCTAATTTAGATGATTCTCCCCCTGATGACTTAAACTGTAGAATTTGAAATAATAAAAGCCACTACTTCCAGATAAACTTAACCAAACATCTATTTCTCTGCAATGTCATCAAAGACATGGTTATATCTCCTCACATGAAAACATGGTTATCTTCATTTTACAGACATTTTCTTGGACCCATTTAGAAGCTCATATTTCTGTCATGCTCACATTTCCAACACACATGGCCTCCATATCATAACTTTCCTTTAGCTGCTGTCCTCTACAACATGCAAGATTGCTATACTTCTCTATCTCTATCGCTGCAATGTTCCAGTCTGGTATACTTCACAATCTCCTTCAGTAACGCTTCAGATATGGCTTCTCCTCTTTAAAGGGCATGTCCACCCCTAAACTAAAATTGAACCCACTACAGGCCCCACTGTGTAGAGTTAAAAAATCCTTAGGTTACATTTCTGCTCCTTATGATTCTCCTGCAGTGCCTGTTCAAAATCAGGAAAATTGAAGGGTAGGAGCTGTCTGTGAGTCATCCGGTCCCTGCTTCCCCTTGTCCTCCCTAAGAACTGGCACATGCAGGGGAGCCCCCCCCCTCTGATCCCCTTATGGTTGCTTCTTCACCTACTTTTAAAACAATTTGCTGTAGTGTAGCTTACTAGCCCCAGTCTGTGTTTATTTTTTTAAAATAACCAAGAAACATTTACATCCTCTTTATTCCCTAGGCTTCTGCATAGCCAGCATCCGTGTCTGTGATTGGCTGACGCTCAGCCAGTCACAGACACGACTGCCGGTCCGGCCTCCCTCTGCTCTTCCAGCAAGCAGAGAGTGGGGAGCATACCGCTGAGGGAATGAAGGAGCGTAAGTAGTTTCTTGTGCTTATTTTAAAAAACTAACATGGACTGGGGTAGGCTGTGGTACCTATTCTGCAGAAATTTTTACATTTAGGGTGGCATTCCCTTTAAACTGTACACAAGTTATTTTATATTGCAGATGTGCAGATGGGACAGCATGGGCAAAGCTCTAAATTGGCTGTTTACATCTGGACATTCCGGTGATAGGAAAGTATAGAGCATTTTGCTGGTTGAGGGGGCTGCATCTATAGGTAAGTTGTACTAGGGGGTCAACCTATCCAGTGTTGTTTGATGCTTCAATAAACATATCTCGAATTGTTGCCATCACACCGTAGAACCCAGCATTGTTGTCTCTGACCTGGGAAGGTATGATGTGCAGGATCATCTTTTCTCCATTGTAACCTTACCCTTTAAAGACCCTCCTGCTTTAAAGTAAGCCTTATATTGGATAAAAAACCTTGGCGCTATTACTGCATTGCAAAATTAATATCTCTAAAATATAGCCTGCATAGGACTATTTAATTGTGTTTATTCCACCATTGTGCTAAACGCCTTTTGCTAATGGAGTAATAAACACAATTAAACAGTACTATTTGTGAATATTACTTTTTTTAATTTGTTTAAATAGAAACATGATTAGATAATAGATAAATAAATGGATAACATCAGTGGCGTAAATAAGAATAACTGGTCCCCCAGCAAAACTATGATGGGGCCCCTATCCGTGTCTTCATGCCCACAGTGGTCCCCTATCCGTGCTTCATCCACAGTGGTTTTCTGGGAGGAGACTATATCTCTCATAGAAAAAAAGAAGATGGGGCTCCCTTTCCTCCTGGACACCCCTGCGGTTACTCCCCCTGCACCCCTGAAAGTTACACCCCTGGACAACATGCAGAATCTAATGTCTTTAAAGTGTATTTTTAGCCCATCTGTTCTCACCTTCCAATGTTTTATACTGGCCCATTCATTTTTCAGTTGTGAGTTGCAATGTCAGAAGGTGAGTATGTAGTGTATGGACTGCTTTAGGAGATATATATAGAGAGGTGACTAATGATGGTTATTCAAGTTATTCGTGCCTATGTTGAACACAGAATTATGCAGTGCAAAAGTTTAGTGCTATTAAACTGCATCACCCAATTAATGTTACATGTTGTGTGGCAGCCAAAAATATTGGGATTGCTTTATCACCTACCCTCACTGATTGTGCTCCGAGTTCTCCTTATGAACCCTGTTTATAGAAGATGGAGTGTTTTAATGCCATGCCCACCCATCTCCCTTCCTGACAGGCAGTTAATTAAATCTTCTGTTCATCACAGATAAGAACTTTCACTTTTTTAATCATCTGTACATGGTATGACAGAAAGCAGAGCAGGGAATGGGCATTTAGTCTCAACGGCTCCTGCAAAGGACATGAGATCGCAGGACTAAATTCAAATTTCAGGAGGTC